>CM026267.1:24021750-24754250 GCA_014851425.1 Senna tora | reverse complement strand
ATCACACGCCTCAATGCGTGTGATCTATTCTATTCACATGCGGAAGTCATATATATATATACACATGATATATATTGGATTATATCCTATATTCCCAACACCAAGACCTAGCTTTAATCTGTATGAAGCCGACAATGCTAGAATGCGAGTATAATATATATGTATATATATATATATATATATATATATATATATACACACACACACAGCAGTTGTATACGTACAAAAGCTACGCCCAAAAAGGATATATATATATATATACATCATGACGTATGTACATAACCAAAATAACTATCGACGTGGACTAAGCGTGCGGTCTTCAGATCTGCCCGCCTCCCTGAGAAGAAATGGACGCATTCCCGACGCCTGAACCTCCTGTATCTGAAACATGTAAACAGGGTGTGAGTCGAACAGACTCAGTGAGAAGCTCCCCCATCCCTGGCATAGCAGCGGGTACCACTACAATTAGGGGAAGGGAGCAACCACAACCACATGCGCATGAAACAGATTTATATTGCGACCTTTAATATGATCAGGCAGTCAATATATCATATTCATAATCAAAATCCTAATTCATGCCCTTAACATATTTATTTCTCCGCATGTAATTAAATCACAAACATATATCATATGGTTTCATAGTTAACACATACTTGTGCACGTAGGCACTCACTTTCTGTCTCTCGCATTACGCTAAGAGAAATACTGGCCCGAAGGCAATCTTATGTTTGAACCTAGTTGATCACACTAGGAACTTTCTGACTCCAAGGCACGCTTAGAGTAATAGCCAGCAACCTGTCTGACCCCGGTTAAACCAAGCTAATGGCCACTATGTGGCATACTTACTGATGACAAAATCCTGTCTGTCCGACAAGGATGATCGACTCGATCTACCCGGACTAACCTAAAGAAGTTCAACTAACATGTTTAACCTTGAAAGACGCCCTATGAGAAACTAATTGAATATTATACGTGTTTATTAGTTAGGCCTAGTTTCCCCCTTTTCAATTAGGCAACACTCTCACTCACACTAAACAACCTAGGTTCAATTTCCTCAATGTACCATACGGTCAAGATCTTTACAACGATGATCAATTTAATTGGTTTCTAATATTATTGAACCCTCACATATGAAATTCTGACTCAGTCTTACCCACGGTAACATATAAGGCTCGGTGAGCCACAATATCACATATTCACTTGAGAATAAACATATAAACACATAAACAGTTTGCACGTCTACTGTTTACCTGCTAATCATATACGCGTAACTCAAATACATTCAGATAGACATATTTCATATAGAAATTTGCACAAAATATAGCAAACCACATTTCCACGTAGTCATCCAACCCTGTGGGGCTGGGATGGGAGAGCCCCTCACCTCGGTAGCCCTCCTGATCAGTCCTCGAAGTACCTGATGCTCCAATTACTCTGTGGTGCCCTATACAAAGGTATTCAAGCAATTAACAACGTGTAACTACGCGACTAATAATGCACGTGTCATGCTAATGCTCATGTACCCTCTAGCTATTTCTAAGAACTAGATATTTAGTTCGTTACGTCGTCTTATTTGCTCTTTTGAAAGTCTATACAGTCTTATACTTGACTTTCACACATTCGAGCCACTTAGAACCTCTAAATGTTTAGGTTAGAGATTCTCATTTATCTAGATTCCACTTCATGTGTTCATAAGTACTTCTCTCTAATAAAGGAATAAATTCACGGCTCCAAAAGAGGCCTTAGCTTACTCATTCCATCGTTTCCCCTTATTTCTGAGTAAGAGTTCAACCACTACCTCTTTAATTATATGTAAAAATATAATCGGGTATACAATAGAGCCTTGGAACCAATTTAGCGGGTCTTAGGTGCCCACCACGGACTAGACCAAGGTGTCCAGCCCACAGTACGGCTCCCAACTGCACTGTGGCTTGGTTTATTGCCTTTTTTTCATCGGATTGGGTTTCAGTTGAGACGGTAAATACTCGGGCTTTATTCCCTTGTCTATTTGCAGCAAATATAACACCTATAATACTCCATTCCAACCCTATTCATGCATCAAACCAGAAAAATTCAAATTTAGCACAATTTCCTAACCCAATTTCCATGATTTCCATACCCGGTCAATTCCTATGATTTCACTTCGATTCTAAACCTCACTAAGCTTTCAATAACACCCACTAAGCTCAAATTTAACCCCAGAATGTCCCAAATAGAAGAAATTTAAGAATTCCCAAAATACCCAAAATTGGAGAAATTGGGGTTTGAGAGATTTGGAGCTTTCTTACTTGATTTCAATCGGATAGAAGCTTGTTGGGTGTTGAAGGAAGACTCCGGTCAGCGTTTCCGGTCACTGGCACACGTTTTCCGGCAAGAATCCGGCCAGAACCTCCGTTCCCGTTCCTCTTCTCCTTCTTGGTGCTTCTCGGGTTCGTTGCTTGTGGTCCGTGTGCGTGCGTTTCGTGCCTCTACTTCTATTTCTTGTGTGTGTGTGTGTGTTGGCTGAATGGGTCACGAGTATAAGCTCCCAATTAAATAAAATAAAGGAAAATAAAAATAGGTTGTTAAATCCCTTTTTCTTCCCCCCTTCTAGTTCTCCTTTTCATTTAAGTCCAAAAATTAATATATTATCCCCATTTTTTTTCTTCTTCTTATTTCAACCTTTTAATTTAATTTATTTTTCTTTCCCAAAGAAAAATAAATTAATAATAATGATAATAATAAAAATTAATATCTCGGATATTACATTTCTCTCAATGGTGTTCTTGTTCTTCTCTTCTGTTCTAATCCATGCTCGAAGGCTGAGTTCTTCGATGAAAATCTCCGCTGCTTTTTCAAGCACAACTTGACTTTCTTCGATACTATCCAATATCTACTCAATTACATTCATGCATATGTGTGAAACATTTAACGTTGTGAAGAAATTTGCGAACGTCCAAGTCATCAAAATTAACTCCCATTGCCGTCTCCATGTGAGTTGGAGTGATTGAAAGACCTAGTTCTGTGGCAAGTACACATCATCAAGAAAAAAAATGATATATTGAAATCATATTTGGTATTAAAAAAAATTGAAACCCTAAACTCTAAATTCTTATCAAAAGATGAGATAGCAAAAAAGCAGAGAAAATAGCGCTTAGGGATAAAATTGATTGCGCTATCGTCTTAAAAATTAAAACTTTCCCCCTTCCCCCTTTTTTGTATGAGTAAATGATGTGGCAAAAAGCCGAAAATCAGCTTCCTTGTCCTTTAAAGTTAATTTTGAAGACACAAAATAATGAGTTAGAGAATTGAATTAATAACATATAAATCGTAATAATATAATTAAAATTAACAGTGGAGTTATATTGTAATACCCGGGAAATTTTTTCGAAGCTTGGAATAAAATAAGAAGATAAAGAAAAGTAGAAAATAATTTTTGGATTTAATTCAGGACCTAAGGAATTGGAAACTTGAATTTAATGGGGGAAAAAGAGAGTAGGGAATATTTTTGGGTATTTAATTTGGGATATAAGAGAAAATAAAATTAATTGGAAAGAGGAGGATTTAATTGGGTATATTTTCCACCTATTCTTTATTATAATAATTATTATTAATTAGTTATTATTTATTTATTTTGATTATTTAATTATTTTAAATTTTGGGGTGGGGGTCCGTGAGTGTTGGAAAAGAAGCTAAAAAGGAATAGAAATAAGGATAGGGAGATGAGAGGGGGAGGGCTACGAGAATAGTTAGAAACAAAGAAAGAAGAGAAAGAGAGAGAGAAGGAAGAGAGAGAGAGGAGGAGAGGCATGAGGAAGTAGAAGAGGAAGGGTTGGGGTTCACTGGAAAAGTGACCGGGGAGAGCTAGCCGACGTCGGAAAAGTCATCGGAGCTCGGGTACGACGTCTCCTACACCTTCCACCAATCGAATCAAAGGTTGGTAACCCCAATTTCTACATTTTTAGGGATTTATTCGGGTACGACGACTTCAAAGGTTGTTTCGAGGGTAGATTGCGACCTAGGAAGTGTTCTTGAACCCTTAGTTGGGGTAAGAATCGAGGCTATACCCTCGGGTTTAGCCGAATTCAAACTTGAAAGGGTTTGGGGTTGCAAATCCTAAGTATTCCCAATTTGGGGATTCATTGATAAATTCGGAATCGGGCTTGGATTTGAGTAGTTAGGGTTGGATTTATGTCGTTGGAATGTAGGTGAACAAAACCCGTGGGGTGCGGAGTCGAAGTCGGGGTCGGAAAGGGGCCAAACCAGCCCACAGCACAACAAACAAATTGTTGTGCTGTGAGCTGGCGCTATAGTGCCCAAACCGGCACTGTAGCGCTAGCTCTCGGGTGTACCAAGAGCTGCTGGGCAGCAGCTTGGCGCTTTAGCGCCAGAATGGGCGCTACAGCGCCCGACCTCTGCCCAGCATGCCCAAAATTCATTTTTTAGCCAATCCGGGGTGTCCGAACCTCCTATTTTCAATCTTAAACTTCTTAGAGCACCATCAACCATGTTTTTAAGGATCAAAATAATTTCAATTGTCTTCTTGCCCCTCAAGAATAGAAACTTACGGCGTAAACTAAGTCCAACTTCTTGAATTTCTAAATTCCTTATACACTGTCATTAGGTAACCTTAAGTAGGATAGCTTAGAAGCATATCGAGGTTTAGTAACATAAATCCAAGGCTCCAAAATCAATTCAAGGTGGGCACATTTATACGAAACCAAGTGTGAGGCACTTGGGACTCTCATAGGGAAGAGGGAAGACAGATAAGACCAAGGGCTTAGTTCTTGGCGACGTCTAGGTGTATTTTTAGGCACGAGCATGTCATATGCATATGAATTGCATATAGTTTGAGATGTTAACCACATGAATGTTTTCGTTAGGAAACCACGTCTCGTCCGGAGCGGGAGTTACTCTAGGACAAGCACTCGGGAGCCGTCCATGTGAGGGTTTCCCATCCTTGCCCTACAAGGTTGATTGAGGATGTGGATATGTGGTTTGCCTACTTGCCTGTTTGTAAGAATTGTTTAGTGGTTAACATGCTATTGTTGTTCCTAAACTGTTATCCATGAAAGTATTTGTATATGTGTGTTTGACTACAGGTAAAGAGGTACTGAAGGGTATCCATGTGATGACATGAGGTACGCCGAACAGTACAAGCAAAGGGGTAAGTTGTTGATTGAGTCCAAGGTTTGGTTCATCCTATTAAGTAGAAACTCATTAAAGAAATCATAAAGAAGCTGTTAATAAACGTCAACGTTTTACAGTAATTGAACTTAGGAAAGGCCTTAGAGCTAGGTTATGATCTAATCAAGGGTTTGGGTATTACAAAAGGATTAAAACGATTTAATAAATTGATTAGTGAGTCATAGGGAGGTTCACACTACCTAGGTAAAGTCAGTCTAGGATAGTAATGGGTAGATAGAGTCAGAATCCCAGCTGAAGGCTCGAAAAGAGAAACAAGTCAGAAAGGATTGCTCGTTGTGGACATTGCCCTACCCTGGCACTAGGGTCAGTTAAAGAGTAAAGCATTTGCCCGTTGAGGCCATTGCCCTAGCCTGGTACTAGGGTCAGTAAAAGACATAAAAGATTTGCCCGTTGAGGCCATTGCTCTAGCCTGGTACTAGGGTCAGTAAAAGACATAAAAGATTTGCCCGTTGAGGCCATTACCCTAGCCTGACACTAGGGTCAGTTAAGGATTTAAAAGAAATTGCCCGTTGAGGCCATTGCCCTAGTCTGGTACTAGGGTCAGTTAAGTGATTTAAAGTTTTCCAATTATATGTTAAAATGTGATTGCTTGTTTACGAGAAGCGTGATAGAAAAGCATGATCCGTAGGTTTATCTGTGATTTTAATGTTATATTAATATTGCCTGATCGTAATATAACATTTGATAAACTGGACTTCCATGCGCATTTGATTGTGGGTGTTTCCTTTCCCCAGCTGTAGTGGTACCCGCCGCTACGCCGAGGATGGGAAACTTCTCGCTGAGTCTGTTTGATTCACTCTCTCTGCTTCAATATTTCAGATATAGGGATCGGGCAGGCATCGACGTTCGAACAATGATACGGACATCAAACCATCCTTACGCACTTGTTTCGCGTGGGTGGACACCTTTTTTATTATTTTGATTTCTCTTGTTGTACATATTTTAAAGTGGTAAGAGTTGTGTATATATATTTACAGCTTTTAATATGTACCTACTCTAGAATTTTCGGCTTCACATGTATTTAAAGACAGGGTCCAGTTTGGGGATAAACTAGGATATATGTATATATAGATATATATATATATATATAAACTCTGCATGTGAATAGGATAGATCGTATGCATTGAGGCGTACGGTCAATATGTTACGGATATATATTATGTATGCTTGCTGCATGTGAATAGGATAGATCGTAAGTATTGAGATGTACGCTTAATATGGTATTAATATTTACATTATGAGTGCTGATAAATATATCTATATACTAGATTGAGTTGAAGCGGTATTCAGCGAACCGCGGATTGCAGGTTAATTAGGCCACCAGTGAGGTGTGGCCACTAGTATGATATATAAATTGATTGTATTGCAGGGTAGTATAGTCATGTTTACAGGATAAGGCTTACGGGTTTAGAGGTAAAAATCTATTCCTGTGTTGGTCACGTACTCCCGATTTGGGGTCGTGACAAACTTGGTACCAGTGACAGGTTATTCTTTAAGTCATGTGAAGCCATTGGTATGACTGGGTGTCAGTTTAAGCTTGGTTGTGAAACTCGGGCACAACGTTGCATTAAACAGGCACTTGTGGGAGTACCCAGGATAAATTGAGTCATCTTTTCTTTCATTCCTTCTTAATCTGTGATAGATTATGAATTCTTTCGAGTCATAGCTTTAAGCACAGAATTTGTACGTGAAATTCTATGCAAAGCATATAACCTGTACAATACACAAGTGCCGATGAGCACTAAGGCGTAAGGTGGGGTGGCAGTGACCTCAGGAACCTTAGGACGCAATAATAGGGAAAGGAGACATCCATGGAGGATGCTACCTAGACACAAACTCATTTGGGTGAATTGTAGGCAGGAATGCGCTACAATATGTGATTGTTTTGTAGGTGTTAAATGAGACGATGCGTCTGCTCTGTTAGCGGCGCATTGTGTGCTACGGTATGGGCACAAGTTGTTTGATTATCGTATGGAACACAAGTAGAATAGAAATATGCAGTGAATGGTAATTAGGCTAAGAATGATGTGTAAGGTGAAGGAAAAGACACGCTTGGCGTGTAGAAAAAAAAGTAAGCCCATGGGGCGATCGAAATGGAAAGTTTATAGACAAGAATAAACATGGCCAGGGGGCATGAGACCGACAGGAAGAAGACCACGTGAATGGGTCACGACTGTGCGGTATGATATGGCTGAAGGAAGTGAGTTGTCCTTCCTAGAAAGGAAACAGAAAAGAGGTGGTGTATGCCACAGTATAGAAGTAGAGGTCTACGGACTAGAAAATCAGGATACGGTATATGGAAAGGCAAAGTGGCCGAACCGTACGTCGTAGAGATAAATGTTAAGAAGTAGAGGCATATGTAAATGCGTAGAGCGTGACCATATGCCGAGCAGGAAACAGGGTAAATGGGAAGGCATAGGGAAGGAGCCTAGTTCAACCCTGCGCTCGATCCATGAACTACTAGTTCCTTAAGCAAACAAGGGGGAAAAGAAGGGATTAAGCCCAACCAAACTCTCTTGGGTCGCTTAAGGAAGATCATAAAGAATAGGATATTGATCACATGGGAAATTTTTGTAAAAATCATTTTGGTCTTTCCGGATGAGAGATTCTGAAAGACCCTCAAACTTTTCTTGGAAATACTAGGAATAACCATTGGAAGGCAAATTTTCATGAAAACTTTTTCTCAATTTGTGTCATTCCAATTGGTTAAACCCTAACCATTTACGAAAACCTTAGGCATCAATTTCAAAGAAATAAACTTGAATTAATTTTTAAAACCTACAGGATGCCTAAGAAAACTAACTCATGTGACCCATACCCTACCAAACAATAGTCCTTTTACAAGTAAGCTGTATAGGGATGGTGGATGTAGTTGAGAAATCACTCGCTTGAAGTGATTAAAGTTAAGTAGACATCGAAAAGCACTAGAGAGTGCTAAAGTGCCATGGGAGTATACAGGTGAACCTAAGGGTTACCAATTAAGGGGCCATAGGGCAATAATGGACCCGAAAGTATTAGATCGGAGCAGGTCTAGAAGTGGAAATGGGCGTAGACCTTCGGGTACCGTCTAGAGACAATAAAATGAGTGCTATTACGGTAGATAGCTCTCGAACGAGATAACGTGAGAGATAAACCCCAAATGGACTCGTGGAGGCTCGAGGGGAGAGAAAGTAGACAGGGATGAGTAGCCTCATAAAAGGGGGAAGAGCAAAAGCCTATAGGACCCCATAGGATAAGAGTCAAGTAAGAGGTGGAGAACCAACTGCTACTGTAAGTGCATGTATAGTACACAGATTGTACTGGACATAGCTAGGTAAGCTAGTTCCATAGGTTGGTGAACCAAAAATCTGTTAGTCTAAAGCCCGTGTATGGGTGGAGACTAAGTGGACGTACCAAACGTACAAGTGGCCATGTGGGTGCCATAAAAGGGAAAGTCACCGTAAGGACGGTTAATCGAGAAGGAGAATTTAGTGAGTAACGAGTATGGAGAAATACTCGAAGAAAGAGTACCATGTAGGTACGGAGTGAAAAGAAGAGAGTGAATACGGGAACGGAGTCGGGTAAGCATCGGGGGATGCGAGCCAAATGATAAAACAGGTATGTTACCGTTGGGGGCGATTGGAACCCAACGGGTAACACACTTGCAAAAGGTGATATATGTTCGTGAACATATGCCACACCGTAAGAAAGGAAAGAGTCAAACCATGGGAGCGGATCCCATTTGGTCAAGGGGAGTAGAGCATGTCCGGAAAGGTTCATGTTGGAGTTAATGGATCAAATATTCAAAGTACGAATACAGGATCTAAGTGAGTTGAAGGAGCTACACACGCAGTTACAGGAATTACTTAATAAGGGTTTCATCAGACCCAGTTTTTCACCTTGGAGTGCACCAGTTCTATTCGTGAAGAAGAAGGATGGAACTTTAAAATTGTGTATCGATTACCGAAAGTTGAATAAGGTAACGGTCCATAATCAATATCCACTTCCCATAATCGATGACCTGTTCGACTAGTTGCAGGGTGCTAAAAGATTTTCAAAGATCGATCTGCGATCAGGGTATCATCAGCTATAGATTAGAAAAGAAGATGTGCCCAAGATTGCTTTTCGAACCCGATACGGCCATTATGAGTTTCTAGTCATGTCGTTCGGGCTAACTAATGCACCAACAACTTTTATGGACATGATGAATCGGGTTTTCAAGCCATTCCTAGACCGGTTTGTCATTGTATTTATTGATTACATTTTAGTCTATTCCAAGAATGCTGAGGAGCACACAAAGCATTTGAGACTGGCATTATAGAGGCTGAGAGAAGAGAAATTGTATGCTAAGTTTTCAAAATGCGAGTTTTGGCTGGATAAGGTTGCATTTCTCGGTCACATGGTATCTTCAGAGGGAATCCATGTTGATCCGAGCAAGGTGGAAGTCGTGAAGAATTGGTCCCAACCTACCTCAGTCACGGAGATCCGCAGTTTTCTAGGTTTGGCTGAATACTATAGAAGGTTTGTGCAGGACTTTTCGAGGGTTGCTGCACTTCTTACAAAGTTTACTCAGAAAGGGGTAAAGTTTGTATGGGATGACAAGCGTGAAGAGAGTTTTTAGAAACTGAAGGAAAGTCTTACCACAGCACCGATGTTGGCTCTTCTTGAGGGCACCAGAGGGTATGTGGTTTACTGTGATGCTTCACGAGTTGGGTTAGGGTGTGTTCTTATGCAACATGGAAAGGTGATTGCTTATGCGTCTAGGCAACTCCGAAAGCATGAGAAAAACTACCCGACTCACGATCTTTAAATGGCAGCGGTGGTATTTGCCTTGAAGATTTGGAGGCACTACCTTTATGGCGTAACATGTGAGGAATATACATACCACAAGAGCCTTAAGTACATTTTCGAGCAGAAAGATCTAAATCTGAGACAACTCAGGTGGATGGAATTGTTGAAAGACTATGACTGCACGATCTTGTACCATCCTGGTAAGGCGAATGTGGTGGTAGACGCTCTGAGCCGAAAGTCAATGGGTAGCTTAGCCCATATTAGTGAAGTACGAAGGCCGTTAATTCGAGAAATACATGAGCTGGAACAGTCTAGAACTCAGTTTGAAATTGGAGACTCCGACTTGTTTCTAACCCATGTCCAAGCCGAGTCAGCTCTAGTCGAAGAGGTTAAATCCAAGCAAGAACAAGACGCCGACCTCAAACAGATCAAAGATACAGTGGTTAAGGGTGAGAAGGACGACGTCTGATTCTCCATAGATGACAATGGCATACTCCGGTTGGAGGAACGACTGTGTGTACCTATGGTGGATGGTTTGAAAGAAAGAATCCTTAATGAGGCACACAAGACAACGGACACAATCCATCCGGGTAGTAATAAGATGTATCAAGATTTGAGAGAATTGTACTGGTGGAATGGTATGAAGAAAGACGTGGCAGACTACGTATCTAGATGTCTAGTGAGTCAGCAAGTTAAGGCTGAACACCAAAAGCCTGCCGGAACACTTCACAGATGGAAATTCCTGAATGGAAGTGGGAGAGAATTACTATGGACTTTGTGACAGGATTGCCGCGGTCACAGAGCGGGATTCGATTCAGTTTGGGTAATCGTTGATCGGATGACCAAGTCCGCCCATTTCCTGCCAATTAAGAGCACTTACGGAGTGGGTCAGTATGCCCAGTTGTACCTATCAGAGATAGTGAGGTTGCACGGAGTACCAGTGTCGATTATCTCTGACAGGGGGCCACAATTTACCTCTCGATTCTGGAGAGCATTGCAGGAGGCATTGGGGACAAGGGTTGATCTGAGTACAGCATTTCATCCCCAGACAGACGGGCAATCTGATAGGACCATTCAGATTTTAGAGGACATGCTTAGAGCATGTGTTACGGATTTCGGCGGAGGGTGGGAGAAATACCTTCTGTTAGTGGAGCTTGCCTATAACAATAGTTACCAAGACAGTATTCAGATGGCACCCTTCGAGGCTTTGTACGGTCAGAAATGCAGGTCCCTGATTGGGTAGTTCAAGGTCGGAGAGGCCAAGTTGGTTGATCCAAAACTTGTGCAGGATGCTTTGGACAAGATAAAGTCCATTAGAGAAAGGCTTACCACGCCTCAAAGTAGGCAAAAGTCGTATGCTGACAACCGGAGAAGAGAGTTAGAGTTTGCTGTGGGTGAGCAGGTTTTCTTAAACATTTCACCGATGAGGGGCGTGATGAGATTTAGCAAGAAAGACAAGCTAAGACCAAGATACATCGGACCGTTTGAGATTCTAGAACGTGTGGGAAATGTTGCCTACCGTATAGAATTGCCAGTGGAGTTGGAAGGATTTCATCCGGTTTTTCACCTGTACATGCTTCGGAAATACCTGTCAGACCCCTATCATGTAATCCAACCCCAGGAAATACAACTGGCTGAAAGTCTAACTTATGAGGAGATGCCGGTGGAAATCCTAGATCGCCAGCTGAAGAAGCTGGTCAAAGGACCCTTGGTAAAAGTCCTGTGGTGAAACCATTCGGTTGAGGAAGCAACGTGGGAAGTTGAGGCAGAGATGCGCAGGACATACCCTCACCTATTTCAAGGCTGAGGTTAGTAGGTTAATTGAAATTCGGGGACCGAATTTCTTAAGGGGGGAAGATTGTAATACCCAAGAAATTTTTTCGAAGCTTGGAATAAAATAAAAAGAGAAAGAAAAGAAGTAGAAAATAATTTTTGGATTTAATTCAGGACCTAAGGAATTGGAAACCTGAATTTAAAGGGGAAAAAGAGAGTAGGGAATATTTTTGGGTATTTAATTTGGGATATAAGAAAAAATAAAATTAATTGGAAAGAGGAGGATTTAATTGGGTATATTTTCCACCTATTCTTTATTATAATAATAATAATAATTAATTAGTTATTATTTATTTATTTTGATTATTTAATTATTTTAAATTTTGGGGTGGGGGTCCGTGAGTGTTGGAAAAGAAGCTAAAAAGGAATAGAAATAAGGATAGGGAGATGAGAGGGGGAGGGCTACGGGAATAGTTAGAAACAAAGAAAGAAGAGAAAGAGAGAGAAAGAAGAGAAAGAGAGAGAAAGAAGAGAGAGAGAGGAGGAGAGGCGTGAGGAAGAAGAAGAGGAAGGGTTGGGGTTCGCCGGAAAAGTGACCGGGAGAGCTAGCCGACGCCGGAAAAGTCACCGGAGCTCGGGTACGACGTCTCCTATACCTTCCACCAATCGAATCAAAGGTTGGTAACCCTAATTTCATTCGAAAACCCCAATTTCTTCATTCTTAGGGATTTCTTCGATCCACCTTCGATTGGGTTGTTTCGAGGGTAGATTGAGACCTAGGAAGTGTTCTTGAACACTTAGTTGGGGTAAGAATCGAGGCCATACCCTCGGGTTTAGCCGAATTCGAACTTTAAAGGGTTTGGGGTTGCAAATCTTAAGTATTCCGAATTTGGGGATTTGTTGATAAATTCAGAATCGGGCTTGGATTTGAGTAGTTAGGGTTGGATTTATATTGTTGAAATGTAGGTGAACAAAACCCGTGGGGTGCTGAGTCGAAGTCGGGGTCGGAAGGGGCCCAAACTAGCCCACATCACAGTAAACGAATTGATGTGCTGTGAGCTGGCGCTATAGCGCCCAAACCGGCGTTGTAGCGCTAGCTCTCGGGTGTACCAAGAGCTGCTGGGCAGCAGCTTGGCGCTACAACGCCCGGCCTCTGCCTAGCATGCCCAAAATTTTTTTTTTAGCCAATCCAGGGTGTCCGAACCTCCTATTTTCAATCCTAAACTTCTTAGAACACCACCAAACATGTTTTTAAGGATCAAAATCATTTCAATTGTCTTCTTGTCTCTCAAGAATAGAAACTTATGGCGTAAACTAAGTCCAGCTTCTTGAATTTCTAAATTCCTTATACACTATCATTAGGTAACCTTAAGTAGAAAAGCTTAGAAGCATATCGAGGTTTAGTAACTCAAATCCAAGCCTCCAAAATCAATTCAAGGTGGGCATAATTATACGAAACCAAGTGCGAGGCACTTGGGACTCTCTTAGGGAAGAGGGAAGACGGATAAGACCAAAGACTCGTTTCTTGGCGACGTCTAGGTACATTTTTAGGCACGAGCATGTCATATGCATATGAATTGCATATAGTTTGAGATGGTAACCACATGAATGTATTCGTTAGGAAAGCACGACTCGTCCGGAGCGGGAGTTACTCCAGGAAAAGCACTCGGGAGCCGTCCAGGTGAGGGGTTTCCCATCCTTGCCCTACAGGGTTGATTGAGGATGTGGATATGTGGTTTGCCTACTTGCCTGTTTGTAAGAATTGTTTAGTGGTTAACATGCTATTGTTGTTCCTAAACTGTTATCCATGAAAGTATTTGTATATGTGTGTTTGGCTATAGGTAAAGAGGTACTGAAGGGTATCCATGTGATGACATGAGGTACGCTGAACAGTACAAGCAAAGGGGTAAGTTGTTGATTGAGTCCAAGGTTTAGTTCACCCTATTAATTAGAAACTCATTAAAGAAATCATATAGAAGCTGTTAATAAACGTCGACGTTTTACGGTAATTGAACTTAGGAAAGGCCTTAGAGCTAGGTTATGATCTAATCAAGGGTTTGGGTATTACATTAGGATTAAAATGATCTCATAAATTGATTAGTGAGTCATAGGGAGGTTCACACTACCTAGGTAAAGTCAATCTAGGATAGTAATGGGTAGATAGAGTCAGAATCCCAGCTGAAGGCTCGGGAAGAGAAACAAGTCAAAAAGGATTGCCCGTTGAGGCCATTGCCTTAGCCTGGCACTAAGGTCAGTTAAAGAGTAAAGCATTTGTCCGTTGTGGCCATTGCCCTAGCCTGGTACTAGGGTCAGTAAAAGACATAAAAGATTTGCCCGTTGAGGCCATTGCCCTAGCCTGGCACTAGGGTTAGTTAAAGATTTAAAAGAAATTGGCTGTTGAGGCCATTGCCCTAGCCTGGTACTAGGGTCAGTTAAGTGATTTACAATTTTCAAATTATATGTTAAAATGTGATTGCTTGTTTACGAGAAGCATGATAGAAAAGCATGATCCGTAGGTTTATCTGTGATTTTAATGTTATATTAATATTGCTTGATCGTAATATAACATTTGATAAACTGGACTTCCATGCGCATGTGATTGTGGGTGTTTCCCTTTCCCCAGCTGTAGTGGTACTCGCCGCTACACCGAGGATGGGAAGCTTCTCATTGAGGCTGTTTGACTCACTCCCTTTGCTTCAATATTTCAGATACAGGGATCAGACATGCATCGACATCCGCACAGTGATACGGACATCAGACCATCCTTACGCACTTGTTTCGCGTGGGTGGACACCTTTTTGATTATTTTGATTTCTCTTGTTGTACATATTTTAAAGTGGTAAGAGTTGTGTATATATATTTACAGCTTTTAATTTGTACCTACTCTTGAATTGTCGGCTTCACATGTATTTAAAGACAGGGTCCAGTTTGGGGATAAACTAGGATATATGTATGTATGTATATATATATATATATATATATATATATATATATATATATAAACTTCTGCATGTGAATAGGATAAATCATACGCATTGAGGCTAGAGATGTCAAAATGGGTCCAACCCGCGGGTTAGGCCCGTTTACCCGCAAATACGGGCGGGTTGGACTGATGGAAAAATGACCTGCGGGTAAATGGACCCGGCCCGTTTGATCCGTTTAAAAAACGGGTTTAGCCGTGTTACCCGCGGGTAACCCGTTTTTTTTTAATTTTTTTAAATAATTAATATATTATACTTTTATGATTTTTTTGGACTACCAACTCCAACTTTAAAATATAGTTGTATTTCAAAAAATTTTTAAATGCATTTAAATATTTAAAATATTTTATGTTGTTGGATCATTTTTTCCCAATCATCAAGATTATTTATAGACGTTGGATGTATTATAGACAATTTAATGAAATATTTCTTCAACTACTAATTAAGATGATTTTTAATTGTAAAGTTGATGTTAATTTATTTTTCAATCATAGAGATTTAACTTTGATTACAATTGGATGTATTTTTCCTATATCAATTTTACTTTATTTATTTATTTTTATTTATTTTCAAACACAATTCCAAAAACAAAATCAAATGGCATGCGCGGATGTGAAGATGGGCAAAATTATGCATACTATTGACTAGAAGTATAGAACATCGGCATATAATATCAGCATTTACCCTTTTGAAAATTAGCAAAAAAAACTTTTAAAAAATTGATATTTAAAAAAATAATAAAATTGACCCGTTTAACCCGCAACCTGCACATATACGAGCCGGGTTGGTATTTTTCCAACCTGTGAAAATCTTGACCCATGCGAGTTGGCCCGTTTGGCCCGTGACCCATGACGGGCCAACCCGTACGGGCTGGGTTGGCCCGTTTGACACCTCTAATTGAGGCGTACGGTTAATATGTTATGGATATATATTATGTGTGCTTGTTGCATGTGAATAGGATAGATCGTACGTATTGAGACGTACGGTCAATATGATATTAATATTTACATTATGAGTGCTGATAAATATATCTATATACTGGATTGAGTTGAAGCGGTATTGAGCGAACCGCGGATTGCAGGTTAATTAGGCCACCAGTGAGGTGTGGCCACTAGTATGATATATATATATATATATATATATATATATATATATATATATATATATATTGATTGTATAGCAGGGTAGTATAGTCATGTTTACATGATAAGGCTTACGAGTTTAGAGGTAAAAATCTATTCCTGTGCCGGTCACGTACTCCCGATTTGGGGTCGTGACATATATTATTTAACTAATACAATTTAGCATTTAATTGATACTCACATTGCCCACATTCATCACAGGGACCTCCTCAACAGAATTAGTAACTTCTTCAGCAGTTATTATTCCACAATGTTCTTCCTGAAAATTATTGAAAATACCATAACTAATTTAACTACAAATTATCTTTGAAATTAAAATGATCAATTTTTTTTTAAAAAAAAAAGAAAAGAAAAAATAGATGAGACCTTGACGTTGGAGTAATGGTCATTGGGATCCATTGGAACAAAATCAGCTAAGAAGTCATAGACTTTAATTTTTTTTCATTAATTTCTTCAACAAAATCATTTCTCTCAATAGTCTTCTTGTTCTTCTCTTCAGTTTGAATCCACGCACGAAGGCTGAGTTCTTCGATGAAGATCTCCATTGCTTTTTCAAGCACAGCTTGACTTTCTTCGGTACTATCCAATATCTACTCAACCACATACATGCATATATGTCAAACAATTAACATTGTGAAGACACAAAAAGAAATCAATGGATCAGATCGAGATGTTAAGAGCAAAAAAAATTGCGAACCTCCAAGTCATCAAAATTGACTCTCATTGAACTCTCCATGCGAGTTAGAGTGATTGAAAGACCGAGCTCTGTGGCAAGTACACATCATTAAGAAAAAAATGTTATATTGAGATCATATTTGGTATTAAAATTGAAACCCTAAAGCCTAAACTCTAAATTCTTATCAAAAGATGAGATAGCAAAAAGCAGAGAGAATAGTGCTTAGGGATAAAATTGATTGCGCTATCGTCTTCAAAACTAAGGCTTTGTTTGGGAATTAAGAGGGGAAGGGAAGGGGAGAGATCAGAGGAAAAGGGAGGGGAGGGGAAGGTAAGGTTAACCTTCCATATGTCCTCCCCTTGTTTGGGTGTTGATATCTCCTCCAAAATACCCCAATTTGGGGTATCTTGAATTTGTGAAGGAGAAGGATAATGGAGGATTAAGGCTTGATCTTCCATTATCTTCTCCTCCAATTTTCATCTTCCTAAACAAGGGGAAGATATATTGAAAGTATCCCCTTCCCCTCCCTTCTCCTCCTTAATCCCCAATCCAAACATACCCTAAAACTTTCCCCGTCCCCCTTTTTTGTATGAGTGAATGATGTGGCAAAAAGCCGAAAATCTAGTTAAAAGAGTGATAAATATATAAAAAAAATAAAGTGGTTAATTTAAGAGTGCATCCTTGTTCCTCTAAGACCTATAACTGGTGATGATGGTGCAGAAATTGAAGAAGCGTTCATCTTTTGGTTTTCCATATCTCTCAATTTTCTCTAGCACTCTGTCTTTCTCTTCTTTCTTCTTTTTGCCTTATTTTGGGTAGACTTCACCCTAAAATTATAGGGAGGGGGGATGTGCTTTGTATGTACTGTATAGAAACAAAGTGAATGCATTAAATTCTGAGGTGTGAATGGGGAAATATTTAAGTGACCATTTTACAAGAAAGGTAATTCATTTACAATACTCATTAAATTGTGTTATTTAATATATTAATTTATTAATATAATAATAATAATAATAAAATAAATGACCAATGGTATATATATCAGTTTAGTGAAACGGAATAATCTCTAGTCAACCATATTCAAATTACTCCATACTATCAAGTTTTCCCTCCAAAAGAGTTTTAATATATTGGCTTTTCTTTTACTATTTTTTTATCTACATGTAGACAGTTAAAATTGTACTCATTTCCAGCAAATGAATATGTAAGGAATTTTTAAAAAATATCTAGAACTCTTATTTTATATATTAATCTTTTTCATTAACAAAATTAGCCATAGTAGGAAATAAAAATTAGAGCATCATGCCATATATTTTATTTTCGGGAATGAGGGTAAACTCTAAAGCATGCCACAAAACATTACTATCTAATTCACTTTAACTGGTGTGTATATATATATATATATATATATAATCTTTTCACAAACTCAAGTACTTGATCAAATTATTTATATATTTGTTTGTTGTTCCAATCTTGCATTTCTTAGTGTTGAGCGTGTTGGACACAAGTTTACAACAAATAAAACTTTGTTTGTTAGGATGAATCAGTTTTCAGTATGGTCTAATTAAGCATTCAACTTTCACTCGTGTTTATGTTAAGTTTAACAGAATTAAAGGATTGTTCTATGATAGTCGAGTACTAATTTAAAACTTCGACAAGCCTTTATGAATATGGATTAGTTTCAGACATGAACTTAAATATTAATTCTAAACTACTGCATGTTCATTAATTTTGTTTAAAGAAAATGTTTTCATTTTTGTCCATTATATATTGTAACTTCGGAATATTCCGCCTTGGGACACGTGGCACTGACATTCTAGAAGCACGGCCCCAGCACCCCTTGGAGAAACGTGGCACCACTCATCCACCAGTCACGGGGCCCTTGCCCACGTCACTACACGGAGCTTCCCCTCAACAAGACGTGGGATCTTCACAAAGCCCCGTGGGACAACCCACATCCCACGAGGTCGTGGGTCGAGCACGATCTCCCCACAAGTATAAATGGGCCCTCACTCGGGGGACTCGGATATAAATTCAACCCTGGACAGAGTTACATACAACCTGAAGGATTATCACACATCGCTCTCAGATTTACCTCACGAACACTTTCACCTCCTTGAGCCCCGCCGTTGGCCCTCCGTTCAGGCCAACCTCCGACCGGCTCATCTCCTCCTTGGAGCACACCGCTTACAAGGCTTCCAGCAGCCCTCAGAAACCATAGCTTTCTCCCACTAAGGCAACCTCCCACAGAGCGGCTCGCCTGCCCGGAGTACCTTAGACACGTCTTAGCCGCACACGGCCCAATACAGATAACAACCTTGCCTAACGGCTCCGATAGACGTCACCATGACGAACTACGTGGACTTTGATCCCTCCAGAAGGGAACGTAGGCACCTAGGTGCATCACCTAAGGACAAGTCCCCCAACGTTAAGACCCCTTGCGGTCCTAAATTCATATTACAATTGTCTGAGCCAAAAATGACAGTTACAGTGGCGCCCACCACGGTCTTATTCAGACCACAATGCCTTACGCACTCAGGCGGCTCTGAGATGGTTCTCACTACTACCCACAAATTCGATCCATAGCTTCGAACAGTTGGCGCAGAATTTCTTACGCAGTTCGCCGGCAGCAAGGAATACCAAAAGAACGAGGACTCCTTTATTGGTTTTCACCAAGAAGTAGAAACCCTGCAAGCCTTTCTGGCCCGCTTCACCAAACTCTCGCTCTAGGACCGAGGCCTCCAGGATGTCGTCGCGATCTTTGTCATCAAGCAGGGTCTCCGATGTTCGTAGTTCTATGAAGAACTCAACAGGTGCCCCGTCTCCACTTTACAAGAGCTGATGGAATGAACAGAAAAGAAAAAGGAGAAAGCGGTAGTAGAAAGCCAAACCTCCAAGGAGAAGAACAGCAAAAGAGGTCGCCCCCTCGACCACGAACGCCTCCCAGAGGACGATTCACAAGCTACACTTCCCTCAACAAATCCCACGTTGGAGTCCTCGAAGAAATCTATCACTCGGACATGCTCAGCTTCCCCCCTCAGATCAAGAGGCGAAAGACGGGAAAGCCAGTAGACAAGTCCAAGTACTGCCAGTTCCACAAGGATTACGGGCACGAAACTAATGACTGCATCCACCTAAATGATCACATTGAAGACCTAATATGTAAAGGGAAGCTCAGCAGGTACATCAAAGAGGAGGACAGAGCTAACATAGAACACTCATGAGAGACCAACGATCAGACACCTACTCGTGGAGTCATCAACGTCATCACAGGTGGTCTGTAGAAAGGAACTTCCTCGTTGCCACAGAACAAGAAAAGGGTGGAACGCTCCATACTCGCCCTCGACTATGCACCAAAGCACAAAAAGAGAAGCGAGCCCAGAGGAGATCCCATCACCTTCGACCTCACCAACCAAGAGGGACCAATCCATGATGACCCCATGGTAGTAACCGCAGTAATCGCTAACTACGAGGTCAAAAGAGTCTTGATCGACCAAGGATCCTCGACAAACGTCCTCTACTTTGACACCTTCAAAAAACTCAGGTTGAACGAGGCTAGCATAAGGCCACCAATGAGGTGTGGCCACTAATATGATATATATATATATATATTGATTGTATAGCAGGGTAGTATAGTCATGTTTACAGGATAAGGCTTACGAGTTTAGAGGTAAAAATCTATTCCTGTGCCGGTCACGTACTCCCGATTTGGGGTCGTGACATATATTATTTAGCTAATACAATTTAGCATTTAATTGATACTCACATTGCCCACATTCATCACAGGGACCTCCTCAGCAGAATTAGTAACTTCTTCAGCAGTTATTATTCCACAATGTTCTTCCTGAAAATTATTGAAAATACCATAACTAATTTAACTACAAATTATCTTTGAAATTAAAATGATCAAAATTTTTTTAAAAAAAAAAGAAAAAAGAAAAAATAGATGAGACCTTGACGTTGGAGTGATGGTCATTGGGATCCATTGGAACAAAATCAGCTAAGAAGTCATAGACTTTAATTTTTTTTCATTAATTTCTTCAACAAAATCATTTCTCTCAATAGTCTTCTTGTTCTTCTCTTCAGTTTGAATCCACGCACGAAGGCTGAGTTCTTCGATGAAGATCTCCATTGCTTTTTCAAGCACAGCTTGACTTTCTTTGGTACTATCCAATATCTACTCAACCACATACATGCATATATGTCAAACAATTAACATTGTGAAGACACAAAAAGAAATCAATGGATCAGATCGAGATGTTAAGAGCAGAAAAAATTGCGAACCTCCAAGTCATCAAAATTGACTCTCATTGGACTCTCCATGCGAGTTAGAGTGATTGAAAGACCTAGCTCTGTGGCAAGTACACATCATTAAGAAAAAAAATGTTATATTGAGATCATATTTGGTATTAAAATTGAAACCCTAAAGCCTAAACTCTAAATTCTTATCAAAAGATGAGATAGCAAAAAGCAGAGAGAATAATGCTTAGGGATAAAATTGATTGCGCTATAGTCTTCAAAACTAAGGCTTTGTTTGGGAATTAAGAGGGGAAGGGAAGGGGAGAGATCAGAGGAAAAGGGAGGGGAGGGGAAGGTAAGGTTAACCTTCCATATGTCCTCCCCTTGTTTGGGTGTTGATATCTCCTCCAAAATACCCCAATTTGGGGTATCTTGAATTTGTGAAGGAGAAGGATAATGGAGGATTAAGGCTTGATCTTCCATTATCTTCTCCTCCAATTTTCATCTTCCTAAACAAGGGGAAGATATATTGAAAGTATCCCCTTCCCCTCCCTTCTCCTCCTTAATCCCCAATCCAAACATACCCTAAAACTTTCCCCGTCCCCCTTTTTTGTATGAGTGAATGATGTGGCAAAAAGCCGAAAATCTAGTTAAAAGAGTGATAAATATAAAAAAAAATAAAGTGGTTAATTTAAGAGTGCATCCTTGTTCCTCTAAGACCTATAACTAGTGATGATGGTGCAGAAACTGAAGAAGCGTTCATCTTTTGGTTTTCCATATCTCTCAATTTTCTCTAGCACTCTGTCTTTCTCTTCTTTCTTCTTTTTGCCTTCTTTTGGGTAGACTTCACCCTAAAATTATAAGGAGGGGGGATGTGCTTTGTATGTACTGTATAGAAACAAAGTGAATGCAATAAATTCTGAGGTGTGAATGGGGAAATATTTAAGTGACCATTTTACAAGAAAGGTAATTCACTTACAATACTCATTAAATTGTGTTATTTAATATATTAATTTATTAAGATAATAATAATAATAAAATAAATGACCAATGGTATATATATCAGTTTAGTGAAACGGAATAATCTCTAGTCAACCATATTCAAATTACTCCATACTATCAAGTTTTCCCTCCAAAAGAGTTTTAATATATTGGCTTTTCTTTTACTATTTTTTTATCTACATGTAGACATTTAAAATTGTACTCATTTCCAGCAAATGAATATGTAAGGAATTTTTAAAAAATATCTAGAACCCTTATTTTATATATTAATCTTTTTCATTAACAAAATTAGCCATAGTAGGAAATAAAAATTAGAGCATCATGCCATATATTTTATTTTCGGGAATGAGGGTAAACTCTAAGGCATGCCACAAAACATTACTATCTAATTCACTTTAACTGGTGTGTATATATATATATATAATCTTTTCACAAACTCAAGTACTTGATCAAATTATTTATATATTTGTTTGTTGTTCCAATCTTGCATTTCTTAGTGTTGAGCGTGTTGGACACAAGTTTACAACAAATAAAACTTTGTTTGTTAGGATGAATCAGTTTTCAGTATGGTCTAATTAAGCATTCAACTTTCACTCGTGTTTATGTTAAGTTTAACAGAATTAAAGGATTGTTCTATGATAGTCGAGTACTAATTTAAAACTTCGACAAGCCTTTATGAATATGGATTAGTTTCGACAAGCCTTGAAATTAAAATGATCAAAATTTATACAAAAAAAAAGAAAAAAGAAAAAAATAGATGAGACCTTGACGTTGCAGTGATGGTCATTGGGATCCATTGGAACAAGATTAGCTAAGAAGTCATAGACTTTAATTTTTTTTCATTAATTTCTTCAACAAAATCATTTCTCTCAATAGTGTTCTTGTTCTTCTCTTCAGTTCGTATCCACGCACGAAGGCTGAGTTCTTCGATGAAGATCTCCATTGCTTTTTCAAGCACAACTTGACTTTCTTCGGTACTATCCAATATCTACTCAACCACATACATGCATATATGTCAAACAATTAACATTGTGAAGACACAAAAAGAAATCAATGGATCAGATCGAGATGTTAAGAGCAAAAAAAAATTGCGAACCTCCAAGTCATCAAAATCGACTCTCATTGCCCTTTCCATGCGAGTTGGAGTGATTGAAAGACCTAGCTCTGAGGCAAGTACACATCATCAAGAAAAAATGTTATATTGAGATCATATTTGGTATTAAAATTGAAACCCTAAAGCCTAAACTCTAAATTCTTATCAAAAGATGAGATAGCAAAAAGCAGAGAGAATAGTGCTTAGGGATAAAATTGATTGCGCTATAGTCTTCAAAGCTAAGGCTTTGTTTGGGAATTAAGAGGGGAAGGGAAGGGGAGAGATTAGAGGAGAAGGGAGGGGAGGGGAAGGTAAGGTTAACCTTCCATATGTCCTCCCCTTGTTTGGGTGTTGATACCTCCTAAAAAATACTCCAATTTCGGGTATCTTGAATTTGTGAAGGAGAAGGATATAATGGAGGATTGAGGCTCGATCTTCCATTATCTTCTCCTCCAATTTTCATCTTCCCAAACAAGGGGAAGATATCTTGAAAGTCTCCCCTTCCCCTCCCTTCTCCTCCTTCATCCCCAATCCAAAAATACCCTAAAACTTTCCCCGTCCCCCTTGTTTGTATGAGTGAATGATGTGGCGAAAAGCCGAAAATCTAGTTAAAAGAGCGATAAATATAAAAAAAATAATGTGGTTAATTTAAGAGTGCATCCTTGTTCCTCTGAGGCCTATAACTGGTGATGATGGTGCAGAAATGGAAGAAGCGTTCATCTTTTGGTTTTCCATATCTCTCAATTTTCTCTAGCACTCTGTCTTTCTCTTCTTTCTTCTTTTTGCCTTCTTTTGGGTAGACTTCACCCTAAATTTATAGGGAGGGGGGATGTGCTTTGTATGTACTGTATAGAAACAAAGTGAATGCAATAAATTCTGAGGTGTGAATGGGGAAATATTTAAGTGACCATTTTACAAGAAAGGTAATTCACTTACAATACTCATTAAATTGTGTTATTTAATATATTAATTTATTAATATAATAATAATAATAAAATAAATGACCAATAGTATATATATCAATTTAGTGAAATGAACTAATCTCTAGTCAACCATATTCAAATTACTCCATACTATTAAGTTTTCCCTCCAAAATATATTGGCTTTTCTTTTACTTTTTTTTTTATCTACATGTAGACAGTTAAAATAGTACTCACTTCCAGCAAATGAATATGTAAGAAATTTTTAGAAAATATCTAGAACCCTTAATTTATATATTAATCTTTTTCATTGAGAAAATTAGCCATAGTATTAGTAGGAAAAAAAAATTAAAGCATCATGCCATATATTTTAATTTTGGGAACAAGGGTAAACTGTAAAGAATGCCACAAAATATTACTATTTAATTCACCTTAATTGGCGCGTGCGTGTGTGTATATATTTAATGTTTTTACAAAGTCAAGTAGTCGATCAAATTATATATATATTTGTTTGTTGTTCCAATCTTGCATTTCATAGTGTTGAGTGTGTTGGACACAAGTTTACCCAAAATAAAACATTTTTTTTAGGTTGAATTGGTTTTCAATATGGTCTAATTAAGCATTCAACTTAACACTCTGTTTATGCTATGTTTAACAGAATTGGAGGATTGTTCTGTGATAGTCGAGTACTAATTTAAAACTTTGACAAAACTTTATGAATATGGATTAGCTTCGGACACTAACTTAAATATTAATAATTCTGAACTATTGCATGTTCATTAATTTTATTTAAAGAAAGTGTATTCATTTTTGTCCATTATATATATTAACCATTTCAGAAATTTAAAATAAATTAAATAGTATAATAATACTATTAGTTTCTTTTTGAAAGTCATACAAAAAAAAACTCGCTATTTGATGAATCTTGAAGTGTACTTTTTCTAGGGATTACTTGGGGAATTAGAAGGAATCTCCAATGAAATCTCTAACAATCAACTTAATCTAATCTTCATCAGAATAATAATCACAATGGTTAAATAAGTAGTGTGTTATATATCTTTTATATATAAAAAAATGTTGTGCTATTTATTTGACTATGAGTGGTATTTAGATGGATATAAGATGGAAAAGGAGTGCTATAGTACTACTAAACTTTGATACATCTCTTCAATCATGTAGTGCCATTTGTTAATATTAATAGAAGCTCACATTAAGAAAAACTACCTTGAATGGATTAGGGATCAACTGATTGGAGGTATTTATAGATGGATATAAGATGGAAAAGGAGTGCTATAGTACTACTAAACTTTGAAACATCTCTTCAATCATGTCGTGCCATTTGTTAATATTAATAGAAGCTCACATGAATAAGGACCCACCAATAGATTAGGGATCAATTGATTGGAGGAATGTACACAAGTTCAGTACTACCGTACTACTGAACATCTTCTCCATGAAAAAAAAGGGGATGCATGTCTATCACAAGTGAATAAAAATTAATTATTTTGTATACGAAAAAGGTTAGTGGACATACAAATGTACGACGGTGCTATGATAGTGACATTCAACTAACTTCTAATGGGACAAGATAGCTTACTAGTCAAAATGGATTTAGTGTTGTACGTACTATACTGCTGTCCAAGAGAGAAAAATACATAGGTGACCGGTCCCACTTGAACAGAGAGATAGGTGACCGGGTCCCACTTGAACAGCATCATCGCACATCACTGAGGATCCATTCCCCTAATTTGTTTGTATATCTACTCCTTGTTAATATACGATGAAATAAATATTAATTTGGGTAAGAAACCAGCATTTGATTGTATATTATATATATATATATATATACCAAGGCCAACCTTTCGTTTTGAGTTTTGACCTTTAAAGAGACATAAATAAATATTTACAAATTATTAAGCGCCATGCATATATAACAAAGTCTAAAAGTTAATTTTCTCAAATAAAGTCGAACTAAAAACAGAAAATACAAAGAACGACATAGATGTTCTGAAGCTAGCAGAAGATCATAAAAGGCTAAGCTTGTTCCCAAAGATCACATTTGACTTCTGTTGATTCAACCCCCTGATCAAATCACTGCATAATCATAAATAATTAATTAAATTAAAGAAGCTTAAGATATATAAAAAAAAATATTTACTTTACATTAGATATATACCTTTTAATTTGGGGGAGGGAAATTGTAGGGAAACTGAGGATGAGACGGCACAATGGATGGATCCATGGTGAAGGCTTCAGTATACTGATGGCTACTTTCAGCTTGCTGGTCCTTTAAAATTAATTAACAAATTAAAACCATGAATTAATTCCTTATTCAAATTAGTTTAATTAAATACACAAATAAAATTAATTAGTGTTTAATTAATTAATACTCACAGTCACATTAATCCCCATATTCATCACACTCTCATTAAAAATTGGAGCAGCATAATTAGGATTTTCTACAGCTTGTCCATAATGCTCTTCCTGACAATTAATTAATTAAAGAAAATTATATATATATATATATATATATATATAATGTTCTAAAAATCTAGGAGCCGGGATCATCAATCCAATTAATGAATTCATTAACGTAGGAAATTAAAAAGAAATAAAGAAAAATGACCTGAAGTTGAGGTTGAGGTGGAGGCACGAGAGATGGATGGCCACCTTGGTATTGCAATGGAATAACATCTGTTAAGAAGTCATAGAGTTTATTTTCATGAATGGATTCAGCAACGTCATGACGTTGAATAACACGTCTCTTGTTCTCTTCAGTTCGCATCCAAGCACGAAGGCTCATTTCTTGAATGAACATCTCACATGCTTTTGATAGTAATATTAGAGTTTCCGCACTGATGATCTGTAATTAACCAATAAACAAAAAGTTTATAATAATTAATGACACCAAAATCTTTAATTAATAAACTAACTCATAGTTATCACAAAAATTTATAATATATATATATATATACTTAAGTACTTTTGTCATTACACAACTATATGTGATTCGAATATCTAACTCGGTTGTTATGAGTAATATTGGTTGTTACGACATGCGAATTAATGGGACAAAATCATTAGATCTGTGGTTAATTTGTTGTTAAACAACTAAAATTTAAATTTAACTTGTCGTTACGGCAAATGACATGCGCGACAATAATCCGACAAAATTCATTAATTAATAACTCTATATCTTGGTTATTTTGTACCTATTTAACCTAAATTTTGAATGGATCCGCAACTTAGTCGTTACGCAAAATGGCGGCCGGATGTATAATTATGAAATCGGCTATTTAATTTCAGTAAAATGGAATATTGTTCTAGTAGTTGTAAGCTTTGCATGTTAAAATGATCTCAATTCAAAATTAATGATGCATATTAATTAATGTTAAAAATAAATGAGAAAGAAACAAGGATGACGAGGGCAAACAAAAAAAGGATGGAATCATTGCAAACCTTTACATCAGAATCAGACTTCATGACTCTCTTGATTCGAGCCAGAGGCAATTGATTTTGGCCCCTAATTGCTGACACAAGTACATACACATAGAGATTGAAACAAGTTATATATAATTTATAAAATTGAGTGGTTTTGGTAAATTTTTTCCTGATTTTGGGAAAGATGAAAATGGAAAATTAAACCTTCAGCATTCTGTATCTCATACAATTGTTGTTGCCAAAACATTTGTAATGCCTGGTTCTGCACTCCCATGAAATAATCAAAATGTATTAGATTTTTCAAGAAACTTTTGTAGAATAAGCATACACACACAAAAAGAGAGAGACAAAGATTGATTTAGAGAGAGGCGGGGGAAAGTAATTATGCTAGTCTTCTTCAAAATTGATGAATTTTGAGAAATTTGATGTCCTTATCTTATCTAGGATTTGGATCCTGTAAATGAAATGGTGAATTTTCCTTCATATCAACCAATCAATAAAGATGAAGGTGGGCATGAGAGAGATTCTTCTTAGAGAAATTAACCCCTTCAATTTTTAAGAAAATTGAGGGAATCCAAATTCAAAGAGAAAGAAGACATGAAGAGAGAGTACCAAGGAAAGAGAAAATTAGTTATTCTGAAGGGAGTCTCAAGAATTTAAGAAGTTGAAGTCCCTTTCAAAAGAAGAGAAACAGATAAATAGTAATTATGCTTGAGTCTTCTTCAAAATTGATGAATTTTGAGAGGGAGAAAAAAAAACTCTTAAAGAAATTAACCCCTTCAATTTTTAAAGAAATTGAAGGAATCCAAATTCAAAGAGAAAGAAGACATAAAGAGAGAGTGATAAAGAATGAGAAAACTAGTTATTCTGAAGCGATCATCGAGAATTGAAAAGGTTGAAGTCCCTGTGAAAAGAAAGATCAATAGGGAAAAAGACAAAAGTAGTTGGGAAAAAATTGCTTGTACTATCATCTTCAAAACTAAATCTTTTTCCCAATTTCTATATGAGAAATGGTGGAGAATATGCAGTAAAAAAAAGTGATGATTCATATAAAATGGCCATCAACTTTCCTTCATCTCAACTATTCAATAATAAAGGTGAAGGTGGAAATGAGAGAAAAAAGAGAAAATTTGTTATTCTGAAGTGAACTTCAGTAATTTAAAAGGTTAAAGTTCCTGTCAAAAGAAGTAATAAAGAAGTAATAAAGCCGTGACCGCGTGGGCATGACGTCTCCATTTAGGTACTTATACTAGAAATCCCTTTTATAGGATCAACACAAGTTACCTTCTCCTTCGTGTAGCTAAAATATTAAAATATGCCTCCGATGTCCTATATTTAACTATATACACTTTCACTTGGCAAAACTAATCCCTCTCGAATCAATGTTTGATTCAGATTGCCTTCCTCACATATGTCTAGTATCCACACTTATGACAACAAGATGTCATAAGGGACATGTCACAGATGCTAGCATAGATGTGTATATTTCAGTTAATCTTCCTTTCGCCCATATAACACATTAATATGAATCAGTCGCTTTCCTAGCATAATACTTTAGATCGCATCAATCATGATCATAGTAAAAAAATGCTAATGTAGCAGTCACTGAAGCATATCTCCGTGATAGTGTCAAAGTTCAAAGGACATCACTGGGAAGATTGTTCTTCCCTGGGACTCACACAGCAATGAAGCAGGGATCTTTCACTTGCTTCCCTCTTGCGGTTCTCTCAGTACATGTGGTATGAAACACATGCTACGGTGTTACTCTTTTATTATAAGAGCATATGTCGTTTTATTCTTATCTTAACACCGTACAGACTTAAGTCTAGATACACCCAGTATCTAGGCCCAAATTCTTCAACTCTACTTTCATTTACGACATCGACGTTGAAGAGTTTGTTATCTGACTACAGGTATTTTGGAAGTGGGATTCCAAACTTCGATCCAACTTTATTTTATGTGGATCTCATCTTGACTTGTTACACGTTAGTCAAGGCGACATATTGTTTGTGTTTCTTCTCTACCATATCAGCACTCTTGGCTGCTTTACTGGTGAACACAAATGTCTCATCTTTGCATACTCCACTTGAGTGTCAAAGGCGGTTTGCCCGTGTGAGAGAGCCAACCTTTCAACCTGTACGACATACTAGACATTGTATACTACTAAACAAACACATAAAGTGATGACAGATAATTATAAAACACATTTTATAATGTCTGTATATTACACTTTATGCATGCCAATGTCTTGCATATGTTTTTCAAAAAAATTTTAGCCTATTGGCTTTATCAGGGGGTCTGTTATCATACATTTGTTGAAGTGTATTGTACAACAACAACCTTTTTTTTTGGTTATATAATCTCTTAACAAAATTATATTTGATGCCAAGATGCTTGGTCTTGTTGTGATACTTAGGATCTTTGGTATGGGCTATGGCTACAATATTGTCACAGGATAAAAACACCATATTGTTACTTTCATTTCCAATTTCATGATGTTCTATAAATCTCTCTAGCCATAAAGCCTCTTGTACCTCTTCAGTGCATGCCACAAACTTAATTATATTGCATGTAAGGCAATGCACATTTTCTTCATACTACTCCAGCAAATGATACCATTGTTGAGTAAGAAGGTGTGACATTCTTTCTTCTTCATCTCCGCTACGCCAGTATCGGAGTACTCAACAAGGCATGAGTTACTTCCTCCGTAGCACAGTGCATAATTGGAAGTGCCCTTTAAGTATCTCAAGATCCTCTTCACATCTTTCTAATGTTTTCTCTAGGGTTAGACTGGAATATACCTACCAGTCTCATTATATTGCAGATATCTGGTCTTCTACACATCATTGTGTACATCAGACTGTCAATTACATTGGCATATGGAACTATTTCCATTTTCTTTTATCTGAATCGTGATTTAGGACACATGTATGGACTCAAGTAGCAACAGGGTACTCATGGGTCTGCAATCTTTCACATTAAATCGCTCAAGAATCTTGTTGACACAATCCTCTTGTGAAAGAGACAAGATTCTTTATGGACGATTTCTTTGGATCTTATCTCCAATTTTACACTTTGCTTCTCCCATGTCTTTCATCTCAAGTTTGATGATAATCAGTCCTTAACAGCCATCACATAACCTAGACTATTTTCGGCCAATAGTATATCGTCTACATATGAGGATAATGACAAAATTATCCTTAAACTGCTTACTGTAGATGAAGTGGTATTCCTCTATTATTTGGCTCAAATACCACTGTCTGGATGATTGTTTCAATCCATAAATGGATTACAAACTTTGATCTTATTTACTTTGTCCATAAGACCTAATGGCTATACCATTTCTTCATCCAGATCCCTATTCAGGTATGAGGTTCTTACATCCATATGATGTAATTCTAGGTCTTAACCATTTACTATTGCCAGAATTAGTCTATGTATATCCCTTTGCCATTGATCTATCCTTATATTTGTTAATTGATCCATTCACTTTTATATTAATTTTGAGAACCCACTTGTTCTCAGTGGCTTTATGCCTTTTTCAAAGATCAACCACCAACACCCAAACTTGGTTATTATTATTATTATTATTATTATTGAGTCCATTTCTTCTTCCATTGCTTTCTCCCATCCCTCGTCGGCAGGAGTTGACAAGGATTCTCGTACAGAACTGGGCTCATATTCTCATATGGAACAACTAAGAAAGATTTGCTTTCTATTTGAAAGCGTCTTTTGGGAACAGTTTCCCTATCACTCCTTCTGACTGGACTAATTTGCTTATCTTTCTTTCTTTGTTCAAGGTCTCAATGTTGACCTTTCTTCGCTCCCACTCAGATTGACACACCTAGGCGCTTCTAGTATGTCAATTTGTTTTGCACTGTCTTATTCTTCTGTCTCATAAAATGAAACAGTGCGGTCAACATCTCCTCTACTAAAAAATTCAGTCTCAAAGACGTTGCATCTTTTCTATCTCAGTCACCGTTCTATCTTTGTTTTCACCTATGCAAACATGTCCCTTTGTTGATCTGAGTACCTTAGAAAGATACATTTCTTTCCTCTAGGACCCAGTTTCTCTTACTTATGAGAATTGTCATGGATATACGCAGCCGATCCCCAGGTCTTAAGATATTTAGATCTGGTTTGCGTTTCTTTCATAACTCAAGAGGGTGCGGAAGTGACTGATTTTGAGGGTACATGGTTAAGTATGAAGGTTTTTGTCAATAAAGCATCACCTCAATAGAAAATGGGCAGGTTTGCTTGAGTTATCATAGACTTAACCATGTCTAGAAGAGTTCTATTTCTTCTTTCGGCAACTCTATTAATTGTGGAGTGCCAGAGATTGTTAGTTGCCTAATTATCCCTTTTCTTTGTAGAGCAGTCTAAATTGCTTAGACAAATATGCACGACCTCGATCAACGCATAATATTTCAATCTTATTGTCTATTTGATTTTGTACCTCTTTTAGGTATCATCTGAAGCACTAAAAAAAACTTCAAACATATACGAATTCAAATAGACATGACCTCATCGCGAATAATCATTTATAAAGGTAATAAAATACCACGCTCTGTGTTTTTCCCTCATATTCATCAGACCGCGTATATCGGAATAGAATAATTGCAATGGATCTCCAATTATAGGATTTCGCGTTGCCTTAACCAGCTAGACAATTTTCTCATAGTGACATTTCCATATTTGGAATGACACCTAACAATCGTGCTTTGGTTTATTTGATCATTTCATTTTGATTAATGTGTCCTAGTCAAGCATGCTAGGAGTTTATTTCAACATTTCTCGAAGAAATAGCAAAGCATTCACCAATAATTATCAAAAAACAAAGAACCTTTGTAAACAGGAAAGCGGAACCATAAAGAAAAAAGTTGCTAAAATTGTCTGTAACTTTTTTTTTATGAAGGTTCACATCAAACCCAAATTTTAAAAGACATATGATAGAAAATAAGTCTCGTCGGATGTCAAGAGCATAAAGCACGTAATGGAGTATGAAGTTCTTTTCACCACGTAGAGTAATTTACAGGTGCTTAAAAACTTTGACCTCGATTGTCGTGTTGTTTCCAACGTAAAAACATATGCTTTGATATAACAATCGACGGTACTCAATAAAGGATCCTCGATCCTAAGTTACGTGGTCTATGGATTTTGAGTCAATAATCCAAGAAGAAGAAACAGTCTGTAAAAAAACAGTACGAGAAACATGTAAATTCACATAATTCACTAATACCGTTTCGCCCTAAGTCTGTTTTGAACAGTCCTATGCGAAATGGCCTAAATTCTGGCAGACGAAGCATTTGACCCCCTTCAGGTCTAGCTTCTTCTTCTAACCTTTGTTTCTTTTCCTTTTGAATTGTTTATTTCCCTATTTGGGTTTAGGAACGCCCTTCTTCCCTTTAGCATGAAACTTTTTGCCCTTTTATATAATAAGCATCGAACGGGAAGTGCTAGCATTCACAGTGTAATAAACTTGTCTAAAAGTCTTGTAAGCCTCCAAGCGTTGACCTCCAACTCTAAGTGCTCAGCTACATTGTTAAAAGTAACAATGTTTTCATTATGGGTTAGATTCACCTTCATATGCTCCCAACTTCTAGGGAGCTATCTGATGACAACCTACACTTGTTGTTCATCAAACAAAAGACATTGTCCAGCTTCCTTTAGTTCCCTGATCATATTGGCCATCTCTCTCGGATAATGCTTTATAAGAGTGCCTAGCTTAAGCTTTTTAGAGTCGAACTTAATCGTCAACCTCATAGGTTTGGTGGTAGAAATACCTCAAACATATTCCTTAAAGCTATTCACACAGCTTGTGGAGTTGTGTGCATCTCAAATTTGCACAATAAGTTATTAGCCAGGACACTCAGAAGCATTATCCTTGCTTATGCTATTTTTCTTGTTCCAAGTTGGGTAGGTCTTGTGGTCTCTCTTATGTTGGCCCATGTTTTCAGTTTCATGTTCGACCAAACATTTGTGAGAGGCCCAATAACATCTTGTTCCTTCAAGATGTATTGTATTTTACAATGTCAGATATCACAGTTGTCCCCGTTAAGTTATTCCCCCTTGTTTTGGTTTCTTAATAATTTTATTGGTTTCACTTTTCAGTTCTGTGACAAACTGATCCCACATTATTTTACGTTCTCTCTACCAGAGATACATACCATAGAACATTTATAATATATATAGCACTGATAAGTATACAATGTCATGCACTTATATTATTCTTGATCAGAAAATAATGACATTGCAAGATTCATGATCAAGAGCATACGTTTGTATCTCTCATCACACAGATACAAGCAATGATCATGATACTCTTTCAAGATTTCTATATAAGTGTCTTAAATTGAGTTATGACTCTTAGAAGTCTCAACTTCTAAAAGCTCCCACTTATAACAAGTAAATATATATATTCATACATTTAATCATAGAACAAGTAATTCTAAATAACGCCATTAAATAAAATTAAAAATGTTCAACAAAAATTTATAATGGATGAATCATGTTCAATAATGATATCAAAAATAAAACATTGTATCTTTAGAAATGAGAACACAAATACTTAAATGCCTCAAGCATTAAGTTTTCACAATAGATTTTCTCTTTCTCTAGCAAAAATCGTCTTTTCATTGCTTCTCTGATTGCTGTTAACCAGTGAAATCTGCTTGGGATGCGGCCGCCTAGTTTCTTTCTAAGTGTTGTCGGTCTTATGTATTCTAATATGACTCTAAGGTAAAATATAGTGTTTTCCTCATCGGTCATGTTTTGGACGTAGCTGACGAATACACTATTAATGTCTTTTACGTCTGTTAGCCTTGTTGCATCCCTTTCAGCTATATTCATAGCTAATTCAGGGGTTAAAGGTTGATTGACTTCTTCGCCTTCCTCTACTATGGTTTCTTCTACCCGGATTTGATTAAGTGGGTCGTTAAAAAATTAATTGAGAATCTACGTGGAGGGGTTCGATAGGAAATAGTGTTTCCGACGTTGGTCCGAAAATCATCAACTCCTCCGGTTCTGGTTGAGGATCCTCCATAGGTTCCTCGTTTGGATCTTCCTCCGGATCCTCTTCAGGATCCTCCTCGGGATCTTCATCCATAGGTACGTTTTCAAGAACTGCCTCATCTAGGTATGAGTATTCCAACGTACTATAATCGGTGTTTTCAATGCTATTAGAAGCCATTTGCGTCAATTTACCTAGAACAAAATAATTACAAAATTATTTTGAATTTTCTGGAATTTTTTACATAAAAAATATACCAGAAAAGCACTTAAAAACATAAAATGAGATCCCAAATAACCTCAAATATAGTAAAATTATTAATATCAAATTAAAGCTCTTGATTTTACGGATTTCTAGAAATAAACCGCGCCTCAATCGAAGCTAAAACAAACCCATTATGACCCCGAGAAGTTTTAAAAAAATAGACCCAAAAATGGCCCAATTTTATTATTTTTTTAAGCCCTAAAAAAAACTTTTTTTTTCGGGTCAGGCCCAAAATTTTCCGGGTCAGGTCCGAATCTTTTTTTTATTTTTGAATTTTCAAAATTTGATTTTAGGAGGTGGTTTTTTGAACTGTCGCGCCAAGAAAATGGTTTTAGTGACGGTTTTGTAGCAGCAGTTTCCAAAACTGTCGCTAACCGTCATCTTCAACCTTCAGCCTCCATTTTCCAGAATCCGACGACCGGAAACGGTGGAGCTCGGTGGAAAACTTTGGACATCTATATCTCAGCCGTCCGAACTCCGTTTTCTGCAAATTTTATGTTGATTTCGCACGATTTTTCGTGCTCTACCCAATGGGAGCAATTTTGAAGCCTAAAATTGTCGTTTTCGGGAACCAAAATTTCAAACCCGAAACTTCGAGCATCGTATCGATGTCGTTCGGAGTCCGTTTCATGCAAATTTTATATCGATTTTTCGCGCTCTACGCAATGTTGTAACTTTTGAACTCTAACATTGTAGTTTCAATGAACCCAATGTTCAAAAAAATTACTGTGCGGTGAGGAATGCATCAGATAAAAATTAACACATGTTATATATATGTCATGCATTTGTCACATTGAAGAAAAACACATAACATATGAAACACAGCGGAAAAACCTGGCTCTGATGCCACTGTTAGATTTCGGGCGTACCTGTGAAGAATCCGATTCGTCTGCAGGTACCCACGCGAAGACTCGGTCACAAACTTGAACTCGGATCTACGATCTTCACAGCAAGTACACTCTTTCAAGAGAGCAAGGAGAGAGATAGATGGAGGAGGAGGTTTGGTTCAGTATGTTTTCTCTGATATGAGAGAGAGAGGGTTCTCCAATGAACCAACCCCCTCCTTTTTATGTTAATTTTGGGAATAACCACTTCCAAATATTCTTAAAAGGAGCAAATCACACTCCTAAACCCACACTTTTCTTTATTTGCACATTTGCCCCAATATCAATTTTGGGCTTGGGTCCAATCCACCAAGGGTGGACTAACCCATATTCTTACAGTTAGGTATAGTGGAAGGGTCTAGTCTATCAAATCGTGATAAATTCGAGTTTGAATCTCTATTGGAAAAGGTGTACAAATTTAGTGCTCGAGTCTTACGAGTCCCATATCGGGGAGGTTTCCTCCAAGAAATGACTTTATATAGTTATACTGCATTCGGCTCTCCAATAGCTAGTTTTTGGGTGTGAATCTTCCAAGGACTTGTGCTCAATCAATTGGTGCTTTCATTGAGAGCTAACTAATCATAAAGGACTCTCTGTAGAAGGTTCTAACCAGTGAAAAGGTTGACTGTGATCGATTGAATTATCGCAGTGTGTTAACCATCAGGACGCCAGCTTTCAAAGGGGCAGTAATATTACGAGTCCCATATTAAGGAGGTTATCTTTAAATAAGGGCCTTATAAAGTCTTGAACTCTTTAACTCTAACACTAATTTTTTAGATGTATTTTTTTTAAGAACTTGACTTCAGGAACCTTCTGTCACGACCCCCGTTTAGAGGACCGTGACTGGCACAAACACAGGGAATACCTCTATGCCTGTAAGCCTTATCACCTGATTGACAGAATATCTATTATTGAAAGTACACTCACATGCATTATAATACCATGGCTACACCGAAATGGTGGCCTATCCTAGGCAAGCAAATCCAAGGCCAGTGCCGCTTCAGGATATAGATATAGGAAAACACACATAATATATAATCTGTTTATAGGCTACACATCCGAAGATGCTGCCTATCCTATTCACATGCAACAGATATATGTATATATATATATATAGATATATATATATATATTAAAATCAAGTTTTTTTGCCTGTATCGCGATATAACTAATCCTGATCTTTAAGGTGTGTGAGATTTAGTGATACAATCTAATTGGGTACGTCTACCCTTTACTTTATGATACAATGATAAAGTAAATTAAATTACAACTACAATTTATTCACCCACATGAACAAGTTGTGGGTCTTGGAAAGTTTTGCTTGTCCCTCGTTCCACCGAGACTTCTTCCACCTGTACTTAACTTGTCTCTGTGTAGTGAAAATGAGGTGTGAGTCTTAACCACGCGACACAGTGAGGACTCTCCCATCACCGACGCAAGGCGGGCACCATAGCACTGGGAATGGGAGTCATACACAACCACATGCAAAAACAACTGGTTACCGTTAATTAGCATACACTCTTGGTGATCATACAACAACAGAAATTTCACCCAATCACTCACATGCATTTAACAGATACAAGCATGCAGCAATTTATTCCACGTCATCAATCAGCAAGTAAACATGTAACATATAGTGCCGGGTCTTACTTACCGATGTTCTCACGTTTAGCATGTTTGGATCAAACAAGATGTTGTGATGACGTAATCCTGTACGTCACCACTACACTGCACAATCAGCAATTATATGCAAACATAGACAATGTGAACATACACACAGATACTATAACATACATCAACTTATTTCCCCCACTCTGGGGTATCTACTAGCCACTACATGGCTTTTCTACTTCAAACCCGTGCACTCGGGTTACTGGCCACCACGTGGCAAAGAATACTTAACACATTCACTTGGGTACTGGTCACCTCGTGGCAATTCTGTTAATCAAACAATATTTAACCCATTCACTTGGATACTAGTCACGTCGTGACAATTCTGTTAATCAAACACTACTTAACCCATTCACTTGGGTACTAGTCACCTCGTGACAATTCTGTTAATCAAACACAATTAACCTTTATCTATCAAGCAACTAATCCATAGCCACCAAGTGGCACGTTCTAACCCCTCACTGCGGGGTAATAGCTTGAGCCCCCTCGTCCATTACCCAACCAGGCCACAATGGCGGGCACGACACGATGTCTCGAAGCATGGCCGCTAACACACCCTGGACTAACTCCACAGGATGGTTTCTCTTTTCTAGGTTAGGCTCACAGTTCACCCGTAGGTTCCTCCTGTGTCTCCTTACCTTATTCTCACATATTAATAGGGTTCTTTGTATTTTTCCCGAAGGATCAACAATTCCTCTCCTTGTTAATATGGACAAGTATCCTCAACAGGATATAACTCATATACCCGTCCAGATGCACTCTCTGAACCTCAAGCTATCGTCATAGCAATATAAATCCTTTCTGACCCTATTGCCAGGATAGGGCAATGACCATCGTCATGTTGATTATAAAACTGAGGTCTCAAGTGCCATCTGACGTTGTTCTAGTTGATGTATCACAACGCTAGCATAATCAAATCCGAAACTCACCAATAACTCCTTTTGCATGATTATAATCTAAGTCACCGTCGTGACGAGTTTTCAAATTAAAAGCTTAGTCCTTCCGTACAAGGACTCTTGCCACCGTCGTGAAAAAGATTTAATAAAATACTCATCATGCCTCCGGAGTGTATGAGTTGGATTTGTAACACACCAATCATAGCAAACAGTTACCCTCTACTCCTATGTCTTCCTATCCAAGCTACTTTCCACAACCTATTCTCTAGTTCTTTTATTCTTCTAGTATTCTATACCTCTAGCTAACACATATCAAACAAGCAGAGAATATACATACTCATGTAATCCACATAAGCATACAACCCAAGGAGCAGAGATGGAAGAACCCTCACCTTGGCCAATCTTCCATACAATCCTCTCCTGTAACTTTAGTCTCCTTGGAGTTCCTGTTGCACTCTATTGCGTGCCGTTGTTCCTATAAGAACAACATTTACTTCATTAAGGTTATTACTTAGCTTAACTTGTTTTTATCTCTCCATTACTCTCACATGTAGTCCATGGTTGCCATAGAGTCAAGCTCTTGGCCTTATTGGACTTCTCTATCCCGACTTATGTGTATCATTCCTCGGACACTTGACTTACTCGAATATAACACTCTACTTGAGTATTTCACATACTTGGATTTGAGTATTAAACCTCTATCTAACTTGTATTCACATCTAAGGAAGCTTATCTAACTTGATTGGAAGGAATCCTAATTTTAGGAAGATCTAAGCATTTTGTTTCAACTTGTATTTTTACTCGGGTTCTAAGAAATCTAGTTTCTAAACCTCAATATACCTCTAGTTCATCCCACTTAAGGTTTCCAAATAATTGTGAAGGAATAAAATTGCCATTTAGAATTTGGACTTCATTGTTCCGCAAGTTTCCATCCTTGAGAAACAAGAAGATACCTAAAATAATTCTTGATGCTTGATAGCATATTTAGAATTATTCTAGGGTGTTTAAGATTGAAAAGAAGAGGTTTGGAGCCCTTAACATCACCCTTAAAGTGTATTTGGGCAACCCAAGCAGGGACTCGGTATGTTAACGTCAAGGTTCAACCTTAGTAACCTCAAGCCAGCTCTTTACGGGTCTTGTTCTGCCAATATTCCAACCATATAATTTTTTGTAATATAAATCCAAGCCTATTTACTCAAATCCAAGCCCAATCCTAATTATCAACAATTTCCCGAATTTGAAAATAATTATAATTTCAACCCCAAATCCTTCCAAATTTGAGTTTGGACAAATCCGAGAATATAATCTTGATTCCTACCCCAACTAAGTGTTCAAGAACACTTTCTAGGTCTCAATCTACCCTCAAAACAACTCAATCGAAGGTGAATCGAAGGAATCCCTAAAAATGGAGAAATTGAGGGTCTCGAATGAAATTGGGGTTACCAACCTTGATTCGATTGGTGGGAGGTGTGGAAGATGTTGTAACCGAGCTCCGGTGACTTTTCCCGGCGTCGGCTAACTCTTCTCCGGCCACTTTTCCGGTGAAATCCCCCTCTTCCCCTTCTTCCTCTCCGTCTTGTCACTCTCTCTCTCCCTCTCTTCCATTTTCTTTCACTTTCTTCTTCTCTCTTGACCCGTGCTCTCCTCTCTTCTCTCTTTTCTTTCTCTTTTTCTTTCTTTCTTTTTTTCTCTTTCTATTCGAAAAATCATGCCACCCACTCCACCCACTCCACTTAATTAATAATAATAATAATAATAATAATAATAATAATAAAATAATTATAATAAATAAATAAATATAATTAAAATAAAATAATTAATAATTAAATAGTAAATAAATAAATAAATATTATTAAGAAAAATAAATTTATTAATAATTAAATAAATAATAACTAATATGTATTTTTAATTTAATCTCTTTCGCTATTTAATTCAGATTTCCAATTTTTAGGTCTTGAATTAAATCCTATAAATTATTTTCTACTTCTTTTCTTTCCCTTTTATTTTATTTTAAACTTCGAAAAAATTTCTCGGGTATTACAATCTTCGAAAAAGAAATTCCTTTCCAGTTTCTTTTAACGTTCATTTTTTCTATATTCTTTTTAAAGTTTTAAATTCCTAACCCCGAAATAAATTATTCTTTAATCCTCAAAATTTTTAAATAAATCATTCTTTAATCCTCGAAATTTTTTCGGGGTATTACACCTTCCAGATTATTCTTGAGATGTTAATAAAAGTATATGGATATGCACGTGATTGGTAGAGAAAAGGTTACCTTTAATGAATGGTCTTAGAAAGCTTTAGGCTCTTCAACTCCAATAATTAATTTTTGGGTTGTGATTCTCCTAAGGACATATGCTCGTTGTGGTTAGAGAACAGATTAAAACCTAGAAGACAGGCACATTAATTCGACTCAATTGCTTATAATTATAAATATTAATTTGGGTAAGAGAAACCAACATTTGGTTAGATTACATAGATAGCATAACAACATTATGACCAACATGTGGTACTCTTGACCTTGAAGATAGACACATAGATTGAAATAGACATAATGTAATTCCAAACATAGTCCAACTCGATCGAACTAAAAACACACAACAGAAATAAAGATAAGACACATGAAATTAAACTAACGCTAATTTCATTTATTTTATTCCCAACACACGAGACTTCATTCAACTTCCTCAGATCGAATGCGTTTCTCTGGGTTCACTGCAATGACAAAATAATTGCAAGATTAATTAAAATGAATATATATATATATATATATATATATATATATATATATACATATGTAGGAAATTCTATATGAAATAATATACACACACAAGAAAAATAAATAAATGAATGAATGTGAGAAATAATAGCATAGAGGTTTCTTCACCTTAATCGATGGTTCGCTTGTTGCAGTTTCAGCTTCCTAATGGACCTTTGAAGTTAAAAAAAATACAAAATAATGATTTAGATAATTGAATTAATAACATATTAATCGTAATAATTAAACTAATTATTACACTAATACAATTTAGTATTGTTTAATTGATACTCAAATTGCTCACATTTATCACAGGGGCCTCAGAAGAATTAGAAACTTCTTCAGCAATTATTATTCCACAATGTTCTTCCTGATAATTATTGAAAATACCATAACTAACTTAACTATCAATTATCTTGGAAATTAAAATGATCGAAATTTAAAAAAAGAAAAAAGAAAAAACAAATGAGACCTTGACGTTGGAAGGATGGTCATTGGGATCCATTGGAACAAGATCAACTAAGAAATCATAGAATTTTTTTTCATTAATTTATTTAGCAAAATCATTTCCCTCAATAGTGTTCTTGTTCTCTTTAGTTCGAACCCATGCTTGAAGGTTGAGTTCTTCGATGAAGATCTCCGTTGCTTTTTTTAGCACAAGTTGACTTTCTTCGGTACTATCCAATATCTACTCAACCACATGCACAAATATATGTCAAACAATTAACATTGTCAAGACAGAAAAAAAAGAAATCAATGGATCAGATCGAGATGTTAAGGGCCAAAAAAATTGCGAATCTCCAAGTCATCAAAATCGACTCCCATTGCCCACTCCAGGCGAGTTGGAGTGATTGAGAGACCTAGCTCTGAGGCAAGTACACATCATCAAGAAAAAAATGTTATATTAAAATCATATTCAGTATTAAAATTAAAACCCTAAAGCCTAAACTCTAAATTCTTATTAAAAGATGAGATAGCAAAAAAGCAAAGAGAATAGTGCTTAGTGATAAAATTGATTGCGCTATCGTCTTGAAAACTAAAACTTCCCCCCTCTCCCTTTTTTGTATGAGTGAATGATGTGGCGAAAAGCCGAAAATCTAGTTAAAAGAGTGATATATATATATATATATATATAGTAAAGTGGTTAAATTAAGAGTGCATCATTGACCCTCTAAGATCTATACCTGTTGATGATGGTGCAGAAATTGAAGAAGTATTCATCTTTTGGTTTTCCATATCTCTCAATATTCTCTAGCACTCTCTCTTTCTCTCCTTTCTTCTTTTTGCCTTCTTTTGGGTAGACTTCACCCTAAATTTATAAGGAGGGGGGATGTGCTTTGTATGTACTGTATAGAAACAAAGTGAATGTAATAAACGCAAGGGTGTGAATGGGGAAATATTTAAGTGTCTATTTTACAAGAAAGGTAATTCACTTATAATACTCATTAAATTTTGTTATTTAATGTATTAATTTATTAATATAATAATAATAAAATAAATGACCAATGGTATATATATATATATCAGTTTAGTGAAACGGAATAATCTCTAGTCAACCATATTCAAATTACTCCATACTATCAAGGTTTCCCTCCAAAAGAGTTTTAATATATTGGCTTTTCTTTTACTATTTTTTTATCTACATGTAGACAGTTAAAATTGTACTCATTTCCAGCAAATGAATATGTAAGGAATTTTTAAAAAATATCTAGAACCCTTATTTTATATATTAATCTTTTTAATTGACAAAATTAGCCATAGTAGGAAATAAAAATTAAAGCATCATGCCATATATTTTATTTTTGGGAATGAGGGTAAACTCTAAAACATGCCACAAAACATTACTATCTAATTCACTTTAACTGGTGTGTATATATATATATAATCTTTTCACAAACTCAAGTAGTTGATCAAATTATATATATATTTGTTTGTTTTTCCAATCTTGGATTTCTTAGTGTTGAGCGTGTTGGACATAAGTTTACAACAAATAAAACTTTGTTGGTTAGGTTGAATCAGTTTTCAGTATGGTCTAATTAAACATTCAACTTTCACTCGTGTTTATGTTAAGTTTAACAAAATTAAAGGATTGTTCTATGATAGTCGAGTACTAATTTAAAACTTCGACAAGCCTTTATGAATATGGATTAGTTTCAGACATGAACTTAAATATTAATTCTAAACTACTGCATGTTCATTAATTTTGTTTAAAGAAAATGTTTTCATTTTTGTCCATTATATATTGTAACTTTGGAATATTCTGCCTTGGGATACGTGGCACTGACATTCTAGAAGCACGGCCCCAGCACCCGCTGGAGACACGTGGCACCACTCATCCACCAGACGTGGGATCTCCACAAAGCCCCGTGGGACGACCCACATCCCACGAGGTCGTGGGTCGAGTACGATCTCCCCACAAGTATAAATAGGACCTCACTCGGGGGACTCGGATATACATTCAACCCTGGGCAGAGTTACATACAACCTGAATGATTATCACCCATCGCTCTCAGATACACCTCACGAATACTTTGACCTCCTTGAGCCCCGCCATTGGCCCTCCGTTCAGGCCAACCTCCAACCAGCTCACCTCCTCCTTGGAGCACACCACTTACTGGGCTTCCAGCAGCCCTCAGAGACCATAGCTCTCTCCCACTAAGGCAACCTCCCACAGAGCGGCTCACCCCCCGGAGTACCTTAGACACGTCTTAGCCGCACACGGCCCAATACAGGTAACAACCTTGCCTAACGGCTTTGATAGACGTCACCATGATGAACTACGTGGACTTTGATCCCTCCAGAAGGGTACGTAGGCACCTAGGTGCATCACCTAAGGACAAGTACCCCAAGGTTAAGACCCCTTGCGGTCCTAAATTCATATTACAATTGTCTGAGCCAAAAATGATAGTTACATATATATTATGCATTTCATAAATTTAAAACAAATTAAAGAGAATAATAATACTATTAATTTCTTTTTGAAAGTCATACAAAAATTTTAAAAAAAAACTTGCTATTTGATGAATCTTTAAGTGTACTTTTTTTTAGGCTTTACTTGGGGAATTAAAAGGAATCCCCAATGAAATCTCTAACTATCAACTTAATCCGATCTTCAAAAGAATAATAATCACAAAAGGTTAAATAAGTAGTGTGTTAAATATCTTTTATATAAAAAAAAAGTTATGTTATATATATAACTTGTAATACCCCGGAAAATTTGAGGATTAGAGAATGATTTATTCTGGGGCTAGAAATTAAAACCTTTAAAAAAAAGAATATAGATAAAATATGAAAGTTAAAAAGAAACCGGAAAAGAAAATTTTTTTTTCAAAGATTGTAATACCCAAGAAAATTTTTCGAGGTTTAAAATAAAATAAAAGGGGAAGAAAAGAAGTAGAAAATAATTTTTTGGTATTTAATTCGGGACCTAAATTAAGTAGGGAAAGGGATTAAATTAAAACTACATATTATTTATTAATTATTTAATTATAAATTAATTTATTTATAATAATATTTATTTATTTATTATTTAATTATTTAATTATTTAATTATTATAATTATTATAATTATTTTAATTATTTAAATGGGGTTGGCGTGAGCTTTAGTTAGAAAGAAGAGAAAGAAGAAAGAAGAAGAGAGGAACGAGGCAGAGGCACGAGAGAGAGAAAGAAAAAAACGAGAGATAGGGAGGAAGAGAGAGACGGACAGAGAAGAAGAGGGGGAAGGAGGAGGTTCGCCAGAAAACTCGCCGGAGAGAGCGGTCCGACGCTGGCCACGACCATCGGAGCTCGACTCCATCATCTTCCACACCTCCAACCAATCGAATCAAGGTTGGTAACCCCAATTTCATTCGAATCCCTCAATTTCTCAATTTTTAGGGATTTCTTTGATTCACCTTCGATTGAGTTGTTTCGAGGGTAGATTGAAACCTAGAAAATGTTCTTGAACACTTAGTTGGAGTAGGAATCAAGATTATATTCGCGGATTTGCCCAAATTCGAATTTGGAAGGATATGGGGTTGAAATTATAATTATTTCCAAATTGGGGAAAATTTTTAATAATTAGGATTGAGCTTGGATTTGAGTAAATAGGCTTGGATTGATATTATTGAAATTATAATTATTTCCAAATTGGGGAAAATTGTTGATAATTAGGATTGAGCTTGGATTTGAGTAAATAGGCTTGGGTTGACATTATTAAAATTATATGGTTGAAATATTAGCTGAACAAGACCCGTGAAGAGCTGGCCCGAGGTTACTAAGGTTGAACCTTGACATTAACGTACTGGATCCCTGCTCGGGTTGCCCAAATACACTTTAAGGGTGACGTTGAGAGTTTTAAATCTCCTTCTACAATCTTAAACACCCTAGAACACTCCTAAACATGTTTTTGAGGATTAAATCACTCCAAGTACCCTCTTGTTTCTCAAGGATGGAAACTTGCGGAACAAATTAGGTCTAACTTCGTGAATTGCAACCTTATCACTTCACAACCTTTAGGAAACCTTAAGTGGGATAAATTGGAGGTATATTGAGGTTTAGAAACTAGATTTCTTATAACCCAAGTAGGATAAATTGGAGGTATATTGAGGTTTAGAAACTAGATTTCATAGAACCAAAGTAGAAACACAAGTTGAATTAAAATGCTTAGACCCTCTTAGAATTAGGATTCCTTCCAACCAAGCTAGATAAGCTTCCTTAGATGCGAATACAAGTTAGATAGAGGTATAGTACTGAAATCCAACTATGTGAAACACTCAAGTAGAGTGTTATATGCGAGTAAGTCAAGTGTCCGAGGAAGGATACGCATAAGTCGGGATAGAGAAGTCCGATAAGGCCGAGAGCTTGACTCTATGGCAACCATGGACTACATATGAGAGTAATGGAGAGATAAATAACGAGTTAAGTTAAGTAATAACCTTAATGAAGTAAATGTTGTTCTTATAGGAACAACGACACGCAATAGAGTGCAACAGAAACTCCGAGGAGACTAAGGTAACAGGAGAGAATTGCATGGAAGGTTGGCCTAGGTGAGGGTTCTTCCATATCTGCTCGTCGGGTTGAATGCTTATGTGGATTACATGAGTATGTATATTCTCTGCTTGTCTGATATGTGTTAGCTAGAGGTATAGAATGCTAAAAGAATAAAAGAACTAGAAGATAAGTTGTGGAAAGTAGCTTGGATAGGAAGACATAGGAGTAGAGTGTAATTGTTTGCTATGATTGGTGTCTTACAAATCCAACTCATACACACCGGAAGCATGATGAGTATTTTATTAAATTTTTCCCACAATGGTGGCAAGAGTCCTTGTACGGAAGGACTAAGCTTTTATTTTGAAAACTCGTCACGATGGTGACTTAGATTATAATCATGCAAAATGAGTTATTGGTGGGTTTCAGATTTGATTATGCTAGTGATGTGATACATCGACTAGAACAACGTCAGATGACACTTGAGACCTCAGTTTTATAATCACCATGACGATGGTCATTGCCCTATCCTGGCAATAGGGTCAGAAAGGATTTATATTGTTATGACGATAGCTTGAGGTTCAGAGAGTGCATCTGGACGGGTATATGAGTTATATCCTGTTGAGGATACTTGTCCATATTAACAAGGAGAGGAATTGTTGATCCTTCAGAGAGTGCCCGCCATTGTGGCCTGGTTGGGTAATGGACAAGTGGGCTCAAGCTATTGCCCCGCAGTAAGGGGTCAGAATGTGCCACTTGGTGGCTATGGATCAGTTGCTTGATAGATAGAGGTTGACTGTGTTTGATTAACAGAATTGTCACAAGGTGACCAGTACCCAAGTGAATGGGTTAAGTATGTTTGCCACTTGGTGGCCAACAACCCGAGTGCACGGGTTCGAAGCAGGAAAGCCACGTAGTGGCTAGTAGATACCCCAGAGTTGGGGAGATTAAGTAGATGTATGTTTAGCATCTGTGTGTATGTACAAATTATCTGTGTTTTCATATAATTTCTAATTGTGCAGCGTGGTGGTAACGTACAGGATTACGTCACCACACGTCTTGTTTGATTCAGACATGCTGAAACGTGAGAAGACCGGTAGGTAAAAGCCGGCACTATATGTTACATGTTTACTTGCTGATTGATGACGTGGAATAAACTGCTGCATGTTTACAATTATTAATTGAATGTGAGTGTTTGAGTGAAATTTCTGTTGTTGTGTGATCACCAAGAATGTATGCTAACAACAATAACTAGTTGTTTTTGCATGTGGTTGTGTATGACTCCCAAACTTAGCGCTATGGTACCCCTACCTTGCACTGGGGATGGGAGAGTTCTCACTGAGTCGCGTGGTTAAGACTGACATGTCATTTTTACTACACAGAGACAGGTTAAGTACAGGTGGAAGAAGTCTCGGTGGAGCGAGGAACGAACAAAACTTTCCGAGACCCACAACTTGTTCATGTGGGTGAATGAATTGTAATTATAATTTAATTTACTTTATCATGTATCATAAAGTAAAGGGTAGATGTACGCAATTATATTGTATCACTAAATCTAGAACTGTCAGCTTCACACACCTTAAAGATCAGGATCCGTTAGATTCCGATGCAAGGAGAATTTGTTTCCAAAATCTATATCTATATATATATATATATACATATATCTGTTGCATGCGAATAGGATAGGCAGCATCTTCGGATGTGTAGCTAGTACACAGGTTATATATTATGTGTGTTTTCCTATATCTATATCCTGAAGCGGCACTGGCCGTGGATTTGCTTGCCTAGGATAGGCCACCATTTCGGTGTAGCCATGGTATTATAATGCATGTGAATGTGTTTTCAACAATAGATATTCTGTTAATTAGGTGATAAGGCTTACAGGCATAGGGGTATTCCCTGTGTCTGTGCCGGTCACGGTACTTTAAACGGGGGTCGTGATATAACTGGCTATGAGTGGTATTTATAGATGGATATACAAAGGATGTAGTAATCTTTTCCACAGTGATAACTAGTATCATGGAAAAGGAGTGCTACAGGATTACTAAACTTTGATACAATTCTTCAATCATGTAGTGTCATTTTTTAATATTAATAGAAGCTCACATTAATAATAAAGACCAACCTTGAATAGATTACAGATCAACTGATTGGAGGGTGTACTGAAGTTTAGTACTACCGTACTACTGAACATATTCTCCATGAAAAAAAGGGATGCATGTCTGTCACAAGTGAATAACAATTAATTATTTTCTATACGGAAAAGGTTAGTGGACGGATGTACGACGGTGCTATGATAGTGATATTCAACTGAATTCTAAAGGGACAAGATAGCTTACTTGTCAAAATGGATCTAGTGTTGTACACTATACTGCTCTCCAAGAGAGAAAAAGACATAGGTGACCGGTCCCACCTGAACAAAGGATAGGTGATCGGGTCCCACTTGGACAACATCATCGCACATAATTGAGGATCCATTCTCCTAATTTGTTTGTATCTACTCCTTGTTAATATATGATGAAATAAATATTAATTTGGGTAAGAAACCATCATTTGATTGTATATTATATATATATATATATATACCAAGACCAAGCTTTGGTTTTGAGTTTTGACTATTAAAGAGGCATAAATAGATATTTACAAATTATTAAGCGCCATGCATATATAACAAAGTCTAAAAGATTTCTCAAATAAAGTCGAACTAAAAACAGAAAATTCAAAGAAAGACATAGATGTTCTGAAGCTAGCAAAATATCATAAAAGGCCAAGCTCGTTCCCAAAGATCACATTTGACTTCACTTGATTCAACCCCCTGATCAGATCACTACATAATCATAAATAATTAATTGAATTAAAGAAGCTTAAGATATATAAAACAAAATATTTACTTTACATTAGCTATACACCTTTTTAATTTGGGGGAAAGAAATTGTAGGGAAACTGAGGATGAGGCGGCACAATGGATGGATCCAATGTGAAGGCTTTAGTATATTGCTGGCTACTTTCAGCTTGCTGGTCCTTTAAAATTAATTAACAAATTAAAACCATTAATTAGTTCCTTATTCAAATTTGTTTAATTAATTACACAAATAAAATTAATTAGCGTCCAATTAATTAATACTCACAGTCACATTAATCCCTATATTCATCATACTCTCATCAACAATTAGAGTAGCATAATTAGGATTTTCTGCAGCTTGTCCAGAATGCTCTTCCTGACAACTAATTAATTAAAGAAAATTAACATATATATATACAAACAATGTTCTAAAAATCTAGGAGCTGGGATCATCAATCCAATTAATGAATTAATTAACGTAGGAAATTAAAAAGAAATAAGGTCAAAGGTTCATTTTGGTCCTCTATGTCTCACTCAAGTTTCAAATTAGTCCTTTATGTTTCAGAAGTTTTAATTTAGTCCTTTATGTTTCCCAGAAGTTCTAAATTGGTCCTTCCGTCCAAATCCGTCAATTTCTTAAGTTAACTGCTGACATGGTGTGCCGAGGTGGACACATAATCTCTCCTACGTGTATCAGATAGCTGACGTGGCCTTAGATACACCAAAAACACCCAAACGACGTCGTTGAAGCCAAAAATAAAATCATGCTGAGAGGATCAATATGAAACTCTAATGAAACATAAAGGACTAATATAAAACTTCAATGAAACATAAAGGATCAATATAGAACTTCAATGAAACATAAAGGACCAATATAGAACTTCAATGAAACATAAAGGACCAATATAGAACTTTCATGAAACCTGAAGGACAAATATAAAACTTTTGGAAAACATAAAAGACCATATAAAACTTTTGAAACATAAAGGACCAATTTAAAACTTGGGTGAAACATAGAGGACCAAAATGGGTATTTGACCAAGAAATAATTAAAAATAACCTGAAGTTGAGGTTGAGGTGGAGGCACGAGAGATGGATGGCCACCATGGTATTGCAATGGAATAACATCAGTTAAGAAGTCATAGAGTTTATTTTCATAAATGGATTCAGCAGCGTCATGACGTTGAATAGTACGTCTCTTGTTCTCTTCAGTTCGCATCCAAGCACGAAGGCTCATTTCTTGAATGAACATCTCACATGTTTTTGATAGTAATATTGGAGTTTCCGCACTGATCATCTGTAATTAACCAATAAACAAAAAGATATCACAAAAAGTTATAATATATATATATATATACTTAAGTGCGTTTGTCGTTACACGACTTTATGTGATTCGAATATCTAACTCGGTCGTTATGAATAATATTGGTCGTTACGGCATGCAGAATAATGGGACTAAATCATTAGATGTGTGGTTAAATTATTGTTAAACAACTAAAATTTAAATTTAACTTGTCGTTACGCAAAATGACATGCGCAAAAATAATCCGACAAAATTCATTAATTAATAACTCTATATCTTGGTTATTTTGTACCTATTTAACCTAAATTTTGAATGGATCCGCAACTTTTTCGTTACGCAAAATGGCGGCCGGATGTATAATTATTAAAACGGCTATTTAATTTCAATAAAATGGAATATTGTTCTAGTAGTTGTAAGCTTTGCATGTTAAAATGATCTCAATTCAAAATTAATGATGCATATTAATTAATGTTAAAAATAAATGCGAAAGAAACAAGGAAGATGAGGGCAAACAAAAAAAGGATGAAAACTTTGCAAACCTTTACATCAGAATCAAACTTCATGATTCTCTTGATTCGAGCCAAAGGCAATTGATTTTGGCCCCTATTTGCTGACACAAGTACATACACATAGAGATTGAAACAAGTCATATATAATTTATAAAATTGAGTGGTTTTGGTAAATTTTTTCCTGATTTTGGGAAAGATGAGAATGAAAAATTAAACCGTCAGTATTCTGCATCTCATACAATTGTTGTTGCCAAAACATTTGTAATGCCTGGTTCTGCACTCCCATAAAATAATCAAAATGTATTAGATTTTTCAAGAAACTTTTGTAGAATATAGCATACACACAAAAAGAGAGAGAGAGACAAAGAATGATTTAGAGAGAGGGGGGGGGAAAGTAATTATGCTAGTCTTCTTCAAAATTGATGAATTTTGAGAAATTTGATGTCATATCTTATCTAGGATTTGAATTCTCTAAATGAAATGGTCAATTTTCCCTCATATCAACCAATCAATAAAGATGAAGATGGTAATGAGAGAGATTCTTATTAGAGAAATTAAACCCCTCAATTTTTAAGAAAATTGAGGGAATCCAAATTCAAACAGAAAGAAGACATGAAGAGAAAGTACCAAGGAAAGAGAAAATTATTTATTTTGAACGGAGTCTCAAGAATTTAAGTTTAAGTCCCTTTCAAAAGAGGAGAAATAGAGATAAAGACAAAAGTACTTTGAAAGAATATTGCTTGTACTACCATCTTCAAAATTAAAAATGTTCCCAATTTCTATATGAGAAAATGGTGGAGATCAATATCTAGAAAAAAAGTGATTCATATAAAATGGTCAATTTTCCCTCATCTTAACTATTCAATAAAGGTGAAGGTGGAAATGAGAGAGGAAAAAAAAAATCTTCTCAAAGAAATTAACCCCTTCAATTTTTAAAGAAATTGAAGGAATCCAAATTCAAAGAGAAAGAAGACATAAAGCGAAAGTGATAAAGAAAGAGAAAATTAGTTATTCTGAAGCGATCATCGAGTATTGAAAAGGTTGAAGTCCCTATCAAAAGAAGATCAATAGGGAAAAAGACAAAAGTAGTTGAGAAAAAAATTGCTTGTACTACCATCTTCGAAACTAAATCTTTTTCCCAATTTGTATATGAGAAATGGTGGAGAATATCCAGTAAAAAAAAGTGATGATTCATATAAAATGGGCATCAATTTTCCTTCATCTCAACCATTCAATAATAAAGGTAAAGGTGGGAATGAGAGAAAAAAACGAAATTTTGTTACTCTGAAGTGAACTTCAAGAATTGAAAAGGTTGAAGTTCCTGTCAAAAGAAGTAATAAAGTAGTTAAAGAGTGAAAAGACCTTTTGCTCTTCTTGACGATACTGAGCAAGCATATAAGGTGGAATTGACATGAATTCCGGAACCTGTTAGAAAGGAGGTTGATTGATGATGTTGCTGAAATCTGTTAATGGCTGCTGGTTGAATTTCTCAGTGCTTCCAAAATCCCCCAAAACGTTTTGGCTTGCATGCTGATCAGAAGTGTTACCTTCATTTTCCATTTCTTTCTTGCTCTCTCTCTCTCTCTCTCTCTCTCTCTCTCTCTCTAACTCTTTATCTCCTTTGCCTCTTTTTCTCCTTTTAGGTAGATTTTGGGGTCTCTTTATATTGGGGAAAAGTAGTACTTGTATGGAATAAGGAACTGAAGTGGGTGTGACAAGGGAAAGGAGTTAGCATTAAATAAAAAGGCTATTCACTAATGCTTAATTAAACTTGGTGATAAATGTATTGATTAATTATATCAATTACAATTTATGTGGGATCGACGGGAATTAATTGATCCAATGAAATATGTCTTTATTAGAATATACTAGGGGTGTTCGGCGGACGATTTGAGCGGTTTTTGATGAAAATTTAATGCACCAATCTGTTTAATTTGATAGCATCAAAGCAAACCAAACCATAAACAAGCGTTTTCGTTTGGCGGTTTAGGTCTTTTATGTCATCAAACTTACATATTTATGTTTATTAATAAAAAATATATTTTATTAAATATAAATAATAAAAAAGTATAGTAATATTTCATTTACTTACAATATATAATCAACTTAGTTCTAAAATTAAATTTTTAGATTGACTTAATTTAATCTAACATTCTAAAAATAAAGTTTAAATTTTATTATTTAGAAATTTGAACACAATATGTACATATATATACATGTATGTGTATGCGGTTTGGTTCAGTTTTTTGACATACCAAATCGAACCAAACTAAACATTGATCGGTTTTGTTCGGTTTGTACTAATTCGGTTTGGTTTGGTTCAAGTGCATCGGTTTTGTTCGGTATTGAACACCCCTAGAAGATACCAATAGAAGACGAAAAATAAAAGTGGAAAACAAGTGGAAGGGATTATTCTATCAAATCGTGATAAATTCGAGTTTGAATCTCGGGCTCTTCGAATGTAATCGTTTTGTTTATCATTAATCGAAACTTTCATTTTTCTTGAAAAAGATTTGGCCTATACTGAAAATACTCTCAAAGTCAACTCGCAAAAAGCCCCACCAAGGATGGGCATAGTGTCGATCGCCCTAAAAACGCTTGAAAGCCACCAAGGTCTAAGACTCCCCCGACACACGGCTAACACTTAAAAAGCCTCTCAGGCGCAAATGCTCCAAAAAAGTGGAGCCACAAAATGAACATTCACATAAAAACACACTAGCAAAAGCATACGACCGTCTTGATCACGCGGTACTCATGCCAAAATCTTTTTCCGTAGAATTGAAAAGACAAGCAATTCAAGAGATTGTACTTACGCAAAACCTTTTTGCCCAAAAGTAAAAAGAGAGTCAGCTTAAGAAATTGCAATTTAACATTAATTCTCATTAATGTAGAAGGCGTCCGCCTTTACAAGGAACAAAACCTAAAAAACCTACTCTTTGGCATTCCCAAGATCTACATTAGTTGCGGCCTCCACAGGCTCGACATTGCTAGCATTTCTCGACGGCCTCCTCTGGACAACTTCTGCCAACTGTTGAGAAGTAGCTCCAATCTCAGAAATACGCCCACCAACAATAGAGAGAATGTGATGGTCCAGCGGGCGATCAACCATGCTACGAAGACAGTTCAAGTTCAAAAGGGGGTCGGTCGCCATCTGGCCTCTAAGTTCACCATCAAGAAGTTCCAGAGAAGGATACAGGGAAGCCACCCACTCAGTAGGAAATCTCTCCCCTCGAAGACGCTCAAGCTGCTCGACCTCTAGCAGCATCCCATACATTCTCTGCACCAACATGTCTCCTTGATGGTCAACAATATCGACGATCCTGCTCTCAGCCTCTAGCCAGCTCACAAGATTCTCATTGGCGTGAGCCTCAGTATTCTTCAAAGCGTTGCAAAGAGAATGCTGGACGGATGGCAAGCTCCTTGCGAGTCTTCTCCAACTCTGACCACAGAAGCTTAACCTCAGAAGGCTGAGTACTCTCAGCTTTATGGCGATCCACCTCATGAGTCAAAGACCTCAACTCATGATTCTGGTCCTCGCACTCCTTCTCCTTTGCAGACAGTTGTCCGTTCACATCCTCCAGTAGCTTCTAAAGCTAAACCTCTAAAAGCCAGAAACCCAAGAAGTTGGTCTTGGTGAAGACGGACGTCGTTCTACACAAAACAAGAAAATGTCATCAATTTGAAAACCTTGAAGTTAGCACGAATAAAAGCGGAAGAACGCTTACCACTTGCTTCTCCGACACAATTCCAGCCTGGTGGAAGTCAGCCAACGCCTTGGCAGCATTGCCAAAGGCATGAATAGCAATGGTTAGGGGATTGGTGTCCAACCCCCTAGCGGCCCTCTTGACCATGTCAACCGAAAAATGATTGCCCAGAGCTACCAGGTCAAAAGGAGGCATCCCCTCCAGTAGCTCGACAGGCTCTAACACGTTATTATTTCAAAATGTGTTCTATAGGTACTCATTATAGCTTGTTTCATGCTTTAAGTAATAATATAAGAAAATTATCATTTATTGTTATAATTTTGAGAATTTGAAATTTTTTTCTCTTATTTTCTAACTAAAAAAAGTGTGATATAAATGTTGGATTCATTCATTTTATTATTATTTGTCACGGCCCCAAACCAGGAGTACGTGACCGGCACGGGAATAGATTTTTACCTCTAAACCCGTAAGCCTTACCCTGTAAACATAACTATAACCACATTACTATACAATCAATATATACAACATAATAGTGGTCACACCTCACTTGTGGCCTAATTAACCTGCAATCTACGGTTCGCTCAATACCACTTCAGCCCAGTATATAGATATATCTCAACACACATAGTATATATCTATATCATATTGACCGCACGTCCCAATACGTACGATCTATCATATTCACATGCAGCAATCACACGTAATATATATATATCCATATCATATTGATCGTACGTATCAATACCTATGATCTATCCTATTCACATGCAGTAGTTTATATACTCATACATATATCCTAGTTTTTCCCCAAACTGGACCCTGTCTTTAAGTACATGTGAAGCCGACAAGTCTAGAGTGAGCGTTCATCAAAAGCTGTAAATATTTACAACACTTACAACTTTAAAATATGTACAACAAAAGAAATCAAAATAACCAAAAAGGTGTCCACTCACGCGAACAAGTGCGTAAAGGATGGTCTGATGTTCATATCACTGTCCGGACGTCGATGCATGCCCGATACTTGTATATGAAACATTTAAGTAAGAGGAGTGAGTCAAACAGACTCAGTGAAGAGCTTTCTATCCTCGGCGTAGCGGCAGGTACCACTATGGCTGGGGAAAGGGAAACACTCACAATCACATACGCATAAAAATCCAGTTTATCAAATGTTATATTACGATCAGACAATATTAATATAACATATGAACAAAGATAAACCTAAGGAATCATGCTCTTCTATCATACTTCTTGTAGAACAAAACAATCACTTTAAGCATATTATTTGAAAGCTATAAATCTAGTCCAAGTGTTTCAAACTGGACGTGGTCTCGTCTGCATCAATCAATTAACTGGTCCACGTATCTCACAATGGACAATGGTCTCAATGGGCAACTTTCTTAACTGACCCCAATATTAAGTTAGGGCAATGGCCTCCAAGGGCAATAATTCAACTGGCCCTAGAACAAGCTAGAGCAATGGCCTCCATGGGCAAATAAGTCAACTGGCCATAGCACAAGCTAGAGTAATGGCCTTCACGGGCGACTTTATCTGACTTGTTTCTCCTCCCGAGCTTTCAACTGGGACTCTGACTCCATCTACCCTTTACTATCCTAAATTGACTTTACCTAAGTAATGTGAAACATCCCTATGACTTTCTATTTAATTATGTGATCTTATTTATCCTTAATTAATACATAAACCCCCAGTTTAGGTCATAACCTAGCTCTATTCTTCCTTTCCTAAGTTCAATTACCGTATAACGTTGACGTGTATAAATAGTTCTTTACGATCAATTTAGCGAGTTTCTAATACCTAGTGTAAACCAAACCTTGGACTCAATCAATAGATTACCCCCTTGCTCATACTGTTCGGTGTATCTCATGGATACCCTCCAGTACCTCTTGACTGTAATCAATCCCACATATACAAGTACTTTCATATAATGCAATTTAGGAACAACAATAGCATGTTAACCACTAAGTAATTTTTACAAATAGGCAAGTAGGCAAACCACATATCCACATCCTCAATCAACCCTGTAGGGCAAGGATGGGAAACCCCTCACCTAGATGGTTTCCTTGTGTGTCACGACCCCAAATTTGGAGTATGTGACCGGCACAAGAATAGATTTTTACCTCTAAACCCGTAAGCCTTACCCTGTAAACATAACTATAACTACCCTGCTATACAATCAATATATACAATCATAATAGTGGCCACACCTCACTGGTTGCCTAATTAACCTGCAATCCACGGTTCGTTCAAGACCGCTTCAGCTCAGCCCAGTGTATAGATATATATATATCAACACTCATATTATAAATATTCATATCATATTGATCGTACGTCTCAATACGTACGATCTATCCTATTCACACGCAGCAAGCACACATAATAATATATCCATATCATATTGACCGTACGCCTCAATGCGTACGATCTATCCTATTCACATGCAGCAGTTTATATACTCAAAAATATATCCTAGTTTTTCCCCCAAACTGGACCCTGTCTTTAAGTACATGTGAAGTCGACAAGTCTAGAGTAGGTGCATATCAAAAGCTGTAAATATATATACACAACTCTTACAACTTATAATATGTACAACCGACAGAGTCAAAATATCAAAAAGTGTCCACCCACGCGAACTAGTGCGTAAAGGATGGTCTAATGTCCGTATAACTGTCCGGACCTCGATGCCTGACCGATCCCTGTATCTGAAACATTGAAGCAGAGGGAGTGAGTCAAACAAACTCAGTGAGAAGCTTCCCATCCTTGACGTAGCGGCGGGTACCACTACAGTTGGGGAAAGGGAAACACCCACAATCACATGCGCATGAAAATCCAGTTTATCAAATGTTATATTACGATCAACCATTATTAATATAACATTAAAATCAAAGATAAACCTACAGATCATGCTTCTCATAGTCAAGCAAACACTTTTAACATATCATTTGAAAACTGTAACTCACTTAACTGACCCTAGTGCCAGGCTAGGGCAATGGCCTCAACGGGCAATTTATTTTAAATCTTTAACTGGCCCTAGTGCCAAGCCAGGGCAATGGCCTCAACGGGCAAATCTTTTAGTCTTTTACTAACCCTAGTGCTAGGCTAGGGCAATGGCCTCAACGGGAAAATCGTTTAGTCTTTTACTGACCCTAGTACCAGGCTAGGGCAATGGCCTCAACGGGCAAATACTTTACTCTTTAACTGACCCTAGTGCTAGGCTAGGGCAATGGCCTCAATGGGCAAATACTTTACTATTTAACTGACCCTAGTGCTAGGCTAGGGCAATGGCCTTAACGGCCAATCTTTTTTGACTTGTTTCTCTTCCCGAGCCTTCAGCTGGGATTCTGACTCTATCTACCCATTACTATCCTTGACTGACTCAACCTAGGTAGTGTGAACCTCCCTATAACTCACTAATCAATTTATGAGATCGTTTTAATCCTTATGTAATACCCAAACCCTTGATTAGATCGTAACTCAGCTCTAAGGTCTTTCCTAAGTTCAATTACCATAAAACGTCGATGTTTACTAACAACTTCGATACGATTTCTTTAATGAGTTTCTAATTAATAGGGTAAACCAAACCTTGGACCCAATCAACAACTTACCCCCTTGCTCGTACTATTCAGCGCATCTCATGTCATCACATGGATACCCTTTAGTACCTGTTTACCTGTAGTCAAACACACATATACAAATACTTCCATATATAACAGTTTAGGAACAACAATAGCATGTTAACCACTAAATAATTCTTAGAAACAGGCAAGTAGGCAAACCACATATCCACATCCTCAATCAACCCTGTAGGGCAAGGATGGGAAACCCCTCACCTGGACGGCTTCCTTGCGCTAGTCCTGGAGTAACTCCCAGTGCAGACGAGTCGTGGTTTCCTAACGAATGCATTCATGTTGTTAACATCTCAAACTGTATGCAATTCATATGCATATGACATGCTCGTACCTAAAAATGCATCTAGACGTCGCCAAGAACCGAGTTCTTGGTCTTATCCGTCTTCCCTCTCTTCCATGAGAGTCTCAAGTGCAACATACTTGGTTTCGTATAATTATCGCTCACCTTGAATTAATTTTAGAGCCTTGGATTTGAGTTACTAAACCTCGATATGCTTCTAAATTATCCTACTTAAGGTTTTCTAATAATTACGAAGGAATTAAATTGCCATTTTAAATTTTGGACTTTATTGTTCCGCAAGTGTCCATCCTTGAGAAACAAGAAAGTACCTAAAATAATTCTTGATGCTTGATAGCATATTTAGAATTATTCTAGGGTGTTTAAGATTGAAAAGAAGTGGTTTGAAGCCCTCAACGTCACCCTTAAAGTGTATTTAGGCAATCTGAGCAGGGACCCGGCACGTTAACGTCAAGGTTTAACCTTAGTAACCTCGGGTCAGCTCTTCACGGGTTTTGTTAAGCTAATATTTCAACAATATAATTTCAATAATACCAATCCAAGCCTATTTACTCAAATCCAAGCTCAATCCTAATTTTCAACAATTTCCCCAAATTAGGAATAATTATAATTTCAACCCCAAATCTTTCAAAATTCGAATTCGGCTAAACCCGAGGGTATAGCCTCGATTCTTACGCCAACTAAGTGTTCAAGAACACTTCCTACGTCTCAATCTAGCCTCGAAACAACCCAATCGAAGGTGGATTGATGAAATCCCTAAAAGTGAAGAAATTGGGGGTTTCGAATGAAATTGGGGTTACCAACCTTTGATTCGATTGGTTGAAGGTGTAGGAGACGTCGTACCCGAGCTCCGGTGACTTTTTCGGCGTCGGCTAGCTCTCCCCGGTCACCTTTCTGGTACACCCACCTCTTCTTCTTCTTCCTACTTCTTCCCTCATGCGTCCTCTCTCTACCCTTCCACTTCTTCCCTCTCTCGTCCCCTTCTTCTTTCCTTTCTTTTTCTTTTTAAATTCTCCCGTAGCTCCCTCTTTTCTTTTCTTTATTTTTAATTAATTAATATATATATATATATATTTGATTAGTAATAAAAAAATCTGAAAGTAATATAATTATAATAATTAAATAAATAATAAATAATAAATAAATTAATAATTAAATAAATACATAACTAATATATATTTTATTTTCTTCTCTTTTCATTTTTTTCTTTTTAAAATAAATAATAAGATAAATAATAATCACTTAAAAATTATAAAGATATATTTTTAATTTAATTTCCTTTCCTTATTTAATTCAGGTTTTCAATTTTTTTTAGGTCTTGAATTAAATCCTAAAAACTATTTTCTACTTCCTTTCTTTCCCTTTTATTTTACTTTGAACTTCGAAAAAATTTCCCGAATATTACAATCTTCCCCCCTTAAGAAATTCGGTCCCCGAATTTTTATTAAGCTACTAACCTCAGCCTTGAAATAGGTGAGGGTATGTCCTGCGCATCTCCGCCTCAACTTCCCACGTTGCTTCCTCAACCAAATGGTTTAGCCACAGGACTTTCACCAAGGGTATCTCCTTTGACCTCAGCTTCTTCAGCTGACGATCTAGGATTTCCACCGGCATCTCCTCATAAGTTAGACTTTCAGCTAGTTGTACTTCCTGGGGTTGGATTACATGAGAGGGGTCTGGCAGGTATTTCCGAAGCATGGACACGTGAAACACCGAATGAACTCCTTCCAACTCCGCTGGCAATTCTAGACGGTAGGCAACATTTCCCACGCGTTCTAGAATCTCAACAGTCCGATGTATCTTGGACTTAGCTTGCCCTTCTTGCCAAATCTCATCACACCCCTCATTGGTGAAATTTTTAAGAAAACCTGCTCACCCACAGCAAACTCTAACTCTCTTCTCCGGTTGTCAGCATAAGACTTCTGCCTACTCTGAGCCATGGCAATTCTTTCTCTAATGAACTTTATCTTGTCCAAAGCATCCTGTACAAGTTCTGGACCAACCAACTTGGCTTCTCCGACCTCGAACCACCCAATCGGGGACCTGCACTTCCGAACGTACAATGCCTCGAAGGGTGCCATCTGAAAACTGGCTTGGTAACTGTTGTTATAGGCAAACTCCGCTAACGGCAGGTATTTCTCCCACCCTCCGCCGAAATCCATAACACATGCTCTAAGCATGTCCTCTAAAATCTGAATGGTCCTCTCAGATTGCCCGTCTGTCTGGGGATGAAATGCTTTACTCGGATCAACCATCATCCCCAATGCCTCCTGCAATGCTCTCTAGAATCGAGAGGTTAACTGTGGCTCCCTGTCAGAGATAATCGACACCGGTACTCCGTGCAACCTCACTATCTCTGATAGGTACAACTGGGCATACTGACCCACTCCGTAAGTGGTCTTAACTGGCAGGAAATGTGCGGACTTGGTCATCCGATCAACGATTACCCAAACTGAATCGAATCCCCTCCGTGACTGCGGCAATCCTGTCACAAAGTCCATAGTAATTCTCTCCCACTTCCATTCAGGAATTTCCATCTGTTGAAGTGTTCCGGCGGGCTTTTGGTGTTCAGCCTTAACTTGCTGACACACTAGACATCTAGATACATAGTCTGCCACGTCTTTCTTCATATCATTCCACCAGTAGAATTCTCTGAGATCTTGATACATCTTATTACTACCCGGATGGATTGTGTACGCTGTCTTTTGTGCCTCATTAAGGATTCTTTCTTTCAAACCATCCACCATAGGTACACACAGTCGTCCCTCCAACCAGAGTATGCCATTGTCATCTATGGAGAATCGGACGTCGTCCTTCTCCCCCTTAACTACTGTATCTCTGATCTGTTTGAGGTCGGCGTCTTGATCTTGCTTGGATTTAACCTCTTCGACTAGAGCTGACTTGGCTTGGACATGGGCTAGAAACAAGTCGGAGTCTCCAATTTCAAACTGAGTTCCAGACTGTTCTAGCTTATGTATTTCCCGAATTAACGGCCTTCGTACTTCACTGATATGGGCTAAGCTACCCATTGACTTTCGGCTCAGAGCGTCTGCCACCACATTCGCCTTACCAGGATGGTACAAAATCGTGCTGTCAGTCTTTCAAAAACTCCATCCACCTGCGTTGTCTCAAATTCAGATCTTTCTGCTCGAAGATGTACTTGAGGCTCTTGTGGTCTGTGTATACCTCACATGTTTCGCCATAAAGGTAGTGCCTCCAAATCTTCAAGGCAAATACCACCGCTGCCATTCCAAGATCGTGAGTTGGGTAGTTCTTTTCGTGCTTCCGGAGTTGCCTAGTCGTATAAGCAATCACCTTGCCATGCTACATACGAACACACCCTAACCCAACTCGTGAAGCATCACAGTACACCACATACCCTCTGGTGCCCTCAAGAAGAGCCAACACCAGTGCTATAGGGAGGCTTTCCTTGACTCAATCTGCCTCTCCGACTAACTACCTTTGTAGTGACTTCTAATATCTGTCTTGGAACATGCCAAGACAGTAGCTATTTGCATTGGACACTAGGTTCTATTTCCATAAACTCCAACTAACGAAGTACTCCCCTACATCGGAGTCCCCGTACTTAAGTATCCTCCACTACCGAGCAGCTACCCTTCTGCTGGTATTCCCCCGATATATTCTTTGTAAACGACTTCTCCAGAAAAGTCCATTTACATCTTACTACACCCTCTACTCTACATCTAGACTTACCGCTTACACGGCATGCACCCTGTGTAGGTGTTTATGCTTTGTGCCATCAGTGTACCCAACCCTTTCGAGGTTGTTAGACTCACTACCGACTCGTGTCCTGACGAAGCTAAATGCCATGACACTAGCACAACTATGTATTACACTTACCGTTTCTCCACCAAACGGTAAAGGATCTTACATTTATGACTCATGCTTACCTTTCTTTTCCGGACTTCTACGCTTACCCTTAGTAGTTTCCATAAACATTTCAGGTTACTCCCTGTCGACATCCCATGTCTGACTGACTTAGACTCTTCTCTAACTACTACTTGTAGTCATTTCTGTTTATGATGGAAACTCACCAGTCTCCTCCTTACCATCATACTGATTACTCTGCCTCAGGCTCAGTTCGGTCTTCTCATCCGAAGACCTCGCTTAACACGACTATAACTGTGGATCTATACCATCCTCAGGTTAGTCCACTTAGAGTTGCATATCCATTGCTAACTATACTCATTGGGTTTCTGTTGGCTTTTACCCCAACTTGGCCTACTCGGCTTCTGAACTCGCTTAGATCCTGTAGTCCTACTTGGAATACTTGATCTGTTAACTCCAGCATGAACCTTTCCAGACATGCTCTACTCCCCTTAACCAAACGGGATCCGCTTCCACGGTTTGACTCTTTCCTTTCTTACGGTGTGGCATATGTTCACGAACATATACCGCCTCTGGCAAGTGTGTTACCTGTTGGGTTCCAATCGCCCCCAACGGTAGCATCCCTGTTTTATCATTTTGGCTCGCATCCCTAGATGCTTACCCGACTCCGTTCCCGTATTCATTCTCTTCTTTTGCATTTCGTACCTACGTGGTACTCTTCCTTCGAGTATTTCTCAATAATCGTTACTCACTAAATTCTCCTTCTCGATTAATCGTCCTTACGATTAATTTTCCATTTATGGCACCCACATGGCCATTTATACGTTTGGTTTTTCCACTCAGTCTCCACCCATACCCGGGCTTTAGATTAACGGATTTACGGTTCACCAACCTGTGGAACTAGCTTACCTAGCTACGTCCACTACAATATGTGTACTATACATGCACTTACGGTAGTAGTTGGTTCTCCACCTCTTACTTGACTCTTATCCTATGGGGTCCTATAGACTTCCGCTCTTCCCCCCTTATAGGACTACTTATCCCTGTCTACTTTATTTCCCCTCGGGCCTCCACGAGTCCCTTTGGGGTTTATCTCACACGTTATCTCGTTCGAGATCTATCTATCGCAATAGCACTTGTTTTGTTATCTTTGGACGGTACCCGAGGTCTACGCCCAGTTCCACTTCTAGACCTGCTCCAGTCTAATGCTTTCGCGTCCATAATCACCATATGACCCCCTTAATTGATAACCCTTAGGTTTGCCTGTATACTCCCTTGGCACTTTAGCACTCTCTAGTGCTTTTCGATGTCTACTTAACTTCAATCACTCCAAGCGAGTGATTCCTCAACTACATCTACCATCCTTATATAGCTTACCTATAAAAGGACTATTGTTCGGTAGGATATTGGTCACATGAGTTAGTTTTCTTAGGCACCCTGGGTTTTAAAAAAAAAATTAATTCAAATTTATTTCTTAGAAAATGATGCCTAAGGTTTTCGTAAATAGTTAGGGTTTAACCAATTGGAATGACACAAATTGAGAAAGAGTTTTCATGAAAAATTTGCCTTCCAATGGTTATCCCTAGTATTTTCAAGAAAAGTTTGAGGGTCTTTCAGAATCTCTCATCCGGAAAGACCAAAAAGATTTTTACAAAAATTTCTCATGTGATAAATATCATATTTTTTATGCTCTCCCTTAAGAAACCCAATAGACTTTGGTTGGGCTTAATCCTTTCATTTCCCCCTTGTTTGCTTAAGGAACTAGCAGTTCATGGATTGAGCACAGGGTTGGACTAGGCTTCTTCCTTGTGCCTTACCATTTACTCTGTTTCCTGCTCGGCATATGGTCACGCTCTACACGTTTACATATGCCTCTACTTCTTAACATCTATCTCTACAGCTTATGGTTCGGCCACTTTGCCCTTCCATATACTGTATCCTGATTTTTCTAGTCCGTAGACTTCTACTTCTATACTGTGGCATACACCACCTCTTTTCTGTTTACTTTCTAGGAATGACAACTCACTCCCTTCAGCCATAGCATACCGCACAGTCATGACCCATTCACGTGGTCATCTTCCAGTCGATCTCATGCCTCATGGCCCTATTTATTCTTGTTTGTAAACTTTCCATTTCAATCGCCCCATGGCCTACATTCTTTTCTACACGTCAAGCGTGTCTTTTCTTTCACTTTATAAATCATTCCTAGCTTGAACTACCATTCACTGCATATTTTATTCTACTTGCATTCCATACTATAATCAAATAACTTGTGCCTATACCATAGCACAATGCGCCGCTAACAAAGCAGACGCATCGTCTCATTTAACACCCGCAAAACAATCACACATTTTAGCGCATTCCTGCCTACAATTCAACCAAATGTGTTTGTGTCTAGGTAGCATCCTCCATGGATGTCTCCTTTCCCTACTATGGCATCCTAAGGTTCCCGGGGTCACTGCCACCCCACCTTACGCCTTAGTGCTCATCAACACTTGTGTACTGTACAGGGTATATGCTTCGCATAGAATTTCACATACAAATTCTATGCCTAAAGCGATGATTCGAAAGAATTCATAATCTATCACAGATTAAGAAGGAATAAAAGAAAAGCTGACTCAATTTATCCTGGGTACTCCCAAAAGTGCCTGTTTATTCCAACGTTGTGCCCGAGTTTCACAACGAAGGTTAAACCGACACCCGGTTATACCAATGGCTTCACATGACTTAAAGAAAAACCTAGCTTTGATACCAAGTTTGTCACGACCCCAAATTGGGAGTACGTGACCGGCACAAGAATAGATTTTTACCTCTAAACCCGAAAGCCTTACCCTGTAAACATAACTATAACTACCCTGCTATACAATCAATATCTACAATCATAATAGTGGCCAAACCTCACTGGTGGCCTAATTAACCTGCAATCCACGGTTCGCTCAAGACCGCTTCATCTCAGCCTAGTGTATAGATATATATATCAACACTCATATTATAAATATTCATATCATATTGACCGTACGTCTCAATACGTACGATCTATCCTATTCACACGCAACAAGAACACATAATATATATATTGTCATGACCCCAAATTGGGAGTACGTGACCGGCACAAGAATAGATTTTTACTTCTAAACCCGAAAGCCTTACCCTGTAAACATAACTATAACTACCCTGCTATACAATCAATTCTACAATCATAATAGTGGCCACACCTCACTGGTGGCCTAATTAACCTGCAATCCACGGTTCGCTCAAGACCGCTTCATCTCAGCCTAGTGTATAGATATATATATCAACACTCATATTATAAATATTCATATCATATTGACCGTACGTCTCAATGCGTAAGATCTATCCTATTCACATGCAGCAGTTTATATACTCATACATATATCCTAGTTTTCCCCCAAACTGGACCCTGTCTTTAAGTACATGTGAAGCCGACAAGTCTAGAGTAGGTACATATCAAAAGCTGTAAATATATATACACAACTCTCACAACTTATAATATGTACAACCAAAAGAGTCAAAATAACAAAAAGTGTCCACCCACGCGAACTAGTGCGTAAAGGATGGTCTAATGTCCATATCACTGTCCAGACCTCGATGCCTGACCGATCCCTGTATCTGAAACATTGAAGCAGAGGGAGGGAGTCAAACTAACTCAGTGAGAAGCTTCCCATCCTCGGTGTAGCGGCGGGTACCACTACAGTTGGGGAAAGGGAAACACCCACAATCACATGCGCATGAAAATCCAATTTATCAAATGTTATATTACAATCAGGCAATACTAATATAACATTAAAATCAAAGATAAACATACGGATCATGCTTTTCTATCATGCTTCTCATAGTCAAGCAAACACTTTTAACATATCATTTGAAAACTGTAAATCACTTAACTGACCCTAGTGCCAGGCTAGGACAATGGCCTCAACGGGCAATTTATTTTAAATCTTTAACTGACCATAGTGCCAAGCTAGGGCAATGGCCTCAACGGGCAAATCTTTTAGTCTTTTACTGACCCTAGTGCCAGGCTAGGGCAATGGCCTCAACGGGCAAATCGTTTAGTCTTTTACTGACCCTAGTACCAGGCTAGGGCAATGGCCTCAACAGGCAAATACTTTACTCTTTAACTGACCTTAGTGCCAGGCTAGGGCAATGACCTCAACGAGCAATCTTTTCTGACTTGTTTCTCTTCCCGAGCCTTCAGCTGGGATTCTGACTCTATCTACCCTTTACTATCCTTGACTGACTCTACCTAGGTAGTGTGAACCTCCCTATAACTCACTAATCAATTTATGAGATCGTTTTAATCCTTATATAATACCCAAACCCTTGATTAGATCGTAACCTAGCTCTAAGGTCTTTCCTAAGTTCAATTACCATAAAACGTCGACGTTTACTAACAACTACGATACGATTTCTATAATGAGTTTCTAATTAATAGGGTAAACCAAACCTTGGACTCAATCAACAACTTACCCCCTTGCTCGTACTGTTCGGCGTATCTCATGTCATCACATGGATACCCTTCAGTACCTTTTTACCTGTAGTCAAACACACATATACAAATACTTCCATATATAACAGTTTAGGGACATCAATAACATGTTAACCACTAAAAAATTCTTACAAACAGGCAAGTAGTCAAACCACATATCCACATCCTCAATCAACCCTGTAGGGCAAGGATGGGAAACCCCTTACTTGGACGGCTTCCTTGCGCTAGTCCTGGAGTAACTCCCGCTCCGGACGAGTCGTGGTTTCCTAACGAATGCATTCAAGTTGTTAACATCTCAAACTGTATGCAATTCATATGCATATGACATGCTCGTACCTAAAAATGCATCTAGACGTCACTAAGAACCGAGTTCTTGGTCTTATCCGTCTTCCCTCTCTTCCATGAGAGTCTCAAGTGCTACATACTTGATTTCGTATAATTATCGCTCACCTTGAATTAATTTTAGAGCCTTGGATTTGAGTTACTAAACCTCGATATGTTTCTAAATTATCCTACTTAAGGTTTCCTAATCATTTCAAAGGAATTAAATTGCCATTTTAAATTTTGGACTTTATTATTCCGCAAGTTTCCATCCTTGAGAAACAAGAAAGTACCTAAAATAATTCTTGATGCTTGATAGCATGTATTCTAGGGTGTTTAAGATTGAAAAGAAGAGGTTTGAAGCCCTTAACGTCACCCTTAAAGTGTATTTAGGCAATCTGAGCAAGGACCCGGCACGTTAACGTCAAGGTTCAACCTTAGTAACCTCGGGCCAGCTCTTCACGGGTCTTGTTAAGCTAATATTTCAACAATATAATTTCTATAATACCAATCCAAGCCTATTTACTCAAATCCAAGCTCAATTCTAATTTTCAACAATTTCCCCAAATTAGGAATAATTATAATTTCAACCCCAAATCATTCAAAATTCGAATTCGGCTAAACCCGAGGGTATAGCCTCGATTCTTACCCCAACTAAGTGTTCAAGAACATTTCCTAGGTCTCATTCTATCCTCGAAACAACCCAATAGAAGGTGGATTGATGAAATTCCTAAAAGTGAAGAAATTGGGGGTTTCGAATGAAATTGGGGTTACCAACCTTTGATTCGATTGGTGGAAGGTGTAGGAGACGTCGTACCCGAGCTCCGGTGACTTTTTCGGCATCGGCTAGCTCTCCCCGGTCACCTTTCCGGCACACCCACCTCTTCTCCTTCTTCCTACTTCTTCCCTCATGCGTCCTCTCTCTCTCTCTCTACCCTTCCACTTCTTCTCTCTCTGGTCCCCTTCTTCTTTCCTTTTTCTTTCTTTTTAAATTCTCCCGTAGCTCCCTCTTTTCTTTTCTTTTTTTCTTTTTTTTTCTTTACTTTTAATTAATATATATATATATATATATATATATATATATATATATATATATATATATATATGATTAGTAATAAAAAAATTTGAAAGTAATATAATTATAATAATTAAATAAATAAATAATAAATAAATAAATATAATTAAAAATAAATTAATTAATAATTAAATAAATACACAACTAATATATATTTTATTTTCTTCTCTTTTCCTTTTTTTCTTTTTAAAATAGATAATAAGATAAATAATAATCACTTAAAAATTATAAAGATATCTTTTTAATTTAATTTTCTTTCCCTATTTAATTCAGGTTTTCAATTTTTTTAGGTCCTGAATTAAATCCTAAAAACTATTTTCTACTTCCTTTCTTTCCCTTTTATTTTACTTTGAACTTTGAAAAAAATTCCCGGATATTACATTGTGCTTGTCTTGGAGTAACTCCCGCTCCGGACGAATCATGGTTTCCTATCAAACGCATTCACGTGGTTAACATCACTATATGCAATCCATATGGATACGACATGCTCGTGCCTAAAGATGCACCTAGACGTTGCCAAGAATCGAGTTCTTGGTCTTATCCATCTTCCCTCTCTTCTATGAGAGTCTCAAATGCTTCGTACTTGGTTTCATACAACTATCACTTATCTAAAGCGATTCTAGAGCCTTGGATTTGAGTTGCTAAACCTCAATATGCTTCTAAACTATTCTACTTAAGGTTTCCTAAAGGTTGTGAAGGAATAAAGTTAAAATTCAAGAAGTTGGACTTAATTTATTCCGCAAGTTTCCATTCTTGAGAAACAAGAAAGTACTTAGGATCATTCTTGATAAATATTCAAAATTATCCTCAGGTGTTTAACATCGAAGAGAGGAGGTTTAAAACTCTCAACGTCACCCTCATGGTGTATTTGGGCAAACCGAGCAGGCACCCGGCACGTTAACGTCAAGGTTCAAGAAATCACATAGGTTCCAACAATTTCCCCAATTTGGAAATAATCATAATTTCAACCCAAAATCCTTCCAAATTCGAATTCGGCCAATCCTGAGGATATAGTGTCGATTCCTACCCCAGCTAAGTGTTCAAGACTACTTTCTAGGTTTCAATCTACCCTAGAAACAACTCAAACGAAGGTGAATCGAAGAAATCCCTAAAAATGGAGAAATTGAGGGTTTAGAATGAAATTGGGGTTACCAACCTTGATTCGATCGGTGGGAGGCGTGGAAGACGTCGGAGTCCAGCTCCGGTGGTCGTGTCTGGCGTCGGACAGCTCTCCTCCCGCGAGTTTCCGGCGAATCGTCCTCCTCCCCTTCTTCCTTCTCCTGTAATACCCGAGGGGTATTTTTGGAATCAAGTCAAATATATAGTAAGACTTAGAATGGTCATCATTTGGAGTTGGAATGTAAAAAAAAAACAAATAAATAATATATAAACAAGTAAATAAATAGAAATATGTATATATATATATATATAGATAAATAATCCTAACTAAGAAATGATGGGATAATATGAAATTGACAGAATTTTGATGTTGAGGTTGAACATTTTGACTAAATAAATAAAAATAATTTTTTGGAATGAAATAAGATTTTTTGGGTTATTATTAAGATTTTAATTGCTTTAGATTTGAGAATTTAAGAAATTAAAATAAATAATAAATTCAAATAGAAAAAATATAAATTGGGTTAAATATGAATCATATGAATTATTTCGAGCTTATAGTTTAAATTTGAGAATTTTTCAAAAATAAAAATTGTACTGGGTAGAAAATTCTCATCTGCTAAAGACTCAGTGACAGATATTTTTAATTGGCCTATGACTACCCAAAAATTTCTAAATTTTTCTATTCTTACCCACAAATAAATCTAGATAAGAAAGTCCAATTAAAACTCTATTTCACCATTCCCCAAAAGTTGTCAAATGTCCAAAAGGCCTTTAAGTCCCAAATCCAATTTAAGAACCCTTTTTCTTCTTTCTCCAACTGCCGCACGCTAACCCCTTCTTTTCCTCCATCTTCTTCTTCCTCTTCATCTCAATTCTCTCTTAGGTAAAAAAAAACCTATTACTTTCAATCAATTTCTTTGCTTCCTCTCATCAATTCAAGGATCACTCAAGCTTCACCTAGCATCTTTAAGCACCATAGAGCTTGGACAACTCTTCTAAATCCCCAAATTCGGAATTCTCAAGGGTAAGGTTCAAAATCATGCCTCCACTTCTTAAATCATGATTTTCTTGTTGGGAATGAGTTACTAGTTGATATTATATCACCCTAAAACTCTTTTAGGATGTAGAGAACACACAATTCATGAACTATATGGTTGTTTTTGCTCTAGGAACCCTAAGGTGCGACTTTTTGCCATTTTTGGAAAGATTCGTGGATTTCATTAGAATTGTTGGTGTGTATGAACCAATGTTGTAAGAACCGAACCGGACAAGTGTTTGGTTCATGGTCTGATCGGTTTAACCGGTTGAACCGTCGGTCGAACCGGATGACGCAATAAATAATAAAAAATAAATATTATTAATATATAAAATGACATCACTCAAATTTTAGGTTTCAATATACATAATTTTGACGTTTTAAAGTACATGACTTCTCAAAGTTTTAATTTTCAAGACTTTTCAAACTCTGAAAGAATTTAATCAAACCAAATATGAAATTCTTGATAATCATGACTTTTAAATTTTAATTTTCAAGACTTTTCTAATTTTTATTTTTAAGATTTCTCTAATTTCTTTTTTTATGTTATTTTTTATTTTTATTTTTCAATTATTAAAATTTTTTTTGAAAAATAAAATTGGACCGGTTGGACCACCGGTTGGACGGTCCAACCCGGTTGACCGGTTGGACCCCGGTTAAATCCGGTCCAACTTGAAAAGCGATTTTTTGGTCCAACCGACTCGCCTTTGTATTCGGTTGGTGGTTGAACCGGTCGGACCGTCCGGTCCGGTCCAGTTCTTACAACAATGGTATCAACTTCAAATTATATGTATGGATATTTTAAATGATTTGAAATGATGTCCAATGGTTAGTTTGGTGGTATGTGAACCCTTGGTGAAAGTTAGAACTTCCCATATTTGGCAAAATTTCCATTAATGGAGCTTGGAGAGTGAACAAGGTTGTAAAATTAATTAATTATGTATTAAGTTATGTTGAATCTAAAAGGAACACCAAATGATGACCATAGGTAAGTAAATGAACTTGGGGTTTGATAAGTGTAAGAACTCATAAGTAGAGAAACTAGAAAATTGTATGAAATTTTATATGGATTGAATTGGTTGTATGTGATAGAGTTCAAGTAATTCCTTAGAGACGAGAGTGCTCAAAGGCAATGCTAAGTGAAGCGGCTAAGGTGAGGGACTTTCTTATCTCAACCCTTGATGAGATGTTTGAAAAATATGAATTATATGATATGAGAATTTGGTTGATTTGTATATGATTGGATGTGAATGTAAATTATGGATTGTGAACCTCTATGAATTGGCCAATGAGGCTTTTTTTTGTCATTATGATTAGAATTTGAATGAATTTGGGTGTGGATCCGTTTGACTTTGCTTTTATGATTGAGATTGTGATTGTAAAAGGATCAAGGACATGGGAAGTATCGTGGATGAACCATGTGCCCTACCTTATGGATGTGTGTGCATAAGAAAAGGGATGAAAGACATGGGAAGGACCGAGGGTGAACCATGTACCTGACCTTTAAATATGGCAAGGTATGCGGGTCATGGGAAGTAATTGGGTTGAACCATGTGTCTGGCCTTGTTGAATGGCCAAGTTTGAGACGTTGTGTTGTGACTACCATGTGGCCTGGTAGGTAGCAAACGAGTGGGCTCAAACAATAATTTGTACGTTTGGTTTGGATCCTTATGCAAAATGGTCATTTGTTTGATATGAAGGGGGAGCGTGGGAAGTAGAGAGTCTAAACCATGTTCTCCCCCTATTGCTATGATAAGTTTAGATATGATAAGGGGATGTTGGTCATATAGTGATTTCTAAAGTAAGTATTCATTTTCATTAGAAAACTTTACAAGATGAAAATTTATATAATTACCATGTTTAAAGTTAATAAACAAGATTTTCAAGGACTATCTCTATTCAACGTAATTTCCTTAAGGTAGTATGAGTATTTCCCAAATGTTATTTTTGGAGTTTCAAACAAATTTTAAAACTTCTTTTATTCAAAACCCGGAGGTACTTTTCCAACCCTTTTTCCTTTATTGAAACTTATTTAATTATACTTTACATTATTTTTCCTTAAATATTTTTGCATGACTGAATAAACCTCTGGGTACTGTATTAAATGGTGAGTGTAAAGCCTGAAGTCATTTCTTTAAAACAATGCTTTTAAAACTCTCTTTTTATTTCGTACTAAAGTGTTCAAGAAGTTAAGTCTATGTGGCCAACACTCCCGCCCATGAATTGTGAGGAATTGATTAAGATTGGATTTGTTTGGTCTGAATTGGGATATGATGTGGTTGATTGCGTTGTAACACTAATAGTTCTTTGTTGAAATCTCCTTTGTGTGATTGGAGACTTGTGCATTATTGGCAATTATGTTTCAAGATGGATGTATAAGAATTGTACCATGTGTATTTGTGAATGAGGTGAAAGTTATATCTATGATATGCTGATATGTGATTATTTTAATATAGTTTGCATGTGAATTGTGATTGTCACCCTTCTCCTGTCGTAGTGGTGCCCGCTACTACGCCTAGGATGGGTTAGTCTCTCACTGAGTTGTATGACTCACCCCTCGTTGTTAACATTTTTCAGACAGGTTCAGGACAAGTGTCAGGCCTCGCCTAAGCAATGATTCAACTACCAAGATCCGCATTTTTGTTCATGTGGGTGTTAGTATGATTTGTATTTTCTAAATGTTATTGCAATAATCTAGATGTCAATTCCATTAGTCTAGAGGCAGGATCATGCGCGTATATAAAGGTTTATTTATGATTTGTAAGAATTATAGTTTTCATATTGATATCTGATTCATGCATGTTTAGTTAAGTTCCAGGATAGTAGGCTTACAGACCGAGGGTGCCACCTTCGGTCTGTGCCGGTCACGTGCTCCCCGAACGGGGGTCGTGACATCTCCGTTTGCGTGTCCCTTTCCCTCTTGGCTCTTTCTCTCTCTTGTTCACTCGCCCTCTCGTCTCAGTCCCTCTCTCTCTCTCGACGTCGACTCCCTCCGGCCACCATTGCGGCGAGCTTCTCTTCCTCTCCGCCTCGTCTCTGTCTCTGCCTCTCTTCTCCCTCTGTTCCGTTTTCCTTCTTTCTTTTTCTCGATCCCGTGACTCTCCCCCTCTCTCTTTTTCCTTTCCTTTTATTTTTCTTTCTTTCTAAACCCACGGCACCCCCACCCCAATTAAAATAAATAAATATAATTAAAATAAATAATTAATAATTAAATAAATAATAACTAATATGTATTTTTAATTTAATCCCGTTTCCTATTTAATTGAGGTTTTCAATTTCTTAAGTCCTAAATTAGATCCTAAAAATTATTTTCTACTTCTTTTCTTTCCCTTTTATTTTATTTTAAACTTCGAAAAAGTTTCTCAGTGATTACATTATTTTTCCTAAAATAGATAAAACTTTTAGCTATATATTATTATGATACTAAATGACATTAAATTATATGTCATAACTTAAAATATTTTTTAGTTGGAGGCTGGGTGTCATAAAATAAGCTAATCCCTTATGCTTCTAACGTGACAAATTGAAGTTTAAAATTTTGTTAGAGACACATGTACGTGCTTATAATTAGTCGCCAAAATCTTTAAGCAAAATTGCATTTGATATATAATAATTAAAAAGTTCAAATTACAAAAAAAAAAATTAATCAAGATTCTCTCATGTAAGAAAATAATATAATTATGTCATGTGAAGAGAAAGATAAATACACAATTAAAATACACCATTCACCTATAGTTCCCATACATTTATAAGGCCTACCACTCAATTAATTTTGCATCTATCTCTTTTCTCACATAACACTGTCATGTTTGGTTTTTATGTGAAAAGGATCCAAATTCTTCTAACAATCATGGATGATTTCAACTATTTGAGGCTTTCAAATATCTAGCAACTTGATTTAAATATGTTTAGGACTAGTCCATACCTAACTCATCAATTAAGTAAAATTACCATTTTGTCCTCGACCTGAGGTATAATACCCTCCTTAACTCAGTAATTTAGGACTAGTCAATACCTAACTCAGCAATTAAGTAAAAACCCTAGCCTATAATCTTCATATTTCTCTACCTATATTAGAACTTAACTCGGTAATTAAGGTAAACCATTGTCTATACAAGCTAGCCCTCTTTAATAAGGTACAAACCTGGCCTGAATCTAATCTTTCTCTCTACTATTTAATTCCCTGGGTCCCTTCTATTTCCCTAATCTCAACTTTCTTCCGTGGAACAAATTTGATTGTCATAGTCCACAACAAGATCTTTGACACCCTAGTAGATCTGACTCTCTCTGCAACAAATTGAATTTTCCTAGAGCCGATCATTAGAAATTACTACTCCTCATGTTAATTCCTTCGTCTCCAACAAATTTTTTTGGGTTTCAGTATAGATCTTCGTCTTCTCATGTTCAAATTTTTGATGGAAGAGGTGCCTTCTTTTAGTTCCCGACAATGCTTCTGAGCTCGCCCCTAATAAGACGATTCCTATGGGAGACAAAAAAAATCTAGCCATTTGATGCAAATATATTTTGGAGTTGTCCATAAGCTAAAATCCGATTCAGTAATTAAGTAATCAAAGTAAACACAATAAAAAAACTAGCCTCTCATCTTCCTCTCTGCTCTTCCTTGTATGCGTTCTAATCACCTACTCATCATAGTCCATACCCATAAAAGGAAAAAGATTAAATCTAGTAAGTGTTTAAATAGTTTTAGTTTTTCTTGGGTGCCTCTGCACATTATTTAGTTTCTTTTGCAAAAGACTATAATCACAAAAATTGGTGGACTAGTTGTATCCCTCGTTTTATTTTGGACGTCATCCATTTTGATTTTCATTGAATAAAGTCTCCATGGTACCATCCTGGTTCCCTAAAACAAAGTAATATGAAAGAAGTTTTTACTTTTATAAAATTAAAAAAAAGGTAATAAAAAAGAAGCCTTTGCACATTTTACTTGTAAAGTTATAATTATAAAAATTTATGCAAGGACTTATTTTGATTCAATGGCGCGCTATTATTTCAAAATGTGTTTTTGTGGGTACTCATTACAACTTGTTTCAAGCTTTAATTAATAATATAAGAAAATTATCATTTATCGTTATAATTATGAGAAATTTGAATTTTGCTTAACTTATTTTCTAGTTAAAAAAAGTGTGATATAAATATTGGATTCTTTCATTTTAATTTTTTTTTGCTAAAATAGATATCATTTTTAGCTATATATAAATTTGAATTTTGTTTTGCTATGTCATAACTTAAAATATTTATTAGTTGGAGGTTCGGTGTCGTGAAATAACCTAATCCCTTATGCTTCTAACCTGACAAATTAAAGTTTAAAATTTTGTTAGAGACACATGCTTATATTTAGTGGCCAATATCTTTAAGCAAAATTGCATTTGATCGATAATAATTAAAAAGTTCAAATTACAAAAAAAATATTAACAATTAATCAAGATTCTCTCATGTAAGAAAATAATATAATTGTGTCATGTGAAGAGAAAGATAAATACATCAAAATACACCATTCACCTTTGGTTTCCATTATATATATATATATAGGCCTATCACTCAATTAATTTTGTATCTATCTCTCTTTTGATATAATACTGTCATATTATTTTTTATATGAAAAGGATTAAAATCCTTCTAACGATCATGAATGGTTTCAACTATTTGGGGCTTTCAAATATCTAGCAACATGATTTAAATATATTTTGGACTAATCCATACCCTAACTCCTCATTTAAGAAAAATTACCATTTTGTCCTCTATCTGAGGTATATATACACTCCTTAACAAGGTAAAAAACCCTAGCCTATAATCTTCATCTCTTCTCTTCTCTGGGTCTCTTAGATTTCTCTACCTATATTGGAACCTATGTGATTTCTTGGAATTTTAAATAAATATATTATTGGAGAAAATAGGAGTAGGAAAAATATCTTGAGTAATAATTGGGAAATTAAAGGGGAGAAAAAAAATTAAGAAGGCGGAGTTTTAGAATATTAAAATAAAAGTGGGATTTACGTGATGGAAAGAGGAGGTAAGGGTTGAAATTACAAATTTCCCTTCTTCCTCTTTTTACACCCAAAACTATGATCCGACGAGTCGTGACCGGAGGCGCTCATCGAAGATCATTTCCAACATTCTCTACACCTCTTCTACTTGATTGAGGTAAGTGGAAACTCCAAAACCCAAAATTCTTTCAAACTTCATGGTTTTCAAGTTCAAGGGTTCTTGAGGGGGGATTCTTGAATTTGAAGCATGATTGATGATTATGAAGTGTTCTTGAACATTTATTGTAGGTAGAAATCACGGCTAAATCGTCGGATTTGGTCGGATTTGGATTTGGATGGGTTAGGGTTCATGGGACCCATATTCATAAATTGTGAATGTTGATGAATGAATGATGATCTGAGCTTGGATTTGAGTATATAGGCAACCAAAAATGAAGTATGAATGTTGTAGAGCGAAACCTAACTCACCGGAGTTGAAGTCAGGGTAGGAAAATGAAGAAAACCAGCAAATATTGCACCAAAAAGCTGAGAAAATCATATCTCAGCCCAGAACGACACTATAGAGTAGTAGGATGGCGTTATAGCGCAAACTTACTACCTGGAACGGCGCCGAGCATCTGTCTTATATGGGCTGAAAGTTTTAAATGTCCATAACTTCTTCGTTCGGTGTTCATTTTTTTGCCAATTTTATATCGTTTTCTTCTTTTTTCCGTCCTCTACACAATGAAACTAGTTTCATAGCCAAATGATTTAAATTGAAACCGTGGTGGTTGAATTTCCACCTTCCACCAAGTTTATAGTGTTGGAAAAGTTACTATTTCTTCTTCAAATTGATTTTTTTTCTTTTCCTACCATGAAAATGAGTTAAATCTTTGCTTGTATCTTCTTTTAAGGGCTCCACATACACTTAAGGCGAGTGAGGAGGATGAGTAAAGCGTGTCAAACCATATGATACTCTCAAAGGTAGAGAGAGAAGGGTCTTAGAAGACCAAGAGCATGGCTCTTGTTAACCCTAAGCTACACTTGCATGCATGTGCATTGATATTAGATAATTACAAGAAATTGAAATAGATATTGATTATATATATATATATATGTGTGTGTGTGTGTGTGTGTATTATAGGGCACCACGAGACACCCGGAGTCAGAGGTGCTCAGGGAGGTACATAGGGAAGTCGTGTAGGTGAGGGACTCTTCCATCTTAGCCCTTAAGGGTTGTTTGAATCCTGGACAATGTGGGCTTGAATGTATGTGATTGGTTATAAATTTCTAAATGTATTAGTGTAATACCCCGGAACATTTCGAGGATTAAAGAAGGATTTGTTTAAAAATTTCGAGGATTAAAGAATGATTTATTTCGGGGCTAAAAATTAAAACATTAAAAAAGAATATAGAAAAAAATATGAAAGTTAAAAGAAACCGGAAAGGAATTTTTTTCAATGATTGTAATACCCAAGAAAATTTTTGAAGTTTAAAATAAAATAAAAAGGGAAAGAAAAGAAATAGAAAATAATTTTTTATGATTTAATTCAGGACCTAAGAAATTGGAAACTTGAATTAAATAGGGAAGGGGATTAAAATAAAAATACAAATTTGTTATTATTTATTTAATTATTAATTAATTTATAATAATATTTATTTATTATTTAATTATTAATTATTTTATTTTAATTATATTTATTTACTTATTCATTATAATAATTATTTTATTATTATTATTATTATTATTGAATTGGAGAAGGAGACATGGGGTTAGTTAGGTAGATAGAATAAAAAGAGAAAAAGAGAGAAAGAAAGCACGATTGAGAGAGAGAGAGCATGAGAGAAAAAGAGAGAGAGTTCGTGGGTGAGAGAGAGAGGGCGCCGGGAAGAAGAAGGGGGAAGGAGGAGGAATTTCGCAAGAAACTCGTCAGAGGAGAGCGGGCCGACGCCGGCCACGACCACCGGAGCTCGACTCCAACCTCTTACACATCTCCGACCAATCGAATCAAGGTTAGTAACCCCTATTTCATTCTAAATCCTCAATTTTTCCATTTTAGGGATTTCTTCGATTCACCTTCGATTGAGTTGTTTCGAGGGTAGATTGAGAGCTAAAAAGTGTTCTTGAACAATTAGTTGGGGTAGGAATCAAGATTGTATTCTCGGATTTGCCCAAATTCGAATTTGGAAGGATTTGGGTTTGAAATTATAATTATTTCCAAATTGGGGAAAATTGTTGATAATTAGGATTGAGCTTGGATTTGAGTAAATAGGCTTGGATTGATATTATTGAAATTATAATTATTTCCAAATTGGGGAAAATTGTTGATAATTAGGATTGAGCTTGGATTTGAGTAAATAGGCTTGGATTGGTATTATTAAAATTATATGGTTAGAATATGAGCTGAACAAGACCCGTGAAGAGTTGGCCTGAGGTTACTGAGGTTGAACCTTGACGTTAACGAACCGGGTCCCTGCTCGGGTTGCCCAAATACACTTTAAGGGTGATGTTGAGAGTTTAAACCTCTCCTTTTCAATCTTAAACACCCTAGAATAATTCTAAGTATGCTACCAATAATCAAGGATTATTTTAGGTACCTTCTTGTTTCTCAAGGATGGAAACTTGCGGAACAAATTAGGTCTAACTTCGTGATTTGCAACCTTATCCCTTCACAACCTTTAGGAAACCTTAAGTGGGACAAATTGGAGGTATATTGAGGTTTAGAAACTAGATTTCTTAGAACCCAAGTAGGATAAATTGGAGGTATATTGAAGTTTAGAAACCAGATTTCTTAGAACCCAAGTAGAAACACAAGTTGAATTAAAATGCTTAGACCTTCCTAGAATTAGGATTCCTTCCAACCAAGCTAGATAAGCTTCCTTAGATGCGAATACAAGTTAGATAGAGGTCTAGTACTCAAATCCAAGTATGTGAAAAACTCAAGTAGATTGTTATACGTGAGTAAGTCAAGTGCCCGAGGAAGGATACACATAAGTCGGGATAGAGAAGTCTAATAAGACCAAGAGCTTAACTCTGTGGCAACCATGGACTACACGTGAGAGTAATGGAGAGATAAATAACAAGTTATGCTAAGTAATAACCTTAATGAAGTAAATGTTGTTCTTATAGGAACAACATCACACGATTGAGTGCAACAGGAACTCCGAGGAGACTAAAGTTACAGGAGATGATTGCATGGAAGGTTGGCCAAGGTGAGGGTTCTTCCATCTCTGCTTGTCTGGTATGTCACAGCTAGAGGTATAGGATGTTAAAAGAATAATGGAACTAGAAAATAGGTTGTGGAAAGTAGCTTAGATAGGAAGACATAGGAGTAGAGAGTAATTGTTTGCTATGATTGGTGTGTTACAAATCCAACTCATACACTCCAGAGGCATGATGAGTATTTTATTAAATCTTTTCCACAACGGTGGCAAGAGTCCCAGTACACAGGTTATATATTATGTGTGTTTTCCTATATCTATATCCTGAAGCGGCACTGGCCGTGGATTTGCTTGCCTAGGATAGGCCACCATTTCAGTGTAGCCATGGTTTTATAATGCATGTGAATGTATTTTCAATATTAGATATTCTGTCAATTAGGTGATAAGTCTTACAGGCATAGGAGCATTCCCTGTGTCTGTGCCGGTCACGGTCCTCTAAACGGGGGTCGTGACAAACTTGGTATCAGAGCTTGGTTGTTCTTTAAGGGTGTGAAGCTAACTAGTAGTCTCGAGTGTCAGTTGGGCTTTCCATTACGAATCCGAACGTAACGGTGGTTCCGACGGACACTTGTGAGGTTGCTCAGGATGTTGAGTCATAAATTCTTTCGAGTCATCGCTTTAGGTGTAGAATTTGTATGTGAAATTCTATGCAAAGCATATAACCTGTACAGTACACAAGTGCCAATGAGCACTAACACGTAAGGTGGGGTGGCAGTGACCCCGGGAACCTTAGGACGCCATAATAGGGAAAGGAGACATCCATAGAGGATGCTACCTAGACACAGACACATTTGGTTGAATTGTAGGCAGGAATGCGCTACAATGTGTGATTGTTTTGCAGGTGTTAAATGAAACGATGCGTCTGCTCTGTTAGCGGCGCGTTGTGTGCTACGGTATAGGCGCAAGTTGTTTGATTATAGTATGGAATGCAAGTACAATAGAATTATGCAGTGAATGGTTGTTCAGGCTAGGAATGGTTTATAAAGTGAAAGAAAACACATGCTTGGCGTGTAGAAAAGAAAGTAAGCCCATGATGCGATTAAAATGGAAAGTTTACAGACAAGAATAAACAGGGCCATGAGGCGTGAGACTGACAGGAAAATGACCAAGTGAATGGGGCACGACTGTGCGGTATGCTATGGCTGAAGGAAGTGAGTCGTCCTTCCTAGAAAGTAAACAGAAAAGAGGTGATGTATGCCACAGTATAGAAGTAGAACTCTACGGACTAGAAAAATCAGGATACGGTATATGGAAGGGCAAAGTGGTCGAACCATATGCCGTAGAGATAGATGTTAATAAGTAGAGACATATGTAAACTTGTAGAGCGTGACCATATGCCGAGCAGGAAACATAGTAAATGGTAAGGCACAAGGACGGAGCCTAGTCCAACCCTGCGCTCGATCCATGAACTGCTAGTTCCTTAAGCAAACAAGGGGTAAAAGAAGGGATTAAGCCTAACCAAACTCTCTTGGGTTGCTTAAGGAAGAGCATAAGGAATAGGATATTGACCACATGAGAAATTTTTGTAAAAATATTTTTGGTCTTTTCGGATGAGAGATTCTGAAAGACCCTAAAATTTTTCTTGAAAATACTAGGGATAACCATTGGGAGACAAATTTTCATGAAAAATCTTTCTCAATTTGTGTCATTCCAATTGGTTAAAGCCTAACCTATTTACGAAAACCTTAGGTGTCATTTTCTAAGAAATAAACTTGAATTAATTTTTTTAAAACCTGCAGGGTGCCTAAGAAAACTAACTCATGTGACCAATACCCTACCAAACAATAGTCCTTTTACAGGTAAGCTGTATAAGGATGGTAGATGTAGTTGAGAAATCACTCGCTTGGAGTGATTAAAGTGAAGTAGACATCGAAAACCACTAGAGAGTGCTAAAGTGCCAAGGGAGTATGCAGGTAAACCTAAGGGTTACCAATTAAGGGGGCCATAGGGTGATTATGGACCCGAAAGCGTTTGATCGGAGCAGGTCTAGAAGTGAAAATGGGCGTAGACCTTCGGGTACCATCCAGAGATAAGAAAATGAGTGCTATTGCGGTAGATAGCTCTCGAATGAGATAATGTGAGAGATAAACCCCAAAGGGACTCGTTGAGGCCCGAGGGGAGAGAAAGTAGACAGGGATAAGTAGTCCAATAAGGGTCGAAGAGCGGAAGCCTATAGGAACCCATAGGATAAGAGTCAAGTAGGAGGTGGAGAACCAACTACTACCGTAAGGGTATGTATAGTACACAAATTGCAGTGCACATAGCTAGGTAAGCTAGTTCCACAGGTTAGTGAACCGTAAATCCGTTAGTTTGGAGCCCGTGTATGGGTGGAGACTGAGTGGACAAACCAAATGCATATGTGGCCATATGGGTGCCATAAAGGGAAAATTAACCGTAAGGACGGTTAATCGTGAAGGAGAATTTAGTGAGTAACGAGTATTGAGAAAAATCGAAGAAAGAGTACCACAAAGGTATGAAATGGAAAAGAAAAGAGTGAACATAGGAACAGAGTCGGGTAAGCATCTGGGGATGCAAGCCAAAATAATAAAATAGGTATGCTACCGTTGGGGGCGATTAGAACCCAACGGGTAACACACTTGCGAGAGGCAGTATATGTTTGTGAACATATGCCACACCGTAAGAAAGGAAAGAGTCAAACCGTGGGAGCGGATCCCGTTTGGTCAAGCGGAGTAGAGCATGTCCGGAAAGGTTCATGCCGGAGTTAACGGATCAAGTATTCCAAGTAGGATAACAGGATCTAAGTGAGTTGAGGAGTTCGAGTGGGCCAAGTTAGGGTAAAAACCAACGGAAACCCAACGAGTAGAGTTAACATAGGAAATGCAACTCTAAGTGGACTAACCTGAGGGTGGTATAGATCCGTAGTTATATTCGTGTTAAGCGAGGTATTCGGATGTGAAGACCGAACTGAGCCTGAGACAGAGTAATGAATATGATGGTATGGAGGAGACTGATGAGTTTCCATTATAAACAGAAATGACTACAAGTAGTAGTCAGAAAAGAGTCTAAGTCATTCAGACATGGAGTGTCGACAGGGAGTAACCTGAAGTGGTTACGGAAACCACTAAGGGTAAGTGTAAATGTTCGGAAAAGAAAGGGCGACACGAGTCATAAACGTAAGATCCTTTACCGTTTGGTGGAGAAACGATAAATGTAATGCATAGTTGTGCTAGCGTCATGGCATTTAGCTTTGTTAGGACACAAGTAGAGTAAACCGAATCGGTAGTGAGTGTAACAACCTCGGAAGGGTTGGGTACACTGATGACACAAAGTATAAACACCTACGTAGGGTGTATGCCGTATAAGCGGTAAGTCTAGATGTAGAGTAGAGGGTGTAGTAAGATGTAAACGGACTTTTCTGGAGAAGTCGTTTTCAAGGAATATATTGGGGGAATACCAGCAGAAAGGTAGCTTCTTGGTAGTAGAGGATACTTAGGTACGGGGACCTCGATGTAGGGAAGTACTTTGTCAGTTAGAGTTTATAGAAATAGAACCTAGTGTGCTATGCAAATAGCTAGTGACTTGACGTGTTCCAAGACGAATAAAAGAAGTCATTACGAAGGTAGCTAGTCGGACAAGCAGATTGAGTCAAGGTAAGCCTTGCTAGAGAAGGCAAAAGTTATGTAATATCCGAGATATTTCAATTTAATTACTATCATTATTATTTAATTTATTTTTCTTTTTGAAAGAAAAATAAATTAAATTAAATAATTAAAGAGTTAAAATAAAATAAAGAAGAAGGTAATAGGGAATATATGTAATTATTCTAGGACCTAAAAGAAAAGAGGATTAAAAAGCATGAGGGAAAAAGAGGATATGCACTAAATAAATAAAAATATATAATAATAAAATATAAGAGGTGGGGGGGGGGGAACCGTGACCCCCCTTTCACTAAAATACAAAAAAAGAAATATATAATAAGATATATGGGGGGCCAACAGTGACCCCCCCTTACGACTTCATTAACACATATATAATAAAAATAAGGATAGAAAGCAAGCAGAAGCAAAACGCAAAACACACACACACAAAACCCAAAACGAAAAAAAAAAAATTAGCAGAAGCAGAACGTGAACGCACGCAAGACAACCAAGGCGAAGGGGAGAAGCAACGTGATGGTAGTTTTGGGCCGCTTTCTCGCCGGAGAAGATGTGCCGGTGACCGGAAAAGCTGACCGGAGTCTTCTTTCATCACCACCAAGCTTTCTACCCGATTAAATCAAGGTGAGAAAGCCCCAAACTCCCAAAACCCCAATTTCTCCAATTTTGGGTATTTTAGGAATTCTTCAAATTCTTCCAATCGGGACATTCCGGGGTTAAATTTGAGCTTAGTGGGTGTTATTGAAAGCTTAGTGAGGTTCAGAATCGACGTGAAACCGTAGGAATTGACCGGGTATGGAAATTAGGAAAATTGGGTTAGGAAATTGCTGTAAAATTCTAAATTGATAGTTTGATGCATGATTAGGCTTGGATTGGAGTAGTATAAGTGTTGTAATTGCTGGAAATAGACAAGGGAATAAAGCCCGAGTATTTACCGTCTCAACCGGAACCCAAATCCGGTTAAAAATAGGCGAAATACTAACCCACCGTATAGTAAGGAGCTGTGCGGTGGGTTGAACACCTCGGTTTAGTCCATGGTGGACACCTAAGACCCGCTAAATTGGTTCCAAGGCTTTAATTATACCCAATTATATTTTTATATATAATTAAAGAGGTAATAATTAAGCTTTTACTCGGCGAATAAGGGAGACGGTGGAATGAGTAAGCTAAAGCCTCTTTTGAGCCGTGAATTTAATTCTTTTATTAGTTAAATACTCTTATGAACACATGAAATGAAATTTAGACAAGTGGGAATCTCTAACCTAAGCATTTAGAGGTTCTAAGTGGCTCGAAAGTATGAAAGCCGATATAAGACAATATGAACTTTCAAAAAGAGAAATTTAGACGACGTAACGAACTAAATAGTTAGTTCTTGGAAATATCTAGAGGGTGCATGAGCATTAGCATGGCACGTGCATGTTGATGGTTAGTTACACGTTCTAAATTTCTTAAATATATATGTGTATAGGGCACCACAGGGTAATTGGAGCTCCAGGCACTCCGAGGACTGATCAGGAGGGCCAATGAGGTGAGGGGCTCTCCCATCCCTGCCCCACAGGGTTGGATGACAACGTGCAAATGTGGTTTGCTCTATTTTATACAGTTATTATATGAAATATAGTTATCCGATTGAATTTGCGCTACGTGTGTATGATTAGTAAGTAAATAGTAAAAATGCAAACCTAATATGTGTATAAGTGATAATGTGGCTCATTGAGCCTTATATGTTACCGTGGGTAGGATTGAGTCATAATTTCATATGTGAGAGTTCAGTAACAGTAGAAACCAATCACATCGATCGTCACTGATAAGACCCTATTCGTATTGTTTGTTGAGCAAAACTGAACTTAGGATTGTTGAATGTGAGTGAGAGTGTTGGATAATTGGAATGGGGGAATCTAGGCCTAACTAATGAACACGTATAATATTCAGTTAGTTAATAATAGGGCATCATTCAAGATTAAATATGTTAGTTGAACTTGTTAGGTTAGTTCGGGTAGATCGAGTCGGTTATCCTGGTCGGACAGATATGATTATGTTAATAGTAAGCATGCCACCTAGTGGCCAATACCTTGGTTTAATCGAGGACAGACAAGTTGCCGGCTATTACTCTAATCGTGCCTTGGAGTAAAAAAGTTCCTGGTGTGATCAACCAGGTTCGAACATGAAATTGCCTTCGGGCCAGTATTTTTCTTCGCGTAATGCGGGAGACAGAAATTGAATGCCTATGTGCATAAGTATATGTTAACTATGAAACCAAATGTTATATGTTTATGATTGATTTACATGCGGATTAATAAATATGTTAGGAGCATGAATTAGGATTTTATTTGTGAATATGATACATTGAATGCCTGATCACGTTAAAGGCCTCAATATAAATTTGTTTCATGCGTATGTGGTTGTGGTTGCTCCCTTCCCCCAGCTGTAGTGGTACCCGCTGCTACGCCAGGGATGGGGCAGCTTCTCACTGAGTCTGTTCGACTCACTCCTCTTATTTAAACGTTTCAGATATAGGAGGTTCAGGAGTCGGGCACGCGTCCACTTCTTCTCAAGGAGGCGGACAGATCTGAAGACCGCACGCTTAGTCCGCGTCGTTAGTATTTTGGTTATGTACATATGTCGTGATGTATATATATATATATAAATCCTTTTTAGGCGTAGCGATTGTACGGTTACATCTGCTCTGTATATATATATATATATATATCATACTTGAATTCTAGCATTGTTGGCTTCATACAGATTAAAGTTAGGTCTTGGTGTTGGGAATATAGGCTATGATATGATATATATCATGTGTATATATATATATGATTTCCGCAAGTGAATAGGATAGATCACACGCATTGAGGCGTGTGATCAATATGTAAATTATACGTATGTGTGGCTGAACACCTAATTGTATGAAAATATGGCTTCCGCATGTGAATAGGATAGATCACACGCATTGAAGCGCGTGATCAATATGTAAACTATATGCAAGCGTTTGATTGAATATATGTATGACTGTACACAAGATTTTTGCATGTGTATAGGATAGATTACCCGCCCTGAAGCGCATGATCAATATGTATACTATATGTACGTGTGAGTGATTATGTGTATATGTATAGACTGAAGCGGCGTTGAGCAAGCCATGGATTGCACGCTACCTAGGTCACCGGATATGGATGGCCATAAATATTATATATTGTTTGTATTAGAAATGGGTAGTTATGCACATATAAAAATGTCAATCATGGATTAAAGGCTTGCGGGATAGGAGAAATCCTATCTCTGGTGCCGGTCACAGACGTCCGATAGGGGGTCGTGACAAACTTGGTATCAGAGCCTGGTTTACTTTAAACTTTATGAAGCCATAGGTACGACCAGGTGTCGGTTTACGCCTCGTTGTGAACCCGGGCACAACGTGGGAGTAAAAAGGCACTTGTGGAAGTACCCAGGAAATTGAGTCCGCCCTTTCTTTCTACTCTCTTTGATATGAAATATCATTGATATACGTGTACTCATTAGGTGTGTTCCTTGTGCAGTATAGGGATGCCACCGATCACGAGACAGGCTAGGGGTGGAGGGAGAACTCTTGCTGAAATTGATCGAGAATCAGTTCGGGAGGAGGGAATGCCCATCTGAGGCCGAGGTAGAGGCTGTACCCGAGGCCGAGGTAGAGCTTGTGCTCGAGGTCGTGGTAGAGCACAAGTGAGAGGAGAAAAGACGAGACAGTCACCGGAACCTCAAGTAGAGACAAGTGCACCCTCTGTGGCGAAAATGCTCATGGCAGGGTTTGAAGAATTAAGAGAAGAGATGACGAGACAAATACAGAGGGAAGTACGCTGGTTAGTAGTCGGCGAGGAAGAAGAAGAGAGAGTTCCGAGAAATCAAGAAATGGAGGTTGTTGAGGAAGAGGACAGAGGATGGAAACAACCACTAGAAGTGCCTCGTGAGCCGCGGGTAGCACCCAGAGAGCTGCCAATTTCAAAGTTTCTGAACCTCCATCCACCCACTTTCTGCGGAACTAGTGAGAAAGAGGATCCACAACACTTTTTGAGTGACGAGATCAGAATTGGGCACATGCTGAGGTGCTCAGGGCATGAGTTAGTGGAATTAGCTTCATTCCAGCTGAGGGGAGCTGTCAGAGTATGGATAGAGTCCGTACAGACCAGCTATTCAAGAAGGGTGGCACCGATGACCTGGGAAGATTTTCAGAGGGAATTCCTGGGTCGGTTTCTATCTGAAGGCACCAAAGATGTGAAGCGTCAGCAATTCAAGGAGTTGTGGATGATGCCTAATATGACCGTGATAGAGTATGAATTACTTTTTACAAAACTAGCTCAATTCTCACCTGAGTTGGTTCCTGATGAAGAGGCAAGGATCAAGAGGTTCATACATCGTCTCACGAAGCCATTGTTTACTGCTTTGTTACCCCAGAGAAGACAATTTGAGACTTTATCTCAAGCAGCAGATTGTGCCAGAATGATTGAAACCAAGAAGAGGTACGGGACTTCTGTAGATCCCAAAGTCAAGTTAATTACAGACAGTGATAACCAAGGAGGTGGAAGTAAGAAGAGGAAGACAACAGGTGGAGGTGCAGGATACTCAGGGTCCGCAGGAGGAAAATCCTCAACTACCACCCATGAAAGAGGTACAAGAGGTAATATTCAAGGGGGACAGAGAGTGCAAGGGGGTGGAAATGCTGGTAAAACAAGACCCTAGTGTGAGACTTACGGCAGATTTCATTTTGGAATATGTCGGAGACTGATAGATGGGTGTTACAATTACGGTCAGGTGGGTCACATGGCTAAAGAGTGTCCAAAGAGGAAAGAGGGTACAAGTGTGAGAAGTAATCCGATGCCAAGGGCTACACCTATTTCAGCTCCACCGGTGAGAACCATACCACCACAAAAAGCAAGTACAGGTGCAGCTAGAGGTCGTGGTGCACGATCTAGTGGCAGAGGGCCAGGGGCAGTAGGTGGAGGACAAGCGCGGGTATTTGCACTTTCTCAGCAGGACGCTCATGCATCGAATGCGGTTGTGACAGGTACCCTTATTGTTTGCTCTCTTGAAGCATGAGTTCTGTTTGATTCCGGCTCCACTCATTCATATGTGTCGCATGCATTTGCTTCTAAATTCAAGAAAAGTCCGTCTAGAATGAAAGAAACAGTACTGGTCTCTACTCCAATGGGAGAATCGGTACAAGTAGAGTACGTGCACAAGTCTTGCATTGTGGAGGTCGATGGTCATGAGACTGTGGTAGAACTTCGGTTGTTGTGTATGGTTGATCTTGATGTGATCCTCGGAATGGATTGGTTGTCATCTTGCCATGCGATTGTGGACTATAGGGCTAAATGTTTGAAGTTCAATATGCCAAATGAGGAGCCTTTTGTGATACGGGGTGATGGAGCTGCACCGTATCCAAGCTTGATCTTGGCCTTGAAGGCATCCAAGTTACTTGCGAAGGGATATAAGGGGTATTTGGCTTTGGTCAAGGATACCACGAAAGCAGTACTTTCACCAACTCAAGTACCGGTAGTGCGAGAGTTCTTAGATGTGTTTCCAGAAGAATTGTCGTGGTTGCCGCCCGATCGTGAGATTGAATTTGAAATTGAGCTGCAACCTGGCACCCAGCCTATCTCCAAACCACCTTACCGGATGGCTCCGAAAGAGTTGAAGGAGTCACATACACAATTCTCTCCTTGGGGTGCACCGGTCCTTTTGGTAAAGAAGAAGGACGGATCTTTGCGGTTGTGTATCGATTACCGAAAGTTAAACATGGTGACGATCCGCAATCAATACCCACTGCGGAGGATAGATGACTTATTTGATCAGTTGCAGGGCGCAAAGCGGTTTTCCAAGATTGATTTGCGACCTGGGTACCATCAACTAAAGATTCGAGAATCAAACATACCTAAGACCACATTCAGGACCCGATATGGACATTACGAGTTCTTGGTGATGTCTTTCGGATTAACTAATGCTCCTGCAGCATTCATGGACATGATGAACATGGTCTTTAAACCATTTCTGGACCGATTTGTCATTGTCTTCATTGATGACATCTTGGTTTATTCTAAGAACTCTGAAGAACATGCAGAACACTTGGGATTAGCATTGCAGAAATTGAGAGATGAGAAATTGTATGCCAAGTTCTCAAAGTGTGAATTCTGGCTAGACAGATTTGCCGTTTTGGGTCACGTGGTATCATTAGAGGGAATCCATGTCGATCCAAGTAAGGTAGAAGTGGTGAAGAATTGGTCTCAGCCTACCTCAGTTACTGAAATTCGCAGTTTCTTGGGCTTGGCTGGATATTATAGAAGATTTGTGCAGTATTTCTCTAAGGTTGCTACACCTATGACTAAGCTAACTCAGAAGGTGGTGAAGTTCATATGGGATGATAAGTGTGAGCAGAGTTTTTAGAAGTTGAAAGATAGCCTCTCTACCGCTCCGGTGCTCGCATTACCTGAAGGCACAAGAGGGTATGTGGTATACTATGATGCGTCGAGGATTGGGTTAGGGTGTGTCTTGATGCAGCACGACAAGGTGATTGCGTATGCATTGTGACAACTGAGGAAACATGAGAAGAATTACCCGACTCACGACCTCGAGATGGCCGTTGTAGTGTTTGCTTTGAAAATATGGAGACATTACATGTATGGTGAGACGTGTGAAATTTATACAGACCACAAGAGCCTCAAATACATTTTCGAGCAGAAAGACTTGAACTTAAGACAACGTCGATGGTTAGAGTTGTTGAAAGACTACGACTGCACGATCTTGTATCATCCAAGAAAGGCTAATGTGGTAGTCGATGGTTTGAGTCAGAAATCCATGGGCAGTCTTACTCATATAAGTGAAGAAAGGAGACCGTTGATTAGACAACTGAACGAGCTAGAACAAACGGGAAATCAGTTTGAGATTGGGGATTCTAATTCACTTCTAGCTCATTTGCAAGCTAAGTCCTCGCTGGTAGAAGAGGTGAAGGCTAAACAGGAGGAAGATACCGACCATAAGCAAATCAAGGATACTGCAACTAAAGAGAAGGGGGACGACGTCCGATTCTCTATTGATGATTTCAGAGTACTTCGGTTGGAGGGACGGTTGTGTGTCCCTATGGTTGATAACTTGAAGGAAAGAATCCTTGAAGAAGCTCACCAGAAAGCCTATACTATCCATCCGGGAGCAAATAAAATGTATCATGACATGAAACAGTTGTATTGGTGGGATGGCATGAAGAAGGACGTCACAAACTATGTAGCCAGGTGTTTAGTGTGTCAGCAAGTCAAGGCTAAACACCAGAAGCCCGCCGGAACATTACAATAGATAGAAATACCTTAGTGGAAATGGGAGAGGATAACGATGGATTTTGTAACAGGGTTGCCAAGATCTCAACGTGGATTTGAATCGGTTTGGGTGATAGTGGATCGCATGACTAAGTCTGCGCACTTTCTGCCAGTTAAGACCACTTACGGAGTGAGTCATTATGCGCAAGATTTATCTATCAGAAATCGTTAGATTGCATGGTGTGCCAGTGTCCATAATATCTGATAGAGGGCCACAGTTCACTTCAAGGTTTTGGAAGTCATTCCAGGAAGTGTTAGGAACGAGAGTTGATTTGAGTACTGCGTTCCACCCACAGACTGACGGGCAATCAGAAAGAACCATTCAGATTCTTGAGGACATGCTTCGGGCGTGTATTATGGATTTCGACGGAAGTTGGGAAAGGTATTTACCTTTGGTTGAGTTTGCATACAACAACAGTTATCAAGCGAGTATCCAAATGGCACCTTTGGAGGCTTTATACGGTCGTAGATGCAGATCCCCGATTGGGTGGTTCGAGGTCGGAGAGGCTAGTCTAATCGGCCCAGAATTGCTACAAGATGCCTTGCAGAAGGTGAAGTGCATAAGGGAGAGATTGCTGATGGCTCAGAGTAGGCAAAAGTCTTATGTAGACAATCGGAGGAGAGAACTTGAGTTCGCCATTGGTGAACGGGTGTTTCTGAGGATATCACCGATGAGAGGCGCAATGCGGTTCAGTAAAAAGGGGAAGCTAAGTCCTCATTATATCGGACCGTTTGAAATCCTAGAACTAGTTGGGAATGTAGCGTATCGGTTAGAATTGCCTACGGAATTGGAGGGAGTACATCATGTCTTTCATGTATCAATGCTTCGGAAATATCTTCCTGATCCCTCGCACGTGATTCAATCGCAAGACGTGCAACTAACCGAAAATTTGACATATGAAGAGGAGCCAATGGAAATCTTAGATCGGCAGTTGAGGAAACTCAGAATGAAAGAGATTCCATATGTTAAAGTTCTGTGGAGAAATCACTCGACCGAAGAAGCTACATGGGCGGTCGAGGGTGAAATGCGCAGGACGTATCCTCGTCTATTTCAAAACTAAGGTTATTATTTTATTTGAAATTCAGGGACCGAATTTCTTAAGGGGGGAAGATTGTAATATCCGAGATATTTAAATTTAATTACTATCATTATTATTTAATTTATTTTTCTTTTTGAAAGAAAAATAAATTAAATTAAATAATTAAAGAGTTAAAATAAAATAAAGAAGAAGGTAATAGGGAATATATGTAATTATTCTAGGACCTAAAAGAAAAGAGGATTAAAAAGCATGAGGGAAAAAGAGGATATCCACTAAATAAATAAAAATATATAATAAAATATAAGGGGGGAGGGGGCAAACCGTGAACCCCCTTTCACTAAAACACAAAAAAAAAAAGAAAAAAGAAATATATATATAATAAGATATATGGGGGCCAACCGTGACCCCCCTTACTACTTCATTAACACATATATAATAAAAAAAAGGATAGAAAAACGCAAAACACACACACAAAACAGAAAACGAAAAAAAATTAGCAGAAGCAGAACGTGAACGCACGCGAGACAACCAAACCGAAGGGCAGAAACAAAGTGACGGTGGTTTTGGGCCGCTTTCTCACCGGAGAACGTGCGCCGGTGACCGAAAAAGCTGACAGGAGTCTTCTTTCATCACCACCAAGCTTTCTACCTGATTAAATCAAGGTGAGAAAGCCCCAAACTCCCAAAACCCCAATTTCTCCAATTTTGGGTATTTTAGGAATTCTTCAAACTCTTCCAATCGGGACATTCCGGGGTTAAATTTGAGCTTAGTGGGGTTCAAAATCGAAGTGAAACCGTAGGAATTGACCGGGTATGGAAATTAGGAAAATTGAGTTAGGAAATTGCTGTAAAATTCGAAATTAGTTTGATGCAAGATTAGGCTTGGATTGGAGTAGTATAAGTGTTGCAATTGCTGGAAATAGACATGGGAATAAAGCCCGAGTATTTACCGTCTCAATCGGAACCCAATTGGGTAAAAAATGGGCGAAATACTAAGCCACCGTACAGTAAGGAGCTGTGCGGTGGGTTGAACACCTCAGTCTAGTCCGTGGTGGACACCTAAGACCCGCTAAATTGGTTCCAAGGCTCTAATTATACCGAATTATATTTTTATATATAATTAAAGAGGTAACAATTAAGCTTTTACTCGGCGAATAAGGGAGACGGTGGAATGAGTAAGATAAAGCCTCTTTTGAGCTGTGAATTTAATTCTTTTATTAGTTAAATACTCTTATGAACACATGAAGTGAAATTTAGACAAGTGGCAATCTCTAACCTAAGCATTTAGAGGTTCTAAGTGGATCGAAAGTATGAAAGCCGATATAAGACAGTATGGACTTTCAAAAAGAGAAATTTAGACGACGTAACGAACTAAATAGTTAGTTCTTGGAAATATCTAGAGGGTGCATGAGCATTAGCATGGCACGTGCATGTTAGATGCTTAGTTACACGTTCTAAATTTCTTAAATATATATTTGTATAGGGCACCACAGGGTAATTGGAGCTCCAAGCACTCCGAGGACTGATCAGGAGGGCCAATGAGGTGAGGGGCTCTCCCATCCCTGCCCCACAGGGTTGGATGACAACGTGCAAATGTGGTTTGCTCTATTTTATATAGTTATTATATGAAATATAGTTATCAGATTGAATTTGCGCTACGTGTGTATGATTACTAAGTAAATAGTAAAAATGCAAACCCGATATGTGTATATGTGATAATGTGGCTCATTGAGCCTTATATGTTACCGTGGGTAGGATTGAGTCATAATTTCATATGTGAGAGTTCAGTAACAGTAGAAACCAATCACATCGATCGTCACTGATAAGACCCTGTTCGTATGATTTGTTGAGGAAAACTGAACTTAGGATTGTGGAATGTGAGTGAGAGTGTTGCATAATTGGAACGGGGTAATCTAGGGCTAACTAATGAACACCTATAATATTCAGTTACTTACTAATAGGGCGTATTTCAAGATTAAATATGTTAGTTGAACTTGTTAGGTTAGTTCAGGTAGTTCGAGTCGGTTATCCTGGTCGGACAGACAGGATTCAATTAACAGTAAGCATGCCACCTAGTGGCCATTACCTTGGTTTAACCGAGGTCAGACAAGTTGCCGGCTATTACTCTAAGCGTGCCTTGGAGTCAGAAAGTTCATGGTGTGATCAACCAGGTTCAAACATGAAATTGCCTTCGGGCCAGTATTTCTCTTAGCGTAATGCGGGAGACATAAATTGAATGCCTACGTGCATAAGTATACGTTAACTATGGAACCATATGTTATATGTTTATGATTGGTTTACATGCGGATTAATAAATATGTTAGGAGCATGAATTAGGATTTTACTTGTGAATATGATACATTGATTGACTGATCATGTTAAAGGCTACAATATAAATCTGTTTCATGCGTATGTGGTTGTGGTTGCTCCCTTCCCCCAGCTGTAGTGGTACCCGCTGCTACGCCAGGGATGGGGGAGCTTCTCACTGAGTCTGTTCGACTCACTCCTCTTATTTAAACATTTCAGATACAGGAGGTTCAGGAGTCGGGCACGCGTCTACTTCTTCTCAAGGAGGCGGACAGATCTGAAGACCGCACGCTTAGTCCGCGTCGGTAGTATTTTGGTTATGTACATATGTCATCATGTATATATATATATATAAATCCTTTTTGGGCGTAGCGTTTGTATGGTTACATCTGCTGTGTATATATATATATATATATATATATATCATACTTGAATTCTAGCATTGTCGGCTTCATACAGATTAAAGTTAGGTCTTGTTGTTGGGAATATAGGCTATGATATGATATATATCATGTGTGTATATTTATATCATTTCCGCATGTGAATAGGATAGAGCACACGCATTGAGGCGTGTGATCAATATGTAAATTATACGTATGTGTGGCTGAACACGTAATTGTATGAAAATATGCATGGCTTCCGCATGTGAATATGATAGATCACACACAATGAAGTGCGCGATCAATATGTAAACTATATGCAAGCATGTGATTGAATATATGTATGATTGTACACAGGATTTCTGCATGTGAATGGGATAGATCACCCGCCCTGAAGCGCGTGATCAATATGTTTACTATATGTACGTGTGAGTGATTATGTGTATATGTATAGACTGAAGCGGCGTTGAGCGAGCCGTGGATTGCACGCTACCTAGATCACTGGATATCGATGGCCATAAATATTATATATTGTTTGTATTAGAAACGAATAGTTATGCACATATAAAAATGTCAATCAGGGATTAGAGGCTTCCGGGATAGGAGAAATCCTATCTCCCGTGCTGGTCACGGACGTCCGATAGGGGGTCGTGACAAGTTAACTCCTCGGAGAACTAAATTGGAGCATGGCATGTGGTACATGCCAGACACTCCATTGCAAAATTAGTAGCACAAAGTAAATCGAAACTAAGAAAGTTAGGCATCCTTGGGGAAGGATACGACGACAGATGGAGTCTATCAGTTAACACCTCGCGAAGGAGTGGTTAACCATGAAACTAGAAATGCAAACGATCACAGAAAGAATATGTAGAAACCAAATAGTGATCTTGAGCCTCTAGGAAAGAAAGATGAACCGTAGGGTAAAACGGTAAAACTTCCACATTGAGGGAAACTATAGATGAAATTGAGCCAAGGGATGGCAACAAGCCAACAACCCCATGAAGGAGATGAAATTCGGGGACCGAATTTCTTAAGGGGGGAAGAATGTAATACCCCGAAAAATTTCGAGGATTAAAGAATGATTTGTTTAAAAATTTCGAGGATTAAAGAATGATTTATTTCGGGGCTAGTAATTAAAACTTTAAAAAAGAATATAGAAAAAAAATATGAAAGTTAAAAGAAACCGGAAAGGAATTTTTTTCAATGATTGTAATACCCAAGAAAATTTTTGAAGTTTAAAATAAAATAAAAAGGGAAAGAAAAGAAGTAGAAAATAATTTTTTAGGATTTAATTCTGGACCTAAGAAATTGGAAACATAAATTAAATAGGGAAGGGGATTAAAATAAAAATACAGATTTGTTATTATTTATTTAATTATTAATTAATTTATAATAATATTTAATTATTTATTTATTATTTAATTATTTAATTATTAATTATTTTATTTTAATTATATTTATTTATTTATTCATTATAATAATAATTTTATTACTATTATTATTATTATTGAATTGGAGAAGGAGACGTGGGGTTAGTTAGGTAGATAGAATAAAAAGAGAAAAAGAGAGAAAGAAAGCACGATTGAGAGAGAGAGCATGAGAGAAAAGGAGAGAGAGTTCGTGAGTGAGAGAGAGAGAGGGCGCCGGGAAGAAGAAGGGGGAAGGAGGAGGAATTTCGCAAGAAACTCGTCGGAGGAGAGCAGTCTGACGCTGGCCACGACCACCGGAGCTCGACTCCAACCTCTTCCACATCTCTCACCAATCGAATCAAAGTTGGTAACCCCAATTTCATTCTAAACCCTCAATTTTTCCATTTTTAGGGATTTCTTCGATTCACCTTTGATTGAGTTGTTTCGAGGGTAGATTGTGACCTAGAAAGTGTTCTTGAACACTTAGTTGGGATAGGAATCAAGATTATATTCTCGGATTTGCCCAAATTCGAATTTGGAAGGATTTGGGGTTGAAATTATAATTATTTCCAAATTGGGGAAAATTTTTGATAATTAGGATTGAGCTTGGATTTGAGTAAATAGGCTTGGATTGGTATTATTTAAATTATATGGTTAGAATATGAGCTGAACAAGACCCGTGAAGAGCTGGCCCGAGGTTACTAAGGTTGAACCTTGACGTTAACGAATCGGGTCCCCACTCGATTTGCCCAAATACACTTTAAGGGTGACGTTGAGAGTTTTAAACCTCTTCTTTTCAATCTTAAACACCCTAGAATAATTCTAAGTATGCTACCAATAATCAAGGATTATTTTAGGTACCTTCTTGTTTCTCAAGGATGGAAACTTGCGGAACAAATTAGGTCTAACTTCGTGAATTGCAACCTTATCCCTTCATAACCTTTAGGAAACCTTAAGTGGGACAAATTGGAGGTATATTGAGGTTTAGAAACTAGATTTCTTAGAACCCAAGTAGGATAAATTGGATGTATATTGAGGTTTAGAAACCAGATTTCTTAGAACCCTAGTAGAAACACAAGTTGAATTAAAATGCTTAGACCTTCCTAGAATTAGGATTCCTTCCAACCAAGTTAGATAAGCTTCCTTAGATGCCAATACAAGTTATATAGATGTCTAGTACTCAAATCCAAGTATGTGAAACACTCAAGTAGAGTGTTATACGCGAGTAAGTCAAGTGTCCGAGGAAGGATACACATAAGTCGGGATAGAGATGTCCAATAAGACCAAGAGCTTGACTCTGTGGCAACCATGGATTGCACGTGAGAGTAATGGAGAGATAAATAACAAGTTAAACTAAGTAATAACCTTAATGAAGTAAATGTTGTTCTTATAGGAACAACGGCACACGATTGAGTGCAACAGGAACTCCGAGGAGACTAAAGTTACAGGAGATGATTGCATGGAAGGTTGGCCAAGGTGAGGGTTCTTCCATCTCTGCTCCTAGGATTGTATGCTTATGTGGATTACATGAGTATGTACCTTCTCTGCTTGTCTAGTATGTGATAGCTAGAGGTATAGGATGTTACAAGAATAAAGGAACTAGAAAATAGGTTGTGGAAAGTAGTTTAGATAGGAAGACATAGGAGTAGAGAGTAATTGTTTGCTATGATTGGTGTGTTACAAATCTAACTCATACACTCCGGAGGCATGATGAGTAGGACAACGACGGTGGCAAAAGTCCTTGTACGGAAGGGCTAAACTTTATTTTGAAAACTCGTCACGACGGTGTCTTAAATTAAAATCATGCAAAGGGAGTTATTGGTGGGTTTCAGATTTGGTTATGCTAGCGATGTGAGACATTGACTAGGACAACGTCAGATGGCACTTGAGACCTCAGTTTTATAATCACCATGACGATGGTCATTGCCCTATCCTGGCAATAGGGTCAGAAAGGTTTTATATTGCTATGACGATAGCTTGAGGCTCAGAGGGTGCATCTGGACGGGTATATGAGTTATATCCTGTTGAGGATACTTGTACATATTAATAAGGAGAGGAATTGTTGATCCTTCGGGAAAGATACAAAGAATCCTATTAATATGTGAGACTAAGATAAGGAGACACGGGAGGAACCTTCGGGTGAACCGTGAGCCTGATCTTGCAGAAGAGAAATCATCTTGTTGAGATGGTCCAGGGTGTATTGGTGGCAAGGCTTTGAAACATCGTGCCGTGCCCGCCATTGTGGCCTGGTTGGGTAATGGACGAGTGGGCTCAAGCTATTGCCCCACAGCAAGGGGTCAGGATGTGCCACGTGGTGGCTATGCGTCAATAGTTTGATAGATAGAAGTTGATTGTGTTTGGTTAACAGAATTGTCACGAGGTGACCAGTACCCAAGTGAATGGGTTAAGTATGTTTTGCCACTTGGTGGCCAGAAACCCGAGAGAACGGGTTCGAAGTGGGAAAGCCACGTAGTGGCTAGTAGATACCGCAGAGTTGGGGAAATTAAATAGATGTATGTTTAGCAACTATGTGTATGTACAAATTGTCTGTGTTTGCATATAATTGCTGATTGTGTAGCGTAGTGGTAACGTACAGGATTACGTCACCACACGTCTTGTTTGATTCAAACATGCTGAAACGTGAGAAGACTGGTAAGTAAAAGCCGACACTATATGTTGCATGTTTACTTGCTGATTGTTGACGTGGAATGAACTGCTGCATGTTTACAGTTATTAAATGCATGTGAGTGTTTGGGTGAAATTTTTGTTGTTGTGTGGTCGCCAAGAATGTATGCTAATTAACAGTACTCAGTTGTTTTTGCATGTAGTTGTGTATGACTCCCAATCCCAGCGCCATGGTACCCGCCTTGCGCCGGGGATTGGAGAGTTCTCACTGAGTCGCGTGGTTAAGACTCACACCTCATTTTTACTACACAAAGGCAAGTTAAGTACAGGTGGAAGAAGTCTCGGTGGAACGAGGGTTGAGCAACACTTTCCAAGACCCACAACTTGTTCATGTGGGTGAATACATTGTAATTCTAATTTAATTTACTTTATTGTTGTATCATAAAGTAAAGGGTAGACGTACCCAATTAGATTGTATTACTTAATCTAGAACTGTCAAATTCACACACCTCAAAGATCAGGATTAATATACTGCGATACAGGGAAAATTTGTTTTCAATATATATATATATATATATATATATATATATATATATATATACATATATCTGTTGCATGTGAGTAGGATAGGCAGCATCTTCGGATGTGTAGCCAGTACACAGGTTATATATTATGTGTGTTTTCCTATATCTATATCCTGAAGCGACAATGGCCGTGGATATGCTTGCTTAGGATAGGCCACCATTTCGGTGTAGTCATGGTATTATAATGCATGTGAATGTATTTTCAATTTTAGAGATTCTGTCAATTAGGTGATAAGGCTTACAGGCAGAGGGGCATTCCCTGTGTCTGTGCCGGTCACGGTCCTCTAAAAGGGGGTCGTGACAATTAGCATGCTAGTATTGATTAAAATTGTTAAATTGGTGTTGATGAGATTAAATGATGAATTGTTTGTGTTTCCCAAAATACACAAAGGGTGGATATTTCATTGAGTTGGTTCGGAATATGCCACCATTAAAAGTTGGTCAATCCGTTGAGTTGGTCCGGAAAGTGCCATCATACATACTTGTGGATATTTTGTTGAGTTGGTCTGAAATATGCCACCATTAAAAGTTGTTCAATCCGTTCAGTTGGTCCAGATTGTACCAAGCCTAAGGGCTTTTCGTTGAGTTGCTTCCGGAAAGTGCTGATATAGGTGGACATCTCGTTGATTTGATTCTGGGGTGCGCCACCGAAATAACATTTCGTTGAGTTGGTTCTGGAATGGGTCAAGTGCATATGTGTGTCGTTGAGATGGTTCCGAGCATATATGCACTTGACAAGAGAACGAACCCTTATATCCTTGGAATGTACTAGGACTAAATGTTTTTCCTTTTGGAACTTTCCATGACGATGGCCAGTATCCTCACGTAACTTCAAGGCAATGTTTTCTCTTTTCGAACTTGCCATGATGATGGCTTGTGTCCTAACGTGGCTTTGAGGAAACCTTTCTTTTTAAACTTACCAAATTTTCATGTGAAACTGACCATGATGATGGATAGAGTTTGATAGTGCTTTGGGATAGTAGGGGGTGAAAGTTTTACCGATACACCGTGGTGGTAATGTGGTAAGCAAAGGTAAGTAAGTCAGTGGTTGCCGCACCTTATTGTTTATAAGGAATGATTGTTAATTGATACATATATATACGAGTTTGCATGACTGATAAATGTATCTGCTTGAGTATGATGATGTATATATATATATCTTAATGTGTGATAATATATATCCTGGTAAGATAAAATGAAGTGTTTGTGCATGTGAATGTGATTTCTCCCCTTCCCAGTCGTAGTGGTACCCTCTACTACGCCTAGGATGGGAGAGTCACTCACTGAGTCGTTGACTCACCCTCTAGTTATTCATGTTTTTCAGATATAGGAACAGGATAGGCTTCCACGTCGGCTCAGTGAAGGCGATATTCATCTATTGCTCATGTGTTGTTCCTGTGGGTGGACTTTTGACTTTAGTTTAGTAATGGAATGATTATCCATTGTAATTATTAAATTCTAGAATTGTCAGGTCCACTTACTTAAAGACAGGATTCATTTTGTAAATTATATGTATTATGTAAACGGAATTGCACGTGAATAGGATATGTCACACACCGGAGTGTGTGGCAATGTATATAACTTATATATGTTATGTGTGGATGATATATATATATATATATATCTATAAATTGAAGCAGCATTGGTTGTGGATTGAAGGTGTAAGATAGGTCACACATGAGCTGTGAGCCACAATTGTGATTAATATATGTTTAAGTGTCGGGGTAGATGTTTTGAATGAATTAGGTGTTAAGGCTAATAGACTCAGGGTTCTTCCTTCTATCTGTGCCGGTCATGTGCCTCCGAGTGGAGGTCGTGACACCCTAACTCAGTAATTAAGGTAAATCATTGTCTATACAAGCTAGCCCTCATTAATCGAGTACTAAACCTGGCCTCAATCTAATCTTTCTCTCTACTCTTCTATTTCGTGGGTCCCTTGTATTTTCCTATCCTCAACTTTCGCCCGTGGAACAAATTTAATTTTCATAGCCCACAACAAGATCTCTGACATCCTATTAAATCTGACTCTCTCCGCAACAAATTGAATTTTGTTAGAGCCTATCATTAAAAATTACTATTACTCCTCATTTAATATCCTTCATTTCCAACAAATTTTTTTGGGATTGACTAAAAGTCTTGGTCTCCTCATGTTCAAATTTTCGATGGAAGAGGTGCCTAAATTTAGATCCCGACAATGCTTATGAGCTTGCTCCTAATAAGAGGATCCCTTTGGGAGATAAAAAAAATCTAGCCATTTGATACAAATATAGTTTTGAGTAGTCCATAAGATAAAATACGACTCAGTAATTAAGTGACCAAAGTAAACACATAAAAAAACTAGCCTGTCTACTTCCTCTCTGCTCATCCCTGTGTCCGTTCTAATCACCTACTCATAGTCCATACCCATCAAAGGAAAATGATCAAATCTAGTAAGCGTTTTAATAGTTTTCTTTTTCTTAGGTGCCTAGAGCATGTAATAATGCTACCCATGATTTAGTTTCTTTTACAACAGACTGTAACCACAATAATTGGTGGACTAGTTGTATCCCTCATTTTATTTATGACGTCATTCGTTTTGATTTTCATTGAATAAAGTCTCCCAGGTACCGTCCTGGTTCCTAGAAAAAAGGAAATATGAAAGAAGTTTTTACTTTTGTAAAATTAAAAAAATGTAATATAAAAGAAGCATTTGCACTTTTTACTTGTAAAGTTATAATTATAAATGTAACTTCGAAATATTCCGCCTTGGGACACGTGGCACTAAGCTTCCAGAAGCCTAGCGGCAGCGCACGCTAGCAACACGTGGCACCACTTACCTGCCAATTACGTGGCCCTTGCCCACATTCTCTCGCGGGGACTCCCACTCAACAAGACATGGAAACTCCCTGGGCATCGTGGGATGACCCACGTCCCATGGGAACTTGGATCGAGCATGTCCTCCCCACACTTAGTATAAATAGAGCCTCACCCGGGGGAATAAAGGACATAAGATCAAGGACTGCAACACAAGATCCGAGACATCTAAAGTACCTCTAGAGAACGTTACTCGTAACCATCCTAGCAGGCATTCTGAACACTCTCAGACACCTTACATAACATCCATCACTTATCCCGAGCTCTACCTTACGCACCGCCAGGTCCGGTAACCTTACATAACATCCATCACTTATCCCGAGCTCTACATGACTCCAACTTGCAAAGTACTCGCGCAAGTCCTACAAAAGGACAACAGGCCGACCTCCCGAAGAAACGCTAAGCGCCTCCAAGGCCAAGCTGATATTCCCCCAGTAGCGCGGTAAAAACCCCGTGGGTGCGAAAACACAAAACGAACGTTCACACAAAACCATGCTAGCAACCGCATACAAACCGTCTTGATCACACGGTACTCATGCAAAAACCTTTTTACCCAGACGTAAAGAGATAACAGCATAAGAGGAACTGTACTCGCACAAACTTTTTACCCAGAAGTAAAATGAGAGGCAGTAAAACTCAAGTTCTCAATAAATATAAAAAATGGGAAGGCATCCGCCTATTACAAAGGGTGAACACCCAAAAAACCTACAAAACCTACTCTTGGGCATCCCCAAGATCTACTGTGGCCTTGGCCCCCGCAGGCTCAACGTTGCCAGCTCCCTCCAACAGCATCCGATGAGTCACCTCAGCCAGCTGCTGAGAAGTAGCTCTAATCCTGAGAGCACACCCGCCGGTATGAGAAAGCACATGATGATCCATTGGACGGTCGGCCAGCTGACGAATATAGCCAAGATTCAGTGGACAGTCTACCTTCATCCGACTGCGAAGATCACCATCAAAGAGCTCCAGAGAAGGGTGCAAAGAAGCCGCCCATTCCGCTGAAAACCTCTCCCCTTGGAGACGCTCGAGTTGCTCGACCGCCAGAAGCATGCCATACATCCTCTACGCCAGCAACTCTCCCTGGAGATCAGCTACATCGGCGACTCTTTCTTTAGCCACCAGCCAACTGGAAAGGTTCTCATTGGCGCGAGCCTCTGCACTCCGCAAAGCCTCGTGAAGAGAGTGTAGCTCCTGCCGGCGCCTCTCGGCATCCTCTCGACGGACGACCAGCTCGTAATGACCAAACCTACTTGAGGATGAACTCTTCTTTACAAAGGCAATAGAAATTTCTAAGTAGCTTACTAAAAAAGAACTTAAGTCCATGGGCGCCCGACACCCGTAGACTTGGGGGACTTTTGTAACTACGGAATATTCCGCCTTGGGACCACGTGGCACTAAGCTTCCAGAAGCCTAGCGGCAACGCACGCTAGCAACACGTGGCACCACTTACCTGCCACTTACGTGGCCCTTGCCCACATTCTCTCGCAGGGACTCCCACTCAGCCAGACGTGGAAACTCCCTCGGCATCGTGGGACGACCCACGTCCCACGGGAACGTGGGTTGAGCACGTCCTCCCCACACTTAGTATAAATAGACCCTCACCCGGGGAACTAAAGGACATGAGATCAAGGACTACAACACACGATCCGAGACATCTAAATACCTCTAGAGAACGTTACTCGTAACCATTCTAGCAGGCATTCTGAGCACTCTCAAACACCTTACACAACATCCATCACTTATCCCGAGCTCTGCCTTACGCACTGCCATGTCTGGTAACCGGCAGACTTATCTCTGCCCCCAGAGTATCTCACCAATAGGGCTTCCACCAGCTCTTAGAGACTCAAGCTTTCACACTCTAAGGCAACCTCCTAAGAGCGGCTCGCCCGCCCGGAGTACCTTAAGCACGTCTTAGCCGCACACGGCCCGATACAGGTAACCACCTTGCCCAACGGCTCCTGTAGACGTCACCATGACGAACTACGTGGACTTTGATCCCTTCCCAAGGGTATGTAGGCACCTAGGTGCACCACCTAAGGACAAGTCCCCCAAGGTTAAGACCCCTTGCAGTCCTTAATTACAAATTACAATTGTCTGAACCAAAAACGACCGTTACAATAAAAAATTATTCAAGTACTAATTCTGATTCTATGGTGCGTTATTATTTCAATGTGTTCTATGGATACTCATTATAGCTTGTCTCAAGCTTTAATTAATAATATAAGAAAATGATCAATTATAGTTATAATTATTACAATTTGAATGTTTTTTTTTCACTTATTTTCTAGTTAAAAAAAGTGTGATAGATATGTTGGATTCATTCATTTTAATTTTTTCTTGTTATGATGGATATCATTTTTAGCTAAATATTATTATGATCCTAAAAGACAATAAAGTATATGTTGTAACTTAAAATATTTATTAGTTGGAGGTTCGTGTCGTGAAATATGCCAATCTCCTATGCTTCTAACTTGAAAAATTAAAGTTTAAAATTTTGTTAGAGACACGTGCACCTAAGTTATCACCTAAGGACAACTCCCCCAAGGTTAAGACCCCTTGCAGTCCTAATTTCTAACTTAGAATTGTCTGAACCAAAATTGACAGTTACATTGGCGCCCACCGCGGTCTTTCTCAGACCACAATGGCTTGAGTACTCTGCCGCTAAACGACATTTCTTTTTCGGGCTGTAGGAGTATACACTTAATACTCAGAAACCCATGTTTTAAATTTTCTCTACAGGAAAATTTTTGAAAAATAACCGACTCAAATGCTCCTACGGCCACGACCGATGCAAGTTCTCCAAGACGTAGAACAAGGAATAAGCAGGGAGCGACCGACCTCGCCACTGCAGAAACAAGAGTCTCAAACGTGACCCAACCGCAGAACGCCTCGACAACACAAGTAACTGTTACAGAGAACGTTGTCCAAGCACCAACAACTAGGGAGGAAACATGCCCCCAACATCCTTATGGCATGCCACACAACCCATGCCCTCCGGCCAGCAATCAAGAGCTAGCGGAACCAGCGACGACCTCGCGTGAAATGGAGTTAGCTTGACTTGAGGCATAGATAGTAGCCATACATCAACAACAATGGAAAGAGGATAGAAGTTTCCCTCAAGCAAATACGGGCATCCAGATACCGGTAGCACCACACAACGCGTTCGTGGGTCCATCCAGCGGCCTTACCGGTCCTCCACCCGTGACACAATTCGGAACCCTTCCGATGGAGTTCGCCCGACTATCACTCACAACACCAGCTCCCCCGCCAACAATCCCACCTGGGCCAATGATAGTTGCCTTGGGCAGGAGCCTACAACCCATACGCTCCCTACGACATGTCCACTACCTACTCGGGCCAATATCATTGGCCTGGCTTCGACTTCCAAGGAAAAGGGAGACACCTCTTCACCGAGCAAGTCATGAACAAGCATGTTCCCATGGGTTTCAAAATATCCTTCCATATAGAGCCTTATGGGGGAGAGACTGACCCACAAGACCACATCAACACCTTCAACTCAGCCATGCCAATACTCGGCATGACGGACGGCCAGCAGTGCCGAGTTTTCTCCTTGACCTTGAAGGAAGCAGCCTTAAGATGGTTTTCACTACTGCCCACAAACTCGATTCACAGCTTTGAACAATTGGTACAAAATTTCCTCACCCAGTTCGCCAGTAGTAAAGAATACCAGAAGAATGAGGATTCTTTCATTGGTTTCCACCAAGAAGAAGGAGAAACATTACAAGATTTCTTAGCTCAATTCACTAAGCTCTCACTCCAAGTTAGGGGCCTCCAAGATACTGTTGTGATCTTCGTCATCAAGCAAGGCCTCTAATGCTCGCAATTTTACAGAGAGCTCAATAGATGCCCAGTTTCTACCCTACAAGAGCTAATGGACCAAGCGGAATGGTTCGTCCAGGAGGAGAACGCCCAGATTTCCAGAGACAAGATGAGAAAATTCCTAATAAGCAGGACCGACTAGGAGCAATCTGAGAAAAAGAAGAAAAAGACGACGACCGACAATCAAAATCCCAAAGAGAAAAACAACAGAAAATGCTTGTCGCCACGACCCCGAACGCCTCCCAGAGGATGATTTACTAACTATACTCCCCTCAACAAATCACACGTCGGGGTCATGGAGGAAATTTATCATTCAAACATGCTTAATTCCCCCCCCCCACAGATGAAGAGGCGAAAGATCGGAAAACCAGTGGATAAGTCCAAATATTGCCAATTCCACAGGGACTACAGGCACAAGACTAACGACTGTATTCACTTGAAAGATCAGATCGAGGATCTAATTCGTAAGGGACAGTTGAGCAGGTACATTAAGGAGGAAGGCAGAACCAATATGAAACGCCCAAGGGACACCAGTGACCAAGCACCTCCCCGTGGGGTTATCAGCGTCATCCGAGGTGGATTGCAGAAGGGAACCACCTCTCAACCGCAAAAAAAAGAAAAGAAAAGGGTAGAGCGCTCCATACTCGCCCTCGACTACGTCCCAAAACAAAGAATAAAAAGGGAAGAGCCTAAAGGAGACCCCATCACTTTCGACCTTACAAACTTCGAGGGGCCAGTTCACGACGACCCAATGGTGGTAACCGCAATCATTGCCAACTATGAAGTTAGGCGAGTCTTAATAGACCAAGGGTCCTCGACGAACGTCCTCTATTTCGACACTTTCAAAACGCTTGGGTTAAACGAGGCCAGCATGAAGCCCTTCCCTGGCACGCTCATAGGGTTCTCCGGAGCTCAAGTTCCTGCAGAAGGAATCATATTAGCCCGCATAACTGTGAGCACTTTACCAAAGGTAGCGAGTCCTGACGTAGATTTCATCATCGTCTCAGCACCTTTTGCGTAAAACGCCATCCTCGGGCGACCGTCCCTGAACAAGCTCAAAGCTATAGTGTCCACAGCACATCTCACTATGAAATTTCCGACACCACATGGAGTCGAAGAAATCATGGTGGACCAAAAAATAGTGCGAGCCTGCTATGCGGCAAGCCTAACAAAGACCATCAAGGTCGCTCGCCCAGGTCCCAAAGAATCATGCGAGGAACCCTCCAAGGGCAAAGAGTTAGGAACAAGTCCCCAAGAGTCCGCCCGCCCAGACCTGGCCTCCGCCTAAACTCTGAACGAATATTGCACAATCGAAATACGTCTTGGCTGAATTTCACATGTCTTGGTTTATTTCAAGTTAGGAACTACTATTTCCAGCTTGACCACATTGATATATATACTCACATTGCCCAAATTCATGAAATCGGCAGCAACAATTGGAGAAGCAGAATTAGGGTTTGTTTTCACATTGGGCATTGGAAGAACATCTTTTGGTTTTCTGTATCTCTCAATCTCTAGCTCTTCTTCTTCTTCTTCTTCTTCTTTTGCCTTGTATTAACTAGGTAAAGTTGACCCTAAGGGGGGACGGGGGACGCGTTTGTTTTATTATATAAAAATGAAGTGAATGCACTAACTAAGTGTTGGTACAAGTAGTACGCGGTTTGGTATCGCTTAAGCAAGGTCCTCAGTTTAAAATCTTGTGAATGCAGTTATCTCTGTTGGGAGACTCTCCCACTATAGTTAGATGCGTGACGTGAGTTGAGTGCAAATTAGTTGGGGCAGTATCTAAAAAATCGGATGAGCAATAAAAAAAGAAGTGAATGTAATAAATCCAAAGGTGTGAAAGGGGAAAAGAGTGAGCATTAGACAAAGAGGATAATTCACTAAGTCATTAAATTTAGCCAAAAATGTATTGATTAATAGTTATAAATAAATTACCAATGGTATTTTAGTCTAGCCAAACTGACTAATCTCCTTCGTCAACCATATTCAAACCCTTGCTAGCTAGGAAGATTTTCCTCCCTGGATGAAAAAAAGATTATATATATATTATACTCATTTCCAGCAAGACTGAATATGGAGACTCTCTCAATATATTATAGGGATTTCAAGAAGAACCCTTGATTTTTAGATTGATCTTTTTCATTAACGAAATTAATAATAGGCATAGGTGTAATATCCAAAATATTTAGATTTAATTATTTTCATTATTATTAAATTTATTTTTCTTTCAGAAAGAAAAATAAATTAAATTAAAGAATTATAGGGTTAAAATAGAATAAAGAAGAAAAAAATAGGGACTATATATAATTTTTATAGGACCTAAAAGAGAATGGGATTAAAAAGATGGGAAGGAATTAGGATTTAAATACTTAGTAATTATTTTACTAGTTTTTAGGCAAAATATTAAATAATATGTTAAAATGGGGGCCAAAACCATGACCCCCATTCAGCCCTTTCACTAAAACATAAAAAGAAAAAGAAAATAAATAATACATATATAAAAAATAAGAGAAAGCAGAAGCAAAACGCGAAGCAAGCAGAACCAAAACACGAGAGGCAAATCGGGAAGGAGACGAATAGCTCGACGTTCTCTGGCCGAAAACTCACTGCAGACACAGCTCCGCCGCCGGAGACAGCCACCGGACCTCTCTTTTAACACTCACAAGCCTTCTAGTAGATTGATTCAAGGTGAGAAAGCCCCAAACTCCCAAAACCCCAATTTCTCCAATTTTGGATATTTTAGGAATTCTTAAATTCCTTCCAATTGGGGCATTCCGGGGTTAAATTTGAGCTTAGTGGGTGTTATTGAAAGCATAGTGAGGTTCAGAATCGAAGCTAAACCGTAGGAATTGACCGGGTATGGAAATTAGGAAAAATTGGTTTAGAAAATTGCTCTAAATTGGATTTTGCTGGTTTGATGCATGTTTAGGCTTGGATTGGAGTAGTATAAGTGTTGTAGTTGCTGGAAATAGACAAGGGAATAAAGCCCGAGTATTTACCGTCTCAACTGGAACCCAATCCGGTGAAAAGAGGCGAAATACTAAGCCATCGTACAGTAAGGAGTTGTGCGGTGGGTTGAACACGTCGGTCAACTCCGTGGTGGACACCTAAGACCAACTAAATTGGGTCCAAGGCCTTTCTAATACCGATTATATTTTCTATATATAATTAAAGAGGTAATATTCAAGCTTTTACTCAGCGAATAAGGGAGACGGTGGAATGAGTAAGCTAAGGCCTCTCTTGAGCCGTGGCTTTATTCCCTTATTAGTTAGAAGTCTGTATGAACATATGAAGTGGAATTTAGATAAATGGAAATCTCTAACCTAAGCATTTAGACATTCTAAGTGGCTCGGGTGGGTGAAAGCCGGTATAAGACAGTACGGACTTTCAAAAAGAGAAATTAAGACGACGTAACGAAGTAAATAATTAGTTCTTGGATATAGTTAGAGGGTGCAAGAGCATTAGCATGACACGTACATCTTAGATGCTTCTTTACCACAAGGTAATTGGAGCTCCAGGCACTCCGAGGATCGATTAGGAGGGCCAACGAGGTGAGGGGCTCTCCCATCCCTGCCCCACAGGGATGGATGACAACGTGCAAATGTGGTTTGCCTTATTTTATGCAATTATCATATGAAGTGTACTTATCTAAATGAGTTTGCGCTACGTGTGTATGGTTAGTAAGTAAATAGTGGAAATGCAAACCCAATATGTGTATATGTGATAATGTGGCTCAATGAGCCTTATGTGTTACCGTGGGTACGATTGTGTCGTGATTTCATATGTGAAAGTTCAGTAACATTAGAAACCAATCATATTGATCGTCACTTAAAGATCTCGTTTGTATGGTTAGGAAAACTGAACTTAGGATTGTCGAACGTTAGTGAGAGTGTTACATAATTGGAACGGGGGAATCTAGGCCTAACTAGTGAACACGTATAATATTCAGTTAGTTACTAATAGGGCATTTTTCAAGGTTAAATTTGTTAGTTGAACCTGTTAGGTTAGTTCGGGTAGATCGAGTCGGTTATCCTGGTCGGACAGACAGGATTCAGTTAACAGTAAGCATGCCACATAGTGGCCATTACCTTGGTTTAATCGAGGTCAGACAAGTTGCCGGCTATTATTCTAAGCGTGCCTTGGAGTCAAAAAAAAAATGTTTTAACGAATTCAAATTATTCATGGATAGTTCATATATAGAGTACATATATGAAGCCACTCTTTTGTTGTTCCAAATTGTCGTAATTCATAGATTTAGTACATGGTTGGACTTGGGTATTGACTTTTACTGACAGTGAAACATATCCATATTATCTTTAGTTGATATTTGGTAGAGTTCAAGTAATTCGTTATTTTATCCCGTATGCAAGTTAATATTAAAAAAATATATTATTTTACCTATATATCAACCTGTAGCATACAAATTAACTAACGTTCACTAAATTCAAACTCCAGAGTCTAGAAGCATATCCATTATATTCTTCGATAAAACATATATAAGTTGGTTTACCACTTTAATTAGTCCTTTGTTCAAAAATAATACTCAATAGATATGTGAGTGAGTGATATGGAGAAGAATAATATAATTCACACATTAATTCGACTCAATTGCTTTTAATTATAAATATTAATTTGGATCAGAGAGACCAACATTTGATTAGATTAGATTACATAGATAGCATTACACCATTATGACCAACCTGTGGTACTCTTGACCTTAAAGACAAACACATAGAATTAGAAATGGACATAATGCAATTCCAAACATAGTCCAACTCGATCGAGCTAAAAACACAGACAAGAGAATCAAAGTTAAGACACATGAAATTAAGCTAACGCTAATTTCATTTTATTTTATTCCCATCACACGATGGCTGGCTTGACTCCATTCAACTTCCTCATATCGAATGCATTTCTCTGGGTTCACTACAATGACAAAAAATAAATAAGATTAATTAAAAAGTATATATATGTAGGAAATTCTAAATGAAAGAATATATACACACAAGAAAAATAAATAAATGAATGAATGTGAGAAATAATAGCATAGAGATTTTTTTCGCCTTAGTCGATGGTTCCCTAGTTGCAGTTTCAGCTTCCTTGTCCTTTAAAGTTAATTTTCAAAACACAAAATAATGAGTTAGAGAATTGAATTAACAACATATTAATCATAATAATATAATTAAACTAATTAACAGTGGAGTTATATTATTGCACTAATACAATTTAGTGTTTAATTGATACTCACATTGCCCACATTCATCACAGGGGCCTCCTCATCAGAATTCGTAACTTCTTCAGCAGTTATTATTCCACAATGTTCTTCCTGATAATTATTCAAAATACCATAACTAATTTAACTATCAATTATCTTGGAAATTAAAATGATGAAAATTTATAAAAAAAATGAAAAAAGAGATGAGACCTTGACATTGGAAGAGGGATGGTCATTCGGATCCAGTGGAACAAGATCAGCAAAGAAGTCATAGACTTTGTTTTCATTAATTTCTTCAGCAAAATCATTTCTCTCAATAGTGTTCTTGTTCTTCTCTTTAGTTCGAATCCATGCACGAAGGCTGAGTTCTTCGATGAAGATCCGTTGCTTTTTCTAGCACAGCTCGACTTTCTTCTGTACTATCCAATATCTACTCAACCACATACATGCATATATGTCAAACAATTAACATTGTGAAAACACAAAAAGAAATGAATGGATCGGATAGAGATGTTGAGGGCAGAAAAAAATTGCGAACCTCCAAGTCATCAAAATCGACTCTCATTGCCCTCTCCATGCGAGTTGGAGTGATTGAAAGACCTAGCTCTGAGGCAAGTACACATCATCAAGAAAAAAATGTTATATTGAGATCATATTCGATATTAATATTTAAACCTTAAAGTCTAAACTCTAAATTCTTATCAAAAGATGAGATAGCAAAAAAGCAGAGAGAATAGTGCTTAGGGATACAATTGATTGCGCTATCATCATCAAAACTAAAACTTCCCCCTCCCCCTCTTTTGTATGTGTGAATGATATAGCGAAAAGCCGAAAATTTAGTTTAAAGAGCGACAAATATAAAAAAAATAAAGTGGTTAAATTAAGAGTGCATCCTTGACACTCCAAGACCTATACTCGGTGATGATGGTGCAAAAATTGAAGAAGCATTCATCTTTTGGTTTTCCATATCTCTCAATATTCTCTAGCACTCTCTCTTTCTCTCCTTTCTTGTTTTTGCCTTCTTTTAAGTAGAATTCACCCTAATTGTATAGGGAGGGTGTAATACCCCGAAAAATTTTGAGGATTAAAGAATGATTTATTTAAAATTTTGAGGATTTAAGAATGATTTTGTAATACCCCGGAAAAATTTCGAGGATTAAAGAATGATTTATTTAAAATTTCGAGGATTTAAGAATGATTTACTCTGGGGCTAGGAATTAAAACCTTAAAAAGAATATAGAAAAAGTATGAAGGTTAAAGGAAACCAGAAAGGAACTGCGAAATTCTTCGAAATTTCAAGTAAAATACAAGATGAAAGAAAGGAGTAAAATATTTTTTTTTGGAAATTATTCAGGACCTACGAAATTAGAAACCCAAAATAAATAGGAGTGGGAACTAAATCAAAATATTATTAGTTATTATTTGTTTAATTATTAATTAGTTATTTTTATTATGATTATTTTAAATATTTAAAAGGGTGTTTTTAAGAAAGTAGAAAGTGAAAGAAAAGAAGTAGAAAATAATTTTTGGATTTAATTCGGGACCTAAGAACTTGGAAACCCGAATTAAATAGGGAAAGGGATAAAATTAAAAATACATATTAGTTATGTTAGTTAAATTAATAATTATTTTAATCTTTAATTACATTATTTTTATTTCAGTTTTTCTTTTTGATTTTTATTTATTAATTAAATGTATATATATATATATATATAAATTAAATAAAAGAAAAAGAATTGAGAGAGTGAGAGACGCGTGAATAAAAGAGATAAGAAGAGAAAAGGAAAAGAGAGAAAGAAAGAGAGAAAAAACGTAGAGAGAGGGAGAAGAGAGAGAGAGGGAGCACGAGAGGAAGAAAGGGGATGGAGGTTTCGTCGGAAGCTCGCCAGAGGAGAGCGGTTCGACGCCGGCCACGACCACAGGAGCTCGACTCCAACATCTCCTACACCTTCCACCAATTGAATCAAAGGTTGGTAACCCCAATTTCATTCGAAACCCCCAATTTCTTCATTTTAGGGATTTCTTCGATTGACCTTCGATTGAATTGTTTCGAGGGTAGATTGAGACCTAGAAAGTGTTCTTGAACACTTAGTTGGGGTAGGAATCGAGATTTTATTCTCGGGTTTGCCCAAATTCGAATTTGGAAGGATTTGGGGTTGAAATTATAATTATTTTTAAATTGGGAAATTGTGATAATTGGGATTGAACTTGGATTTGAGTAAATAGGTTTGGATTGATATTATTGAAATTATAATGTTGAGATATTAGCTCAACAAGACCCGTGAAGAGCTGGCCCGAGGTTACAAAGGTTGAACCTTGACTTTAACGTACTGGGTCCCTACTCGGGTTGCCCAAATACACTTTAAGGGTGATGTTGAGGGCTCCAAACCTCTTCTTTTCAATCTTAAACACCCTAGAATAATTCTAAATATGCTATCAAGCATCAAGAATTATTTTAGGTACCTTCTTGTTTCTCAAGGATGGAAACTTGCGGAACAATGAAGTCCAAATTCTAAAATGGTAATTTTATTCCTTCATAATTATTAGGAAGCCTTAAGTAGAATGAATTAGAGATGTATTGAGGTTTAGAAACTAGATTTCTTAGAACCCGAGCAAAAACTCAAGTTGAAATAAAATGTTTAGACCTTACTAAAAATTAGGATTCCTTCCAACCAAGCTAGATAAGTTTCCTAAGACGTGAATACAAGTTGATAGAGGTCTAATAGTCAAATCCAAGTATGTGAAACACTCAAGTAGAGTGTTATATGCGAGTAAGTCAAGTGTCCGAGGAAGGATACGCCTAAGTCGGGATAGAGAAGTCCGATAAGACCAAGAGCTTGACTCTATGGCAACCATGGACTACATGTGATAAGTAAAGTTAAGCTAAGTAATAATCTTAATGAAGTAAATGTTGTTCTTATAGGAACAACGACACGCAAAAGAGTGCAACAGGAACTCCGAGGAGACTAAAGTCACAGGAAAGGATTGCATGGAAGGTTTGCCAAGGTGAGGGCTCTTTCATCTCTGCTCCTAGGGTTGTATGCTTATGTAGATTACATGAGTTTGAATATTCTCTGCTTGTTTGGTATGTGTTTGCTAGAGGTATAGAATGCTAAAAGAATATAAGAACTAGAAAATAGGTTGTGGAAAGTAGCTTGGATAGGAAGACATAGGAGTAGAGTGTAATTGTTTGCTATGATTGGTATGTTACAAATCCAACTCATACCCTCCAGAGGCATGATGAGTAATTTATTAAATCTTTTCCACGACGGTGGCAAGAGTCCTTGTACGGAAGGACTAAGCTTTTATTTTGAAAACTCGTCACGACGGTGACTTAAATTATAATCATGCAAAGGGAGTTATTGGTGGGTTTCGGATTTGATTATGCTAGCCATGTGATACATCGACTAGAACAACGTCAGATGGCACTTGAGACCTCAGTTTTATAATCACCATGACGATGGTCATTGACCTATCCTGGCAATAGGGTCAGAAAGGATTTATGTTGCTATGACGATAGCTTGAGGTCCAAAGAGTGCATCTGGACGGGTATATGAGTTATATTCTGTTGAGGATACTTGCCCATATTAACAAGGAGAGGAATTGTTGATCCTTCGGGAAAGATACAATGAATCCTATTAATATGTGAGAATAAGGTAAGGAGACACGGGAGGAACCTACGGGTGAACCGGGAGCCTAACCTAGTAAAAGAGAAATCATCCTATGGAGTTGGTCCAGGGTGTGTCAGTGGCCATGCTTCGAGACGTCGTGACGTTCCCGCCATGTGGCCTGGTTGGGTAATGGTCGAGTGGGCTCAAGCTATTGCCCCGCAGTAAAGGGGTCAGGACGTGCCACGTGGTGGCTATGTGTCAGTTGTTTGATAGATAGAAGTTGATTGTGTTTGGTTAACAGAATTGTCACGAGGTGACCAGTACCCAAGTGAATGGGTTAAGTATTGTTTGATTAATAGAATTGCCACGAGGTGAGTAGTACCCAAGTGAATGGGTTAAGTATGCTTTGCCACGTGGTGGCCAGCAATCCGAGTGCACGGGTTTGAGGTAGAAAAGACATGTAGTGGCTAGTAAATACCCTAGAGTGGGGGAAGTTAAGTAGATGTATGTTATAGTATCTACGTGTACTTAAAGAATTGTCTATGTTTGCATATAATTACTGATTGTGCGGCGTAGTGGTGATGTATAGGACTACATCACCACAACGTCTTGTTTGATTCAAACATGTTGAACGTGAGAAGACCGGTAAGTAAAAGCCGGCATTATATGTTTTATGTTTACTTGTTGAGTGATTATGTGAATTAAACTACTGCATGCTTGTATCTGTTAAATGCATGTGAGTGGTTGGGTGAAATATCTGTTGTTGTGTGGTCGCGAAGAATGTATGCTAATTAACAGTAACCAGTTGTTTTTGCATGTGGTTGTGTATGACTCCCAATCCCAGTGCCATGGTACCCGCCTTGCGCCGGGGATGGGAAAGTTCTCACTGACTCGCGTGGTTAAGACTCACACCTCATTTTTACTGTTGCCATGCCTTGCGCTGGGGATGGGAAAATTTGTTTTTAAAATGTATATATATACATATATCTGTTGCATGTGAATATGATAGGCAGCATCTTCAGCTGTGTAGCCAGTACACAGGTTATATATACAATGTTTCAAAAAGTTATTTTAGGTCTTCAACGTTTTTTTTCGGGTGAAAATTGGTCCTCCAGCGTAACTTCGTCTGGTTTTTTTTTGTTAAAAGCTGACGTGGAAGGCTTATGTGGCACACCCTCTCTCCTACGTGTCATATTTGGATGGTATGACACCCTCTCTCACTTCAATTTAGCAAAACGACGCCGTTTTGCATCACTTCTCTGTCACTCCAACTCATCAAAACGGCGTTGTTTCGCTGAGTTTGAGTGAGAGAGGGTGTCATATCATCCAAATATGACACGTAGGAGAGAGGGTGTGCCACATAAGCCTTCCATGTCAGTATTTAACAAAAAAAAACAGACGGAGTTACTCTGGAGGACCAATTTTGACCCAAAAAAAAACGTTGAGGACCTAAAATAACTTTTTGAAACGTTGAGGACCAAAAGAGTAATTTGGCCTATTATTAACAAGTTATTTAATTAATTAACATTACCTTCAGATTTTTTTTTATATATATTAATTAGTAAATGTAAAGAAAGGAAAAGGAGAGAGGAAGAGGGCCACGGGGAAGCAGACAAGAAAGAAAGAGAAGGAAAGGAGAGAGAGGGAGAAGAGAGAGAGAGAGAGCTAGGGCTTGGAGGTGGGAGGTGGGAGGAGATCCGGCGAGCCGGAGTTGGAGGAGGAGTTGGAGATCATCCTTGTCATCTTCCTCGTCTCATTCTCTCGAGTTAAGGTTGGTATAACGCCCGATTCTCTCCAAGTTCTCATTTTCATCATTTTTCTTCATTTTTGGAATTGAGTTGAGAATCTGAGTTTGGGCGGATTCGAGTGTAGAATAATGTTTTTAAAGTGTTCTTGAACACTCATCGGGGTTAGGATTCGAGGTTTGATCGTTGGATTTGAGTTGTAGGACTTCCTAAATATAGTATATATGTAGGAGAACAAGACCCGTGAAAAGTGGAATCGCAGCCGGTTCGGAAAATGGCCGAAAAGGGGGCCGAAACTAGCCACAACACAGTAAAAATGTTGCTGTGCAGCGAGCTGGCGCTGCAGCGCCCAAACCCACTTGCTGGTTGGCCAAGGGCTACCAAGGGAGCACCGTGGCGCGGCAGTGCCAGGATGGGCGCTGTAGAGCCCGGTCCCTGCCTAGCTTGCCCCAAGCCCATTTTTAGGGCGAATTGAGACCTCCGAACCCCCTCTCTTCAATTCTAAACACCCTAGAACACTCCTAAACATGTTTTTGAGGATTAAATCACTCTAAGTGCCTTCTTGTTTTTGAAGGATGGAAACTTGCGGAACCAATTAGGCCTAACTTCGGGAATTTCAACCTTATTTCTTCACAAACTTTAGGGAACCTTCATTGGGATAAATCGGAGGTATATTAAGGTTTAGAAACTAGATTTCTTAGAAACCAAGTAGGATGAATTGGAGGTATATTGAGGTTTAGAAACTAGATTTCTTAGAATCAAAGTAGGAATACAAGTTGAATTAAAATGCTTAAACCTTCCTAGAATTAGGATTCCTTCCAACCAAGCTAGATAAGCTTCCTTAGATGCGAATACAAGTTAGATAGAGGTCTAGTACTCAAAACCAAGTATGTGAAACACTCAAGTAGAGTGTTATACGCGAGTAAGTCAACTGTCCGAGGAAGGATACACATAAGTCGGGATAGAGAAGTCCAATAAGACCAAGAGCTTGACTCTGTGGCAACCATGGACCTCTTGTGAGAGTAATGGACAGATAAATAACAAGTTAAGCTAAGCAATTGTAACATCCCAAAATTTGAAAACCCAACTTTGACCAAAAGTCCAACTGTTGACTTTTCGATAAACAGTTGACCTTTTTTTTAAGTGTTGACTTTTTCTTTAACATGTTTGACTTTTTGATTTTTGAGTGTTTGAGTTTGTTTGCTTTTGCCCATGTTTGTAAATAAGTCTATAAAACCCTAACTAGAGGCCAAGAGACCCAAAAATCGGAGAAAAATGACCAGAGGAACCCTAACCCTAACCCTAGGGACCAAGTTGAAAGGAAAAAGTTAGTTTTTAACCCTTTTCTTTAATGAGTTGAATAGGGTAGAAAAGACCTATTTGACCATAGGAAAATACCCTAAGACACTCTAGAGATACCCTGAGACTTAGCTAAGGGACCCCAACCTCAAGAAGAGTCCTAAAAAGATACATTTTCTCAAGAAGAAATTCAGGACTAAAAAGAAAGAACTGAAACATTGAAGCTTAAGCCCTTTAGCTTACTTAAGGTCTAAGGAAGCTCAATTTAACCACTTAGAGACACCCTAAACTACCCTACAAAGTTCCAGCCATGAAATTAAATAAAAAGCAAACATAATTAGGTATGTTACATATTTTAAAAATAGAGATAAATAGGAAATTTATCACAAATTAATCCCTTTTAATGCTTTTAAGAGCTTGTAACCGAATTTACTACTTTTAAAGCCAAGTAAATACCCAATTAAGGTGGTTATAGTTGCCAGAAACTTGAGGAAACCAAAGGCAAGAAGAAAGTGACCAGAAATAAGATTGAAATGTCAAGACCCATCACTTTAGAACACAAACTAAACAACCCCTTAAGCATCACTCACTAATACACCTAGATTAAAGTCTACTCGAGGCCTAAGTTCCTAATTTCCACCCCAAACAGCCCTTAAGCCGCCAGAAAAACACCCTTAGATGTCCTTAATCATGATACCCGCGCCCCAGCAACCCAACACCTCACCACACTCATCATTGCCACTCCATATGCCTTGGGTGTTATAAATAGAGATGAAAACCGAGAGGAGGCCATACCAGCAACCCAAAACCAGAATTGAGAGCTGAGAGCATAGGTTCAGAGAGAGGCTGAGACCGTGTGTGAGCTGGGGGAATCGAAGAACTGCAGCTGAAGGTAGAGAGAGAAGCAGAAATCCACACACACCCCCACACCAGAATTTTGCTGTTCTTGCATCAATTTACCCAAGCTGTCCAGAGGTTCAAATCCGTGGTTCTTCTTCTGAAAATCAAGGTAACATAGTGTTGCCCTTCCTTCTCCATCCCTGAGCCAAGAGCATCCACCAGAAATGGTGGTATGAGCCTCTATGACTCAGTTTCTCGAAGCTGCCATAGAGTGCCCTTGTTTCGGGAAGTGTTGCTTCCAAGAAGCATAACTCTTTCATTTCTTGTCCAAATTGAGCGTGTGAGTATTCAATAGAAAGCCAAGACAATGAAATTTAAAAGCCCCTTGATGCATGCATGATCCGAGGCTGCCGTATAGGGGTTCATAGCCTTGAAAACTTGCTAATTTTCTGCTAAAAATGCTATTTTCTGATGTAGAGCTGTATGCTTGCTGAATTTTGTGTCTCTGATGATCTGAGTTCTGAATTGAGTTGAAATGATTAAGTAAAGGTTATTAGGACCTCTTGGTGGTAGGAACCTGTTCTGATCACTCATGAAGCTTCGGGTTCAATAGTAATGATTCTTAGCATTCAAAACTGAAATTCTTCTTCACTTAAAACTGTGTTTGTTTCTTTCTTCCTACTGCAAATTTTTCTGTTTCATTGCTACTTTTCTGTAAAATGCTAGCTGGTAAGTCATTAAAGGTCTTGGAAGGATAAAGTGATGGTATGAAAGTAAGAAAGAAAATTTTCTGTGATAAAACAAGGAGGGCATGAGGTGGGGATGAACTCTTTAAACTGAAAATGGTTAGTGAACCCTTTTTGAACTACTGCTGGAAGGCGAGTGTACCTCCCCCATGTACCTTCTGTTTTTCCACAGTGGCTACATGCTGAAAATTGGCCTATCCAATGCTAAATCTCTATTTTAGAAGCTCATAAAAGGTAAGGAAGAGTGAACTTATGATTTTTGAAAGAATAACTTATGTTTTACAAAGTGAGTTATCAAAGTTTGTAAATCCTGTTATGTGTGCATCTTGGTGAGTGTCTTAGCTGTCATAACCCTGAGAATGCTTACTGGTAGTCTAATTTAATTATGGAAAGCTTAGACATGCCAAAAACTGGAATTTTGTGATACATACATGTTGAGTGTGGCTGTGAGTTTTGTGTTTTCTGTAATTTACTAGTGTGTGAATCTGTTAAGCACTTTGAAACACACTAGAATTCCCTTTTTGAACTTGCCTAAGCACCCTAAGTAGCTAGAAGGGTCAAAAGAGAAGAAAAATGCTTGCAAAAATAGCAACTCTGTTCTGATGTGGCTGCACCCACTTGCTGTGCAAGTCACAAGTGATCTAAATTTGCTTAGGAGATACGAAATTGGACTGGGCAGAGCTCAAAACAGAAAGGGAGAAGTAACAGGGACTAAACTGAACTAATTTTATTGTTTTTGCCCCTTTTTCAGAATCTGTGTGAACTGAGTAAATTGAGGTTGAATTTCTGTACTTTCTGGTCCAATGTGTTAGTGTGGTCCTATGTATTGGCAGGGAAGTGGTCAGAGTGACCTCTAGCCCCATTTTATAACCTAACTTGATTTCATGGAAATTCCATGTATTTTGCTGCAAAAGTATGACCTCTAGGTGTTATCTTTCTGTGAAAACTGCATGAGCAAGTCACAAATAGCCTTTAGGTACGTGCTGCACTTTGTTTTTGGCTTGAAACAACCCAGAACAGAATTTGGGTCTTAATAGGGACTAATTTGCAAGAAAAACTTGAGAAAAGCTGAAAAGTCCTATTTCTACCCAAATTCTGGTTAAATTCTATTGGGATTTTCTGGATGTGTGTAGCAGGTCCTAATTGACTCTTTGGGTGACTGAGTGGGGTCTAACTACTTGAAATATGCCTTGAATTCCTTTACTTTAAAGAATGGGACTCTTCTGAAAAGAATTGTGAAATTAAGGGTGCAAATGCAATTGTCTTTATTGGAAAATGGACTAAGGCTGTTGAGTATGTATTAATGATGCTTGTGGTGAAATTTCATGACCTCTGGATGCTTAAATTAACAGTTATACCTGTTACTTGCTGTGTAAGTTATGTTACTTGCTGTGTAAGTTATATTTGGCATTGTGCTTGACTTATGTTTGACTTTTGTTGACCAGTGGCTGAATTTATTGATTTTATCAGGCTATTTAAGTGTGTGGCATCCAAATCATGAAACTGAGTTTTAGCATGCATCTGTGAAACTAAAATGCCTTGAGAGGCAGGCCTTTGAGCATTCATCTGTGTTTCTGATGTGGATATGCCCCTGGAGAGGTAAAATGGTAAAATTGCCCTGGAGAGGCAGTATATATGTTTTGATGCCCTGGAGAGCCAATATCTGTGTAAATTTGCATATGCCCTGGAGAGGCAATTGAATAGCAACTGAGTAAACATTACCTGTGGATAAAAATTATATTGTATAATTTGATCTGTATGAAAAGGACACACTAGGCTGGCTAGGAATGCATCCGGGACGTAGCTGCCTAGCAACTAGTGAGAAAATAATCCAGTCCGGGACTGGTGATCCTAAGGTTCTAACTTTGTGCACACACCGGGGGACGCCCTGGGATGTTAGGTAATTACCTGTTGGCCTTATTTGGGCTGACTTTCCATAGTGTTAAATGGTAAGTCGGTATTGTCCTATTTCATTAGATTGTTTTAAATTGATGGTAATGGTTTAACCAGTTGTACAGGTCCTGGAGAGACTTGATACTTGGCATGGCTGATAAGTGCATGTAGTGGTAAACGTGCATATTTTGAAAAGGAAAATGACTTTTTATCTGTTTACAGCTTTTCAGCATGATCATATATTCTGAAATGTGTAAGTGGAAATATCTTGTGATTGATGTATTGATTACTTTCTGATCTTTATATATGTGGAAATATCTTGTAATCGATGTTAAATAAGTTTAAATTATCTATTGATTGGGAAGGAAGTAGTTTTCTGTATTCTTAGGAATGCAGCTGAACCAGTAATTAGTCATTTATAAAACTAGTAATCTACGTTACTGGGATTTTATATCTCAATACGTTAGTGTGTTCAGATGCCCAGGTACATACTGCTGCTGGAGATTGAGGTAGAACTCCTTGAGGTTCCCCTTCTGGGTTACTTCCAAATCCTGAGGGCGGTTAACATCCTTTTCTTTTTCCCTTCGGTTGAGAATGCCCCGGGGACTTAGAAAGGGTGTGATGGGCAGGTAGCAGGAGCTGACTCATATTTTGGCAATGACCCTGATGTCACTTATGGACTTTAGTACTAACTATTTTTGGCCTGCGTGCCACTGACTTTGACACTTATGTCTGTATATATATGTATGTATGGATTAGATGTCGTACACTTAGGTTTCGAACTGCTAAGATTATATGTGGAGGTTTAGTACCTCGTTTCCACCTGATTTTATTTTTATGTACATTTTGGGAGAGCGCGAGAGTATCAAACATGTGACTTCAAGTTTCTTAGGTTAAAATAACCAACCGAGAGTAAGTGATCCTTGGGGAAACACTTAACTATATTCATCCCGCATGAAAGAAAAAGAAAAAATTGGACCGAGATTTTAAGAAGTTAAGTAAATAACCTAATTCCGCAATTAAAATCAATAAATGAACTAGGATGTTACAGTAATAACCTTAATGAAGTAAATGTTGTTCTTATAGGAACAACGGCACACGATTGAGTGTAACAGGAACTCCGAGGAGACTTAAGTTACAGGAGAGGACTGCATGGAAGGTTGGCCAAGGTGAGGGCTCTTTCATCTCTGCTCCTAGGGTTTTATGCCTATGTGGATTACATGAGTATGTATATTCTCTGCTTGTCTGGTATGTGTTAGCTAGAGATATAGAATGCTAAAATTATGAAAGAATTAGAAAATAGGTTGTGGAAAGTAGCTTGGATAGGAAGACATAGGGGTAGAGCATAATTGTTTGCTATGATTGGTGTGTTACAAATCCAACTCACACACTCTGGAGGCATGATGAGTATTTTATTAAATCTTTTCCCACGACAGTGGCAAGAGTCCTTGTTTGGAGGGACTAAGCTTTTATTTTGAAAACTTGTCACGACGGTGACTTAAATTATAATCATGCAAAGGGAGTTATTGGTTGGTTTTGGATTTGGTTATGCCAGCGATGTGAGACATCGACTAGAACAACGTCAGATGGCACTTGAGACCTCAGTTTTATAATCAACATGACGATGGTCATTGCCCTATCCTGGCAATAGCTTCATAAAGGTTTTATATTGCTATGACGATAGCTTGAGGCTCAGAGAGTGGATCTAGACGGGGGTATATGAGTTATATCCTGTTAAGGATACTAGTCCATATTAACAAGGATAAGAATTGTTGATCCTTCTGGAAATTTGAAAAGAATCCTATTAATATGTGAGACTAAGGTAAGGAGACACGAGAGGAACCTATGGGTGAACCGTGAGCCCAACCTAGTAAAAGAGAAATCATCCTGTGGAGTTGGTCCAAGGTGTGTCAGTACGCCAGTTAGTAGTCGGTGAGGAAGAACAAGAGAGAGTTCCTAGTAATCAAGTGATGGAGGTTGTTGAGGAAGAGGATAGGGAATGGCAACAACCACAGGAAATGCCTCGTGAGCCACGGGTAGCACCCAGAGAGCTGCCAATTTCAAAATTTTTGAAGCTTCATCCACCCACTTTCTGCGGAACTAGTGAGAAAGAGGATCCGCAATATTTTATCAGAGATGTGGTTAGAATTGGGCACATGCTGAGGTGGTCAGGGCATGAGTTAGTGGAGTTGGCTTCATTTCAGTTGAGGGGAGCCGCGAGAGTATGGATAGAGTCCGTACAGACGAGGTATTCAAGAAGGGTGGCACCGATGACCTGGGAAGATTTTCAGAGGGAATTCCTGGGTCGGTTTCTATGTGAAGGCACCAAAGATGCAAAGCGTCAGCAATTCGAGGAGTTGTGGATGACGCCTAACATGACCGTGACGGCGTATGAATTACTTTTTATAGAACTGGCTCAATTCTCACCTGAGTTAGTTCCTGATGAAGAGGCGATGATCAAGATATTTATACACCGACTCACGGAGCCGTTGTTTACTACTTTGCTACCCCAAAGAAGACAGTTTGAGACTTTAGCTCAAGCCGCAGACTATGCCAGAATGATTAAAACCAGGAAGAGGTACGGGACGGCGGTTGATCCCAAAGTCAAGTTGATTATAGGCAGTGACAACCAAGGAGGTGTAAGTAAGAAAAGGAAGACAACAGGTGGAGGAGCAGGATAGTCAGGGTCCGCAGGAGGACAATCCTCAACTACCATCCATGAAGCAGGTGCAAGAGGTAATATTCAAGGGGGACAGAAAGTCCAAGGGGGCGGAAATGCCGGTAAGGCAAGGCCCCAGTGTGCGACTTGCGGCAGATTTCATTTTGGAATATGTCAGAGACTGACAGGAGGGTGTTACAATTGTGGCCAGGTGGGCCATATCGCTAGAGAGTGTCCAAAGAGAAAAGAGGGTACAAGTGTGAGAAGTAATCTGACGCTAAGGGGTACACCTATTCCAGAGCCACCAGTGAGAACCGTACCACCACAGACAACAAGTACAGGTACAGCTAGAGGCCGTGGTGCAGGATATAATGGCAGAGGGCCAGGGGCTGTAGGTGGAGGACAAGCGCGGGAATTTGCACTTTCTCAGCAAGACACTCATGCTTCAAATGCAGTTGTGACAGGTACCCTTATTGTTTGATCTCTTAAAGCACGAGTCTTATTTGATTCCGGCTCCACTCATTCCTATGTGTCGCAGGCATTTGCTTCTAAATTCAACAAAAGTCCATCTAGAATGAAAGAAACAGTACTGGTCTCTACTCCAATGGGAGAATCGGTACAAGTAGAGTATGTGGACAAGTCTTGCATTGTGGAGGTCGATGGTCATGAGACTGTGGTACACCTTCGGTTGTTGTGTATGGTTGATCTTGATGTGATCCTCGGAATGGATTGGTTGTCGTCTTGCCATGCGGTTGTCGACTGCAGGGCTAAATGTTTGAAGTTTAATATGCCAAACGAGGAGCCTTTTGTGATACGGGGTGACGGAGCTGCACCATATCCAAACTTGATCTCGGCATTGAAGGCATCCAAGTTACTTGCAAAGGGATGTAAGGGGTATTTGGCTTTGGCCAAGGATAAAATGAAAGCAGCACTTTCACCAACTCAAGTACCGGTAGTGCGAGAGTTCTTAGATGTGTTTCCAGAAGAATTGCCGTGGTTGTCGCCCGATCGTGAGATTTAATTTGAAATTGAGCTGCAACCTGGCACCCAGCCTATCTCCACACCACCTTACCGGATGGCTCCGAAAGAGTTGAAGGTATTACATACAAAATTACTGGAATGGCTTGACAAGGGTTTTATAAGACCTTGCTTCTCTCCTTGGGGTGCACCGGTCCTTTTGGTAAAGAAGAAGGACGGATCTTTGCGGTTGTGTATCGATTATCGAAAGTTAAACATGGTGACGATCCACAATCAATTCCCACTGCGGAGGATAGATGACTTATTTGATCAGTTGCAGGGCGCAAAGCGGTTTTACAAGATTGATTTGCGATCTGGGTACCATCAACCAAAGATTTGAGAATCAGACATACCTAAGACCGCATTCAGGACCCGATATGGACATTACGAGTTCTTGGTGATGTCTTTCGGATTAACTAATGCTCCTGCAGCATTCATGGACATGATGAACATGGTCTTTAAACCATTTCTGGACCGATTTGTCATTCTCTTCATTGATGACATCTTGGTTTATTCTAAGAACTCTGAAGAACATGCAGAACACTTGGGATTAGCATTGCAGAAATTGAGAGATGAGAAATTGTATGCCAAGTTCTCAAAGTGTGAATTCTGGCTAGACAGAGTTGCCTTTTTGGGTCACGTGGTATCATCAGAGGGAATCCACGTCGATCCAAGTAAGGTAGAAGCGGTGAAGTCTCAGCCTACCTCAGTTACTGAAATTCGCAGTTTCTTGGGCTTGGCTGGATATTATAGAAGATTTGTGCAGGACTACTCTAAGGTTGCTGCACCTATGACTAAGATGACTCAGAAAGAAGTGAAGTTCGTATGGGATGACAAGTGTGAGCAGAGTTTTCAGAAGCTGAAAGACAGCCTCGCTACCGCTCTGGTGCTGGCATTACCTGAAGGCACTGGAGGGTATGTGGTATACTGTGATGCATCGAGGATCGGGTTAAGGTGTGTCTTGATACAGCATGGCAAGGTGATTGTGTATGCATCGCGACAATTGAGGAAACATGAGAAGAATTACCCGACTCACGACCTTGATATGGCTGCTGTAGTGTTCTCCCTAAAAATATGGAGACATTACCTGTACGGTGAGACGTGTGAAATTTGTACAGACCACAAAAGCCTCAAAAACATTTTCGAGCAGAAAGACTTGAACTTGAGACAACGTCGATGGTTAGAGTTGTTGAAAGACTACGACTGCACGATCTTGTATCATCCAGGAAAGGCTAATGTGGTAGCTAATGCTCTGAGTCGGAAATCCATGGGTAGTCTTGCTCATATAAGTGAAGAAAGAAGACCGTTGATCAGAGAGTTGCACGAGCTAGAACAGACGGGGAATCAGTTTGAGATTGGGAGTTCTAACTGACTTTTAGCCCATTTGCAAGCTAAGTCCTCTCTGGTAGAAGAAGTGAAGGCTAGACAGAATGAAGATACCGATCTCAAGCAAATTAGGGATGTTGTAACTAAAGAGAAAAGGGATGACGTCCGATTCTCTATGGATAATTTTGGGATACTTCGGTTGGAGGGACAGTTGTGTGTCCCTATGGTTGATAACTTGAAGGAAAGAATCCTTGAAGAAGCACACCGAATAGCTTATACAATCCTTCCGGGAGCTAATAAAATGTATCATGACCTGAGACAGCTATATTGGTGGAATGACATGAAAAGGGATGTCGCAAACTATGTAGCCAGGTGTTTAGTGTGTCAGCAAGTCAAGGCTGAACACCAGAAGCCCGCCGGAATGTTACAACAGATAGAAATACCTGAGTGGAAATGGGAGAGGATAACTATGGATTTTGTAATAGGGTTGCCAAGATCACAACGTGGATTTGATTCGGTTTGGGTGATAGTGGATCGTATGACTAAGTCCACGCACTTCTGCCAGTTAAGACCACTTACGGAGTGAGTCAATATGCACAGATTTATCTATCAGAAATCATTAGATTGCACGGTGTGCCAGTGTCCATAATATCTGATAGAGGCCCACAGTTCACTTCCAGGTTTTGGAAGTCATTGCAGGAAGTGTTGGGAACTAGAGTTGATTTGAGTACTGCGTTCCCCCCACAGACCGACGGGCAATCAGAAAGAACCATTTAGATTCTTGAGGACATGCTTCGGGCGTGTATTATGGATTTCGGCGAAAGTTGGGAAAGGTATTTACCTTTGGCCGAGTTTGCTTACAATAACAGTTATCAAGCGAGTATCCAAATGGCACCTTTTGAGGCTCTCTCGTAGGTGCAGATTTCCAATTGGGTGGTTCGAGGTCGAAGAGGCTAGTCTAATCGGCCCAGAATTGGTACAAGATGCCTTGCAGAAGGTGAAGAGCATAAGAGAGAGATTGCTAACGGCTCAGAGTAGGCAGAAGTCGTATGCAGACAATCGAAGAAGAGAACTTGAGTTTGCCATTGGTGAACAGGTGTTCTTGAGAATATCACCGATGAGAGGCGTGATGCGGTTCGGTAAAAAGGGGAAGTTAAGTCCTCGGTATATTGAACCGCTTGAAATCCTAGAATGAGTTGGGAATGTGGCGTATCGGTTGGAATTGCCTAGGGAATTGGAGGGAGTACATCCTCTCTTTCATGTTTCGAAGCTTCGGAAATATCTTCCCGATCCCTCGCACGTAATCCAATCGCAACACGTGCAACTAACCGAAAATCTGACATATGAAGAGGAACCAGTGGAAATCTTAGATCGGTAGTTGAAGAAACTCAGAACGAAAGAGATTCCATTGGTTAGAGTTCTGTGGAGAAACCACTCGACCGAAGAAGCTACATGGGAGGTCGAGGGTGAAATGCGCAGGACGTATCCTCATTTGTTTCAAGACTAAGGTTAGTACTTGTTTGAAATTCAGGGACCAAATTTCTTAAGGGGGGAAGATTGTAATATCCAAGATATTTAGATTTGATTATTTTTATTATTATTAAATTTGTTTTTCTTTCAGAAAGAAAAATAAATTAAATTAAAGATAAAATAAAATTAAGGGGAGAAAAATAGGAAATCTAAGTATTCTTTTTAGGACCTAAAAGAAAAAGGAAATATATATATATATAATAGATTTTGTATGGGGGGCCATGTGACCCATTCCATTTACACACATATAATAATAATAAAAATAAAAGAGGAGCAGCAGCGTGAAGCACAAAAGCGCAAGGCTGAAAAAAAAAGAAACGGAACAGAGCAACACGCAAGGGCAGCCGGGAAGAGAAGAGAGAAGCACACTCGACGGTTTTCAACTGGAATCACGCCGGAGGGAATATTCCACCGCCGGTGAAGGCCACCGGACTTCATCTTCACTAAAGCTGTCAAAACGGGCCCAACCCACCGGGTTGGACCGTTTAACCCACCAAATTGGTGGGTTGGGTTCTAAAATATCAACCCCTTTATTAAACGGGTTGGCGTAACCCGACCCACCTAACCCACCGGGTTAGGAGGGTTGCCTCACGGGTTAGGTGGGTTAGCCCGTAACCCACCTAACTTTAAAAAAAAAATCCTAAATCCTAATGAGTATTGAGTAATGACCTTAACCTAATCCCTAAAATCACTCATTCACATTCAGTCCTTCACGGCTTCACTGCTTCTGTACTTCAGCTTCACTTCACCGTCTTCATGCACGGCTTCATCTCACGCAGACGGGAGACACGCACGGCTTATCTCACGCAGACACGCACGGCTTCAGACTTCAGTTCACCTTCAGTTCACCGTTCACGGCTTCACGCACACCGGCACATGCACAGTCGCCAGTCGGTCAGTCGCACTCGCACAACGGGCAACGGCCAACGGCACAAGCCTCTCTTTTCTTCTTCGATTTCTCTCGCACAGTGGGACTTCAACGCTGGCACGTCATATTCCAAAGTGTCCAGGTTTATCTCAATATCATAATGTTGGGATAATGATGTTAGACCAGGAAGGAAAGTTAAGGTCTAGGCTGATTGATCACAAACGAGTGCGTGAGGTTATTTCAATGGCTATTGTTGAGCATGATCTTCCCTATTCATTTGTTGAATATAGATGGATTAGGGAATTGCACAAATTACTAAAACCTGATGTTAAGTATATTTCTAGGAATACAGCAGTTGCAGATATTTGGAAATTTTATCTTGATAAAAAAGAACTATTGAAGCAATCTATGTCTAGGACTGCTGGAAGAATATGCTTAACTGCTGATAGTTGGACATCTTATAATGTTGAAGGTTATATTTGTTTGACAGCACATTTTGTGGATGAGAATTGGAAACTCAACAGTAAAATTCTTTCCTTTTGTAAAATGGAACCTCTGTACACCGGAATTGAATTGGCTAACAAAGTGTTTGAATGTTTGAAAGAATGGGGGATTGATAGGAAAGTGTTCTCTCTTACTTTGGATAATGCCTCTGCTAATGATAACATGCAAGATATCTTAAAAGAACAACTATGTTTGCAAAATAGCTTGTTGTGTAATGGAGATTTCTTCCATGTGAGGTGTTGTGCCCATATCTTGAACCTTATAGTTCAAGAAGGTTTGAAAGTAACTAACGGAGCCTTGTTTAAGATTAGAGAGAGCATTAAATATGTGAAAGCATCGGAGGGAAGGATGATTAATTTTAGAGAATGTGTGAAACAAGTTGGTAATATAGACACAAAAATCGGGTTAAGAATGGATGTCCCCACTAGATGGAATTCTACATTTTTCATGCTTGAATGTGCAATCAAGTATCGACGTGCTTTTACTAGACTATCTTTGTCTGATAGACATTTTAAGAATTGTCCTTCAAATGAAGATTGGGAAAGAGGGGAGCTTATGTGTGAATTTTTGCGTCCATTCTATGTAATTACTAATTTGTTTTCTGGTTCATCATACCCAACTTCAAATGCTTACTTTCTGGAAATATGGAAGATTGAATGTTTGTTGAAGCAAAATTTGGAAAATTCTGATTCATTGATTAAAGAAATGGCTACAAGGATGAAGTCAAAATTTGACAAGTATTGGAAAGATTATAGTGTTATACTTGCAATTGCAGCTGTTCTTGATCCTCAGATGAAATTAGAGGTGTTGCGCTTCTCTTTCAAAAAATTGGATGTTGATACTTTTGAGGAGAAAATGAATTTTATCAAGTCTAAGTTATAGGACCTTTATGGACAATATGAAAGTAATAATAATGCATTTGGTGGTGGTCAAGCAAGTTGTTCAAGTGCACAAACTTCACCTACTATTGATATAGAAGAAGAAGAAGAAGAAGAAGAAGAAGGAAATTTGGATGACAATCAAGCTATGAATGTAACTTTTTGCGCTCCCTCTAATATTTGTATTTGAGTTATATATATCCTTTTATTTATTACTGCATTTTTATGTTGCATTCTTATGGTCTATGGATACTTGCTATTTATTTTTTTAGGAGTACATCAATTATATTAGTGAAGATAATTGTTCTGCTGGCAAATCTGAGTTGGATACTTATCTAGAGGAGACCAAAATTGATCCTAAGTATTCTAAAAAAATGGATGTTTTGGGATATTGGAAGCAACATCGACATCGATTTCCAATACTTTCTAGGAAGGCTTGTGATATTTTGAGTATTCCAATAACTAGTGTGGCGAGTGAATCAGCTTTTAGCATTGGTTCTCGTGTTTTAAACAAATATAGATGTTCTCTTCTTCCAGACAATGTTCAAGCTCTCATTTGCACTCGTAATTGGCTTCATGGTTTTCAAATTGATGATGATGATAGTAAGTTACTAAGTACATACATAATTGCTTATTTATGATTAATACTAATAGTATTAATTAATTACTCATGAGTTTTTAAAATTGTTATGACTTATACATTTTAATTTTTAAATGTTGCAGAGGGAGCTCTAGGTGATGATGAAGCTTCAAATATTGTGCGAAATATTGATGGTTCTAAACTTAGCACAAATGCAGCCACTTGAATGTTGATTGTTGAACATATTTGAATTTTTTTTATGACTTGCATTTTAATTTGGAATGTAATATTTTATGGTTGCTATTTGCTAGTTCTTTGCCTTTTAATTTGGGATGTAATATCTTATAGTTGCTATTTCCTAGTTCTTTGCCTTTTAATTTGGGATGTAATATTTGGTTGCTAGTTGCTACTTGCTTTGCTAGTTCTTTGTATTTTAATTTGGGATGTAATATTTTATGGTTGCTAGTTGCTACTTACTTTCTTTTTGTGATATTTTCATTTTTTACCATATTTGCACGAGCCAGTAGGAAAAGAAATGAGTAATATTGTGATATTTAAATTATTTTGACCATGTTTCGTACTTTTATTGTGTTATTTTTAAATATTTGTAAGTGATATGATGAATGATAAATCTTTTCTTTCATTTTATCATATTAAATTTCTTAGTTCATGAAAAAAATGTATAAAAAAAATATAGATTTTATTTTTTAAAAAAAGTTAGAATTTTTTAAAAAAAAAATAAAAAAAAGGTGGGTTAGGTGGGTTGGCCCGACCCACCACCTTGGTGGGTCGGGCTGGGATTTCTAGCCCGTTTAGGTGGACCAACCCGAGTGGGTCAACCCGTCATGGGTCCAACCCTTGGTGGGTCAACCCATGTGGGCCGGGTTGGCCCACTTTGACAGCTCTAATCTTCACCACCCATTAAGCTCTCCATCCAATTGAAATCAAGTAAGAAAGCCCCAAACTCCCAAAACCCCAATTTCTCCAATTTTTGGTATTTTAGGAATTCTTCAAATACTTTCAATCGGGGCATTCCGGGGTTAAATTCGAGCTTAGTGGGTGTTATTGAAAGCTTAGTGAGGTTCAGAATCGAAGCTAAACCGGTACCGTAGGAATTGACCGGGTATGGAAATTTGGAAAATTTAGCTAGAAAATTGCTATAAATTCGAAATCGATAGTTTGATGCATGTTTAGGCTTGGATTGGAGTAGTATAGGTGTTATAGATGCTGGAAATAGTCAAGGGAATAAAGCCCGAGTATTTACCGTCTCGACCGGAACCCAATCCGATGAAAAAGAGGCGAAATACTAAGCCACAGTACCGTAAAGAGCTGTGCGGTGGGTTGAACACCTCGGTCTAGTCCGTGGTGGACACCTAAGACCCGCTAAATTGGTTCAAAGGCTCTAATTGTACCCAATTATATTTTTTTATATAATTAAAGAGGTAATATTTAAGCTTTTACTCGGTGAATAAGGGAGACGGTGGAATGAGTAAGCTAGAGCCTCTTTTGAACCGTGAATTTAATTCTTTTATTTGTTAGATACCCATATGAACACATGAAGGGAAATTTAGACAAGTGGGAATCTCTAACCTAAGCAATTAGAGGTTCTAATTGGCTCGAAAGTGTGAAAGCCGATATATGACAATATGGACTTTCAAAAAGAGAAATTTAGACGACGTAACGTACTAAATAATTAATTCTTAGAAAATAGCTAAAGGGTGCATAAGCATTAGCATGACACGTGCATGGTAGATGCTTAGTTACGCGTTCAAAATTTCTGAAATATAATGTGTATAGGGCACCACAGAGTGATTGGAGCTTCAGGCACTCCCAGTACTGATTAGGAGGGCCAACGAGGTGAGGGGCTCTCCCATCCCTGCCCCACAGGGTTGGTTGACTACGTGGAAAATGTGGTTTGCTCTATTATGTGCAAATTGATATATGGAATATATTTATATGAATAAATTTGTGTTACACGTGTATGATTTGCAAGTAAGTAGTCAACGTGCAATAGTATATGTGCTTATATGATTAATCACAAGGTGTATATGTGTTATTGTGGCTCACCAAGCCTTATATGATACCGTGGGTAGGATTGAGTCGGAATTTCATATGGGAGAGTTTATTAATATTAGGAACCCACTTAAATTGATCATCGTGCAAAGGTGTTGACTGTTGGTACATTGAGGAAAATGAACCTAGGTTGTTAAGTGTGAGTGAGAGTGATGCATAATTGAAAAGGGGGAAACTGGGCCTAACTAGTAATCACGTATAATATTCAACTATTTCTGATAGGGCGTCTTTCAAGGTTAAATATGTTAGTTGAGTTTGTTTAGGTTGTCCGGGTAGATCGAGTCAGTCATCCTGATCGGACAAACAGGATTATAACGTCAGCAAGTATGTCACATAGTGGCCATTACCTTGGTTAAAACGAAGGTAAGACGAGTTGCTGGCTATTACTCTAAGCATGCCTTGGAGTCAGAAAGTTCCTAGTGTGATCAACCAGGTTCGTACATGAAATTGCCTTCGAGCCAGTATTTCTCTTAGCGTAACGCGGGAGACAGAAAGTGAATGCCTTCGGGCCAGTATTTCTCTTAGCGTAATGCAGGAGACAGAAAGTGAACGCCTACGAGCATAACTATGTATGATTTATGAAAAGATATGATATATGTTTATGATTGGTTTACATGCGGATTAATAAAAATGTTAGGAGCATGAATTATGATTTTTAATTGTGAATATGATATATTGATTGCCTGATCTTATTAAAGGTCACAAATAAATCCGTTTCATGCGCATGTGGTTGTGGTTGCTCCCTTCCCCCAGCTGTAGTGGTACCCGCTGCGACATCAGGGATGGGGGAGCTTCGCACTGAGTCTGTTCAACTCACCCCCTGTTTACAAGTTTCAGTTACAGGTGTTTCAGGAGTCGGAAACACGTCCACTTCTTCTTAGGGAGGCAGACAGATCTAAGGACCGTACGCTTAGTCCGCGTCGATAGTTATTTTGATTACGTACATATGTTGTGATGTATGTATATATGATTCCTTTTTGGATGTAGCTTTTGTACATATACAACTGTTGTATATATATGTCGAACTCTAGTATTGTCGGCTTCATACAGATTAAAGTTAGGTCTTGGTGATGGGAACATAGGCTATGATATAGTCTATATCATGTGTATATATATATATATATGACTTCCGCATGTGAATAGGATAGATCACACGTATTGAGACGTGTGATCAATATGTAAATTATATTTATGTGTGGCTGAATATCTGATTGTATGAAAATATGGCTTCCGCATGTGAATAGGATAGATCACACGCATTGAGGCGTGTGATCAATATGTAAATTATATGCAAGCGTGTGATTGAATATATGTATGACTGTATACAAGACTTCTGTATGTGAATAGGATAGATCACCCGCCCTGAAGCGCGTGATCAATATGTATACTATATGTACGTGTGAATGAATATGTGTATATATATAGACTGAAGCGGCGCTGAGTGAGCCGTGGATTGCAAACTGCTTAGGTCACCAGAAATGGATGACCATATGTATTATATATTGTTTGTATTAGAAATGGGTAGATATACACATATTAAAATGTCAATCAGGGATTAGAGGCTTACGGGATAGGAGAAATCCTACTTCCCGTGCCGGTCACAGACGTCCGATAGGGGGTCGTGACAACTTGAACATAGAGATAGGAGACCGGGTCCCACTTGAACAACATCATCGCACATAACTTAGGATCCAGCATTTGATTGTATATTATATATATATACCAAGACCAACCTTTGGTTTTGAGTTTTGACCTTTAAAGAAGCATAAATAAATATTTACAAATTACTAAGCGCCATGCATATATAACAAAGTCTAAAAGTTTTCTCAAATAAAGTCGAACTAAAAACAGAAAATACAAAGAAAGACATAGATGTTTTGACGCTAGCAGAAGATCATAAAAGGCTAAGCTTGTTCCCAAAGATCACATTTGACTTCACTTGATTCAAACCCCTGATCAGATCACTGCATAATCAGAAATAATTAATTAAATTAAAGAAGCTTAAGATATATAAAACAAAATATTTACTTTACATTAGATATCTACCTTTTTAATTTGGGGGAGGGAAATTGTAGGGAAACTGAGGATGAGACGGCACAATGGATGGATCCATGGTGAAGACTTCACTATACTGTTGGCTACTTTCAGCTTGCTGGTCCTTTAAAATTAATTAACAAATTAAAACCACGAATTAATTCCTCATTCAAATAATTAGTGTTTAATTAATTAATACTCACAGTCACATTAATCCCCATATTCATCAAACTCTCATCAACAATTGGAGCAGATCACTGCATAATCAGAAATAATTAATTAAATTAAAGAAGCTTAAGATATATAAAACAAAATATTTACTTTACATTAGATATATAACTTTTTAATTTGGGGGAGGGAAATTGTAGGGAAACTGAGGATGAGACGGCACAATGGATGGATCCATGGTGAAGGCTTCAGTATACTGCTGGCTACTTTCAGGTTGCTAGTCCTTTAAAATTAATTAACAAATTAAAACCATGAATTAATTCCTCATTCAAATTATTTGAATTAATTAGACACATAAAATAATTAGTGTTTAATTAATTAAAACTCACAGCCACATTAATCCCCATATTCATCAAACTCTCATCAACAATTGGAGCAGCATAATTAGGATTTTCTGCAGCTTGTCCAGAATGTTCTTCCTGACAATTAATTAATTAAAGAAAAATAACATATATATATATATATATATATATATATATATATATATATATAATTTTCTAAAAATCTAAGAGCTAGGATCATCAATCCAATTAATGAATTAATTAACGTTGGAAATTAAAAAGAAATAAATAAAAATGACCTGAAGTAAGGTTGAGGTGGAGGCACGAGAGATGGATGGCCACCTTGGTATTGCAATGGAATAACATTAGTTAAGAAGTCGTAGAGTTTATTTTCATGAATGGATTCAACAACGTCATGACGTTGAATAACACGTCTCTTGTTCTCTTCAATTTGCATCCAAGCACGAAGGCTCATTTCTTGAATGAACATCTCACATGCTTTTGATAGTAATATTGGAGCTTCCGCACTGATCATCTGTAATTATCCAATAAACAAAAAGTTATAATAATCAATGACACCAAAATCTTTAATTAATAAACTAACTCATAATTATCACAAAAAGTTATAATATATAGGCTAAAATGCACTAAGACCCCCTGAGTTTTGGGTGAGGGGCACATAGACCCCCTGAGTTTTAAATCGTTGCACATAGACCCCCCTTAGTTTTTACTTTGGGACAGAAACACCCCTTCCGTTAGGGTTCCGTTAATTTTAGATGTTAAGTGCCATGTCAGCAGGGCAATTTGGTAATTTCATACATAAACTTAATTACCCACCCATTTTTTGACCCACCCATTTTCTCTCTAATTTTTACCCACCCATTTTTTTTCTCCAATAACCCACCCCCAATCTTAGCATCAAAATCCCTAAATCTAAAAAAAAGAAAGGCAGCACCATCATCAGTCATCACACAAGGCCACGCAAGGAAGCACCATCGCACCATCATCACTCTATCCTATTCACTCTATTGTGTCCTGAAGAAAGTATCTTGCTTCTGATAATTTTCCTGATACAAGCAAAAAAGAAATCAAACACCCACATACTACGGTCAAACCCTGAGACAATTTTTAGTTTCGCATTCGAATCACAAGAGATCAAACAGCATAGGAAGAAGTAACGTTTTAGACTTTTAGCCACACGTAGGAATTAAACCACCATATTCAAATCATTCTATCAAAAAACTATAACCTTGGTGGATGGATCTTTGTGCTTCTTCGATGGACTCTTCTCGACGATGCGACGGTGGACGGAACGACGATGCGATGGTGGACGGAACGACGACGCGACGGTGGACTGTCATTCGGCCGGTTTCCATGGGTTATGGTGGCCATCCTCCTTCGATGGTCTGTGCTTGTGAGAATGGGGATGTTGATCGATGGGTGCGTGTGGGTGTGAATGAGTTAGGCCGGGTTGGGGGTGGGTTACTGGAGAAAAAAAATGGGTGGGTAAAAATTAGTGAGAAAACGGGTGGGTCAAAAAATGGGGGGTAATTAAGTTTATGTATGAAATTATCAAATTGCCCTGCTGACGTGGTACTTAACATCTAAAATTAACGGAATGGGTGTTTCTGCCCCAGAGTGAAAACTCAGGGGGTCTATGTGCTCCTCACCCAAAACTTAGGGGGTCTTAGTGCATTTTAGCCTAATATATATATATATACTTAAGTACTTTCGTCATTACACGACTATATGTGATTCGAATATCTAACTCGGTCGTTATGAGTAAGATTGGTCGTTACGACAAGCAAATTAATGGGACAAAATCATTAGATCTGTTGTTAATTTGTTGTTAAACAACTAAAATTTAAATTTAACTTGTCGTTACGGCAAATGACATGCGCGACAATAATCCGACCAAATTCATTAATTAATAACTCTATATCTTGGTTATTTTGTACCTATTTAACCTAAATTTTGAATGGATCTGCAACTTTGTCGTTACGCAAAATGGCGGCCGGATGTATAATTATTATAAAATGGCTATTAATTTCAGTAAAATGGAATATTGTTCTAGTAGTTGTAAGCTTTGCATGTTAAAATGATCTCAATTCAAAATTAATGATGCATATTAATTAATGTTAAAAATAAATGAGAAAGAAACAAGGAAAACGAGGGCAAACAAAAAAAGGATGGAATCTTTGCAAACTTTTACATCAGAATCAAACTTCATGATTCTCTTGATTCGAGCCAGAGGCAATTGATTTTGGCCCCTAATTGCTGACACAAGTACATACACATAGAGATTGAAACATGTCATATATAATTTATAAAATTGAGTGGTTTTGGTAAATTTTTTCCTGATTTTGGGAAAGATGAAAATGAAAAATTAAACCTTCAGCATTCTGTATTTCATACAATTGTTGTTCCCAAAACATTTGTAATGCCTGTTTCTGCACTCCCATGAAATAATCAAAATGTATTAGATTTTTCAAGAAACTTTTGTAGAATATAGCATACACAAAAAAAGAGAGAGACAAAGAATGATTTAGAGAGAGAGGGGGGAAAAGTAATTATGCTAGTCTACTTCAAAATTGATGAATTTTGTGAAATTTGATGTACTTATCTTATCTACGTTTGGATCCTCTAAATGAAATGGTGAATTTTCCCTCATATCAACCAATCAATAATGATAAAGGTGGGAATATGACAGATTCTTATTAGAGAAATTAACCCAGAAAATTGAGGGAATCCAAATTCAAAGAGAAAGAAGACATGAAGTGAGAGAACCAAGGAAAGAGAAAATTAGTTATTCTGAAGGGAGTCTCAAGAGTTCAAGAAGTTGAAGTCCCTTTCAAAAGAAGAGAAACATAGAAATAGTAATTATGCTTGAGTCTTCTTCAAAATTGATGAATTTTGAGAGGGACAAAAAAAACTCTTGTCAAAGAAATTAACCCCTTCAATTTTTTAAAGAAATTGAAGGAATCCAAATTCAAAGAGAAAGAAGATATAAAGAGAGAGTGATAAAGAAAGAGAAAATTAGTTATTCTAAAGCGATCATCGAGAATTGAAAATGTTGAAGTCCCTGTCAAAAGAAGATCAATAGGGAAAAAGACAAAAGTAGTTGGGAAAAAAATTGTCTGTACTACCATCTTCAAAACTAAATCTTTTTCCCAATTTCTATATGAGAAATGGTGGAGAATATCCAGTAAAAAAAAGTGATGATTCATATAAAATGGGCATCAATTTTCCTTCATCTCAACTATTCAATAATAAAGTTGAAGGTGGGAATGAGAGAAAAAAGAGAAAATTTGTTATTTTGAAGTGAACTTTAGGAATTGAAAAGGTTAAAGTTCCTGTCAAAAGAAGTAATAAAGTAGTTAAAGAGTGAAAAGACCTTTTGCTCTTCTTGACGATACTGAGCAAGCATATAAGGTGGAATTGACATGAATTTCGGAACCTATTCGAAAGGAGGTTGATTGATGATGTTGCTGAAATCTGTTAATGGCTGCTGGTTGAAGTTCTCAGTGCTTCCAAAATCCCCCAAAACGTTTTGGCCTGCATGCTGATAAGAAGTGTTGCCTTCATTTTCCATTTCTCTCTCTCTCTCTCTCTCTCTCTCTCTTTCTCTAAGTTTTTCTCTTCTTTGCCTCTTTTTCTCCTTTTAGGTAGATTTTGGGGTCTCTTTATATTGGGGAAAAGTAGTACTTCTATGGAATAAGGAACCAAAGTAGGTGTGACAAGGGAAATGAGTTAGCATTAAATAAAAAGGCTATTCACTAATGCTTAATTAAACTTGGTGATAAATGCATTGATTCATTAGTATCAATGACAAGGGAAAAAATAAATAAATAAATTTAATTTAATTAGTTATGCTAGTTAAAATATTCCCGGGTATTACAGTGAGTGTGCACCATTCATATCTTATTTGCTATATGGTGAGCATCTTCCATGGGGAGGCAACTTCTACATATATATAATTACATTCATTATAACTATTTTTCATTTGGCATCGTCTTTGATCTTCACTTATCTTACGTGTTGATCTTGTTGTTGATAGGATGTGCTGATCTTGTTGGGTTTATCATTGATCATTGTGAGGGCGAGGTAAATTTGTGTTAATTTTTATGTTTAACACTCACAAGCCTTCTAGCAGATTGATTCAAGGTGAGAAAGCCCCAAACTCCCAAAACCCCAATTTCTCCAATTTTGGATATTTTAGGAATTCTTAAATTCCTTCCAATTGGGGAATTCCGGGGTTAAATTTGAGCTTAGTGGGTGTTATTGAAAGCTTAGTGAGGTTCAGAATCGAAGCTAAACCGTAGGAATTGACCAGGTATGGAAATTAGGAAAAATTGGTTTAGAAAATTGCTCTAAATTGGACTTTGCTGGTTTGATGCATGTTTAGGCTTGGATTGGAGTAGTATAAGTGTTGTAGTTGCTAGAAATAGACAAGGGAATAAAGCCCGAGTATTTACCGTCTCAACTGGAACCCAATCCGGTGAAAAGAGGCGAAATACTAAGCCATCGTACAGTAAGGAGTTGTGCGGTGGGTTGAACACGTCGGTCAACTCCGTGGTGGACACCTAAGACCAACTAAATTGGGTCCAAGGCCTTTCTTATACCGATTATATTTTCTATATATAATTAAAGAGGTAATATTCAAGCTTTTACTCAGCGAATAAGGGAGACGGTGGAATGAGTAAGCTAAGGCCTCTCTTGAGCCGTGGCTTTATTCCCTTATTAGTTAGAAGTCTGTATGAACATATGAAGTGGAATTTAGATAAATGGAAATCTCTAACCTAAGCATTTAGAGATTCTATGTGGCTCGGGTGGGTGAAAGCCGGTATAAGACAGTACGGACTTTCAAAAAGAGAAATTAAGACGACGTAACGAAGTAAATAATTAGTTCTTGGATATAGTTAGAGGGTGCAAGAGCATTAGCATGACACGTACATGTTAGATGCTTCTTTACCACAAGGTAATTGGAGCTCCAGGCACTCCGAGGATCGATCAGGAGGGCCAACGAGGTGAGGGGCTCTCCCATCCCTGCCCCACAGGGTTGGATGACAACGTGCAAATGTGGTTTGCCTTATTTTATGCAATTGTCATATGAAGTGTACTTATCTGAATGAGTTTGCGATAGTGGAAATGCAAACCCAATATGTGTATATGTGATAATGTGGCTCAATGAGCCTTATGTGTTATCGTGGGTAGGATTGTGTCGTGATTTCATATGTGAGAGTTTAGTAACATTAGAAACCAATCATATTGATCGTCACTTAAAGATTTCGTTTGTATGGTTTGTTGAGGAAAACTGAACTTAGGATTGTCGAATGTGAGTGAGAGTGCTACATAATTGGAACGGGGGAATCTAGGCCTAACTAGTGAACACGTATAATATTCAGTTAGTTACTAATAGGGCGTTTTTCAAGGTTAAATTTGTTAGTTGAACCTATTAGGTTAGTTCGGGTAGATCAAGTCGATTATCCTGGTCGGACAGACAGGATTCAGTTAACAGTAAGCATGCCACATAGTGGCCATTACCTTGGTTTAACCGAGGTCAGACAAGTTGCCGGCTATTACTCTAAGCGTGCCTTGGAGTCAGAAAAAAAATGTTTTAACGAATTCAAATTATACATGGATAGTTCATATATAGAGTACATATATGAAGCCACTCTTTTGTTGTTCCAAATTGTCGTAATTCATAGATTTAGTACATGGTTGGACTTGGGTATTGACTTTTACCGATATATCAACCTGTAGCATAGAAATTAACTAACGTTCACTAAATTCAAACTCCAGAGTCTAGAAGCATATCCATTATATTCTTCGATAAAACATATATAAGTTGGTTTACCACTTTAATTAGTCGTTTGTTCAAAAATAATACTCAATAGATATGTGAGTGAGTGATATGGAGAAGAATAATATAAATCACACATTAATTCGACTCAATTGCTTTTAATTATAAATATTAATTTGGATCAGAGAGACCAACATTTGATTAGATTAGATTACATAGATAGCATTACACCATTATGACCAACCTGTGGTACTCTTGACCTTAAAGACAAACACATAGAATTAGAAATAGACATAATGCAATTCCAAACATAGTCCAACTCGATCGAGCTAAAAACACAGACAACAGAAACAAAGTTAAGACACATGAAATTAAGCTAACGCTAATTTCATTTTATTTTATTCCATCACACGATGGCTGGCTTGACTCCATTCAACTTCCTCATATCGAATGCATTTCTCTGGGTTCACTACAATGACAAAAAATAAATAAGATTAATTAAAAAGTATATATATGTAGGAAATTCTAAATGAAAGAATATATACACACAAGAAAAATAAATAAATGAATGAATGTGAGAAATAATAGCATAGAGATTTTTTCGCCTTAGTCGATGGTTCCCTAGTTGCAGTTTCAGCTTCCTTGTCCTTTAAAGTTAATTTTCAAAACACAAAATAATGAGTTAGAGAATTGAATTAACAACATATTAATCATAATAATATAATTAAACTAATTAACAGTGGAGTTATATTATTGCACTAATACAATTTAGTGTTTAATTGATACTCACATTGCCCACATTCATCACAGGGGCCTCCACATCAGAATTCGTAACTTCTTCAGCAGTTATTATTCCACAATGTTCTTCCTGATAATTATTCAAAATACCATAACTAATTTAACTATCAATTATCTTGGAAATTAAAATGATGAAAATTTAAAAAAAAATGAAAAAAGAGATGAGACCTTGACATTGGAAGAGGGATGGTCATTCGGATCCAGTGGAACAAGATCAGCTAAGAAGTCATAGACTTTGTTTTCATTATTTTCTTCAGCAAAATCATTTCTCTCAATAGTGTTCTTGTTCTTCTCTTTAGTTCGAATCCACGCACGAAGGCTGAGTTCTTCGATGAAGATCCGTTGCTTTTTCTAGCACAGCTCGACTTTCTTCTGTACTATCCAATATCTACTCAACCACATACATGCATATATGTCAAACAATTAACATTGTGAAGACACAAAAAGAAATGAATGGATCGGATAGAGATGTTGAGGGCAGAAAAAAATTGCGAACCTCCAAGTCTTCAAAATCGACTCTCATTGCCCTCTCCATGCGAGTTGGAGTGATTGAAAGACCTAGCTCTGAGGCAAGTACACATCATCAAGAAAAAAAATGTTATATTGAGATCATATTCGATATTAATATTGAAACCTTAAAGTCTAAACTCTAAATTCTTATCAAAAGATGAGATAGCAAAAAAGAAGAGAGAATAATGCTTAGGGATACAATTGATTGCGCTATCATCATCAAAACAAAAAACTTCCCCCTCCCCTCTTTTGTATGTGTGAATGATATGGCGAAAAGCCGAAAATTTAGTTAAAAGAGCGACAAATATAAAAAAAATAAAGTGGTTAAATTAAGAGTGCATCCTTGACACTCCAAGAGCTATACCCGGTGATGATGGTGCAGAAATTGAAGAAGCATTCATCTTTTGGTTTTCCATATCTCTCAATATTCTCTAGCACTCTCTCTTTCTCTCCTTTCTTGTTTTTGCCTTCTTTTAGGTAGAATTCACCCTAATTTTATAGGGAGGGTGTAATACCCCGAAAAATTTTGAGGATTAAAGAATGATTTATTTAAAATTTCGAGGATTTAAGAATGATTTATTCCTGGGCTAGGAATTAAAACCTTAAAAAGAATATAGGAAAAGTATGAAGGTTAAAGGAAACCGGAAAGGAACTGCGAAATTCTTCGAAATTTCAAGTAAAATACAAGATGAAAGAAAGGAGTAAATTTTTTTTTTTTTCGAAATTATTCAGGACCTACGAAATTAGAAACCCAAAATAAATAGGAGTGGGAACTAAATCAAAATATTATTAGTTATTATTTGTTTAATTATTAATTAGTTATTTTTATTATGATTATTTTAAATATTTAAAAGGGTGTTTTCAAGAAAGTAGAAAGTGAAAGAAAAGAAGTAGAAAATAATTTTTGGATTTAATTCGGGACCTAAGAACTTGGAAACCAAAATTAAATAGGGAAAGGGATCAAATTAAAAATATATATTAGTTATGTTAGTTAAATTAATAATTATTTTAATCTTTAATTACATTATTTTTATTTCAGTTTTTCTTTTTGATTTTTATTTATTAATTAAATGTATATATATATATATATAAATTAAATAAAAGAAAAAGAATTGAGAGAGTGAGAGACGCGTGAATAAAAGAGATAAGAAGAGAAAAGGAAAAGAGAGAAAGAAAGAGAGAAAAAACGTAGAGAGAGGGAGAAGAGAGAGAGAGGGAGCACGAGAGGAAGAAAGGGGATGGAGATTTCGTCGAAAATTCGTCGGAAACTCGCCGGAGGAGAGCGGTTCGACGCCGGCCACGACCACAGGAGCTCGACTCCAACATCTCCTACACCTTCCACCAATCGAATCAGAGGTTGGTAACCCCAATTTCATTCGAAACCCCCAATTTCTTCATTTTAGGGATTCCTTCGATTGACCTTCGATTGAATTGTTTCGAGGGTAGATTGAGACCTAGAAAGTGTTCTTGAACACTTAGTTGGGGTAGGAATCGAGATTTTATTCTCGGGTTTGCCCAAATTCGAATTTGGAAGGATTTGGGGTTGAAATTATAATTATTTTAAATTGGGAAATTGTGATAATTGGGATTGAACTTGGATTTGAGTAAATAGGTTTGGATTGATATTATTGAAATTATAATGTTGAGATATTAGCTCAACAAGACCCGTGAAGAGCTGGCCCGAGGTTACAAAGGTTGAACCTTGACTTTAACGTACTGGGTCCCTACTCGGGTTGCCCAAATACACTTTAAGGGTGATGTTGAGGGCTCCAAACCTCTTCTTTTCAATCTTAAACACCCTAGAATAATTCTAAATATGCTATCAAGCATCAAGAATTATTTTAGGTACCTTCTTGTTTCTCAAGGATGGAAACTTGCGGAACAATGAAGTCCAAATTCTAAAATGGTAATTTTATTCCTTCATAATTATTAGGAAGTCTTAAGTAGGATGAATTAGAGATGTATTGAGGTTTAGAAACTAGATTTCTTAGAACCCGAGTAAAAACACAAGTTGAAATAAAATGTTTAGACCTTACCAAAAATTAGGATTCCTTCCAACCAAGCTAGATAAGTTTCCTAAGAAGTGAATACAAGTAGATAGAGGTCTAATAGTCAAATCCAAGTATGTGAAACACTCAAGTAGAGTGTTATATGCGAGTAAGTCAAGTGTCCGAGGAAGGATACGCCTAATTGGGGTAGAGAAGTCCGATAAGACCAAGAGCTTGACTCTGTGGCAACCATGGACTACATGTGATAAGTAATAAGTTAAGCTAAGTAATAATCTTAATGAAGTAAATGTTGTTCTTATAGGAACAATGGCACGCAAAAGAGTGCAACAGGAACTCCGAGGAAACTAAAGTCACAGGAAAGGATTGCATGGAAGGTTGGCCAAGGTGAGGGCTCTTTCATCTCTACTCCTAGGGTTGTATGCTTATGTGGATTACATGAGTATGTATATTCTCTGCTTGTCTGGTATGTGTTAGCTAGAGATATAGAATGCTAAAATTACGAAAGAATTAGAAAATAGGTTGTGGAAAGTAGCTTGGATAGGAAGACATAGGAGTAGAGTGTAATTGTTTGCTATGATTGGTATGTTACAAATCTAACTCATACCCTCCAGAGGCATGATGAGTAATTTATTAAATCCTTTCCACGACGGTGGCAAGAGTCCTTGTACGGAAGGACTAAGCTTTTATTTTGAAAACTCGTCACGACGGTGACTTAAATTATAATCATGCAAAGGGAGTTATTGGTGGGTTTCGGATTTGATTATGCTAGCGATGTAATACATCGACTAGAACAACGTCAGATGGCACTTGAGACCTCAGTTTTATAATCACCATTACGATGGTCATTGCCCTATCCTGGCAATAGGGTCAGAAAGGATTTATATTGCTATGACGATAGCTTGAGGTCCAAAGAGTGCATCTGGATGGGTATATGAGTTATATTCTGTTGATGATACTTGCCCATATTAACAAGGAGAGGAATTGTTGATCCTTCCGGAAAGATACAATGAATCCTATTAATATGTGAGAATAAGGTAAGGAGACACGGGAGGAACCTACGGGTGAACCGTGAGCCTAACCTAGTAAAAGAGAAATCATCCTATGGAGTTGGTCCAGGGTGTGTCAGTGGCCATGCTTCGAGACGTCGTGACGTGCCCGCCATGTGGCCTGGTTGGGTAATGGACAAGTGGGCTCAAGCTATTGCCTCGCAGTAAAGGGGTCAGGACGTGCCACATGGTGGCTATGTGTCAGTTGTTTGATAGATAGAAGTTAATTGTGTTTTGTTAACAGAATTGTCACGAGGTGACCAGTACCCAAGTGAATGGGTTAAGTATTGTTTGATTAATAGAATTGTCACGAGGTGACTAGTACCCAAGTGAATGGGTTAAGTATGCTTTGCCACGTGGTGGTCAGCAACCCGAGTGCACGGGTTTGAGGTAGAAAAGACATGTAGTGGCTAGTAAATATCCTAGAGTGGGGGAAGTTAAGTAGATGTATGTTATAGTATCTACGTGTACTTAAAGAATTGTCTATGTTTGCATATAATTACTGATTGTGCGGTGTAGTGGTGATGTACAGGACTACATCACCACAACGTCTTGTTTGATTCAAACATGTTGAACGTGAGAAGACAGGTAAGTAAAAGCCGGCATTATATGTTTTATGTTTACTTGTTGAGTGATGATGTGAATTAAACTACTGCATGCTTGTATCTGTTAAATGCATGTGAGTGGTTGGGTGAAATATCTGTTGTTGTGTGGTCGCTAAGAATGTATGCTAATTAACAGTAACCGGTTGTTTTTGCATGTGGTTGTGTATGACTCCCAATCCCAGCGCCGGGGATGGGAAAGTTCTCACTGAGTCGCGTGGTTAAGACTCACACCTCATTTTTACTACACAGAGACAGGTTATGTACAAGTGGAAGAAGTCTCGGTGGAACGAGGGTTGAGCAACACTTTCCAAGACCCACAACTTGTTCATGTGAGTGAATAAATTGTAATTGTAATTTAATTTACTTTATCAGGTATCATAAAGTAAAGGGTAGACGTGCCCAACTATATTGTATCACTAAATTTAGAACTGTCAGCTTCACACACCTTAAAGATCAGGATTTATTTTACTGTGATACAGGAAAAATTTATTTTTAAAATGTATATATATACATATATCTGTTGCATGTGAATATGATAGGCAGCATCTTCGGATGTGTAGCTAGTACAAAGGTTATATATACAATGTTTCAAAAAGTTATTTTAGGTCTTCAATGTTTTTTTTCGGGTCAAAATTGGTCCTCCAGCGTAACTTCGTCTAGTTTTTTTTGTTAAATGCTGACGTGGAAGGCTTATGTGGCACACCCTCTCTCCTACGTGTCATATTTGGATGGTATGACACCCTCTCTCACTTCAATTAAGCAAAACGACATCGTTTTGCATCACTTCTCTGTCACTCCAACTCATCAAAACGACGTTGTTTCGCTGAGTTGGAGTGAGAGAGGGTGTCATATCATCCAAATATGACACGTAGGAGAGAGGGTGTGCCACATAAGCCTTCCACGTAAGTATTTAACAAAAAAAACAAACGGAGTTACTCTGGAGGACCAATTTTGACCCAAAAAAATACGTTGAGGACCTAAAATAACTTTTTGAAACGTTGAGGACCAAAAGAGTAATTTGGCCTATTATTAACAAGTTATTTAATTAATTAACATTACCTTCAGATTTTTTTTATATATATTAATTAGTAAATGTAAAGAAAGGAAAAGCAAATAAAAAGGAAAAAGGAGAGAGGAAGAGGGCCACGGGGAAGCAGATAAGAAAGAAAGAGAAGGAAAGGAGAGAGAGGGAGAAGAGAGAGAGAGAGAGCTAGGGCTTGGAGGTAGGAGGAGATCCGGCGAGCCGGAGTTGGAGGAGGAGCTGGAGATCATCCTTGTCATCTTCCTCTTCTCAATCTCTCGAGTTAAGGTTGGTACAACGCCCGATTCTCTCCAAGTTCCCATTTTCATCATTTTTCTTCATTTTTGGAATTGAGTTGAGAATCCGAGTTTGGGCGGATTCGAGGGTAGAATAATGTTTCTAAAGTGTTCTTGAACACTCATCGGGGTTAGGATTCGAGGTTTGATCGTTGGATTTGAGTTGTAGGACTTCCTAAATATAGTATATATGTAGGAGAACAAGACCCGTGAAAAGTGGAATCGCAGCCGGTTCGGAAAATGGCCGAAAAGGGGGCCGAAACCAGCCACAGCACAGTAAAAACGTTGCTGTGCAGCGAGCTGGCGCTGCAGCGCCCAAACCCACTTGCTGGTTGGCCAAGGGCTACCAAGGGAGCACCTTGGCGCGGCAGTGCCAGAATGGGCGCTGCAGAGCCCGGTCCCTGCCTGGCTTGCCCCAAGCCCATTTTTAGAGTGAATTGAGACCTCCGAACCCCCTCTCTTCAATCCTAAACACCCTAGAACACTCCTAAACATGTTTTTGAGGATTAAATCACTCTAAGTGCCTTCTTGTTTTTGAAGGATGGAAACTTGCGGAACCAAACCTTAGGGAACCTTAAGTGGGATAAATTGGAGGTATATTGAGGTTTACAAACTAGATTTCTTAGAACCCAAGTAGGATGAATTGGAGGTATATTGAGGTTTAGAAACTAGATTTCTTAGAATCAAAGTAGTAACACAAGTTGAATTAAAATGCTTAAACCTTCCTAGAATTAGGATTCCTTCCAACCAAGCTAGATAAGCTTCCTTAGATGCAAATACAAGTTAGATAGAGGTCTAGTACTCAAATCCAAGTATGTGAAACACTCAAGTAGAGTGTTATACGCGAGTAAGTCAAGTGTCCGAGGAAGGATACACATAAGTCGGGATAGAGAAGTCCAATAAGACCAAGAGCTTGACTCTGTGGCAACCATGGACCTCATGTGAGAGTAATGGACAGATAAATAACAAGTTAAGCTAAGTAATTGTAACATCCCAAAATTTGAAAACCCAACTTTGACCAAAAGTCAAAATCGGAGAAAAATGACCAGAGGAACCCTAACCCTAACCCTAGGGACCAAGATGAAAGGAAAAAGTTAGTTTTTAACCCTTTTCTTTAATGAGTTGAATAGGGTAGAAAATACCTATTTGACCATAGGAAAATACCCTAAGACACTCTAGAGATACCCTGAGACTTAGCTAAGGGACCCCAACCTCAAGAAGAGTCCTAAAAAGATACATTTTCTCAAGAAGAAATGCAGGACTAAAATGAAAGAACTGAAAAATTGAAGCTTAAGCCCTTTAGCTTACTTAAGTGCTAAGGAATCTCAATTTAACCACTTAGAGACACCCTAAACTACCCTACAAAGTACCAGCCATGAAATTAAATAAAAAACAAGCATAATTAGGTAGGTTACATATTTTAAAAATAGAGATAAATAGGAAATTTATCACAAATTAATCCCTTTTAATGCTTTAAGGGCTTGTAACCGAATTTACTATTTTTAAAGCCAAGTAAATACCCAATTAAGGTGGTTATAGTTGCCAGAAACTTGAGGAAACCAAAGGCAAGAAGAAAGTGACCCGAAATAAGATTGAAATGTCAAGACCCATCACTTTAGAACACAAACTAAACAACCCCTTAAGCATCACTCACTAATACACCTAGATTAAAGTCTACTCGAGGCCTAAGTGCCTAATTTCCACCCCAAACAGCCCTTAAGCTGCCAGCAAAACACCCTTAGATGTCCCTAATCATGATACCCGAGCCCCAGCAACCCAACACCTCACCACACTCATCATTGCCACTCCACATGCCTTGGGTGTTATAAATAGAGATGAAAACCGAGAGGAGGCCATACCAGCAACCCAAAACCAGAATTGAGAGCTGAGAGCAAGAGAGCATAGGTTCAGAGAGAGGCTGAGACCGTGTGTGAGCTTGGGGAATCGAAGAACTGCAGCTGAAGGTAGAGAGAGAAGCAGAAATCCACACACACCCCCACACGAGAATTTTGCTGTTCTTGCATCAATTTACCCAAGCTGTCCAGAGGCTCAAATCCGTGGTTCTTCTTCTGAAAATCAAGGTAACATAGTGTTGCCCTTCCTTCTCCATCCCTGAGCCAAGAGCATCCACCAGAAATGGTGGTATGAGCCTCTATGACTCAGTTTCTCGAAGCTGCCATAGAGTGCCCTGTTTCGGGAAGTGTTGCTTCCAAGAAGCATAACTCTTTCATTTCTTGTCCAAATTGAGCGTGTGAGTATTCAATAGAAAGCCAAGACAATGAACTTTAAAAGCCCCTTCATGCGTGCATGATCAGAGGCTACCGTACAGGGGTTCAGAGCGTCGAAAACTTTCTAATTTTTTGCTAGAAATGTTATTTTCTGATGTAGAACTATATGCTTACTGAATTTTGTGTCTCTGATGATCTTAGTTCTGTATTGAGTTGAAATGATTTAGTAAAGGTTATTAGGACCTCTTGGTGGTAGAAACCTGTTGTGGTCACTCATGAAGTTTTGGGTTCGATAGTAATGATTCTTAGCATTCAAAGCTGAAATCCTTCTTCACTTGAAAACTGTGTTTGTTTCTTTCTCCCTACTGCAAATTTTTCTGTTTCATTGCTACTTTTCTGTAAAATTCTAGCTGGTAAGTCATTAAAGGTCTTGGAAGGATAAAGTGATGGTATGAAAGTAAGAAAGAAAATTTTCTGTGATAAAAAAAGGAGTGCATGAGGTGGGGATGAACTCTTTAAACTGAATATGGTTAGTGAACCCTTTTTAAACTACTGCTAGAAGGTGAGTGTACCTCCCCCATGTACCTTCTGTTTTTCCACAGTGGCTAGATGCTGAAAATTGGCCTATCCAATGCTAAATCTCTATTTTAGAAGCTCATAGAAGGTAAGGAAGAGTGAACTTATGATTTTTGAAAGAATAACTTTTTACAAAGTGAGTTATCAAAGTTTGTAAATCCTGTTATGTGTGCATCTTGGTGAGTGTCTTAGCTGTCATAACCCAGAGAATGTTGTTGGTAGTCTAATTTAATTATGGAAAGCTTAGACATGCCAAAAAGTGGAATTTTGTGATACATACATGTTGAGTGTGGCTGTGAGTTTTGTGTTTTCTGTAATTTACTAGTGTGTGAATCTGTTAAGCTTTTTAACCACTTTGAAACACACTAGAATTCCCTTTTTGAACTTGCCTAAGCACCCTAAGTAGCTAGAAGCGTCAAAAGAGAAGAAACTGGCAAAAAGAAGAAAAATGCTTGCAAAAATAGCAACTCTGTTCTGATGTGGCTGCACCCACTTGCTGTTCAAGTCACAAGTGGTCTAAATTTTCTTAGGAGATACGAAATTGGACTGGTCAGAGCTCAAAACAGAAAGGGAGAAGCAATAGGGACTAAACTGAACTAATTTTATTGTTTTTGCCCCTTTTTCAGAATCTGTATGAACTGAGTAAATTGAGGTTGAATTTCTGTACTTTCTGGTCCTATGTGTTAGTGTGGTCCTATGTATTGGCAGGGAAGTGGTCAAAGTGACCTCTAACCCCATTTTATAACCTAACTTGATTTCATGGAAATTCCATGTATTTTGCTGCAAAAGTATGACCTCTAGGTGTTATCTTTCTGTGAAAACTGCATAAGCAAGTCACAAATAGCCTTTAGGTACGTGCTGCACTTTGGTTTTGGCTTGAAACAACCTAGAACAGAATTTGGGTCTTAATAGGGACTAATTTGCAAGAAAAACTTGAGAAAAGCTGAAAAGTTCTATTTCTACCCAAATTCTGGTTAAATTTTGTTGGGATTTTTTGGATGTGTGTAGCAGCTCCTAATTGACTATTTGGGTGACTGATTGGAGTCTAAATACTTGAAATATGCCTTGAATTCCTTTACTTTAAAGAATGGGACTCTTCTGAAAAGAATTGTGAAATTAAGGGTCCAAATGCAATTGTCTTTATTGGAAAATGGACTAAGGCTGTTGAGTATGTATTAATGATGCTTGTGGTGAAATTTCATAACCTCTGGATGCTTAAATTAATAGTTATGCCTGTTACTTGCTGTGTAAGTTATATTTGGCATTGTGCTTGACTTCTGTTTGACTTTTGTTGACCAGTGGCTGAATTTATTGATTTTATCAGGCTAATTAAGTGTGTGGCATCCAAATCATGAAACTGAGTTTTAGCATGCATCTGTGAAACTAAAATGCCTTGAGAGGCAGGCCTTTGAGCATTCATCTGCGTTTCTGATGTGGATATGCCCCTGGAGAGGTAAAATGGTAAAATTGCCCTGGAGAGGCAGTATATATGTTTTGATGCCCTGGAGAGCTAATATCTGTGTTAATTTGCATATGCCCTGGAGAGGCAATTGAATAGCAACTGAGTAAACATTACCTGTGGATAAAAATTATATTGTATAATTTAATCTGTATGAAAAGGACACACTAGGCTGGCTAGGAATGCGTCCGGGACGTAGCTGCCTAGCAACTAGTGAGAAAATAATCCAGTCCGGGACTGGTGATCCTAAGGTTCTAACTTTGTGCACACACTGGGGGACGCCCTGGGATGTTAGGTAATTACCTGTTGGCCTTATTTGGGCAGGCTTTCCATAATGTTAAATGGTAAATCGGTATTGTCCTGTTTCATTAGATTGTTTTAAATTGATGGTAATGGTTTAACCAGTTGTACAGGTCCTGGAGAGACTTGATGCTTGGCATGGCTGATAAGTGCATGTAGTGGTAAACGTGCATATTTTGAAAAGGAAAATGACTTTTTATCTGTTTACAGCTTTTCAGCATGATCATATATTCTGAACTGTGTAAGTGGAAATATCTTGTGATTGATGTATTGATTACTTTCTGATCTTTATAAATGTGGAAATATCTTGTAATCGATGTTAAATAAGTTCAAATTATCTGTTGATTGGGAAGGAAGTATTTTTCTGTATTCTTAGGAATGCAGTTGAACCAGTAATTAGTCTTTTATAAAACTGGTAATCTACGTTACGGGGATTTTATATCTCACTACGTTAGTGTGTTCAGATGCCCTGGTACATACTACTGCTGGAGATTGAGGTAGAGCTCCTGGAGGTTTCCCTTCTAGGTTACTTCCAAATCCTGAGGGCGGTTAACATCCTTTTCTTCTTCCCTTCGGTTGAGAATGCCCCGCGGACTTAGAAAGGGTGTGATGGGCAAGTAGCAGGAGTTGACTCATATTTTGGCAATGACCCTGATGTCACTTATGGACTTTAGTACTAACTATTTTTGGCCTGCGTGCCACTGACTTTGACACTTATGTCTGTATATATATGTATGTATGGATTAGATGTCGTACACTTAGATTTTGAACTGCTTAGATTATATGTGGAGGTTTACTACCTCGTTTCCACCTGATTTTATTTTTATGTACATTTTGGGAGAGCGCGAGAGTATCAAACATGTGACTTCAAGTTTCTTAGGTTAAAATAACCAACCGAGAGTAAGTGATCCTTGGGGAAACACTTAACTATATTCATCCCGCATGAAAGAAAAAGAAAAAATTGGACCGGGATTTTAAGAAGTTAAGTAAATAACCTAATTCCGCAATTAAAATCAATAAATGAACTAGGATGTTATAGTAATAACCTTAATGATGTAAATGTTGTTCTTTTAGGAACAACGGCACACGATTGAGTGCAACAGGAACTCCGAGGAGACTTAAGTTACAGGAGAGGACTGCATGGAAGGTTGGCCAAGGTGAGGGCTCTTTCATCTCTGCTCCTAGGGTTTTATGCCTATGTGGATTACATGAGTATGTATATTCTCTGCTTGTCTGGTATGTGTTAGCTAGAGATATAGAATGCTAAAATTATGAAAGAATTAGAAAATAGGTTGTGGAAAGTAGCTTGGATAGGAAGACATAGGGGTAGAGCATAATTGTTTGCTATGATTGGTGTGCTACAAATCCAACTCACACACTCCGGAGGCATGATGAGTATTTTATTAAATCTTTTCCCACGACGGTGGCAAGAGTCCTTGTTTGGAGGGACTAAGCTTTTTTATTTTGAAAACTAGTCACGACGGTGACTTAAATTATAATCATGCAAAGGGAGTTATTGGTAGGTTTCGGATTTGGTTATGCCAGCGATGTGAGACATCGACTAGAACAACGTCAGATGGCACTTGAGACCTCAGTTTTATAATCAACATGACGATGGTCATTGCCCTATCCTGGCAATAGCTTCATAAAGGTTTTATATCGCTATGACGATAGCTTGAGGCTCAGAGAGTGGATCTGGACGGGTATATGAGTTATATCCTGTTAAGGATACTCGTCCATATTAACAAGGATAAGAATTGTTGATCCTTCGGGAAATTTGAAAAGAATCCTATTAATATGTGAGACTAAGGTAAGGAGACACGGGAGGAACCTATGGGTGAACCGTGAGCCCAACCTAGTAAAAGAGAAATCATCCTGTGGAGTTGGTCCAAGGTGTGTCAGTACGCCGGTTAGTAGTCGGTGAGGAAGAACAAGAGAGAGTTCCTAGTAATCAAGAGATGGAGGTTATTGAGGAAGAGGATAGGGAATGGCAACAACCACAGGAAATGCCTCGTGAGCCACGGGTAGCACCCAGTGAGCTGCCAATTTCAAAATTTTTGAAGCTTCATCCACCCACTTTCTGCGGAACTAGTGAGAAAGAGGATCCGCAATATTTTATCAGAGATGTGGTTAGAATTGGGCACATGCTGAGGTGCTCAGGGCATGAGTTAGTGGAGTTGACTTCATTTCAGCTGAGGGGAGCCGCGAGAGTATGGATAGAGTCCGTACAGACGAGGTATTCAAGAAGGGTGGCACCGATGACCTGGGAAGATTTTTAGAGGGAATTCCTGGGTCGGTTTCTATCTGAAGGCACCAAAGATGCAAAGCGTCAGCAATTCGAGGAGTTGTGGATGACGCCTAACATGACCGTGACGGAGTATGAATTACTTTTTACAGAACTGGCTCAATTCTCACCTAAGTTAGTTCCTGATGAAGAGGCGATGATCAAGAGATTTATACACCGACTCACGGAGCTGTTGTTTACTGCTTTGCTACCCCAAAGAAGACAGTTTGAGACTTTAGCTCAAGCCGCAGACTATGCCAAAATGATTGAAACCAGGAAGAGGTACGGGACGGCGGTTGATCCCAAAGTCAAGTTGATTATAGGCAGTGACAACCAAGGAGGTGTAAGTAAGAAAAGGAAGACAACAGGTGGAGGAGCAGGATACTCAGGGTCCGCAGGAGGACAATCCTCAACTACCACCCATGAAGCAGGTGCAAGAGGTAATATTCAAGGGGTTGATCTTGATGTGATCCTCGGAATGGATTGGTTGTCGTCTTGCCATGCGGTTGTGGACTGCAGGGTTAAATGTTTGAAGTTTAATATGCCAAACGAGGAGCCTTTTGTGATACGGGGTGACGGAGCTGCACCGTATCCAAACTTGATCTCGGCATTGAAGGCATCCAAGTTACTTGCAAAGGGATGTAAGGGGTATTTGGCTTTGGTCAAGGATAAAATGAAAGCAACACTTTCACCAACTCAAGTACCGGTAGTGCGAGAGTTCTTAGATGTGTTTCCAGAAGAATTGCCGTGGTTGCCGCCCGATCGTGAGATTTAATTTGAAATTGAGCTGCAACCTGGCACCCAGCCTATCTCCACACCCCTTACCGGATGGCTCCGAAAGAGTTGAAGGAGTTACATACACAATTACTGGAATTGCTTGACAAGGGTTTTATAAGACCTAGCTTCTCTCCTTGGGGTGCACCGGTCCTTTTGGTAAAGAAGAAGGACGGATCTTTGCGGTTGTGAATCGATTACCGAAAGTTAAACATGGTGACGATCCGCAATCAATACCCACTGCGAAGGATAGATGACTTATTTGATCAGTTGCAGGGCGCAAAGCGGTTTTCCAAGATTGATTTGTGATCTGGGTACCATCAACTAAAGATTCGAGAATCAAACATACCTAATACCGCATTCAGGACCCGATATGGACATTACGAGTTCTTGGTGATGTCTTTCGGATTAACTAATGCTCCTGCAGCATTCATGGACATGATGAACATGGTCTTTAAACCATTTCTGGACCGATTTGTCATTGTCTTCATTGATGACATCTTGGTTTATTCTAAGAACTCTGAAGAACATGCAGAACACTTGGGATTAGCATTGTAGAAATTGAGAGATGAGAAATTGTATGCCAAGTTCTCAAAGTGTGAATTCTGGCTAGACAGAGTTGCCTTTTTGGGTCACGTGGTATCATCAGAGGGAATCCACGTCGATCCAAGTAAGGTAGAAGTGGTGAAGAATTGGTCTCAGCCTACCTCAGTTACTGAAATTCGCAGTTTCTTGGGCTTGGCTGGATATTATAGAAGATTTGTGCAGGACTTCTCTAAGGTTGCTGCACCTATGACTAAGATGACTCATAAAGGAGTGAAGTTCGTATGGGATGACAAGTGTGAACAGAGTTTTCAGAAGCTGAAAGACAGCCTCACTATCGCTCTGGTGCTGGCATTACCTGAAGGCACTGGAGGGTATGTGGTATACTGTGATGCATCGAGGATCGGGTTAGGGTTTGTCTGGATGCAGCACGACAAGGTGATTGTGTGTGCATCGCGACAATTGAGGAAACATGAGAAGAATTACCCGACTCACGACCTTGAGATGGCTGTTGTAGTGTTCTCCCTCAAAATATGGAGACATTACCTGTACGGTGAGACATATGAAATTTGTACAGACCACAAAAGCCTCAAATACATTTTCGAGCAGAAAGACTTGAACTTGAGACAACGTCGATGGTTAGAGTTGTTGAAAGACTACGACTGCACGATCTTGTATCATCCAGGAAAGGCTAATGTGGTAGCCAATGCTCTAAGTCAGAAATCCATGGGCAGTCTTGCTCACATAAGTGAAGAAAGAAGACCGTTGATCAGAGAGTTGCACGAGCTAGAACAGACGGGAAATCAGTTTGAGATTGGGAGTTCTAACTAACTTTTAGCCCATTTGCAAGCTAAGTCCTCTCTGGTAGAAGAAGTGAAGGCTAGACAGGATGAAGATACCGATCTAAAGCAAATTAGGGATGTTGTAACTAAAGAGAAAACGGATGACGTCCGATTCTCTATGGATAATTTCGGGATACTTCGGTTGGAGGGACGGTTGTGTGTCCCTATGGTTGATAACTTGAAGGAAAGAATCCTTGAAGAAGCACACCGAATAGCTTATACAATCCATCCGGGAGCTAATAAAATGTATCATGACCTGAGACAACTATATTGGTGGAATGGCATGAAAAGGGATGTCGCAAACTATGTAGCCAGGTGTTTAGTGTGTCAGCAAGTCAAGGCTGAACACCAAAAGCCCGCCGGAACGTTACAACAGATATAAATACCTGAGTGGAAATGGGAGAGGATAACTATGGATTTTGTAACAGGGTTGCCAAGATCACAACGTGGATTTGATTCGGTTTGGGTGATAGTGGATCATATGACTAAGTCCGCGCACTTCTGCCAGTTAAGACCACTTACAGAGTGAGTCAATATGCACAGATTTATCTATCAGAAATCGTTAGATTGCACGGTGTGCCAGTGTCCATAATATCTGATAGAGGGCCACAGTTCACTTCCAGGTTTTGGAAGTAATTGCAGGAAGTGTTGGGAACTAGAGTTGATTTGAGTACTGCGTTCCCCCCACAGACCGACGGGCAATCAGAAAGAACCATTTAGATTCTTGAGGACATGCTTCGGGCGTGTATTATGGATTTCGGCGGAAGTTGGGAAAGGTATTTACCTTTGGCCGAGTTTGCTTACAATAACAGTTATCAAGCGAGTATCCAAATGGCACCTTTTGAGGCTCTGTACGGTCGTAGGTGCAGATCTCCAATTGGGTGGTTCGAGGTCGGAGAGGCTAGTCTAATCGGCCCAGAATTGTTACAAGATGCCTTGCAGAATGTGAGGTGCATAAGAGAGAGATTGCTAACGACTCAGAGTAGGCAGAAGTCGTATGCAGACAATCGAAGAAGAGAACTTGACTTTGCCATTGGTGAACAGGTGTTCTTGAGAATATCACCGATGAGAGGTGTGATGCGGTTTGGTAAAAAGGGGAAGTCCTCGGTATATCGGACCGTTTGAAATCCTAGAATGAGTTGGGAATGTGACGTATCGGTTGGAATTGCCTAGGGAATTGGAGGGAGTACATCCTGTCTTTCATGTTTCGAAGCTTCAGAAATATCTTCCCGATCCCTCGCACGTAATCCAATCGCAAGACGTGCAACTAACCGAAAATCTGACATATGAAGAGGAGCCAGTGGAAATCTTAGATCGACAGTTGAAGAAGCTCAGAACGAAAGAGATTCCATTGGTTAAAGTTCTGTGGAGAAACCACTCGACCGAAGAAGCTACATGGGAGGTCGAGGGTGAAATGCACAGGACGTATCCTCATTTGTTTCAAGACTAAGGTTAGTACTTGTTTGAAATTCAGGGACCAAATTTCTTAAGGGGGGGAAGATTGTAATATCCAAGATATTTAGATTTGATTATTTTCATTATTATTAAGTTTATTTTTATTTCAGAAAGAAAAAGAAATTAAATTAAAGATAAAATAAAATTAAGGGGAGAAAAATAGGAAATCTAAGCATTCTTTTTAGGACCTAAAAGAAAAAGGAAAAAATATATATATATATATATATTTATACATATAATATAAATATATATAATAAAAAAAAAAAAAATATATATATATATATATATATATATATATATATATATATATAATAGATTTTGTATGGGGGGCCACGTGACCCCCATTCCATTTACACACATATAATAATAATAATAATAAAAGAGGAGCAGCAGTGTGAAGCACAAAAACGCAAGGCTGAAAAAAAAAAAGAAACGGAACAGAGCAACACGCAAGGGCAGCCGGGAAGAGAAGAGAGATGCACACTCGACGGTTTTCAACCGGAATCACGTCGGAGGGAATATTCCACCTCCGGTGAAGGTCACCGGACTTCATCTTCACTAAAGCTGTCAAAATGGGCCCAACCCACCGGGTTGGCCCGTTTAACCCACCAAATTGGTGGGTTGGGTTCTAAAATATCAACCCGTTTATTAAACGGGTTGGCGTAACCCGACCCACCTAACCCACCGGGTTAGGTGGGTTGGCTCGCGGGTTAGGTGGGTTAGCCCGTAACCCACCTAACTTTTAAAAAAAAATCCTAAATCCTAATGAGTATTGAGTAATGACCTTAACCTAATCCCTAAAATCACTCATTCACATTCACTCCTTCACGGCTTCACTGCTTCTGTGCTTCAGCTTCACTTCACCGTCTTCACGCGCGGCTTCATCTCACGCAGACGGGAGACACGCACGGCTTTATCTCACGCAGACACGCACGGCTTCAGACTTCAGTTCACCTTCAGTTCACCGTTCACGGCTTCAAGCACACCGGCACACGCACAGTCGCCAGTCGGTCAGTCGCACTCGCACAACGGGCAATGGCCAACGGCACAGGCCTCTCTTTTCTTCTTCGATTTCTCTCGCACAGTGGGACTTCAACAGTGGCACGTCATATTCCAAAGTGTCCAGGTTTATCTCAATATCATAATGTTGGGATAATGATGTTAGACCAGGAAGGAAAGTTAAGGTCTAGGCTGATTGATCACAAACAAGTGCGTGAGGTTATTTCAATGGCTATTGTTGAGCATGATCTTCCCTATTCATTTGTTGAATATAGATGGATTAGGGAATTGCACAAATTACTAAATCCTGATGTTAAGTATATTTCTAGGAATACAGCAGTTGCAGATATTTGGAAATTTTATCTTGATCAAAAAGAACTATTGAAGCAATCCATGTCTAGGACTGCTGGAAGAATATGCTTAACTGCTGATTGTTGGACATCTTATAATGTTGAAGGTTATATTTGTTTGACAACACATTTTGTGGATGAGAATTGGAAACTCAACAGTAAAATTCTTTCCTTTTGTAAAATGGAACCTCCGCACACCGGAATTGAATTGGCTAACAAAGTGTTTGAATGTTTGAAAGAATGGGGGATTGATAGGAAAGTGTTCTCTCTTACTTTGGATAATGCCTCTGCTAACGATAACATGCAAGATATCTTAAAAGAACAACTATGTTTGCAAAATAGCTTGTTGTGTAATGGAGATTTCTTCCATGTGAGGTGTTGTGCCCATATCTTGAACCTTATAGTTCAAGAAGGTTTGAAAGTAACTAGCGGAGCCTTGTTTAAGATTAGAGAGAGCATTAAATATGTGAAAGCATCGGAGGGAAGGATGATTAATTTTAGAGAATGTGTGAAACAAGTTGGTAATATAGACACAAAAATCGGGTTAAGAATGGATGTCCCCACTAGATGGAATTCTACATTTTCATGCTTGAATGTGCAATCAAGTATCGACGTGCTTTTACTAGACTATCTTTGTCTGATAGACATTTTAAGAATTGTCCTTCAAATGAAGATTGGGAAAGAGGGGAGCTTATGTGTGAATTTTTGCGTCCATTCTATGTAATTACTAATTTGTTTTCTGGTTCATCATACCCAACTTCAAATGCTTACTTTCTGGAAATATGGAGGATTGAATGTTTGTTGAAGCAAAATTTGGAAAATTTTGATTCATTGATTAAAGAAATGGCTACAAGGATGAAATCAAAATTTGACAAGTATTGGAAAGATTATAGTGTTATACTTGCAATTGCAGCTGTTCTTGATCCTCGGATGAAATTAGAGGTGTTGTGTTTCTCTTTCAAAAAATTGGATGTTGATACTTTTGAGGAGAAAATGGATTTTATCAAGTCTAAGTTATATGACCTTTATGCACAATATGAAAGTAATAATAATGCATTTGGTGGTGGTCAAGTAAGTTGTTCAAGTGCACAAACTTGACCTACAATTGATATAGAAGAAGAAGAAGAAGAAGGAAATTTGGATGACACTCAAGCTATGAATGTAAGTTTTTGCGCTCCCTCTAATATTTGTATTTGAGTTATATATATCCTTTTATTTATTACTGTATTTTTATGTTGCATTCTTATGGTCTATGGATACTTGCTATTTATTTTTTTTAGGAGTATATCAATTATATTAGTGAAGATAATTGTTCTGCTGGCAAATCTGAGTTGGATACTTATCTAGAGGAGGCCAAAATTGATCCTAAGTATTCTAAAGAAATGGATGTTTTGGGAAATTGGAAGCAACATCGACATCGATTTCCAATACTTTCTAGGATGGCTTGTGATATTTTGAGTATTCCAATAACTAGTGTGGCGAGTGAATCAGCTTTTAGCATTGGTTCTCGTGTTTTAAACAAATATAGATGTTCTCTTCTTCCAGACAATGTTCAAGCTCTCATTTGCACTCGTAATTGGCTTCATGGTTTTCAAATTGATGATGATGATAGTAAGTTACTAAGTACATACATAATTGCTTATTTATGATTAATACTAATAATATTAATTAATTACTCATGAGTTTTTAAAATTGTTATGACTTATACATTTTAATTTTTAAATGTTGCAGAGGGAGCTCTAGGTGATGATGAAGCTTCAAATATTGTGCAAAATATTTATGGTTCTAAACTTAGCACAAATGCAGCCACTTGAATGTTGAAGATATTTGGATTTTTTTTATGACTTGCATTTTAATTTGGAATGTAATATTTTATGGTTTCTATTTGCTAGTTCTTTGCCTTTTAATTTGGGATGTAATATTTTATGGTTGCTATTTGCTAGTTCTTTGCCTTTTAATTTGGGATGTAATATTTGGTTGCTAGTTGCTACTTTCTTTGCTAGTTCTTTGTATTTTAATTTGGGATGTAATATTTTATGGTTGCTAGTTGCTACTTACTTTCTTTTTGTGATATTTTCATTTTTCACCATATTTGCAGGAGCCAGTAGGAAAAGAAATGAGTAATATTGTGATATTTAAATTATTTTGACCATGTTTCGTTCTTTATTGTGTTATTTTTAAATATTTGTAAGTGATATGATGAATGATAAATCTTTTCTTTCATTTTATCATATTAAATTTCTTAGTTCATGAAAAAAAAATGTATAAAAAAAAGTATAGATTTTATTTTTTTTAAAAAAAATTAAAAAAAAAGTGGGTTAGGTGGGTTGGCCCGACCCACCACCTTGGTGGGTCGGGCTGGGATTTCCAGCCCGTTTAGGTGGACTAACCCGAGTGGGCCAACCCGTGGTGGGTCAACCCATGTGGGTTGGGTTGGCCCACTTTGACAGCTCTAATCTTCACCACCCATTAAGCTCTCCATCCAATTGAAATCAAGTAAGAAAGCCCCAAACTCCCAAAACCCCCAATTTCTCCAATTTTGGGTATTTTAGGAATTCTTCAAATACTTTCAATCGGAGCATTCCGGGGTTAAATTCGAGCTTAGTGGGTGTTATTGAAAGCTTAGTGAGGTTCAAAATCGAAGCTAAACCGTAGGAATTGACCGGGTATGGAAATTTGGAAAATTTAGCTAGAAAATTGCTATAAATTCGAAATTGATAGTTTGATGCATGTTTAGGCTTGGATTGGAGTAGTATAGGTGTTATAGATGCTGGAAATAGTCAAGGAAATAAAGCCCGAGTATTTACCGTCTCGACCGGAACCCAATCCGGTGAAAAAGAGGCGAAATACTAAGCCACAGTACCGTAAAGAGCTGTGCGGTGGGTTGAACACCTCGGTCTAGTCTGTGGTGGACACCTAAGACCCGCTAAATTGGTTCAAAGGCTCTAATTGTACCCAATTATATTTTTATATATAATTAAAGAGGTAATATTTAAGCTTTTACTCGGCGAATAAGGGAGACGGTGGAATGAGTAAGCTAGAGCCTCTTTTGAACTGTGAATTTAATTCTTTTATTTGTTAGATACCCATATGAACACATGAAGGGAAATTTAGACAAGTGGGAATCTCTAACCTAAGCAATTAGAGGTTCTAATTGGCTTGAAAGTGTGAAAGCCGATATATGACAATATGGACTTTCAAAAAGAGAAATTTAGACGACGTAACGTACTAAATAATTAATTCTTGGAAAATAGCTAAAGGGTGCATAAGCATTAGCATGACACGTTCATGGTAGATGCTTAGTTACGCGTTCTAAATTTCTTAAATATAATGTGTATAGGGCACCACAGAGTGATTGGAGCTTCAGGCACTCCCAGTACTGATCAGGAGGGCCAACGAGGTGATGGGCTCTCCTATCCCTGCCCCACAGGGTTGGTTGACTACGTGAAAAATGTGGTTTGCTCTATTATGTGCAAATTGATATATGGAATATATTTATATGAATAAATTTGTGTTACACGTGTATGATTTGCAAGTAAGTAGTCAACGTGCAATAATATATGTGCTTATATGATTAATCACAAGGTCTATATGTGCTATTGTGGCTCACCGAGCCTTATATGATGCCGTGGGTAGGATTGAGTCGGAATTTCATATGTGAGAGTTTATTAATATTAGGAACCCACTTAAATTGATCATCGTGCAAAGGTGTTGACCGTATGGTACATTGAGGAAAATGAACCTAGGTTGTTAAGTGTGAGTGAGAGTGATGCATAATTGAAAAGGGGGAAACTAGGCCTAACTAGTAATCACGTATAATATTCAACTATTTCTGATAGGGCGTCTTTCAAGGTTAAATATGTTAGTTGAGTTTGTTTAGGTTGTCCGGGTAGATCGAGTCAGTCATTCTGATCGAACAGACAGGATTATAACGTCAGCAAGTATGTCACATAGTGGCCATTACCTTGGTTAAAACTAAGGTAAGACGAGTTGCCGGCTATTACTCTAAGCATGCCTTGGAGTCAGAAAGTTCCTAGTGTGATCAACCAGGTTCGTACATGAAATTGCCTTCGGGGCGGTATTTCTCTTAGCGTAACGCGGGAGACAAAAAGTGAATGCCTTCGGGCCAGTATTTCTCTTAGCGTAATGCAGGAGACATAAAGTGAACGCCTACGAGCATAACTATGTATGATTTATGAAAAGATATGATATATGTTTATGATTGGTTTACATGCGGATTAATAAAAATGTTAGGAGCATGAATTAGGATTTTTAATTGTGAATATGATATATTGATTGCCTGATCATATTAAAGGTCACAATATAAATCTGTTTCATGCGCATGTGGTTGTGGTTGCTCCCTTCCCCCAACTGTAGTGGTACCCGCTGCTATGTCAGGGATGAGGGAGCTTCGCACTGAGTCTGTTCGACTCACCCCCTGTTTACATGTTTCAGTTACAGGTGTTTCAGGAGTCGGAATGCGTCCACTTCTTCTTAGGGAGGCGGACAGATCTAAGGACCGTACGCTTAGTCCGCGTCGGTAGTTATTTTGATTACGTACATATGTTGTGATGTATGTATATATGATTCCTTTTTGGATGTAGCTTTTGTACATATATAACTGCTGTATATATATGTGGAACTCTAGTATTGTCGGCTTCATACAGATTAAAGTTAGGTCTTGGTGATGGGAACATAGGCTATGATATAGTATATATCACGTGTATATATATATATGACTTCCGCATGTGAATAGGATAGATCACACGTATTGAGGCATGTGATTAATATGTAAATTATATTTATGTGTGGCTGAATATTTGATTGTATGAAAATATGGCTTCCGCAGGTGAATAGGATAGATCACACGCATTGAGGCGTGTGATCAATATGTAAATTATATGCAAGCGTGTGATTGAATATATGTATGACTGTATACAGGACTTCTGTATGTGAATAGGATAGATCACCCGCCCTGAAGCGCGTGATCAATATGTATACTATATGTACGTGTGAATTAATATGTGTATATATATAGACTGAAGCGGCGCTGAGCGAGCCGTGGATTGCAAACTGCTTAGGTTACCAGAAATGGATGACCATATGTATTATATATTGTTTGTATTAGAAATGGGTAGATATACACATATTAAAATGTCAATCAGGGATTAGAGGCTTACGGGATAGGAGAAATCCTACTTCCCGTGCCGGTCACGGACGTTCGATAAGGGGTCGTGACAACTTGAACAACGAGATAGGAGACTGGGTCCCACTTGAACAACATCATCGCACATAACTTAGGATCCAGCATTTGATTGTATATTATATATATGTACCAAACCCCTGATCAGATCACTGCATAATCAGAAATAATTAATTAAATTAAAGAAGCTTAAGATATATAAAACAAAATATTTACTTTACATTAGATATATACCTTTTTAATTTGGGGGAGGGAAATTGTAGGGAAACTGAGGATGAGACGGCACAATGGATGGAGCCATGGTGAAGGCTTCAGTATACTGCTGGCTACTTTCAGCTTGTTGGTCCTTTAAAATTAATTAACAAATTAAAACCATGAATTAATTCCTCATTCAAATTATTTGAATTAATTAGACACATAAAATAATTAGTGTTTAATTAATTAATACTCACAGTCACATTAATCCCCATATTCATCAAACTCTCATCAACAATTGGAGCAGCATAATTAGGATTTTCTGCAGCTTGTCCAGAATGTTCTTCCTGACAATTAATTAATTAAAGAAAAATAACATGTCTCTTGTTCTCTTCAATTTGCATCTAAGCACGAAGGCTCATTTCTTGAATGAACATCTCACATGCTTTTGATAGTAATATTGGAGTTTCTGCACTGATCATCTGTAATTATCCAATAAACAAAAAGTTATAATAGTCAATGACACCAAAATCTTTAATTAATAAACTAACTCATAATTATCACAAAAAGTTATAATATATAGGCTAAAATGCACTAAGATCCCCTGAGTTTTGGTGAGGGGCACATAGACCCCCTGAGTTTTAAATCGTTGCACATAGACCCCCTTAGTTTTTACTTTGGGGCAGAAACACCCCTTCCGTTAGGGTTCCGTTAATTTTAAATGTTAAGTGCCATGTCAGCAGGGCAATTTGGTAATTTCATACATAAACTTAATTACCCACCCATCTTTTTACCCACCCATTTTCTCTCTAATTTTTACCCACCCATTTTTTTTCTCCAATAACCCACCCCCAATCTTAACATCAAAATCCCTAAATCTAAAAAAAAGAAAGGCAGCACCATCATCAGTCATCACACAAGGCCACGCAAGGAAGCACCATCACACCATCATCACTCTATCCTATTCACTCTATTGTGTCCCCAAGAAAGTATCTTGCTTCTGATAATTTTCCTGATACAAGCAAAAAAGAAATCAAACACCCACATACTACGGTCAAACCCTGAGACAATTTTTTGTTTCGCATTCGAATCACAAGAGATCAAACAGCATAGGAAGAAGTAACGTTTTAGACTTTTAGCCACACGTAGGAATTAAACCACCATATTCAAATCATTCTATCAAAAAACTATAACCATGGTAGATGGATCTTTGTGCTTCTTCGATGGACTCTTCTCGACGATGCGACGGTGGACGGAACGACGACGCGATGGTGGACGGAACGACGACGCGACGGTGGACTGTCATTCGACCGGTTTCCATGGGTTATGGTGGCCATCCTCCTTCGATGGTCTGTGCTTGTGAGAATGGGGATGTTGATCGATGGGTGTGTGTGGGTGTGAATGAGTTAGGCCGGGTTGGGGGTGGGTTACTGGAGAAAAAAAATGGGTGGGTAAAAATTAGTGAGAAAACGGGTGGGTCAAAAAATGGGGGGTAATTAAGTTTATGTATGAAATTATCAAATTGCCCTGCTGACGTGGCACTTAACATCTAAAATTAACGGAAGGGGTGTTTCTGCCCCAAAGTGAAAACTCAGGGGGTCTATGTGTTCCTCACCCAAAACTCAGTGGGTATTAGTGCATTTTAGCCTAATATATATATATATATATACTTAAGTACTTTCGTCATTACACGACTATATGTGATTCAAATATCTAACTCGGTCGTTATGAGTAAGATTGGTCGTTACGACATGCGAATTAATGGGACAAAATCATTAGATCTGTTGTTAATTTGTTGTTAAACAACTAAAATTTAAATTTAACTTGTCCTTACGGCAAATGACATGCGCGACAATAATCGACCAAATTCATTAATTAATAACTCTATATCTTGGTTATTTTGTACCTATTTAACCTAAATTTTGAATGGATCCGCAACTTTGTCGTTACGCAAAATGGCGGCCGGATGTATAATTATTATAAAACGGCTATTAATTTCAGTAAAATGGAATATTGTTCTAGTAGTTGTAAGCTTTGCATGTTAAAATGATCTCAATTCAAAATTAATGATGCATATTAATTAATGTTAAAAATAAATGAGAAAGAAACAAGGAAAACGAGGGCAAACAAAAAAAGGATGGAATCTTTGCAAACCTTTACATCAGAATCAAACTTCATGATTCTCTTGATTCGAGCCAGAGGCAATTGATTTTGGCCCCTAATTGCTGATACAAGTACATACACATAGAGATTGAAACATGTCATATATAATTTATAAAATTGAGTGGTTTTGGTAAATTTTTTCTGATTTTTGGAAAGATGAAAATGAAAAATTAAACCTTCAGCATTCTGTATCTCATACAATTGTTGTTGCCAAAACATTTGTAATGCCTGGTTCTGCACTCCCATGAAAAAATCAAAATGTATTAGATTTTTCAAGAAACTTTTGTAGAATATAGCATACACAAAAAAAGAGAGAGACAAAGAATGATTTAGAGAGAGGGGAAAAAAGTAATTATGCTAGTCTACTTCAAAATTGATGAATTTTGAGAAATTTGATGTCCTTATCTTATGTACGTTTGGATCGTCTAAATGAAATGGTGAATTTTCCCTCATATCAACCAATCAATAAAGATAAAGGTGGGAATATGAGAGATTCTTATTAGAGAAATTAACCTAGAAAATTGAGGGAATCCAAATTCAAAGAGAAAGAAGACATGAAGTGAGAGTACCAAGGAAAGAGAAAATTAGTTATTCTGAAAGGAGTCTCAAGAGTTCAAGAAGTTGAAGTCCCTTTCAAAAGAAGAGAAACAGAGAAATAGTAATTATGCTTGTGTCTTCTTCAAAATTGATGAATTTTGAGAGGGACAACAAAAACTCTTGTCAAAGAAATTAACCCCTTCAATTTTTTAAAGATATTGAAGGAATCCAAATTCAAAGAGAAAGAAGATTTAAAGAGAGAGTGATAAAGAAAGAGAAAATTAGTTATTCTAAAGCGATCATCGAGAATTGAAAATGTTGAAGTCCCTGTCAAAAGAAGATCAATAGGGAAAAAGACAAAAGTAGTTGGGAAAAAAATTGTTTGTACTACCATCTTCAAAACTAAATCTTTTTCCCAATTTCTATATGAGAAATGGTGGAGAATATCCAGTAAAAAAAAAAGTGATGATTCATATAAAATGGCCATCAATTTTCCTTCATCTCAACTATTCAATAATAAAGTTGAAGGTGGGAATGAGAGAAAAAAGAGAAAATTTGTTATTTTGAAGTGAACTTTAGGAATTGAAAAGGTTAAAGTTCCTGTCAAAAGAAGTAATAAAGTAGTTAAAGAGTGAAAAGACCTTTTGCTCTTCTTGACGATACTGAGCAAGCATATAAGGAGGAATTGACATGAATTCCGGAACCTATTCGAAAGGAGGTTGATTGATGATGTTGCTGAAATCTGTTAATGGCTGCTGGTTGAAGTTCTCAGTGCTTCCAAAATCCCCCAAAACGTTTTGGCCTGCATGCTAATCAGAAGTGTTGCCTTCATTTTCCATTTCTCTCTCTCTCTCTCTTTCTCTAAGTTTTTCTCTTCTTTGCCTCTTTTTCTCCTTTTAGGTAGATTTCGGGGTCTCTTTATATTGGGGAAAAGTAGTACTTCTATGGAATAAGGAACCAAAGTGGGTGTGACAAGGGAAATGAGTTAGCATTAAATAAAAAGGCTATTCACTAATGCTGTAAGAAAACGGGTGTACCTGTGACGTATCCGACTCCGACTCCGTGTTCAGGTACCCACGTGCACTCCGGTCACCAAGTAGGGACTCCGAGCAAGTAACACAGCAAATGCACCCACAATGAAAGTTGGAGAGAGTAGAGAGTCAGAAGAAGAGAGTTCTCATTTTTTTCTCAGAATGAATATGTGATGTGTTACACCCCACTCTCTTCTTCACGTTTCCTTATACGCAACTGACTCTTTTAAATTAATTCAAACTTATGGAGTAAATTACACTCCATAACCCACATTTATAACTTATTTATATATTTGCCCCAACATTAATTTTTGGGCTTGGGTCCGATCCACCAAGGGTGGACTAGCCCATAATCTTACATCTCCCACTCACACTTGGTGGATTAGATGCCGTGGGTTAAATCTCTCAGCCTCCTTTCAATTTCATACTTAGTGCTTTGCCGTGACCGCGTGGGCATGACGTCTTCACTTAGGTACTTGTGCTAGCAATCCTTTTTATAGGACCAGTACAAGTAACCGTCTCCTTCGTGTAGCTAGAATTTTAAATGATGCCTCAGATGTCCTAGATTTAACTATATACACTTTCACATGGCAAAAACTAATCCCTCTCGAATCAATGTTTGATTCAGATTGCCTTCCTCACATATGTCTAGTATCCACACTTATGACAACAAGATGTCATAAGGGACATGTCACAGATGCTAGCATAGATGTGTATATTTCAGTTAATCTTCCTTTCGCCCATATAACACATTAATATGAATCAGTCGCTTTCCTAGCATAATACTTTAGATCGCATCAATCATGATCATAGAAAGAAATGCTAAAGTAGCAGTCACTGAAGCATATCTCCGTGATACTGTCAAAGTTCAAAGGACATCACTGGGAAGATTGTTCTTCCCTGGGACTCACACAGCAATGAAGCAGGGATCTTTCACTTGCTTCCCTCTTGCGGTTCTCTCAGTACATGTGGTATGAAACACATGCTACGGTGTTACTCTTTTATTATAAGAGCATATGTCGTTTTATTCTTATCTTAACACCGTACAGACTTAAGTCTAGATACACCCAGTATCTAGGCCCAAATTCTTCAACTCTACTTCCATTTACGACGTCGACGTTGAAGAGTTTGTTATCTGACTACAGGTATTTTGGAAGTGGGATTCCAAACTTCGATCCAACTTTATTTTATGCGGATCTCATCTTGACTTGCTACACGTTAGTCAAGGCGACATATAGTTTGTGTTTCTTCTCTACCATATCAGCACTCTTGGCTACTTTACTGGTGAACACAAATGTCTCATCTTTGCACACTCCACTTGAGTGTCAAAGGCGGTTGCCCGTGTGAGAGAGCCAACCTTTCAACCTGTACGACATACTAGACATTGTATACTACTAAACAAATACATAAAGTGATAACAGATAATTATAAAACACATTTTATAATGTCTATATATTAAACTTCATGCATGCCAATGGCTTCCATATGTTCTTCAAAAAAAACTTTTAGCCTATTGGCTTTATCAGGGGGTCTGTTATCATACATTTGTTGAAGTGTATTGTACAACAACAACCTTTTTTTTTTTTTGTTATATAATCTCTTAACAAAATTATATTTGATGCCAACATGCTTGGTCTTGTTGTGATACTTAGGATCTTTGGTATGGGCTATGGCTACAATATTGTCACAGGATAAAAACACCATATTGGTACTTTCATTTCCAATTTCATGATGTTCTATAAGTCTCTCTAGCCATAAAGCCTCCTGTACCTCTTCAGTGCATGCCACAAACTCAACTATATTGCATGTAAGGCAATGCACATTTTCTTCATGCTGCTTCAGCATATGATACTATTGTTGAGTAAGAAGGTATGACCTTCTTCCTTCTTCATCTCCGCTACGCCAGTATCGGAGTACTCAACAAGGCATAAGTCACTTCCTCCGTAGTACAGTGCATAATTGGAAGTGCCCTTTAAGTATCTCAAGATCCTCTTCACAACTTTCTAATGTTCTCTCTAGGGTTAGACTGGAATATACCTACCAGTCTCATTATATTACAGATATCTGGTCTTCTACACATCATTGTGTACATCAGACTGCCAACTGCACTGGCATATGGAACTCTTTCCATTTTCCTCTTGTCTGATTCGATTTTGGGATACATGTCAAGACTCAAGGCTAATCCAGTAGCTACAGGAGTGCTCATAGGTTTGCAATTCTTCATGTTAAATCGCTCAAGAATCTTGTTGATGTAATTCTCTTGTGAAAGAGACAAGATTCTTTTCGAACGATTTCCTTGGATCCAAGTATGTACTCTGCTTCACCCATGTCTTTCATCTCAAAGTTCGATGAAAGTCATTCTTTTATGGTTGTTACAGAACCTAGACTATTACCGGCCAATAGTATATCGTCTACATATAAGGATAAAATAACAAAATTACCCTCAATCCGCTTGATGTAGACGCAGTGGTCTTCCTCTATCATTTGGAAGTCATATGAGGTTACTGCTTTGTGAAACCTCAAATACCACTGTCTGGATGATTGTTTTAATCCATAAATGGATCTTTTAAGTTTACAAACTTTTGACTCTTTTCCTTTTTCAATGAAACCTAATGGTTGTTCCATATAGATTTCTTCATCCAGATCACCATTCAAAAATGCGGTTTTTTTTTTTACATCCATCTGATGTAATTCTAGGTTTAAACTGTTTACTATTGCCAGAATAAGTCTAATGGAGTTAAAACGCACAACAGGCGAGAACGTGTCATCGTAATCTATGCCTTCATGTTGTGTGTAACCTTTTGCTACTAACCTAGCCTTATATTTGTCAATTGATCCATAAACTTTTCTTTTAATTTTGAGAACCCATTTGTTCCCAATGGCTTTACGCCCTTTTGGTAGATCAACTAACACCGAAACTTTGCTCTTTTTCCATTGAGTCCATTTCTTCTTCCATCGCTTTCTTTCCATTCTTCCTTGGCAGGACTTAACAAGGATTCTGGTACAGAACTGGGCTCATATTCTCATCTGGAACAACTAAGAAAGATTTGCTTTCTATTTGAAAAAGCGTCTTCTGGGAACACTTTCCCAATCACTCCTTCTGACTAGAGTAATTTGCTTATCTTTCTTTCTTTGTTCAAGGTCTCAATGTTGACCTTTCTTTGCTAACAAGGATTAAGAAAGATTTGCTTTCTATTTGAAAGCGTTTTCTAGGAACACTTTCCTTATCACTCCTTCTGACTGGAGTAATTTGCTTATCTTTCTTTCTTGGTTCAAGGTCTCAATGTTGACCTTTCTTCGCTCCCACTCAGATTGACACACCTAGACGCTTCTAGTATGTCAATTTGTTCTGCACTGTCTTATTCTTCTGTCGCATAAAATGAAACAGTGCGGTCAACATCTCCTCTACGAAGAAATTCAGTCTCAAAGACGTTGCATCTTTTCTATCTCAGTCACCGTTCTATCTTTGTTTTCACCTATGCAAAACATGTCCCTCTGTTGATCTGAGTACCTTAGAAAGATACATTTCTTTCCTCTAGGACCCAATTTCTCTTACTTATGAGAATTGTCATGGATATACGCAGCCGATCCCCAGGTCTTAAGATACTTAGATTTGGTTTGCGTTTCTTCCATAACTCAAGAGGGTGCGAAAGTGACTGATTTTGAGGGTACATGGTTAAGTATGAAGGTTTCTATCAATAAAGCATCACCTCAATAGAAAATTGACAGGTTTGCTTGAGTTATCATAGACTTAACCATGTCTAGAAGAGTTCTATTTCTTCTTTCGGCAACTCTATTAATTGTGGAGTGCCAGGGATTGTTAGTTGCCTAATTATCCCTTTTCTTCGCAGAGCAGTCTAAATCGCTTAGACAAATATGCACGACCTCGATCAACGCATAATATTTCGATCTTATTGTCTATTTGATTTTGTACCTCTTTTAGGTATCATCTGAAGCCCCAAAGAAAAACTTCAAACATATACGAATTCAAATAGACATGACCTTATCGTGAATAATCATTTATAAAGGTAATAAAATACCATGCTCTGTGTTTTTTCCCTCATATTCATTAAACCGCGTGTATCGGAATAGAATAATTGCAATGGATCTCCAATTATAGGCTTTCGCATGGCCTTAATCAGCTAGACAATTTTCTCATAGTGACATTTCCATTTTTGGAATGACACCAAACAACCGTTCGTTGGTTTATTGGATCATTTCATTAATGTGTCCTAGTCTAGCATGCTAGGAGTTTGTTTCAACATTTCTCGAAGAAATAGCAAGGCATTCACCAATAATTATCAAAAAAAAAGAACCTTTGTAAATAGGAAAGCGGAACCATAAAGGACAAAGTTGCTAAAATTGTTTGTAACTTTATGAAGGTTCACATCAAACCCAAATTTTAAAAGACATATGACAGAAAATAAGTCTCATCGGATGTCAAGAGCATAAAGCACGTAATGGAGTATGAAGTTCTTTTCACCACGTAGAGCAATTTACAGGTGCTTAAAACCTTTTACCTCGATTGTCGTGTTGTTTCCAACGTAAAACCATATGCTTTGATATGACAATCGATGGTACTCAATAAAGGATCCTCGACCCTAAGTTACGTGGTCTATGGATTCTGAGTTAATAATCCAAGAAGAAGAAACAAAGTCATAAAAAAATAGTACGAGAAACATGTGAATTCACATAATTCACAAATACCGTTTCGCCCTCAGTCTGTTTTGAACAGTCATGCGAAATGGTCTAAATTCTGGCAGGCGAAGCATTTGACCCCCTTCAGGTCTAGCTTCTTCTTCTAGCCTTTGTTTCTTTTCCTTTTGAATTGTTTATTTCCCTATATGGGTTTAGGAACGCCCTTCTTCCCTTTAGCATGAAACTTTTTGCCCTTTTATATAACAAGCATCGAACGGGAAGTGCTAGCATTCACAGTGTAATAAACTTGTCCAAAAGTCTTGTAAGCCTCCAAGCGTTCACCTCCAACTCTAAGTGCTCAGCTATATTGTTATAAGTAACAATGTTTTTATCATGGGTTAGATTCACCTTCATATGCTCCCAACTTCTAGGGAGCTATCTGATGACAACCTACACTTGTTGTTCATCAAACAAAAAGAAATTGTCCAGTTTCCTTTAGTTCCCTGATCTTATTGGCCATCTCTCTTGGATAATGCTTTATAAGAGTGCTTAGCTTAAGTTTGAGGTATTTCTACCACCAAACTTATTCCTTAAAGCTATTCACACAGCTTGTGGAGTTGTGTGCATCTCAAATTTGCACAATAAGTTATTAGCTAGGACACTCAGAAGCATTATCCTTGCTATGCTATTTTTATTGTTCCAAGTTTGGTAGGTCTTGTGGTCTCTCTGATGTTGGCCCATGTTTTCAGTTTCATGTTCGACCAAACATTTGTAAGAGGCCCAATAACATCTTGTTCCTTCAAGATGTATTGTATTTTACAATGTCAGATATCACAATTATCCCCATTAAGTTATTCCCCCTTGTTATGGTTTCTTAATAATGTTCTTGGTTTCACTTTTCAGTTCTGTGACAAACTGATCCCACATTATTTTACGTTCTCTCTACCAGAGATACGTACCATAGAACATTTAAAATGTATATAGCACTGATAAGTATACAATGTCATGCACTTATATTATTCTTGATCAGAAAATAATGACATTGCAAGATCCACGATCAAGAGCATACGTTTGTATCTCCCATCACACAGATACAAGCAATAATCATGATACTCTATCAAGAATTCTATATAAGTGCCTTAAATTGAATTATGACTCTTAGAAGTCTCATCTTCTAAAAGCTCCCACTTATAACAAGTATATATATATATATTCAAACATTTACTCATAGAACAATTAATTCTAAATAACGTCATTTACTCATAGAATTAAAATGTTCAACAAAAATTTATAATGCATGAATCATGTTCAATAATGATTTAAGAATGAAACATTGTATCTTTACAAATGAGAACACAAATACTTAAATGCCTCAAGCATTAAGTTTTCATAATAGATTTTCTCTTTCTCTGGCAAAAATCGTATTTGCATTGCTTCTCTGATTGCTGTTAACCAGTGAAATCTGCTTGGGATGCGGCAACCTAGTTTCTTTCTAAGTGTTGTCGCTCTAATGTATTCTAATATGACTCTAAGGTAAAATATAGTGTTTTCCTCGTCGGTCATGTTTTGGACGTAGCTGACGAATACACTATAAATGTCTTTTACGTCCGTTAGCCTTGTTGCATCCCTTTCAGCTATATTCATAGCTAATTCAGGGGTTAGAGGTTGATTGACTTCTTCGCCTTCTTCTACTATGGTTTCTGCTACCCGGATTTGATTAAGTGGGTCGTTAAAAATTAATTGAGAATCTACATGGAGGGGTTCGATAGGAAATAGTGTTTCCGACTTTGGTCCGGAAATCATCAACTCCTCCGGTTCTGGTTGAGGATCCTCTATAGGTTCCTCATCTGGATCTTCCTCCGGATCCGCTTCAGGATCCTCCTCGGGATCTTCCTCCATAGGTACGTATTCAGGAACTACCTCATCTAGGTATGAGTATTCCAACGCACTATAATCGGTGTTTTCAGTGCTATTAGAAGCCATTTGCCTCAATTTACCTAAAACAAAATAATTAAAAAATTATTTTCAATTTTCTGGAATTTTTTACATAAAAGAATATACCAGAAAAGCACTTAAAAACATAAAATAAGATCCCAAATAACCTCAAATGTAGTTACATTATATATCAAATTAAAGATCTCAATTTTACGGATTTTTAGAAAGAAACCGCGCCTCAATCGGATCTAAAACGAATCCATTATGACCTCGAGAAGCTTTAAATAATTAAAAAAAAAATAGACCCAATAAAAAACGGCCCATTTTATTTATTATTATTATTTTTTTTAAGCCCAAAAAAAAATTTTTTTTTTCGGGTCAGGCCCAAAATTTTTCGGGTCAGGTCCGAATTTTTTTTTTTTTTTTTTTGAATTTTGAATTTTGAATTTTAAATTTTGAATTTTCAAAATTTGATTTTAGGCAGCGGTTTCTAGAACTGCTGCGCCAAAAAAAACGGTTTTAGTGACGGTTTTTTTAGCAGCAGTTTCCAAAACTGTCGCTAACCGTCCTCTTCAACATTCAACCTCCGTTTTCCAGAATCCGGCGACCGGAAACGGTGAAGCTCGCCGGAAAACTTCGGACGTCAATATCTCAGTCGTCCGAACTCCGTTTTCTGCAAACTTTATGTCGATTTCGCACGATTTTTCGTGCTCTACACAATGGGAGCATTCTCGAAGCCTAAAATTGTAGTTTTCGGAAACCCAAATTTCAAATCCGAAATTTCGATTATCGTTTCGATGCCGTTCGGAGTCCGTTTCATGCAAATTTTATATCGATTTTCATCGATTTTTCGCGCTCTACGCAATGGGAACAATTTCGAAGCCTAAAGCATTAATTTTCACTAACCCAATTTGCACAAAAAATTACTATGCGGTTAAGAAAACATGTAATTAACACATGTTATATGTATGCCATGTATTTGTCACAAAGGAGGAAAAAAAAAATACATAACATATGAAACACAGCGGAAGAAACTTGCGGCTCTGATGCCACTGTAAGAAAACGGGTGTACCTGTGACGTATCCGACTCCGACTCCGTGTTCAGGTACCCACGTGCACTCCGGTCACCAAGTAGGGACTCCGAGCAAGCAACACAGCAAATGCACCCACAATGAAAGTTGGAGAGAGTAGAGAGTCAGAAGAAGAGAGTTCTCATTTTTTTCTCAGAATGAATATGTGATGTGTTACACCCCACTCTCTTCTGCACGTTTCCTTATACGCAACTGACTCTTTTAAATTAATTCAAACTTATGGAGTAAATTACACTCCATAACCCACATTTATAACTTATTTATATATTTGCCCCAACATTAATTTTTGGGCTTGGGTCCGATCCACCAAGGGTGGACTAGCCCATAATCTTACAAATGCTTAATTAAACTTGGTGATAAATGCATTGATTCATTAGTATCAATGACAAGGGAAAAATAAATAAATAAATTTAATTTAATTAGTTATGCTAGTTAAAATATTCCCGGGTATTACAGTGAGTGTGCACCATTCATATCTTATTTGCTATATGGTGAGCATCTTCCATGGGGAGGCAACTTCTACATATATATAATTACATTCATTATAACTATTTTTCATTTGGCATCGTCTTTGATCTTCACTTTTCTTACGTGTTGATCTTGTTGATAGGATGTGCTGATCTTGTTGGGTTTATCATTGATCATTGTGAGGGCGAGGTAAATTTGTGTTAATTTTTATGTTTCATATTCTTCAACTGTATTATAAATGCTAACGGCATTTTGAAGACAGTCTTTCTTCCTTTATTTCTATCTAAATTTGATAAGTTAGGCCATCTTCTCTTGAATTCTTCCTACATTTTAGCCATCTATTGGTATTTCCATATGGGACTATGTAATATAGTTCTGATATGCATAACGTTGCTATAATGTTTTTTTGTCGAAACAAACATTAAATGCTATGAAATACATGTTATTAATTAGTCATTAGTTTTATACTATTTTCTCTATTCTTGTGGACTTTATAGGTTCAAATTGAAGGACAATGATATGAGCACTATTTCCTAGCAATTTGTGTGAAGGCTCAATTTATCTATTTGTACTTATCCCTAATCAACAACTATTTGTCTATTTGTATTATATTATATTTATTGTATTATAATATTTGTACTTACCTCTAGTGTAATAAACTATATTCCTTAGTTTTTCTTTAGGAATTTGTCAGTATACAACAAAGCTAAAATATGGACAAGGGCTGGATTGATTTGCCAAGGTTTAGCAATGATTACATCAATGGCGTACAATCATTTTTAGATTTTTCTTTCACTAAAGGAAAACCACAAGGAGGAGAAATTTTATGCCCATGTAAAAAATGCCGCAATCTTAATTGGCAAACGAGAGATGTAGTGTTGGATCACTTAATATGTAAGGGATTTGTACAAGGCTATAATGAATGGGTTTTCCATGGTGAAGAGATTTCTCTTATAGATTCTAATGGTGAGTTAGATGATGAAATGGACTCATACGATGACATTGATGGCTTATTATACGACAAATTTAGAAATGTGGCACAAGCAGAGGGAATTTGTGAAGGCCCTAATGAAGATGCTAGAAAATTTTATAATTTGATTGAAGAAGCACAAGAAGAATTGTATCCAGAGTGTAAAAGTTTTTCAAAACTATCATTTACCATTCGACTTTATTTGTTGAAATGTCTTTATGGATGGAGCAATGCATCGTTCACCGCCTTATTAGAATTACTGAAGGAGACTATACTTGATTTGAACATTCCTCAATCTTTCAATCAAACAAAGAGAATGGTTAGGGACAGCCACCGGAAACTCACCAGAGACACAGCTCCGCCGCCGGAGACAGCCACCGGACCTCTCTTTTAACACTCACAAGCCTTCTAGCAGATTGATTCAAGGCGAGAAAGCCCCAAACTCCCAAAACCCCAATTTCTCCAATTTTGGATATTTTAGGAATTCTTAAATTCCTTCCAATTGGGGCATTCCGGGGTTAATTTTGAGCTTAGTGGGTGTTATTGAAAGCTTAGTGAGGTTCAGAATCGAAGCTAAACCGTAGAAATTGACCGGGTATGGAAATTAGGAAAAATTGGTTTAGAAAATTGCTCTAAATTGGATTTTGCTGGTTTGATGCATGTTTAGGCTTGGATTGGAGTAGTATAAGTGTTGTAGTTGCTGGAAATAAACAAGGGAATAAAGCCTTGGTATTTACCGTCTCAACTGGAACCCAATCCGGTGAAAAGAGGCGAAATACTAAGCCATCATATAGTAAGGAGTTGTGCGGTGGGTTGAACACGTCGGTCAACTCCGTGGTGGACACCTAAGACCAACTAAATTGGGTCCAATGCCTTTCTTATACCGATTATATTTTCTATATATACTTAAAGAGGTAATATTCAAGCTTTTACTCAGCGAATAAGGGAGACGGTGGAATGAATAAGCTAAGGCCTCTCTTGAGCCGTGGCTTTATTCCCTTATTAGTTAGAAGTCTGTATGAACATATGAAGTGGAATTTAGATAAATGGAAATCTCTAACCAAAGCATTTAGAGATTCTAAGTGGCTCGGGTGGGTGAAAGCCGGTATAAGACAGTACGGACTTTCAAAAAGAGAAATTAAGACGATGTAACGAAGTAAATAATTAGTTCTTGGATATAGTTAGAGGGTGCAAGAGCATTAGCATGACACGTACATGTTAGATGCTTCTTTACCACAAGGTAATTGGAGCTCCAGGCACTCCGAGGATCGATCAGGAGGGCCAACGAGGTGAGGGGCTCTCCCATCCCTGCCCCACAGGGTTGGATGACAACGTGCAAATGTGGTTTGCCTTATTTTATGCAATTATCATATGAAGTGTACTTATCTGAATGAGTTTACGCTACGTGTGTATGGTTAGTAAGTAAATAGTGGAAATGCAAACCCAATATGTGTATATGTGATAATGTGGCTCAATGAGCCTTATGTGTTACCGTGGGTAGGATTGTGTCGTGATTTCATATGTGAGAGTTTAGTAACATTAGAAACCAATCATATTGATCGTCACTTAAAGATCTCGTTTGTATGGTTTGTTGAGGAAAACTGAACTTAGGATTGTCGAATGTGAGTGAGAGTCTTACATAATTGGAACGGGGGAATCTAGGCCTAACTAGTGAACACGTATAATATTCAGTTAGTTACTAATAGGGCGTTTTTCAAGGTTAAATTTGTTAGTTGAACCTGTTAGGTTAGTTCGGGTAGATCGAGTCCGTTATCCTGGTCGGACAGACAGGATTCAGTTAATAGTAAGCATGCCACATAGTGGCCATTACCTTGGTTTAACCGAGGTCAGACAAGTTGCCGGCTATTACTCTAAGTGTGCCTTGGAGTCAGAAAAAAAATGTTTTAACGAATTCAAATTATACATGGATAGTTCATATATAGAGTACATATATGAAGCCACTCTTTTGTTGTTCCAAATTGTCGTAATTCATAGATTTAGTACATGGTTGGACTTGGGTATTGACTTTTACCGACAGTGAAACATATCCATATTATCTTTAGTTGATATTTGGTAGAGTTCAAGTAATTCGTTATTTTATCCCGTATGCGAGTTAATATTAAAAAAATATATTATTTTACCTATATATCAACCTGTAGCATACAAATTAACTAACGTTCACTAAATTCAAACTCCAGAGTCTAGAAGCATATCCATTATATTCTTCGATAAAACATATATAAGTTGGTTTACCACTTTAATTAGTCATTTGTTCAAAAATAATACTCAATAGGTATGTGAGTGAGTGATATGGAGAAGAATAATATAATTCACACATTAATTCGACTCAATTGCTTTTGATTATAAATATTAATTTGGATCAGAGAGACCAACATTTGATTAGATTAGATTACATAGATAGCATTACACCATTATGACCAACCTGTGGTACTCTTGACCTTAAAGACAAACACATAGAATTAGAAATAGACATAATGCAATTCCAAACATAGTCCAACTCGATCGAGCTAAAAACACAGACAACAGAAACAAAGTTAAGACACATGAAATTAAGCTAACGCTAATTTCATTTTATTTTATTCCCATCACACGATGGTTGGCTTGACTCCATTCAACTTCCTCATATCGAATGCATTTCTCTGGGTTCACTACAATGACAAAAAATAAATAAGATTAATTAAAAAGTATATATATGTAGGAAATTCTAAATGAAAGAATATATACACACAAGAAAAATAAATAAATGAATGAATGTGAGAAATAATAGCATAGAGATTTTTTCACCTTAATCGATGGTTCCCTAGTTGCAGTTTCAGCTTCCTTGTCCTTTAAAGTTAATTTTCAAAACACAAAATAATGAGTTAGAGAATTGAATTAATAACATATTAATCATAATAATATAATTAAACTAATTAACAGTGGAGTTATATTATTGCACTAATACAATTTAGTGTTTAATTGATACTCACATTGCCCACATTCATCACAGGGGCCTCCTCATCAGAATTCGTAACTTCTTCAGCAGTTATTATTCCACAATGTTCTTCCTGATAATTATTCAAAATACCATAACTAATTTAACTATCAATTATCTTGGAAATTAAAATGATGAAAATTTTAAAAAAAATGAAAAAAGAGATGAGACCTTGACATTGGAAGAGGGATGGTCATTCGGATCCAGTGGAACAAGATCAGCTAAGAAGTCATAGACTTTGTTTTCATTAATTTCTTTAGCAAAATCATTTCTCTCAATAGTGTTCTTGTTCTTCTCTTTAGTTCGAATCCACGCACGAAGGCTGAGTTCTTCGATGAAGATCCGTTGCTTTTTCTAGCACAACTCGACTTTCTTCTGTACTATCCAATATCTACTCAACCACATACATGCATATATGTTAAACAATTAACATTGTGAAGACACAAAAAGAAATGAATGGATCGGATAGAGATGTTGAGGGCAGAAAAAAATTGCGAACCTCCAAGTCATCAAAATCGACTCTCATTGCCCTCTCCATGCGAGTTGGAGTGATTGAAAGACCTAGCTCTGAGGCAAGTACACATCATCAAGAAAAAAAAAAGTTATATTGAGATCATATTCGATATTAATATTGAAACCTTAAAGTCTAAACTCTAAATTCTTATCAAAAGATGAGATAGCAAAAAAGCAGAGAGAATAGTGCTTAGGGATACAATTGATTGCGCTATCATCATCAAAACTAAAACTTCCCCCTCCCCCTCTTTTGTATGTGTGAATGATATGGCGAAAGGCCGAAAATTTAGTTAAAAGAGCGACAAATATAAAAAAAATAAAGTGGTTAAATTAAGAGTGCATCCTTGACACTCCAAGACCTATACCCAGTGATGATGGTGCAGATATTGAAGAAGCATTCATCTTTTGGTTTTCCATATCTCTCAATATTCTCTAGCACTCTCTCTTTCTCTCCTTTCTTGTTTTTGCCTTCTTTTAGGTAGAATTCACCCTAATTTTATAGGGAGGGAGTAATACACCGAAAAATTTTGAGGATTAAAGAATGATTTATTTAAAATTTTGAGGATTTAAGAATGATTTTGTAATACCCCGGAAAAATTTCGAGGATTAAAGAATGATTTATTCCGGGACTAGGAATTAAAACCTTAAAAAGAATATAGGAAAAGTATGAAGGTTAAAGGAAACCGGAAAGGAACTGCGAAATTCTTCGAAATTTCAAGTAAAATACAAGATGAAAGAAAGGAGTAAAATATTTTTTTTTTTTGGAAATTATTCAGGACCTACGAAATTAGAAACCCAAAATAAATAGGAGTGGGAACTAAATCAAAATATTATTAGTTATTATTTGTTTAATTATTAATTAGTTATTTTTATTATGATTATTTTAAATATTTAAAAGGGTGTTTTTAAGAAAGTAGAAAGTGAAAGAAAAGAAGTAGAAAATAATTTTTGGATTTAATTCGGGACCTAAGAACTTGGAAACCCGAATTAAATAGGGAAAGGGATAAAATTAAAAATACATATTAGTTATGTTAGTTAAATTAATAATTATTTTAATCTTTAATTACATTATTTTTATTTCAGTTTTTCTTTTTGATTTTTATTTATTAATTAAATATATATATATATATATATATATATATATATATATATATATATATAAATTAAATAAAAGAAAAAGAATTGAGAGAGTGAGAGACGCGTGAATAAAAGAGATAAGAAGAGAAAAGGAAAAGAGACAAAGAAAGAGAGAAAAAACGTAGAGAGAGGGAGCACGAGAGGAAGAAAGGGGATGGAGGTTTCGTCGGAAACTCGTCGGAGGAGAGCGGTTCGACGCCGGCCACGACCACAGGAGCTCGATTCCAACATCTCCGACACCTTCCACCAATCGAATCAAAGGTTGGTAACCCCAATTTCATTCGAAACCCCCAATTTCTTCATTTTAGGGATTTCTTCGATTGACCTTCGATTGAATTGTTTCGAGGGTAGATTGAGACCTAGAAAGTGTTCTTGAACACTTAGTTGGGGTAGGAATCGAGATTTTATTCTCGGGTTTGCCTAAATTCGAATTTGGAAGGATTTGGGGTTGAAATTATAATTATTTTTAAATTGGGAAATTGTGATAATTGGGATTGAACTTGGATTTGAGTAAATAGGTTTGGATTGATATTATTGAAATTATAATGTTGAGATATTAGCTCAACAAGACCCGTGAAGAGCTGGCCCGAGGTTACAAAGGTTGAACCTTGACTTTAACGTACTGGGACCCTACTCAGGTTGCCCAAATACACTTTAAGGGTGATGTTGAGGGCTCCAAACCTCTTCTTTTCAATCTTATACACCCTAGAATAATTCTAAATATGCTATCAAGCATCAAGAATTATTTTAGGTACCTTCTTGTTCTCAAGGATGGAAACTTGCGGAACAATGAAGTCCAAATTCTAAAATGGTAATTTTATTCCTTCATAATTATTAGGAAGCCTTAAGTAGGATGAATTAGAGATGTATTGAGGTTTAGAAACTAGATTTCTTAGAACTCGAGTAAGAACACAAGTTGAAATAAAATGTTTAGACCTTACTAAAAATTAGGATTCCTTCCAACCAAGCTAGATAAGTTTCCTAAGAAGTGAATACAAGTAGATAGAGGTCTAATAGTCAAATCCAAGTATGTGAAACACTCAAGTAGAGTGTTATATGCGAGTAAGTCAAGTATCCGAGGAAGGATACGCCTAAGTCGGGATAGAGAAGTCTGATAAGACCAAGAGCTTCACTCTGTGGCAACCATGGACTACATGTGATAAGTAATAAGTTAAGCTAAGTAATAATCTTAATGAAGTAAATGTTGTTCTTATAGGAACAACGGCACGCAAAAGAGGGCAACAGGAACTCTGAGGAGACTAAAGTCACAGGAAAGGATTGCATGGAAGGTTGGCCAAGGTGAGGGCTCTTTCATCTCTGCTCCTAGGGTTGTATGCTTATGTGGATTACATGAGTTTGTATATTCTCTGCTTGTTTGATATGTGTTTGCTAGAGGTATAGAATGCTAAAAGAATAAAAGAACTAGAAAATATGTTGTGGAAAGTAGCTTGGATAGGAAGACATAGGAGTAGAGTGTAATTGTTTGCTATGATTGGTATGTTACAAATCCAACTCATACCCTCCAGAGGCATGATGAGTAATTTATTAAATCTTTTCCACAACGGTGGCAAGAGTCCTTGTACGGAAGGACTAAGCTTTTATTTTGAAAACTCGTCACAACGGTGACTTAAATTATAATCATGTAAAGGGAGTAATTGGTGGGTATCGGATTTGATTATGCTAGCGATGTGATACATCGACTAGAACAACGTCAGATGGCACTTGAGACCTCAGTTTTATAATCACCATGACGATGGTCATTGCCCTATCCTGGCAATAGGGTCAGAAAGGATTTATATTGCTATGACGATAGCTTGAGGTCTAAAGAGTGCATCTGGACGGGTATATGAGTTATATTCTGTTGAGGATACTTGCCCATATTAACAAGGAGAGGAATTGTTGATCCTTCGGGAAAGATACATTGAATCCTATTAATATGTGAGAATAAGGTAAGGAGACACGGGAGGAACCTACGGGTTAACCGTGAGCCTAACCTAGTAAAAGAGAAATCATCCTATGGAGTTGGTCCAGGGTGTGTCAGTACGCCGGTTAGTAGTCGGTGAGGAAGAACAAGAGAGAGTTCCTAGTAATCAAGAGATGGAGGTTGTTGAGGAAGAGGATAGGGAATGGCAACAACCACAGGAAATGCCTCGTGAGCCACGGGTAGCACCCAAAGAGCTGCCAATTTCAAAATTTTTGAAGCTTCATCCACCCACTTTCTGTGGAACTAGTGAGAAAGAGGATACGCAATATTTTATCAGAGATATGGTTAGAATTGGGCACATGCTGAGGTGCTCAGGGCATGAGTTAGTGGAGTTGGCTTCATTTCAGCTGAGGGGAGCCGTGAGAGTATGGATAGAGTCCGTACAGACGAGGTATTCAAGAAGGGTGGCACCGATGACCTGGGAAGATTTTTAGAGGGAATTCCTGGGTCGGTTTCTATCTGAAGGTACCAAAGATGCAAAGCGTCAGCAATTCGAGGAGTTGTGGATGACGCCTAACATGACCGTGACGGAGTATGAATTACTTTTTACAGAACTGGCTCAATTCTCACCTGAGTTAGTTCCTGATGAAGAGGCGATGATCAAGAGATTTATACACCGACTCACGGAGCCGTTGTTTACTGCTTTGCTACCCCAAAGAAGACAGTTTGAGACTGTAGCTCAAGCCACAGACTATGCTAGAATGATTGAAACAAGGAAGAGGTACGGGACGATGGTTGATCCCAAAGTCAAGTTGATTACAGGCAGTGACAACCAAGGAGGTGTATCTAAGAAAAGGAAGACAACAGGTGGAGGAGCAGGATACTCAGGGTCCGCAGGAGGACAATCCTCAACTACCACCCATGAAGCAGGTGCAAGAGGTAATATTCAAGGGGGACAGAAAGTGCAAGGGAGCGGAAATGCCGGTAAGGCAAGGCCCCAGTGTGCAACTTGCGGCAGATTTCATTTTTGAATATGTCAGAGACTGACAGGAGGGTGTTACAGTTGCGGCCAGGTGGGCCATATCGCTAGAGAGTGTCCAAAGAGAAAAGAGGATCCAAGTGTGAGAAGTAATCCGACGCCGAGGGGTACACCTATTCCAGCGCCACCAATGAGAACCGTACCACCACAGACAGCAAGTACAAGTACAGCTAGAGGCCGTGGTGCAGGATATAATGGCAGAGGGCCAGGGGCTGTAGGTGGAGGACAAGCGCAGGAATTTGCACTTTCTTAGCAAGACACTCATGCTTCAAATGCAGTTGTGACAGGTACCCTTATTGTTTGATCTCTTGAAGCACGAGTCTTATTTGATTCCGGCTCCACTCATTCCTATCTGTCGCAGGCATTTGCTTCTAAATTCAACAAAAGTCCATCTAAAATAAAAGAAACAGTACTGGTCTCTACTCCAATGGGAGAATCGGTACAAGTAGGGTATGTGCACAAGTCTTGCATTGTGGAGGTCGATGGTCATGAGACTGTGGTAGACCTTCGGTTGTTGTGTATGGTTGATCTTGATGTGATCCTCGGAATGGATTGGTTGTCGTCTTGCCATGCGGTTGTGGACTGCAGGGCTAAATGTTTGAAGTTTAATATGCCAAACGAGGAGCCTTTTGTGATACGGGGTGATGGAGCTGCACCGTATCCAAACTTGATCTCGGCATTGAAGGCATCCAAGTTACTTGCAAAGGGATGTAAGGGGTATTTGGCTTTGGTCAAGGATAAAATGAAAGCAGCACTTTCACCAACTCAAGTACCGGTAGTGCGAGAGTTCTTAGATGTGTTTCCAGAAGAATTGCCGTGGTTGCCGCCCGATCGTGAGATTTAATTTGAAATTGAGCTGCAACCTGGCACCCAGCCTATCTCCACACCACCTTACCGGATGGCTCCGAAAGAGTTGAAGGAGTTACATACACAATTCTCTCCTTGGGGTGCACCGGTCCTTTTGGTAAAGAAGAAGGACGGATCTTTGCGGTTGTGTATCGATTACCGAAAGTTAAACATGGTGACGATCCGCAATCAATACCCACTGCGGAGGATAGATGACTTATTTGATCAGTTGCAGGGCGCAAAGCGGTTTTCCAAGATTGATTTGCGACCTGGGTACCATCAATTAAAGATTCGAGAATCAAACATACCAAAGACCACATTCAGGACCCGATATGGACATTACGAGTTCTTGGTGATGTCTTTCGGATTAACTAATGCTCCTGCAGCATTCATGGACATGATGAACATGGTCTTTAAACCATTTCTGGACCGATTTGTCATTGTCTTCATTGATGACATCTTGGTTTATTCTAAGAACTCTGAAGAACATGCAGAACACTTGGGATTAGCATTGCAGAAATTGAGAGATGAGAAATTGTATGCCAAGTTCTCAAAGTGTGAATTCTGGCTAGACAGATTTGCCGTTTTGGGTCACGTGGTATCATTAGAGGGAATCCTTGTCGATCCAAGTAAGGTAGAAGTGGTGAAGAATTGGTCTCAGCCTACCTCAGTTACTGAAATTCGCAGTTTCTTGGGCTTGGCTGGATATTATAGAAGATTTGTGCAGGACTTCTCTAAGGTTGCTGCACCTATGACTAAGATGACTCAGAAAGGAGTGAAGATCGTATGGGATGACAAATGCGAGCAGAGCTTTCAGAAGCTGAAAGACAGCCTCACTACCGCTCTGGTGCTGGCATTACCTGAAGGCACTGGAGGGTATGTGGTATACTGTGATGCATCGAGGATCGGGTTAGGGTGTGTCTTGATGCTGCACGACAAGGTGATTGTGTATGCATCGCGACAATTGAGGAAACATGAGAAGAATTACCCGACTCACGACCTTGAGATGGCTGCTGTAGTGTTCTCCCTGAAAATATGGAGACATTACCTGTACGGTGAGACGTGTGAAATTTGTACAGACCACAAAAGCCTCAAATACATTTTCGAGCAGAAAGACTTGAACTTGAGACAACGTCGATGGTTAGAGTTGTTGAAAGACTACGACTGCACGATCTTGTATCATCCAGGAAAGGCTAATGTGGTAGCCAATGCTCTGAGTCGGAAATCCATGGGTAGTCTTGCTCATATAAGTGAAGAAAGAAGACCGTTGATCAGAGAGTTGCACGAGCTAGAACAGACGGGGAATCAGTTTGAGATTGGGAGTTCTAACTGACTTTTAGCCCATTTGCAAGCTAAGTCCTCTCTGGTAGAAGAAGTGAAGGCTAGACAGGATGAAGATACCGATCTAAAGCAAATTAGGGATGTTGTAACTAAAGAGAAAAAGGGATGACGTCCGATTCTCTATGGATAATTTCGGGATACTTCGATTGGAGGGACGGTTGTGTGTCCCTATGGTTGATAACTTGAAGGAAAGAATCCTTGAAGAAGCACACCGAATAGCTTATACAATCCATCTGGGAGCTAATAAAATGTATCATAACCTGAGACAGCTATATTGGTGGAATGGCATGAAAAGGGATGTCGCAAACTATGTAGCCAGGTGTTTAGTGTGTCAGCCAGTCAAGGCTGAACACCAGAAGCCCGCCGGAACGTTACAACAGATAGAAATACCTGAGTGGAAATGGGAGAGGATAACTATGGATTTTGTAACAGGGTTGCCAAGATCACAACGTGCATTTGATTCGGTTTGGGTGATAGTGGATCGTATGACTAAGTCCGCGCACTTCTGCCAGTTAAGACCACTTACAGAGTGAGTCAATATGCACAGATTTATCTATCAGAAATCGTTAGATTGCACGGTGTGCCAGTGTCCATAATATCTGATAGAGGGCCACAGTTCACTTCCAGGTTTTAGAAGTCATTGCAGGAAGTGTTGGGAACTAGAGTTGATTTGAGTACTGCGTTCCCCCCACAGACCGACGGGCAATCAGAAAGAACCATTTAGATTCTTGAGGACATGCTTCAGGCGTGTATTATGGATTTCGGCAGAAGTTGGGAAAGGTATTTACCTTTGGCCGAGTTTGCTTACAATAACAGTTATTAAGCGAGTATCCAAATGGCACCTTTTGAGGCTCTGTACGGTCGTAGGTGCAGATCTCCAATTGGGTGGTTCGAGGTCGGAGAGGCTAGTCTAATCGGCCCAAAATTGTTACAAGATGCCTTGCAGAAGGTGAAGTGCATAAGAGAGAGATTGCTAACGGCTCAGAGTAGGCATAAGTCGTATGCAGACAATCGAAGAAGAGAACTTGAGTTTGCCATTGGTGAAGAGGTTTTCTTGAGAATATCACCGATGAGAGGCGTGATGCGGTTCGGTAAAAAGGGGAGGTTAAGTCCTCGGTATATCGGACCGTTTGAAATCCTAGAATGAGTTGGGAATGTGGCGTATCGGTTGGAATTGCCTAAGGAATTGGAGGGAGTACATGTTTCGAAGCTTCGGAAATATCTTCTCGATCCCTCGCACGTAATCCAATCGCAAGACGTGCAACTAACCGAAAATCTGACATATGAAGAGGAGCCAGTGGAAATCTTAGATCGGCAGTTGAAGAAACTCAAAACGAAAGAGATTCCATTGTGTAAAGTTCTGTGGAGAAACCACTCGACCGAAGAAGCTACATGGGAGGTCGAGGGTGAAATGCGCAGGACGTATCCTCATTTGTTTCAAGACTAAGGTTAGTACTTGTTTGAAATTCAGGGACCAAATTTCTTAAGGGGGGAAGATTGTAATATCCAAGATATTAAGATTTAATTATTTTCATTATTATTAAATTTATTTTTCTTTCAGAAAGAAAAATAAATTAAATTAAAGATAAAATAAAAATAAGGGGAGAAAAATAGGAAATCTAAGTATTCTTTTTAGGAGCTAAAAGAAAAAGGAAAAAAAATATATATATATATACATATAATATAAATATATGTAAATATATATATATATATATATATATACATATAATATATATATATATATATATATAGATTTTGTATGGGGGGCCACGTGACCCCCCATTCCATTTACACACATATAATAATAATAAAAATAAAAGAGGAGCAGCAGCGTGAAGCACAAAAACGCAAGGCTGAAAAAAAAAAGAAACAGAACAGAGCAACACGCAAGGGCAGCCGGGAAGAGAAGAGAGAAGCACACTCGACGGTTTTCAACCGGAATCACCCCGGAGGGAATATTCCACCGCCGGTGAAGGCCACCGAACTTCATCTTCACTAGAGCTGTCAAAACGGGCCCAACCCACCGGGTTGGCCCGTTTAACCCACCAAATTGGTGGGTTGGGTTTTAAAATATCAACCCGTTTATTAAACGGGTTGGCGTAACCAGACCCACCGGGTTAGGTGGGGTTGCTCGCGGGTTAGGTGGGTTAGCCTGTAACCCACCTAACTTTAAAAAAAAAAATCCTAAATCCTAATGAGTATTGAGTAATGACCTTAACCTAATCCCTAAAATCACTCATTCACATTCACTCCTTCACGGCTTCACTACTTCTGTGCTTCAGCTTCACTTCACCGTCTTCACGCACGGCTTCATCTCACGCAGACGGCAGACACGCACGGTTTCATCTCACGCAGACACGCACGGCTTCAGACTTCAGTTCACCTTCAGTTCACCGTTCACGGCTTCACGCACACCGGCACACGCACAATCGCCAGTCGGTCAATCGCACTCGCACAACGGGCAACGGCCAACGGCACAAGCCTCTGTTTTGTTCTTCGATTTCTCTCGCACAAGCCTCTCTTTTCTTCACTATTTCTCTTCGATTTGCCGCCACCGCAAGCCCGCAATTCCAGCTCCAGTCCTCCACCGAAGATCGGCGTCGTCTTCCTCTGATCTTCACAGTTCCCATCCTCATGGTTGGCTCCTCACCGAAGATCGAACTTCTGTCGCCTTCACTCTTCACGGTTGGCTCCCCGTCGGACGTCGGCGGCTTTGCCTTCACCAGTTGACCTTCACACCCTTCACTCTTCAACAACTTGCTTCCACATGTTCCATTAATTTTTTATTTATTAATTTTTTCTTAAATTACTTGATGATAAATTCTTGACTTCTTGTTCACTTGTTCTGTTACCATTTTTTCCTTCTCTTGTTTTTTTTCTTAAATACTCTATATATTATTTGAGCTTGAAGAGAAATTCTGTTCTAGTTTTTTCTTCTCTTAGTTTGCTCACTGCTAATTAATTTGAATGTAATACTGTAATAGTTTCAACACATTGCTGAGTTCTCTATCAATCCTGTTGGTGACTATTTTGTTGGTGTCATATATGATATAGCTTTGTTTGTGTAGGCAGTAGTTCAATGATTCTTTTTTAGTGTATGAATTGAATGGTCTCAATAAGGTTGCTATGCTAATTGCTAGCATTAGTAATAGTTATTTGTTTTGAGATTTTTTGTTTTATTCCTTCTTGAAGTATGGATACTTCTGTTAATTATACTCCTAATGATGCTAATCTTATGGATGATGAACCTGATATTGCTTTTGATATGGAAGCTGAAAATGAAGATTTTATTGACGATGATTTGCAAATTTTAAATGATTCAACAAATCCTTCTTCTAGTAAAGGTAGAGCTACTGATGATTCTGGACTAGAAAAAGAAAAACCCTCTAAAAAGCCTAGAAAATGTACTTCTAAAGTTTGGAAATCTTTCACTAAAATAGGCGTAGTTGATGGAAAAGAAAGGGCCAGGTGTAATGGATGTGATAGAAAATATATAGTTGGTAGTGGAAAAATTGGGACTTCAACGCTGGCACGTCATATTCCAAAGTGTCCAGGTTTATCTCAATATCATAATGTTGGGATAATGAAGTTAGACCAAGAAGGAAAGTTAAGGTCTAGGCTAATTGATCACAAACGAGTGCGTGAGGTTATTTCAATGGCTATTGTTGAGCATGATCTTCCCTATTCATTTGTTGAATATAGATGGATTAGGGAATTGCACAAATTATTAAATCCTGATGTTAAGCATATTTCTAGGAATACAGCAGTTGCAGATATTTGGAAATTTTATCTTGATCAAAAAGAACTATTGAAGCAATCCATGTCTAGGACTGCTGGAAGAATATGCTTAACTGCTGATTGTTGGACATCTTATAATGTTGAAGGTTATATTTGTTTGACAGCACATTTTGTGGATGAGAATTGGAAACTCAACAGTAAAATTCTTTCCTTTTGTAAAATGGAACCTCCGCACACCGGAATTGAATTGGCTAACAAAGTGTTTGAATGTTTGAAAGAATGGGGGATTGATAGGAAAGTGTTCTCTCTTACTTTGGATAATGCCTCTGCTAATGATAACATGCAAGATATCTTAAAAGAACAACTATGTTTGCAAAATAGCTTGTTGTGTAATGGAGATTTCTTCCATGTGAGGTGTTGTGCCCATATCTTGAACCTTATAGTTCAAGAAGGTTTGAAAGTAACTAGCGGAGCCTTGTTTAAGATTAGAGAGAGCATTAAATATGTGAAAGCATCGGAGGGAAGGATGATTAATTTTAGAGAATGTGTGAAACAAGTTGGTAATATAGACACAAAAACCGGGTTAAGAATGGATGTCCCCACTAGATGGAATTCTACATTTTTCACGCTTGAATGTGCAATCAAGTATCGACGTGCTTTTACTAGACTATCTTTGTTTGATAGACATTTTAAGAATTGTCCTACAAATGAAGATTGGGAAAGAGGGGAGCTTATGTGTGAATTTTTGCGTCCATTCTATGTAATTACTAATTTGTTTTCTGGTAAATCATACCCAACTTCAAATGCTTACTTTCTGGAAATATGGAGGATTGAATGTTTGTTGAAGCAAAATTTGGAAAATTCTGATTCATTGATTAAAGAAATGGCTACAAGGATGAAGTCAAAATTTGACAAGTATTGGAAAGATTATAGTGTTATACTTGCAATTGCAGCTGTTCTTGATCCTCAGATGAAATTAGAGGTGTTGCGCTTCTCTTTCAAAAAATTGGATGTTGATACTTTTGAGGAGAAAATGGATTTTATCAAGTCTAAGTTATATGACCTTTATGCACAATATGAAAGTAATAATAATGCATTTGGTGGTGGTCAAGCAAGTTGTTCAAGTGCACAAACTTCACCTACAATTGATATAGAAGAAGAAGAAGGAAATTTGGATGACACTCAAGCTATGAATGTAAGTTTTTGCGCTCCCTCTAATATTTGTATTTGAGTTATATATATCCTTTTATTTATTACTGTATTTTTATGTTGCATTCTTATGGTCTATGGATACTTGCTATTTATTTTTTTAGGAGTACATCAATTATATTAGTGAAGATAATTGTTCTGCTGGCAAATCTGAGTTGGATACTTATCTAGAGGAGGCCAAAATTGATCCTAAGTATTCTATAGAAATGGATGTTTTGGGAAATTGGAAGCAACATCGACATCGATTTCCAATACTTTCTAGGATGGCTTGTGATATTTGGAGTATTCCAATAACTAGTGTGGCGAGTGAATCAGCTTTTAGCATTGGTTCTCGTGTTTTAAACAAATATAGATGTTCTCTTCTTCCAGACAATGTTCAAGCTCTCATTTGCACTCGTAATTGGCTTCATGGTTTTCAAATTGATGATGATGATAGTAAGTTACTAAGTACATACATAATTGCTTATTTATGATTAATACTAATAGTATTAATTAATTACTCATGAGTTTTTAAAATTCTTATGACTTATACATTTTAATTTTTAAATGTTGCAGAGGGAGCTCTAGGTGATGATGAAGCTTCAAATATTGTGCAAAATATTGATGGTTCTAAACTTAGCACAAATGCAGCCACTTGAATGTTGATTGTTGAAGATATTTGGATTTTTTTTATGACTTGCATTTTAATTTGGAATGTAATATTTTATGGTTTCTATTTGCTAGTTCTTTGCCTTTTAATTTGGGATGTAATATTTTATGGTTGCTATTTGCTAGTTCTTTGCCTTTTAATTTGGGATGTAATATTTTATGGTTGCTATTTGCTAGTTCTTTGCCTTTTAATTTGGGATGTAATATTTGGTTGCTACTTGCTACTTGCTTTGCTAGTTCTTTGTATTTTAATTTGGGATGTAATATTTTATGGTTGCTAGTTGCTACTTACTTTCTTTTTGTGATATTTTCATTTTTTACCATATTTGCAGGAGCCAGTAGGAAAAGAAATGAGTAATATTGTGATATTTAAATTATTTTGACCATGTTTCGTACTTTTATTGTGTTATTTTTAAAAATTTGTAAGTGATATGATGAATGATAAATCTTTTCTTTCATTTTATCATATTAAATTTCTTAGTTCATGAAAAATAATGTATAAAAAAAAGTATAGATTTTATTTTTTAAAAAAAGTTAGAATTTTTAAAAAAAATTAAAAAAAAAGGTGGGTTAGGTGGGTTGGCCCGACCCACCACCTTGGCGGGTCGGGCTGGGATTTCCAGCCCGTTTAGGTAGACTAACCCGAGTGGGCCAACCCGTCACGTGTCCAACCCGTGGTGGGTCAACCCATGTGGGCCGAGTTGGCCCACTTTGACAACTCTAATCTTCACCACCCATTAAGCTCTCCATCCAATTGAAATCAAGTAAGAAAGCCCCAAACACCCAAAACCCCAATTTCTCCAATTTTGGGTATTTTAGGAATTCTTCAAATACTTTCAATCGGGGCATTCTGAGGTTAAATTCGAGCTTAGTGGGTGTTATTGAAAGCTTAGTGAGGTTCATAATCGAAGCTAAACTGTAGGAATTGACCGGGTATGGAAATTTGGAAAATTTAGCTAGAAAATTGCTATAAATTCGAAATTGATAGTTTGATGCATGTTTAGGCTTCGATTGGAGTAGTATAGGTGTTATAGATGCTGGAAATAGTCAAGGGAATAAAGCCCGAGTATTTACCGTCTCGACCGGAACCCAATCCGGTGTAAAAGAGGCGAAATACTAAGCCACAGTACCGTAAAGAGCTGTGCGGTGGGTTGAACACCTCGGTCTAGTCCGTGGTGGACACCTAAGACCCGTTAAATTGGTTCAAAGGCTCTAATTGTACCCAATTATATTTTTATATATAATTAAAGAGGTAATATTTAAGCTTTTACTCGGCGAATGAGGGAGACGGTGGAATGAGTAAGCTAGAGCCTCTTTAGAACCGTGAATTTAATTCTTTTATTTGTTAGATACCCATATGAACACATGAAGGGAAATTTAGACAAGTGGGAATCTCTAACCTAAGCAATTAGAGGTTCTAATTGGCTCGAAAGTGTGAAAGCCGATATATGACAATATGGACTTTCAAAAAGAGAAATTTAGACGACATAACGTACTAAATAATTAATTCTTGGAAAATAGCTAAAGGGTGCATAAGCATTAGCATGACTCGTGCATGGTAGATGCTTAGTTACGCGTTCTAAATTTCTTAAATATAATGTGTATAGGGCACCACAGAGTGATTGGAGCTTCAGGCACTCCCGGTACTGATCAGGAGGGCCAACGAGGTGAGGGGTCTCCCATCCCTGCCCCACAGGGTTGGTTGACTACGTGGAAAATGTGGTTTGCTCTATTATGTGCAAATTGATATATGGAATATATTTATGTGAATAAATTTGTGTTACACGTGTATGATTTGCAAGTAGTCAACTTGCAATAGTATATGTGCTTATATGATTAATCACAAGGTGTATATGTGCTATTGTGGCTCACCGAGCCTTATATGATACCGTGGGTAGGATTGAGTCGGAATTTCAATTGTGAGAGTTTATTAATATTAGGAACCCACTTAAATTGATCATCGTGCAAAGGTGTTGACCGTATGGTACATTGAGGAAAATGAACCTTGGTTGTTAAGTGTGAGTGAGAGTGATGCATAATTGAAAAGGGGGAAACTAGGCCTAACTAGTAATCACGTATAATATTCAACTATTTCTGATAGGGCGTCTTTCAAGGTTAAATATGTTAGTTGAGTTTGTTTAGGTTGTCCGGGTAAATCGAGTCAGTCATCCTGATTGGACAGACAGGATTATAACGTCGACAAGTATGTCACATAGTGGCCATTACCTTGGTTAAAACTAAGGTAAGATGAGTTGCCAGCTATTACTGTAAGCATGCCTTGGAGTCAGAAAGTTCCTAGTGTGATCAACCAGGTTCGTACATGAAATTGCCTTCGGGCCAGTATTTCTCTTAGCGTAACGCGGGAGACAGAAAGTGAATGCCTTCGGGCCAATATTTCTCTTAGCGTAATGTAGGAGATAGAAAGTGAACGCCTACGAGCATAACTATGTATGACTTATGAAAAGATATGATATATGTTTATGATTGGTTTACATGCGGATTAATAAAAACGTTAGGAGCATGAATTAGGATTTTTAATTGTGAATATGATATATTGATTGCCTGATCATATTAAAGGTTACAATATAAATCCGTTTCATGCGCATGTGGTTGTGGTTGCTCCCTTCCCCCAACTGTAGTGGTACCCGCTGCTACGTCAGGGATGGGGGAGCTTCGCACTGAGTCTGTTCGACTCACCCCCTGTTTACATGTTTCAGTTACAGGTGTTTCAGGAGTCGGAAACGCGTCCACTTCTTCTTAGGGAGGCGGACAGATCTAAGGACCGTACGCTTAGTCCGCGTCGGTAGTTATTTTGATTACGTACATATGTTGTGATGTCTGTATATATGATTCCTTTTTGGATGTAGATTTTGTACATATGACTTCCGCATGTGAATAGGATAGATCACACGTATTGAGGCGTGTGATCAATATGTAAATCATATTTATGTGTGGCTAAATATCTGATTGTATGAAAATATGGCTTCCGCGTGTGAATAGGATAGATCACACGCATTGAGGCGTGTGATCAATATGTAAATTATATGCAAGCGTGTGATTGAATATATGTATGACTGTATACAGGACTTCTGTATGTGAAGAGGATAGATCACCCGCCCTGAAGCGCGTGATCAATATGTATACTATATGTACGTGTATATATATAGACTGAAGCGGCGCTGAGCGAGCCGTGGATTGCAAACTGCTTATGTCACCAGAAATGGATGACCATATGTATTATATATTGTTTGTATTAGAAATGGGTAGATATACACATATTAGAATGTCAATCAGGGATTAGAGGCTTACGGGATAGGAGAAATCCTACTTCCCGTGCCGGTCACGGACGTCCAATAGGGGGTCGTGACAACTTGAACATAGAGATAGGAGACCGGGTCCCACTTGAACAACATCATCGAACATAACTTAGGATCCAGCATTTGATTGTATATTATATATATATACCAAGACCAACCTTTGGTTTTCAGTTTTGACCTTTAAAGAAGCATAAATAAATTTTACAAATTATTAAGCGCCATGCATATATAACAAAGTCTAAAAGTTTTCTCAAATAAAGTCGAACTAAAAACAGAAAATACAAAGAAAGACATAGATGTTTTGACGCTAGCAGAAGATCATAAAAGGCTAAGCTTGTTCCCAAAGATCACATTTGACTTCACTTGATTCAAACCCCTGATCAGATCACTGCATAATCAGAAATAATTAATTAAATTAAAGAAGCTTAAGATATATAAAACAAAATATTTACTTTACATTAGATATCTACCTTTTTAATTTGGGGGAGGGAAATTGTAGGGAAACTGAGGATGAGACGGCACAATGGATGGATCCATGGTGAAGGCTTCAGTATACTGCTGGCTACTTTCAGCTTGCTGGTCCTTTAAAATTAATTAACAAATTAAAACCACGAATTAATTCCTCATTCAAATTAGTTGAATTAATTAGACACATAAAATAATTAGTGTTTAATTAATTAATACTCACAGTCACATTAATCCCCATATTCATCAAACTCTCATCAACAATTGGAGCAGCATAATTAGGATTTTCTGCAGCTTGTCCAGAATGTTCTTCCTGACAATTAATTAATTAAAGAAAAATAACATATATATATATATATATATATATATAATTTTCTGAAAATCTAAGAGCTAGGATCATCAATCCAATTAATGAATTAATTAACGTTGGAAATTAAAAGAAATAAATAAAAATGACCTGAAGTCAAGGTTGAGGTGGAGGCACGAGAGATGGATGGCCAACTTGGTATTGCAATGGAATAACATCAGTTAAGAAGTCGTAGAGTTTATTTTCAAGACTGGATTCAACAACGTCATGACGTTGAATAACACGTCTCTTGTTCTCTTCAATTTGCATCCAAGCACGAAGGCTCATTTCTTGAATGAAAATCTCACATGCTTTTGATAGTAATATTGGAGTTTCCGCACTGATCATCTGTAATTATCCAATAAACAAAAAGTTATAATAATCAATGACACCAAAATCTTTAATTAATAAACTAACTCATAATTATCACAAAAAGTTATAATATATAGGCTAAAATGCACTAAGACCCCCTGAGTTTTGGGTGAGGGGCACATAGACCCCCTGATTTTTAAATCGTTGCACATAGACCCCCTTAGTTTTTACTTTGGGGCAGAAACACCCCTTCCGTTAGGGTTCCGTTAATTTTAGATGTTAAGTGCCATGTCAGCAGGGCAATTTGGTAATTTCATACATAAGCTTAATTATCCACCCATTTTTTGACCCACCCATTTTCTCTCTAATTTTTACCCACCCATTTTTTTCTCCAATAACCCACCCCCAATCTTAGCATCAAAATCCCTAAATCTAAAAAAAAGAAAGGCAGCACCATCATCAGTCATCACACAAGGCCACGCAAGGAAGCACCATCGCACCATCATCAGTCATCACACAAGGCCACGCAAGGAAGCACCATCGCACCATCATCACTCTATCCTATTCACTCTATTGTGTCCCCAAGAAAGTATCTTGCTTTTGATAATTTTCTTGATACAAGCAGAAAAGAAATCAAACACCCACATACTACGGTCAAACCCTGAGACAATTTTTAGTTTCGCATTCGAATCACAAGAGATCAAACAACATAGGAAGAAGTAACGTTTTAGACTTTTAGCCACACGTAGGATGGATCTTTGTGCTTCTTCGATGGACTCTTCTCGACGATGCGACGGTGGACGGAACGACGACGCGATGGTAGACTGTCATTCGATCGGTTTCTATTGGTTATGGTGGCCATCCTCCTTCGATGGTCTGTGCTTGTGAGAATGGGGATGTTGATCGATGGGTGTGTGTGGGTGTGAATGAATTAGGCCGGGTTGGGGGTGGGTTACTGGAGAAAAAAAATGGGTGGGTAAAAATTAGTGAGAAAACGGGTGGGTCAAAAAATGGGGGGTAATTAAGTTTATGTATGAAATTATCAAATTGCCCTGCTGACGTGGCACTTAACATCTAAAATTAACGGAAGGGGTGTTTCTGCCCCAAAGTGAAAACTCAGGGGGTCTATGTGCAACGATTTATAACTCAGGGGGTCTATGTGCTCCTCACCCAAAACTCAGGGGGTCTTAGTGTATATATATATATATATATATATATATATATATATATATATATATACTTAAGTACTTTCGTCATTACACGACTATATGTGATTCGAATATCTAACTCGGTCGTTATGAGTAAGATTGGTCGTTACGACATGCGAATTAATTGGACAAAATCATTAGATTTGTTGTTAATTTGTTGTTAAACAACTAAAATTTAAATTTAACTTGTCGTTACGGCAAATGACATGCGCGACAATAATCCGACCAAATTCATTAATTAATAACTCTATATCTTGGTTATTTTGTACCTATTTAACCTAAATTTTGAATGGATCCGCAACTTTGTCGTTACACAAAATGGCGGCCGGATGTATAATTATTATAAAACGGCTACTAATTTCAGTAAAATGGAATATTGTTCTAGTAGTTGTAAGCTTTGCATGTTAAAATGATCTCAATTCAAAATTAATGATGCATATTAATTAATGTTAAAAATAAATGAGAAAGAAACAAGGAAAACGAGGGCAAACAAAAAAAGGATGGAATCTTTGCAAACCTTTACATCAAAATCAAACTTCATGATTCTCTTGATTCGAGCCAAAGGCAATTGATTTTGGCCCCTAATTGCTGACACAAGTACATACACATAGAGATTGAAACATGTCATATATAATTTTATAAAATTGAGTGGTTTTGGTAAATTTTTTCCTGATTTTGGGAAAGATGAAAATGAAAAATTAAACCTTCAGCATTCTGTATCTCATACAATTGTTGTTGCCAAAACATTTGTAATGCCTGGTTCTGCACTCCCATGAAATAATCAAAATGTATTAGATTTTTCAAGAAACTTTTGTAGAATATAGCATACACAAAAAAAGAGAGAGACAAAGAATGATTTAGAGAGAGGGGGAAAAAGTAATTATGCTAGTCTACTTCAAAGTTGATGAATTTTGAGAAATTTGATGTCCTTATCTTATCTACGTTTGGATCCTCTAAATGAAATGGTGAATTTTCCCTCATACCAACCAATCAATAACGATAAAGGTGGGAATATGAGAGATTCTTATTAGAGAAATTAACCCAGAAAATTGAGGGAATCCAAATTCAAAGAGAAAGAAGACATGAAGTGAGAGTACCAAGGAAAGAGAAAATTAGTTATTCTGAAGGGAGTCTCAAGAGTTCAAGAAGTTGAAGTCCCTTTTAAAAGAAGAGAAACAGAGAAATAGTAATTATGCTTGAGTCTTCTTCAAAATTGATGAATTTTGAGAGGGACAACAAAAACTCTTGTCAAAGAAATTAACCCCTTCAATTTTTTAAAGAAATTGAAGGAATCCAAATTCAAAGAGAAAGAAGATATAAAGAGAGAGTGATAAAGAAAGAGAAAATTAGTTATTCTAAAGCGATCATCGAGAATTGAAAATGTTGAAGTCCCTGTCAAAAGAAGATCAATAGGGAAAAAGACAAAAGTAGTTGGGAAAAAAATTGTTTGTACTACCATCTTCAAAACTAAATCTTTTTCCCAATTTCTATATGAGAAATGGTGGAGAATATCCAGTAAAAAAAAGTGATGATTCATATAAAATGGGCATCAATTTTCCTTCATCTCAACTATTCAATAATAAAGTTGAAGGTGGGAATGAGAGAAAAAAGAGAAAATTTGTTATTCTGAAGTGAACTTTAGGAATTGAAAAGGTTAAAGTTCCTGTCAAAAGAAGTAATAAAGTAGTTAAAGAGTGAAAAGACCTTTTGCTCTTCTTGACGATACTGAGCAAGCATATAAGGTGGAATTGACATGAATTCCGGAACCTATTCGAAAGGAGGTTGATTGATGATGTTGCTGAAATCTGTTAATGGCTACTGGTTGAAGTTCTCAGTGCTTCCAAAATCCCCCAAAACGTTTTGGCCTGCATGCTGATCAGAAGTGTTGCCTTCATTTTCCATTTCTCTCTCTCTCTCTCTCTCTCTCTCTTTCTCTAAGTTTTTCTCTTCTTTGCCTCTTTTTCTCCTTTTAGGTAGATTTTGGGGTCTCTTTATATTGGGGAAAAGTAGTACTTCTATGGAATAAGGAACCAAAGTGGGTGTGACAAGGGAAATGAGTTAGCATTAAATAAAAAAGGCTATTCACTAATGCTTAATTAAACTTGGTGATAAATGCATTGATTCATTAGTATCAATGACAAGGGAAAAAATAAATAAATAAATTTAATTTAATTAGTTATGCTAGTTAAAATATTCCCGGGTATTACAGTGAGTGTGCACCATTCATATCTTATTTGCTATATGGTGAGTATCTTCCATGGGGAGGCAACTTCTACATATATATAATTACATTCATTATAACTATTTTTCATTTGGCATCGTCTTTGATCTTCACTTTTCTTACGTGTTGATCTTGTTGTTGATAGGATGTGCTGATCTTGTTGGGTTTATCATTGATCATTGTGAGGGCGAAGTAAATTTGTGTTAATTTTTATGTTTCATATTCTTCAACTGTATTATAAATGCTAACGGCATTTTGAAGACAGTCTTTCTACCTTTATTTCTATCTAAATTTGATAACTTAGGCCATCTTCTCTTGAATTCTTCCGACATTTTAGCCATCTATTGGTATTTCCATATGAGACTATGTAATATAGTTCTGATATGCATAACGTTGCTATAATGTTTTTTTGTCGAAACAAACATTAAATGCTATGAAATACATGTTATTAATTAGTCATTAGTTTTATACTATTTTCTCTATTATTGTGGACTTTATAGGTTCAAATTGAAGGACAATGATATGAGCACTATTTCCTAGCAATTTATGTGAAGGCTCAATTTATCTATTTGTACTTATCCCTAATCAACAACTATTTGTGTATTTGTATTATATTATATTTATTGTATTATAATATTTGTACTTACCTCTAGTGTAATAAACTATATTCCTTAGTTTTTCTTTAGGAATTTGTCAGTATACAACAAAACTAAAATATGGACAAGGGCTGGATTGATTTGCCAAGGTTTAGCAATGATTACATCAATGGCGTACAATCATTTTTAGATTTTGCTTTCACTAAAGGAAAACCACAAGGAGGAGAAATTTTATGCCCATGTAAAAAATGCCGCAATCTTAATTGGCAAACGAGAGATGTAGTGTTGGATCACTTAATATGTAAGGGATTTGTACAAGGCTATAATGAATGGGTTTTCCATGGTGAAGAGATTTCTCTTATAGATTCTAATGGTGAGTTAGATGATGAAATGGACTCATACGATGACATTGATGGCTTATTATACGACAGATTTAGAAATGTGGCACAAGCAGAGGGAATTTGTGAAAGCCCTAATGAAGATGCTAGAAAATTTTATAATTTGATTGAAGAAGCACAAGAAGAATTGTATCCAGAGTTTAAAAGTTTTTCAAAACTATCATTTACCATTCGACTTTATTTGTTGAAATATCTTTATGGATGGAGCAATGCATCGTTCACCGCCTTATTAGAATTACTGAAGGAGGTTATACCTGATTTGAACATTCCTCAATCTTTCAATCAAACAGAGAGAATGGTTAGGGACAGCCACCGGAAACTCACCAGAGACACAGCTCCGCCGCCGGAGACAGCCACCGGACCTCTCTTTTAACACTCACAAGCCTTCTAGCAGATTGATTCAAGGTGAGAAAGCCCCAAACTCCCAAAACCCCAATTTCTCCAATTTTGGATATTTTAGGAATTCTTAAATTCCTTCCAATTGGGGCACTCCGGGGTTAAATTTGAGCTTAGTGGGTGTTATTGAAAGCTTAGTGAGGTTCAGAATCGAAGCTAAACCGTATGAATTGACCGGGTATGGAAATTAGGAAAAATTGGTTTAGAAAATTGCTCTAAATTGAATTTTGCTGGTTTGATGCATGTTTAGGCTTGGATTGGAGTAGTATAAGTGTTGTAGTTGCTGGAAATAGACAAGGGAATAAAGCCCGATTATTTACCGTCTCAACTGGAACCCAATCCGGTGAAAAGAGACGAAATACTAAGCCATCGTACAGTAAGGACTTGTGCGCTGGGTTGAACACGTCGGTCAACTCCGTGGTGGACACCTAAGACCAACTAAATTGGGTCCAAGGCCTTTCTTATACCTATTATATTTTCTATATATAATTAAAGAGGTAATATTCAAGCTTTTACTCAGCGAATAAGGGAGACGGTGGAATGAGTAAGCTAAGGCCTCTCTTGAGCCGTGGCTTTATTCCCTTATTAGTTAGAAGTCTGTATGAACATATGAAGTGGAATTTAGATAAATGGAAATCTCTAACCTAAGCATTTAGAGATTCTAAGTGGCTCGGGTGGGTGAAAGCCGGTATAAGACAGTAAGGACTTTCAAAAAGAGAAATTAAGACGACGTAACGAAGTAAATAATTAGTTCTTGGATATAGTTAGAGGGTGCAAGAGCATTAGCATGACACGTACATATTAGATGCTTCTTTACCACAAGGTAATTGGAGCTCCAGGCACTCCGAGGATCGATCAAGAGGGCCAACGAGGTGAAGGGCTCTCCCATCCCTGTCCCACAGGGTTGGAAGACAACGTGCAAATGTGGTTTGCCTTATTTTATGCAATTATCATATGAAGTGTACTTATCTGAATGAGTTTGCGCTACGTGTGTATGGTTAGTAAGTAAATAGTGGAAATGCAAACCCAATATGTCTATATGTGATAATGTGGCTCAATGAGCCTTATGTGTTACCGTGGGTAGGATTGTGTCGTGATTTCATATGTGAGAGTTTAGTAACATTTGAAACCAATCATATTGATCGTCACTTAAAGATCTCGTTTGTATGGTTTGTTGAGGAAAACTGAACTTAGGATTGTCGAATGTGAGTGAGAGTCTTACATAATTGGAACGGGGGAATCTAGGCCTAACTAGTGAACACGTATAATATTCAGTTAGTTACTAATAGGGCGTTTTTCAAGGTTAAATTTGTTAGTTGAACCTGTTAGGTTAGTTCGGGTAGATCGAGTCCGTTATCCTGGTCGGACAGACAGGATTCAGTTAACAGTAAGCATGCTACATAGTGGCCATTACCTTGGTTTAACCGAGGTCAGACAAGTTGCCGGCTATTACTCTAAGCGTGCCTTGGAGTCAGAAAAAAAATGTTTTAACGAATTCAAATTATACATGGATAGTTCATATATAGAGTACATATATGAAGCCACTCTTTTGTTGTTCCAAATTGTCGTAATTCATAGATTTAGTACATGGTTGGACTTGGGTATTGACTTTTACCGACAGTGAAACATATCCATATTATCTTTAGTTGATATTTGGTAGAGTTCAAGTAATTCGTTATTTTATCCCGTATGCGAGTTAATATTAAAAAAATATATTATTTTACCTATATATCAACCTGTAGCATACAAATTAACTAACGTTCACTAAATTCAAACTCCAGAGTCTAGAAGCATATCCATTATATTCTTCGATAAAACATATATAAGTTGGTTTACCACTTTAATTAGTCGTTTGCTAAAAAATAATACTCAATAGATATGTGAGTGAGTGATATGGAGAAGAATAATATAATTCACACATTAATTCGACTCAATTGCTTTTAATTATAAATATTAATTTGGATCAGAGAGACCAACATTTGATTAGATTAGATTACATAGATAGCATTACACCATTATGACCAACCTGTGGTACTCTTGACCTTAAAGACAAACACATAGAATTAGAAATAGACATAATGCAATTCCAAACATAGTCCAACTCGATCGAGCTAAAAACACAGACAACAGAAACAAAGTTAAGACACATGAAATTAAGCTAACGCTAATTTCATTTTATTTTATTCCCATCACACGATGGCTGGCTTGACTCCATTCAACTTCCTCATATCGAATGCATTTCTCTGGGTTCACTACAATGACAAAAAATAAATAAGTTTAATTAAAAAGTATATATATGTAGGAAATTCTAAATGAAAGAATATATACACACAAGAAAAATAAATAAATGAATGAATGTGAGAAATAATAGCATAGAGATTTTTTCACCTTAGTCGATGGTTCCCTAGTTGCAGTTTCAGCTTCCTTGTCCTTTAAAGTTAATTTTCAAAACACAAAATAATGAGTTAGAGAATTGAATTAATAACATATTAATCATAATAATATAATTAAACTAATTAACAGTGGAGTTATATTATTGCACTAATACAATTTAGTGTTTAATTGATACTCACATTGCCCACATTCATCACAGGGGCCTCCTCATCAGAATTCGTAACTTCTTCAGCAGTTATTATTCCACAATGTTCTTCCTGATAATTATTCAAAATACCATAACTAATTTAACTATCAATTATCTTGGAAATTAAAATGAAGAAAATTTAAAAAAAAATGAAAAAAGAGATGAGACCTTGACATTGGAAGAGGGATGGTCATTCGGATCCAGTGGAACAAGATCAGCTAAGAAGTCATAGACTTTGTTTTCATTAATTTCTTTAGCAAAATCATTTCTCTCAATAGTGTTCTTGTTCTTCTCTTTAGTTCGAATCCACGCACGAAGGCTGAGTTCTTCGATGAAGATCCGTTGCTTTTTCTAGCACAGCTCGACTTTCTACTATACTATCCAATATCTACTCAACCACATACATGCATATATGTTAAACAATTAACATTGTGAAGACACAAAAAGAAATGAATGGATCGGATAGAGATGTTGAGGGAAGAAAAAAATTGCGAACCTCCAAGTCATCAAAATCGACTCTCATTGCCCTATCCATGCGAGTTGGAGTGATTGAACGACCTAGCTCTGAGGCAAGTACACATCATCAAGAAAAAAAATGTTATATTGAGATCATATTCGATATTAATATTGAAACCTTAAAGTCTAAACTCTAAATTCTTATCAAAAGATGAGATAGCAAAAAAGCAGAGAGAATAGTGCTTAGGGATACAATTGATTGCGCTATCATCATCAAAACTAAAACTTCCCCTCCCCCTCTTTTGTATGTGTGAATGATATGGCGAAAAGCCGAAAATTTAGTTAAAAGAGCGACAAATATAAAAAAATAAAGTAGTTAAATTAAGAGTGCATCCTTGACACTCCAAGACCTATACCCGGTGATGATGGTGCAGAAATTGAAGAAGCATTCATCTTTTGGTTTTCCATATCTCTCAATATTCTCTAGCACTCTCTCTTTCTCTCCTTTCTTGTTTTTGCCTTCTTTTAGGTAGAATTCACCCTAATTTTAAAGGAAGGTTTTAATACCCCGAAAAATTTTGAGGATTAAAGAATGATTTATTTAAAATTTTGAGGATTTAAGAATGATTTTGTAATACCCCGGAAAAATTTCGAGGATTAAAGAATGATTTATTTAAAATTTCGAGGATTTAAGAATGATTTATTCTGGGGCTAGGAATTAAAACCTTAAAAGAATATAGGAAAAGTATGAAGGTTAAAGGAAACCGGAAAGGAACTGCGAAATTCTTCGAAATTTCAAGTAAAATACAAGATGAAAGAAAGGAGTAAAATATTTTTTTTTTGGAAATTATTCAGGACCTACGAAATTAGAAACCCAAAATAAATAGGAGTGGGAACTAAATCAAAATATTATTAGTTATTATTTGTTTAATTATTAATTAGTTATTTTTATTATGATTATTTTAAATATTTAAAAGGGTGTTTTTAAGAAAGTAGAAAGTGAAAGAAAAGAAGTAGAAAATAATTTTTGGATTTAATTCGGGACCTAAGAACTTGGAAACCCGAATTAAATAGGGAAAGTGATAAAATTAAAAATACATATTAGTTATGTTAGTTAAATTAATAATTATTTTAATCTTTAATTACATTATTTTTATTTCAGTTTTTCTTTTTTATTTTTATTTATTAATTAAATGTATATATATATATATATATAAATTAAATAAAAGAAAAAGAATTGAGAGAGTGAGAGACGCGTGAATAAAAGAGATAAGAAGAGAAAAGGAAAAGAGACAAAGAAAGAGAGAAAAAACGTAGAGAGAGGGAGAAGAGAGAGAGAGGGAGCACGAGAGGAAGAAAGGGGATGGAGGTATCGTCGAATATTCGTCGGAAACTCGCCGGAGGAGAGCGGTTCGACGCCAGCCACGACCACAGGAGCTCGACTCCAACATCTCCTACACCTTCCACCAATCGAATCAAAGGTTGGTAACCCCAATTTCATTCGAAACCCCCAATTTCTTCGTTTTAGGGATTTCTTCGATTGACCTTCGATTGAATTGTTTTGAGGGTAGATGGAGACCTAGAAAGTGTTCTTGAACACTTAGTTGGGGTAGGAATCGAGATTTTATTCTCGGGTTTGCCCAAATTCGAATTTGGAAGGATTTGGGGTTGAAATTATAATTATTTTTAAATTGGGAAATTGTGATAATTGGGATTGAACTTGGATTTGAGTAAATATGTTTGGATTGATATTATAATGTTGAGATATTAGCTCAACAAGACCCGTGAAGAGCTGGCCCGAGGTTACAAAGGTTGAACCTTGACTTTAACGTACTGGGTCCCTACTCGGGTTGCCCAAATACACTTTAAGGGTGATGTTGAGGGCTCCAAACCTCTTCTTTTCAATCTTAAACACCCTAGAATAATTCTAAATATGCTATCAAGCATCAAGAATTATTTTAGGTACCTTCTTGTTTCTCAAGGATGGAAACTTGCGGAACAATGAAGTCCAAATTCTAAAATGGTAATTTTATTCCTTCATAATTATTAGGAAGCCTTAAGTAGGATGAATTAGAGATGTATTGAGGTTTAGAAACTAGATTTCTTAGAACTCGAGTAAGAACACAAGTTGAAATAAAATGTTTAGACCTTACTAAAAATTAGGATTCCTTCCAACCAAGCTAGATAAGTTTCCTAAGAAGTGAATACAAGTAGATAGAGGTCTAAAAGTCAAATCCAAGTATGTGAAACACTCAAGTAGAGTGTTATATGCGAGTAAGTCAAGTGTCCGAGGAAGGATACGCCTAAGTCGGGATAGAGAAGTCCGATAAGACCAAGAGCTTGACTCTGTGGCAACCATGGACTACATGTGATAAGTAATAAGTTAAGCTAAGTAATAATCTTAATGAAGTAAATGTTGTTCTTATAGGAACAACGGCACGCAAAAGAGTGCAACAGGAACTCCGAGGAGACTAAAGTCACAGGAAAGGGTTGCATGGAAGGTTGGCCAAGGTGAGGGCTCTTTCATCTCTGCTCCTAGGGTTGTATGCTTATGTGGATAACATGAGTTTGTATATTCTCTGCTTGTTTGATATGTGTTTGCTAGAGGTATAGAATGCTAAAAGAATAAAAGAACTAGAAAATATGTTGTGGAAAGTAGCTTGGATAGGAAGACATAGGAGTAGAGTGTAATTGTTTGCTATGATTGGTATGTTACAAATCCAACTCATACCCTCCAGAGGCATGATGAGTAATTTATTAAATCTTTTCCACGACGGTGGCAAGAGTCCTTGTACGGAAGGACTAAGCTTTTATTTTGAAAACTCGTCACGACGGTGACTTAAATTATAATCATGCAAAGGGAGTTATTGGTGGGTATCGGATTTGATTATGCTAGCGATGTGATACATCGACTAGAACAACGTCAGATGGCACTTGAGACCTCAGTTTTATAATCACCATGACGATGGTCATTGCCCTATCCTGGCAATAGGGTCAGAAAGGATTTGTATTGCTATGACGATAGCTTGAGGTCTAAAGAGTGCATCTGGACGGGTATATGAGTTATATTCTGTTGAGGATACTTGCCCATATTAACAAGGAGAGGAATTGTTGATCCTTCGGGAAAGATACAGTGAATCCTATTAATATGTGAGAATAAGGTAAGGAGACACGGGAGGAACCTACGGGTGAACCGTGAGCCTAACCTAGTAAAAGAGAAATCATCCTATGGAGTTGGTCCAGGGTGTGCCAGTGGCCATGCTTCGAGACGTCGTGACGTGCCCGCCATGTGGCCTGGTTGGGTAATGGACGAGTGGGCTCAAGCTATTGCCCCGCAGTAAAGGGGTCAGGACGTGCCACGTGGTGGCTATGTGTCAGTTGTTTGATAGATAGAAGTTAATTGTGTTTGGTTAATAGAATTGTCACGTGGTGACCAATACCCAAGTGAATGGGTTAAGTATTGTTTGATTAATAGAATTGTCACGAGGTGACTAGTACCCAAGTGAATGGGTTAAGTATGCTTTGCCACGTGGTGGCCAGCAACCCGAGTGCACGGGTTTGAGGTAGAAAAGACATGTAATGGCTAGTAAATACCCTAGAGTGGGGGAAGTTAAGTAGATGTATGTTATAGTATCTACGTGTACTTAAAGAATTGTCTATATTTGCCTATAATTACTGATTGTGCGGCGTAGTGGTGATGTACAGGACTACATCACCACAACGTCTTGTTTGATTCAAACATGTTGAACGTGAGAAGACCGGTAAGTAAAAGCCGGCATTATATGTTTTATGTTTACTTGTTGAGTGATGATGTGAATTAAACTACTGCATGCTTGTATCTGTTAAATGCATGTGAGTGGTTGGGTGAAATATGTGTTGTTGTGTGGTCGCGAAGAATGTATGCTAATTAACAGTAACCAGTTGTTTTTGCATGTGGTTGTGTATGACTCCCAATCCCAGCGCCATGGTACCCGCCTTGCGCCGGGGATGGGAAAGTTCTCACTGAGTCGCGTGGTTAAGACTCACACCTCATTTTTACTACACAGAGACAGGTTAAGTACAAGTGGAAGAAGTCTCGGTGGAACGAGGGTTGAGCAACACTTTCCAAGACCCACAACTTGTTCATGTGGGTGAATAAATTGTAATTGTAATTTAATTTACTTTATCAGGTATCATAAAGTAAAGGGTAGAAGTACCCAACTATATTGTATCACTAAATCTATAACTGTCAGCTTCACACACCTTAAAATGTATATATATTCATATATCTATTGCATGTGAATATGATAGGCAGCATCTTCGGATGTGTAGCTAGTATACAGGTTATATATACAATGTTTCAAAAAGTTATTTTAGGTCTTCAACGTTTTTTTTGGGTCAAAATTGGTCCTCCAGCGTAACTTCGTCTGGTTTTTTTGTTAAATGCTGACGTGGAAGGCTTATGTGGCACACCCTCTCTCCTACGTGTCATATTTGGATGGTATGACACCCTCTCTCACTTCAATTCAGCAAAACGACGCCGTTTTGCATCACTTCTCTGTCCCTCCAACTCATCAAAACGGCGTTGTTTCGCTGAGTTGGAGTGAGAGAGGGTGTCATATCATCCAAATATGACATGTAGGAGAGAGGGTGTGCCACATAAGCCTTCCACGTAAGTATTTAACAAAAAAAACAGACGGAGTTACTCTGGAGGACCAATTTTGACCAAAAAAAAAACGTTGAGGACCTAAAATAACTTTTTGAAACGTTGAGGACCAAAAGAGTAATTTGGCCTATTATTAGCAAGTTATTTAATTAATTAACATTACCTTCAGATTTTTTTTATATATATTAATTAGTAAATGAAAAGAAAGGAAAAGGAAATAAAAAGGAAAAGGAGAGAGGAAGAGGGCCACGGGGAAGCAGACAAGAAAGAAAGAGAAGGAAATGAGAGAAAGGGAGAAGAGAGAGAGAGAGAGAGAGCTAGCGCTTGGAGGTGGGAGGAGATCCGGCGAGCCGGAGTTGGAGGAGGAGCTGGAGATCATCCTTGTCATCTTCCTCATCTCAATCTCTCGAGTTAAGGTTGGTACAACGCCCAATTCTCTCCAAGTTCCCATTTTCATCATTTTTCTTCATTTTTGGAATTGAGTTGAGAATCCGAGTTTGGGCGGATTCGAGGGTAGAATAATGTTCTAAAGTGTTCTTGAACACTCATCGGGGTTAGGATTCGAGGTTTGATCGTTGGATTTGAGTTGTAGGACTTCCTAAATATAGTATATATGTAGGAGAACAAGACCCGTGAAAAGTGGAATCGCAGCCGGTTCGGAAAATGGCCGAAAAGGGGGCCGAAACCAGCCACATCACAGTAAAAACGTTGTTGTGCAGCGAGCTGGCGCTGCAGCGCCCAAACCCACTTGCTGGTTGGCCAAGGGCTACCAAGGGAGCACCTTGGCGCGGCAGTGCCAGAATGGGCGCTGCAGAGACACCCTAAACTACCCTACAAAGTTCCAGCCATGAAATTAAATAAGAAACAAACATAATTAGGTAGGTTACATATTTTAAAAATAGAGATAAATAGGAAATTTATCACAAATTAATCCCTTTTAATGCTTTTAAGAGCTTATAACTGAATTTACTATTTTTAAAGCCAAGTAAATACCCAATTAATGTGGTTATAGTTGCCAGAAACCAAAGGCAAGAAGAAAGTGACCAGAAATAAGATTGAAATGTCAAGACCCATCACTTTAGAACACAAACTAAACAACCCCTTAAGCATCACTCACTAATACACCTAGATTAAAGTCTACTCGAGGCCTAAGTGCCTAATTTCCACCCCAAACAGCCCTTAAGTTGCCAGCAAAACACCCTTAGATGTCCCTAATCATGATACCCGAGCCCCAGCAACCCAACACCTCACCACACTCATCATTGCCACTCCACATGCCTTGGGTGTTATACATAGAGATGAAAACCGAGAGGAGGCCGTACCAGCAACCCAAAACTAGAATTGAGAGCTGAGAGCAAGAGAGCATAGGTTCAGAGAGAGGCTGAGACCGTGTGTGAGCTGGGGGAATTGAAGAACTGCAGCTGAAGGTAGAGAGAGAAGCAGAAATCCACACACACCCCCACACCAGAATTTTGTTGTTCTTGCATCAATTTACCCAAGCTGTCCAGAGGTTAAAATCCATGGTTCTTCTTCTGAAAATCAAGGTAACATAGTGTTGCCCTTCCTTCTCCATCCCTGAGCCAAGAGCATCCACCAGAAATGGTGGTATGAGCCTCTATGACTCAGTTTCTCGAAGCTGCCATAGAGTGCCCTGTTTTCGGGAAGTGTTGTTCCAGGAAGCATAACTCTTTCATTTCTTGTCCAAATTGAGCATGTGAGTATTCAATAGAAAGCCAAGACAATGAAATTTAAAAGCCCCTTGATGCATGCATGATCAGAGGCTGCCGTATAGGGGTTCATAGCCTCGAAAACTTGCTAATTTTCTGCTAAAAATGCTATTTTCTGATGTAGAGTTGTATGCTTGCTGAATTTTGTGTCTCTGATGATCTGAGTTCTGAATTGAGTTGAAATGATTAAGTAAAGGTTATTAGGATCTCTTGGTGGTAGGAACCTATTGTGATCACTCATGAAGCTTCGGGTTCAATAGTAATGATTCTTAGCATTCAAAACTGAAATTCTTCTTCACTTAAAACTGTGTTTGTTTCTTTCTCCCTACTGCAAATTTTTCTCTTTCATTGCTACTTTTCTGTAAAATGCTAGCTGGTAAGTCATTAAAGGTCTTGGAAGGATAAAGTGATGGTATGAAAGTAAGAAAGAAAATTTTCTGTGATAAAACAAGGAGGGCATGAGGTGGGGATGAACTCTTTAAACTGAAAATGGTTAGTGAACCCTTTTTGAACTACTGCTGGAAGGTGAGTGTACCTCCCCCATGTACCTTCTATTTTTCCACAATGGCTACATGCTGAAAATTGGCCTATCCAATGCTAAATCTCTATTTTAGAAGCTCATAGAATGTAAGGAAGAGTGAACTTATGATTTTTGAAAGAATAACTTAAGTTTTACAAAGTGAGTTATCAAAGTTTGTAAATCCTGTTATGTGTGCATCTTGGTGAGTGTCTTAGTTGTCATAACCCAGAGAATGCTGCTGGTAGTCTAATTTAATTATGGAAAGCTTAGACATGCCAAAAAGTGGAATTTTGTGATACATACATGTTGAGTGTAGCTGTGAGTTTTGTGTTTTCTGTAATTTACTAGTGTGTGAATCTGTTAAGCTTTTTAACCACTTTGAAACACACTAGAATTCCCTTTTTGAACTTGCCTAAGAACCCTAAGTAGCTAGAAGGGTCAAAAGAGAAGAAAATGGCAAAAAGAAGAAAAATGCTTGCAAAAATAGCAACTTTGTTCTGATGTGGCTGCACCCACTTGCTGTGCAAGTCACAAGTGGTCTAAATTTGCTTAGGAGATACGAAATTGGACTGGTCAGAGCTCAAAACAGAAAGGGAGAAGCAATAGGGACTAAACTGAACTAATTTTATTGTTTTTGCCCCTTTTTCAGAATCTATGTGAACTGAGTAAATTGAGGTTGAATTTATGTGCTTTCTGGTCCTATGTGTTACTGTGGTCCAATGTATTGGCAGGGAAGTGGTCAGAGTGACCTCTAACCCCATTTTATAACCTAACTTGATTTCATGGAAATTCCATGTATTTTGCTGCAAAAGTATGACCTCTAGGTGTTATCTTTCTATGAAAACTGCATGAGCAAGTCACAAATAGCCTTTAGGTACGTGCTGCACTTTGGTTTTGGCTTGAAACAACCCAGAACAGAATTTGGGTCTTAATAGGGACTAATTTGTAAGAAAAACTTGAGAAAAGCTGAAAAGTCCTATTTCTACCCAAATTCTGGTTAAATTCTGTTGGGATTTTTTGGATGTGTGTAGTAGGTCCTAATTGACTCTTTGGGTGACTGAGTGGGCTCTAAATACTTGAAATATGCCTTGAATTCCTTTACTTTAAAGAATGGGACTCTTCTGAAAAGAATTGTGAAATTAAGGGTCCAAATGCAATTGTCTTTATTGGAAAACCGACTAAGGCTGTTGAGTATGTATTAATGATGTTTGTGGTGAAATTTCATGACCATTTGATGCTTAAATTAACAGGTATGCCTGTTACTTGCTGTGTAAGTTATATTTGACGTTGTGGTTGACTTCTGTTTGACTTTTGTTGACCAGTGGCTGAATTTATTGATTTGATCAGGCTATTTAAGTGTGTGGCATCCAAATCATGAAACTGAGTTTTAGCATGCATCTGTGAAACTAAAATGCCTTGAGAGGCAGGCCTTTGAGGAAACATCTGTGTTTCTGATGTGCATATGCCCCTAGAGGGGTAAAATGGTAAAATTGCCCTGGAGAGGCAGTATATATGTTTTGATGCCCGGGAGAGCTAATATCTGTGTTAATTTGCATATGCCCTGGAGAGGCAATTGAATAGCAACTGAGTAAACATTACCTATGGATAAAAATTATATTGTATAATTTGATCTGTATGAAAAGGACACACTAGGCTGGCTAGGAATGCGTCCGGGACGTAGCTGCCTAGCAACTAGTGAGAAAATAATCCAGTGCGGGACTGCTGATCCTAAGGTTCTAACTTTGTGCACACACCGGGGGACGCCCTGGGATGTTAGGTAATTACCTGTTGGCCTTATTTGGGCAGGCTTTCCATAGTGGTAAATGGTAAGTCTGTATTGTCTTGTTTCATTAGATTGGTTTACATTGATGGTAATGATTTAACTAGTTGTACAAGTCCTAGAGAGACTTGATGTTTGGCATGGCTGATAAGTGCATGTAGTGGTAAATGTGCATATTTTGAAAAGGAAAATGACTTTTTATCCATTTACAGCTTTTCAGCATGATCATATATTCTGAACTGTGTAAGTGGAAATATCTTGTGATTGATGTATTGATTACTTTCTGATCTTTATAAATGTGGAAATATCTTGTAATCGATGTTAAATAAGTTTAAATTATCTGTTGATTGGGAAGGAAGTATTTTTCTGTATTCTTAGGAATGCAGCTGAACCAGTAATTAGTCTTTTATTAAACTGGTAATCTACGTTACTGGGATTTTATATCTCACTACGTTAGAGTGTTCAGATGCCCAGGTACATACTGCTGCTGGAGATTGAGGTAGAGCTCCGGGAGGTTTCCCTTCTGGGTTACTTCCAAATCCTGAGGGCGGTTAACATCCTTTTCTTCTTCCCTTCGGTTGAGAATGCCCCAGGGACTTAGAAAGGGTGTGGTGGGCAGGTAGCAGGAGCTGACTCATATTTTGGCAATGACCTTGATGTCACTTATGGACTTTAGTACTAACTATTTTTGGCCTGCGTGCCACTGACTTTGACACTTATGTCTGTATATATATGTATGTATGGATTAGATGTCGTACACTTAGGTTTTGAACTGCTTAGATTATATGTGGAGGTTTACTACCTCGTTTCCACCTGATTTTATTTTTATGTACATTTTGGGAGAGCGCGAGAGTATCAAACATGTGGCTTCAAGTTTCTTAGGTTAAAATAACCAACCGAGAGTAAGTGATCCTTGGGGAAACACTTAACTATATTCATCCCGCATGAAAGAAAAAGAAAAAATTGGACCGAGATTTTAAGAAGTTAAGTAAATAACCTAATTCCGCAATTAAAATCAATAAATGAACTAGGATGTTACAGTAATAACCTTAATGAAGTAAATGTTGTTCTTATAGGAACAACGGCACACGATTGAGTGCAACAGGAACTCCGAGGAGACTTAAGTTACAGGAGAGGACTGCATGGAAGGTTGGCCAAGGTGAGGGCTCTTTCATCTCTGCTCCTAGGGTTTTATGCCTATGTGGATTACATGAGTATGTATATTCTCTGCTTGTCTGGTATGTGTTAGCTAGAGATATAGAATGCTAAAAGTATGAAAGAATTAGAAAATAGGTTGTGGAAAGTAGCTTGGATAGGAAGACATAGGGGTAGAGCATAATTGTTTGCTATGATTGGTGTGTTACAAATCCAACTCACACACTTCGGAGGCATGATGAGTATTTTATTAAATCTTTTCCCACGACGGTGGCAAGAGTCCTTGTTTGGAGGGACTAAGCTTTTATTTTGAAAACTTGTCATGACGGTGACTTAAATTATAATCAAGCAAAGGGAGTTATTGGTAGGTTTCGGATTTGGTTATGCCAGCGATGTGAGACATCGACTAGAACAACGTCAGATGGCACTTGAGACCTCAGTTTTATAATCAACATGACGATGATCATTGCCCTATCCTGGCAATAGGTTCATAAAGATTTTATATTGCTATGACGATAGCTTGAGGCTCAGAGAGTGGATCTGGACGGGTATATGAGTTATATCCTGTTAAGGATACTCATCCATATTAACAAGGATAAGAATTGTTGATCCTTCGGGAAATTTGAAAAGAATCCTATTAATATGTGAGACTAAGGTAAGGAGACACGGGAGGAACCTATGGGTGAACCGTGAGCCCAACCTAGTAAAAGAGAAATCATCATGTGGAGTTGGTCCAAGGTGTGTCAGTACGCCGGTTAGTAGTCGGTGAGGAAGAACAAGAGAGAGTTCCTAGTAATCAAGAGATGGAGGTTGTTGAGGAAGAGGATAGGGAATGGCAACAACCACAGGAAATGCCTCGTGAGCCACGGGTAGCACCCAGAGAGCTGCCAATTTCAAAATTTTTGAAGCTTCATCCACCCACTTTCTGCGGAACTAGTGAGAAAGAGGATACGCAATATTTTATTAGAGATGTGGTTAGAATTGGGCACATGCTGAGGTGCTCAGGGCATGAGTTAGTGGAGTTGGCTTCATTTCAGCTGAGGGGAGCCGCGAGAGTATGGATAGAGTCCGTACAGACGAGGTATTCAAGAAGGGTGGCACCGATGACCTGGGAAGATTTTCAGAGGGAATTCCTGGGTCGGTTTCTATCTGAAGGCACCAAAGATGCAAAGCGTCAGCAATTCGAGGAGTTGTGGATGACGCCTAACATGACCGTGACGGAGTATGAATTACTTTTTACAGAACTGGCTCAATTCTCACCTGAGTTAGTTCCTGATGAAGAGGCGATGATCAAGAGATTTATACACCGACTCACGGAGCCGTTGTTTACTGCTTTGCTACCCCAAAGAAGACTGTTTGAGACTTTAGCTCAAGCCGCAGACTATGCTAGAATGATTGAAACCAGGAAGAGGTACGGGACGGCGGTTGATCCCAAAGTCAAGTTGATTACAGGCAGTGACAACCAAGGAGCTGTAAGTAAGAAAAGGAAGACAACAGGTGGAGGAGCAGGATACTCAGGGTCCGCAGGAGGACAATCCTCAACTACCACCCATGAAGCAGGTGCAAGAGGTAATATTCATGGGGGACAGAAAGTGCTAGGGAGCGGAAATGCCGGTAAGGGAAGTCCCCAGTGTGCAACTTGCGGCAGATTTCATTTTGGAATATGTCGTGGTGCAGGATATAATGGCAGAGGGCCAGGGGCTGTAGGTGGAGGACAAGCGCGGGAATTTGCACTTTCTCAACAAGACACTCATGCTTCTAATGCAGTTGTGACAGGTACCCTTATTGTTTGATCTCTTGAAGCACGAGTCTTATTTGATTCCGGCTCCACTCATTCCTATGTGTCGCAGGCATTTGCTTCTAAATTCAACAAAAGTCCATCTAGAATGAAAGAAACAGTACTGGTCTCTACTCCAATGGGAGAATCGGTACAAGTAGAGTATGTGCACAAGTCTTGCATTGTGGAGGTCGATGGTCATGAGACTGTGGTAGACCTTCGGTTGTTGTGTATGGTCGATCTTGATGTGATCCTCGGAATGGATTGGTTGTCATCTTGCCATGTGGTTGTGGACTGCAGGGCTAAATGTTTGAAGTTTAATATGCCAAACGAGGAGCCTTTTGTGATACGGGGTGACGGAGCTGCACCGTATCTAAACTTGATCTCGGCAATGAAGGCATCCAAGTTACATGCAAAGGGATGTAAGGGGTATTTGGCTTTGGTCAAGGATAAAATGAAAGCAGCACTTTCACCAACTCAAGTACCGGTAGTGCGAGAGTTCTTAGATGTGTTTCCAGAAGAATTGCCGTGGTTGCCGCCCGATCGTGAGATTTAATTTGAAATTGAGCTGCAACCTGGCACCCAGCCTATCTCCACACCACCTTACCGGATGGCTCCGAAAGAGTTGAAGGAGTTACATACACACTTCTCTCCTTGGGGTGCACCGGTCCTTTTGGTAAAGAAGAAGGACGGATCTTTGCGGTTGTGTATCGATTACCGAAAGTTAAACATGGTGACAATCCGCAATCAATACCCACTGCGGAGGATAGATGACTTATTTGATTAGTTGCAGGGCGCAAAGCGGTTTTCCAAGATTGATTTGCGATCTGGGTACCATCAACTAAAGATTCGAGAATCAAACATACATAAGACCACATTCAGGACCCGATATGGACATTACGAGTTCTTGGTGATGTCTTTCGGATTAACTAATGCTCCTGCAGCATTCATGGACATGATGAACATGGTCTTTAAACCATTTCTGGACCGATTTGTCATTGTCTTCATTGATGACATCTTGGTTTATTCTAAGAACTCTGAAGAACATGCAGAACACTTGGGATTAGCATTGCAGAAATTGAGAGATGAGGAATTGTATGCCAAGTTCTCAAAGTGTGAATTCTGGCTAGACAGATTTGCCTTTTTGGGTCACGTGGTATCATCAGAGGGAATCCACGTCGATCCAAGTAAGGTAGAAGTGGTGAAGAATTGGTCTCAGCCTACCTCAGTTACTGAAATTCGCAGTTTCTTGGGCTTGGCTGGATATTATAGAAGATTTGTGCAGGACTTCTCTAAGGTTGCTGCACCTATGACTAAGATCACTCAGAAAGGAGTGAAGTTCGTATGGGATGACAAGTGCGAGCAGAGTTTTCAGAAGCTGAAAGACAGCCTCACTACTGCTCTGGTGCTGGCATTACCTAAAGGCACTGGAGTGTATGTGGTATACTGTGATGCATCGAGGATCGGGTTAGGGTGTGTCTTGATGCAGCACGGCAAGTTGATTGTGTATGCATCGCGACAATTGAGGAAACATGAGAAGAATTACCCGACTCACGACCTTGAGATGGCTGTTGTAGTGTTCTCCCTGAAAATATGGAGACATTACCTGTACGGTGAGACGTGTGAAATTTTTACAGACCACAAAAGCCTCAAATACATTTTCGAGCAGAAAGACTTGAACTTGAGACAACGTCGATGGTTAGAGTTGTTGAAAGACTACGACTGCACGATCTTGTATCATCCAGGAAAGGCTAATGTGGTAGCCAATGCTCTGAGTCGGAAATCCATGGGTAGTCTTGCTCATATAAGTGAAGAAAGAAGACCGTTGATCAGAGAGTTGCACGAACTAGAACAGACGGGGAATCAGTTTGAGATTGGGAGTTCTAACTGACTTTTAGCCCATTTGCAAGCTACGTCCTCTCTGGTAGAAGAAGTGAAGGCTAGACAGGATGAAGATACCGATCTCAAGCAAATTAGGGATGTTGTAACTAAAGAGAAAAAGGGATGACGTTCGATTCTCTATGGATAATTTCGGGATACTTCGTTTGGAGGGACGGTTGTGTGTCCCTATGGTTGATAACTTGAAGGAAAGAATCCTTGAAGAAGCACACCGAATAGCTTATACAATCCATCTGGGAGCTAATAAAATGTATCATGACCTGAGACAGCTATATTGGTGGAATGGCATGAAAAGGGATGTCGCAAACTATGTAGCCAGGTGTTTAGTGTGTCAGCAAGTCAAGGCTAAACACCAGAAGCCCACCGGAACGTTACAACAGACAGAAATACCTGAGTGGAAATGGGAGAGGATAACTATGGATTATGTAACAGGGTTGCCAAGATCACAACGTGCATTTGATTCGGTTTGGGTGATAGTGAATCGTATGACTAAGTCCGCGCACTTCTGCCAGTTAAGACCACTTACAGAGTGAGTCAATATGCACAGATTTATCTATCAGAAATCGTTTGATTGCACGGTGTGCCAGTGTCCATAATATCTGATAGAGGGCCACAATTCACTTCCAAGTTTTGGAAGTCATTGCAGGAAGTGTTGGGAACTTGAGTTGATTTGAGTACTGCGTTCCCCCCACAGACCGACGGGCAATCAGAAAGAACCATTTAGATTCTTGAGGACATGCTTCAGGCGTGTATTATGGATTTCGGCGGAAGTTGGGAAAGGTATTTACCTTTGGCCGAGTTTGCTTACAATAACAGTTATCAAGCGAGTATCCAAATGGCACCTTTTGAGGCTCTGTACGGTCGTAGGTGCAGATCTCCAATTGGGTGGTTCGAGGTCGGAGAGGCTAGTCTAATCGGCCCAGAATTGTTACAAGATGCCTTGCAGAAGGTGAAGTGCATAAGAGAGAGATTGCTAACGGCTCAGAGTAGGCAGAAGTCGTATGCAGACAATCGAAGAAGAGAACTTGAGTTTGCCATTGGTGAAGAGGTTTTCTTGAGAATATCACCGATGAGAGGCGTGATGCGGTTCGGTAAAAAGGGGAAGTTAAGTCCTCGGTATATCGGACCGTTTGAAATCCTAGAATGAGTTGGGAATGTGGCGTATCGGTTGGGATTGCCTAGGGAATTGGAGGGAGTACATCCTGTCTTTCATGTTTCGAAGCTTCGGAAATATCTTCTCGATCCCTCGCACATAATCCAATCGCAAGACGTGCAACTAACCGAAAATCTGACATATGAAGAGGAGCCAGTGGAAATCTTAGATCGGCAGTTGAAGAAACTCAAAACGAAAGAGATTCCATTGGTTAAAGTTCTGTGGAGAAACCACTCGACCGAAGAAGCTACATGGGAGGTCGAGGGTGAAATGCGCAGGACGTATCCTCATTTGTTTCAAGACTAAGGTTAGTACTTGTTTGAAATTCAGGGACCAAATTTCTTAAGGGGGGAAGATTGTAATATCCAAGATATTTAGATTTAATTATTTTCATTATTATTAAATTTATTTTTCTTTCAGAAAGAAAAATAAATTAAATTAAAGATAAAATAAAATTAAGGGGAGAAAAATAGGAAATCTAAGTATTCTTTTTAGGACCTAAAAGGAAAAGGAAAAAAAATATATATATATATATATATATATACATATAATATAAATATATATAATAAAATATATATATATATATATATTTATATTATATGTATATATATATATACATATAATAGATTTTGTATGGGGGGCCACGTGACCCCCCATTCCATTTACACACATATAATAATAATAAAAATAAAAGAGGAGTAGCAGCGTGAAGCACAAAAACGCCAGGCTGAAAAAAAAAAGAAACGGAACAGAGCAACACGCAAGGGCAGCCGGGAAGAGAAGAGAGAAGCACACGACGGTTTTCAACCGGAATAACGCCGGAGGGAATATTCCACCGCCGGTGAAGGCCACCAGACTTCATCTTCATTAGAGCTGTCAAAACGGGCCCAACCCACTGGGTTGGCCCGTTTAACCCACCAAATTGGTGGGTTGGGTTCTAAAATATCAACCCGTTTATTAAACGGGTTGGCGTAACCCGACCCACCGGGTTAGGTGGGTTAGCCCGTAACCCACCTAGCTTTAAAAAAAAATCCTAAATCCTAATGAGTATTGAGTAATGACCTTAACCTAATCCCTAAAATCACTCATTCACATTCACTCCTTCACGGCTTCACTGCTTCACTGCTTCTGTGCTTCAGCTTCACTTTACCGTCTTCACGCACGGCTTCATTGCACGCAGACGGCAGACACGCACCGCTTCATCTCACGCAGACACACACGGCTTCAGACTTCAGTTCACCTTCAATTCACCGTTCACGGCTTCACGCACACCGGCACACGCACAGTCGCCAGTCGGTCAGTCGCACTCGAACAACGGGCAACGGCCAACGGCACAAGCCTCTGTTTTCTTCTTCGATTTCTCTCGCACAAGCCTCTTTTTTCTTCACTATTTCTCTTCGATTTGCCGCCGCCGCAAGCCCACCACTCCAGCTCCAGTCCTCCACCGAAGATCGGCGTCGTCTTCCTCTGATCTTCACAGTTCCCATCCTCATGGTTGGCTCCTCACCGAAGATCGAACTTCAGTCGCCTTCACTCTTCACGGTTGGCTCCTCGTCGGACGTCGGCGGCTTTGCCTTCACCAGTTCACCTTCACACCCTTCACTCTTCAACAACTTGCTTCCACATGTTCCATTAATTTTTTATTTATTAATTTTTTCTTGAATTACTTGATGATAAATTCTTGACTTCTTGTTCACTTGTTCTGTTCCCATTTTTTCCTTCTCTTGTTTTTTTCTTAAATACTCTATATATTATTTGAGCTTGAAGAGAAATTCTATTCTAGTTTTTTCTTCTCTTAGTTTGCTCACTGCTAATTAATTTGAATGTAATACTGTAATAGTTTCAACACATTGCTGAGTTCTCTATCAATCCTGTTGGTGACTATTTTGTTGGTGTCATATATGATATAACTTTGTTTGTGTAGGCAGTAGTTCAATGATTCTTTTTTAGTGTATGAATTGAATGGTCTCAATAAGGTTGCTATGCTAATTGCTAGCATTAGTAATAGTTATTTGTTTTGAGATTTTTTGTTTTATTCCTTCTTGCAGTATGGATACTTCTATTAATTATACTCCTAATGATGCTAATCTTATGGATGATGAACCTGATATTGCTTTTGATATGGAAGTTGAAAATGAAGATTTTATTGACGATGATTTGCAAATTTTAAATGATTCAACAAATTCTTCTTCTAGTAAATGTAGAGCTACTGATGCTTCTGGACTAGAAAAAGAAAAACCCTCTAAAAAGCCTAGAAAATGTACTTCTGAAGTTTGGAAATCTTTCACTAAAATAGGCGTAGTTGATGGAAAAGAAAGAGCCAAGTGTAATGGATGTGATAGAAAATATATAGTTGGTAGTGGAAAAATTGGGACTTCAACGCTGGCACATCATATTCCAAAGTGTCCAGGTTTATCTCAATATCATAATGTTGGGATAATGATGTTAGACCAAGAAGGAAAGTTAAGGTTTAAGTTGATTGATCACAAACGAGTGCGTGAGGTTATTTCAATGGCTATTGTTGAGCATGATCTTCCCTATTCCTTTGTTGAATATAGATGGATTAGGGAATTGCACAAATTATTAAATCCTGATGTTAAGCATATTTCTAGGAATACAGCAGTTGCAGATATTTGGAAATTTTATCTTGATCAAAAAGAACTATTGAAGCAATCCATGTCTAGGACTGCTGGAAGAATATGCTTAACTGCTGATTGTTGGACATCTTATAATGTTGAAGGTTATATTTGTTTGATAGCACATTTTGTGGATGAGAATTGGAAACTCAACAGTAAAATTCTTTCCTTTTGTAAAATGGAACCTCCGCACACCGGAATTGAATTGGCTAACAAAGTGTTTGAATGTTTGAAAGAATGGGGGATTGATAGGAAAGTGTTCTCTCTTACTTTGGATAATGCCTCTGCTAATGATAACATGCAAGATATCTTAAAAGAACAACTATGTTTGCAAAATAGCTTGTTGTGTAATGGAGATTTCTTCCATGTGAGGTGTTGTGCCCATATCTTGAACCTTATAGTTCAAGAAGGTTTGAAAGTAACTAGCGAGCCTTGTTTAAGATTAGAGAGAGCATTAAATATGTGAAAGCATCGGAGGGAAGGATGATTAATTTTAGAGAATGTGTGAAACAAGTTGGTAATATAGACACAAAAATCGGGTTAAGAATGGATATCCCCACTAGATGGAATTCTACATTTTTCATGCTTGAATGTGTAATCAAGTATCGACGTGCTTTTTACTAGACTATCTTTGTCTAATAGACATTTTAAGAATTGTCCTTCAAAGGAAGATTGGGAAAGAGGGGAGCTTATGTGTGAATTTTTGCGTCCATTCTATGTAATTACTAATTTGTTTTCTGGTTCATCATACCCAACTTCAAATGCTTACTTTCTGGAAATATGGAGGATTGAATGTTTATTGAAGCAAAATTTGGAAAATTCTGATTCATTGATTAAAGAAATGGCTACAAGGATGAAGTCAAAATTTGACAAGTATTGGAAAGATTATAGTGTTATACTTGCAATTGCAGTTGTTCTTGATCCTCGGATGAAATTAGAGGTGTTGCGCTTCTCTTTCAAAAAATTGGATGTTGATACTTTTGAGGAGAAAATGGATTTTATCAAGTCTAAGTTATATGACCTTTATGCACAATATGAAAGTAATAATAATGCATTCGGTGGTGGTCAAGCAAGTTGTTCAAGTGCATAAACTTCACCTACAATTGATATAGAAGAAGAAGAAGAAGAAGAAGGAAATTTGGATGACACTCAAGCTATGAATGTAAGTTTTTGCGCTCCCTCTAATATTTGTATTTGAGTTATATATATCCTTTTATTTATTACTGTATTTTTATGTTGCATTCTTATGGTCTATGGATACTTGCTATTTATTTTTTTAGGAGTACATCAATTATATTAGTGAAGATAATTGTTCTGCTGGCAAATCTGAGTTGGATACTTATCTAGAGGAGGCCAAAATTGATCCTAAGTATTCTAAAGAAATGGATGTTTTGGGAAATTGGAAGCAACATCGACATCGATTTCCAATACTTTCTAGGATGGCTTGTGATATTTTGAGTATTCCAATAACTAGTGTGGCGAGTGAATCAGCTTTTAGCATTGGTTCTCGTGTTTTAAACAAATATAGATGTTCTCTTCTTCCAGACAATGTTCAAGCTCTCATTTGCACTCGTAATTGGCTTCATGGTTTTCAAATTGATGATGATGATAGTAAGTTACTAAGTACATACATAATTGCTTATTTATGATTAATACTAATAGTATTAATTAATTACTCATGAGTTTTTAAAATTGTTATGACTTATACATTTTAATTTTTAAATGTTGCAGAGGGAGCTCTAGGTGATGATGAAGCTTCAAATATTGTGCAAAATATTGATGGTTCTAAACTTAGCACAAATGCAGCCACTTGAATGTTGATTGTTGAAGATATTTAGATTTTTTTTATGACTTGCATTTTAATTTGGAATGTAATATTTTATGGTTTCTATTTGCTAGTTCTTTGCCTTTTAATTTGGGATGTAATATTTTATGGTTGCAATTTGCTAGTTCTTTGCCTTTTAATTTGGGATGTAATATTTTATGGTTGCTATTTGCTAGTTCTTTGCCTTTTAATTTGGGATGTAATATTTGGTTGTTAGTTGCTAGTTCTTTGTATTTTAATTTGGGATGTAATATTTTATGGTTGCTAGTTGCTACTTACTTTCTTTTTGTGATATTTTCATTTTTTACCATATTTGCAGGAGCCAGTAGGAAAAGAAATGAGTAATATTGTGATATTTAAATTATTTTGACCATGTTTCGTACTTTTATTGTGTTATTTTTAAAAATTTGTAAGTGATATGATGAATGATAAATCTTTTCTTTCATTTTATCATATTAAATTTCTTAGTTCATGAAAAAAATTGTATAAAAAAAAGTATAGATTTTATTTTTTAAAAAAAGTTAGAATTTTTTAAAAAAAAATTAAAAAAAAAGGTGGGTTAGGTGGGTTGGCCCGACCCACCACCTTGGTGGGTCGGGCTGGGATTTCCAGCCCGTTTAGGTGGACTAACCCGAGTGGGTCAACCCATGTGGGCCGAGTTGACCCACTTTGACAGCTCTAATCTTCACCACCCATTAAGCTCTCCATCCAATTGAAATCAAGTAAGAAAGCCCCAAACTCCCAAAACCCCAATTTCTCCAATTTTGGGTATTTTAGGAATTCCTCAAATACTTTCAATCGGGGCATTCCGAGGTTAAATTCGAGCTTAGTGGGTGTTATTGAAAGCTTAGTGAGGTTCAGAATCGAAGCTAAACCGTAGGAATTGACCGGGTATGGAAATTTGGAAAATTTAGCTAGAAAATTGCTATAAATTCGAAATTGATAGTTTGATGCATGTTTAGGCTTGGATTTGAGTAGTATAGGTGTTATAGATGCTGGAAATAGTCAAGGGAATAAAGCCCGAGTATTTACCATCTCGACCGGAACCCAATCCGGTGAAAAAGAGGCGAAATACTAAGCCACAGTACCGTAAAGAGATGTGCGGTGGGTTGAACACCTCGGTCTAGTCCGTGGTGGACACCTAAGACCCGTTAAATTGGTTCAAAGGCTCTAATTGTACCCAATTATATTTTTATATATAGTTAAAGAGGTAATATTTAAGCTTTTACTCGGCGAATAAGGGAGACGGTGGAATGAGTAAGCTAGAGCCTCTTTTGAACCGTGAATTTAATTCTTTTATTTGTTAGATACCCATATGAACACATGAAGGGAAATTTAGACAAGTGGGAATCTCTAACCTAAGCAATTAGAGGTTCTAATTGGCTCGAAAGTGTGAAAGCCGATATATGACAATATGGACTTTCAAAAAGAGAAATTTAGACGACGTAACGTACTAAATAATTAATTCTTGGAAAATAGCTAAAGGGTGCATAAGCATTAGCATGACTAGTGCATGGTAGATGCTTAGTTACGCGTTCTAAATTTCTTAAATATAATGTGTATAGGGCACCACAGAGTGATTGGAGCTTCAGGCACTCCCAGTACTGATCAGGAGGGCCAACGAGGTGAGGGGCTCTCCCATCCCTACCCCACAGGGTTGGTTGACTACGTGGAAAATGTGGTTTGCTCTATTATGTGCAAATTGATATATGGAATATATTTATATGAATAAATTTGTGTTACACGTGTATGATTTGCAAGTAAGTAGCCAACGTGCAATAGTATATGTGCTTATATGATTAATCACAAGGTGTATATGTGCTATTGTGGCTCACCGAGCCTTATATGATACCGTGGGTAGGATTGAGTCGGAATTTCATATGTGAGAGTTTATTAATATTAGGAACCCACTTAAATTGATCATCGTGCAAAGGTGTTGACCGTATGGTACATTGAGGAAAATGAACCTAGGTTGTTAAGTGTGAGTGAGAGTGATGCATAATTGAAAAGGGGGAAACTAGGCCTAACTAGTAATCACGTATAATATTCAACTATTTCTGATAGGGCGTCTTTCAAGGTTAAATATGTTAGTTGATTTTGTTTAGGTTGTCCGGGTAGATCGAGTCAGTCATCCTGATTGGACAGACAGGATTATAACGTCAGCAAGTATGTCACATAGTGGCCATTACCTTGGTTAAAACTAAGGTAAGACGAGTTGCCGGCTATTACTCTAAGCATGCCTTGGAGTCAGAAAGTTCCTAGTGTGATCAACCAGGTTCGTACATGAAATTGCCTTCGGGCCAGTATTTCTCTTAGCGTAACGCGGGAGACAGAAAGTGAATGCCTTCGGGCCAATATTTCTCTTAGCGTAATGCAGAAGACAGAAAGTGAACGCCTACGAGCATAACTATGTATGATTTATGAAAAGATATGATATATGTTTATGATTGGTTTACATGCAGATTAATAAAAATGTTAGGAGCATGAATTAGGATTTTTAATTGTGAATATGATATATTGATTGCCTGATCATATTAAAGGTCACAATATAAATCCGTTTCATGCGCATGTGGTTGTGGTTGCTCCCTTCTCCCAACTGTAGTGGTACCCGCTGCTACGTCAGGGATGGGGGAGCTTCGCACTGAGTCTGTTCGACTCACCCCCTGTTTACATGTTTCAGTTACAGGTGTTTCAGGAGTCAGAAACGCGTCCACTTCTTCTTAGGGAGGCGGACAGATCTAAGGACCGTACGCTTAGTCCGCGTCGGTAGTTATTTTGATTACGTACATATGTTGTGATGTATGTATATATGATTCCTTTTTGGATGTAGCTTTTGTACATATACAACTGCTGTATATATATGTCGAACTCTAGTATTGTCGGCTTCATACAGATTAAAGTTAGGTCTTGGTGATGGGAACATAGGCTATGATATAGTATATATCATGTGTATATATATATATATGACTTCCGCATGTGAATAGGGTAGATCACATGTATTGAGGCGTGTGATCAATATGTAAATCATATTTATGTGTGGCTGAATATCTGATTGTATGAAAATATGGCTTCCGCGTGTGAATAGGATAGATCACACGCATTGAGGCGTGTGATCAATATGTAAACTATATGCAAGCGTGTGATTGAATATATGTATGTCTGTATACAAGACTTCTGTATGTGAATAGGATAGATCACCCGCCCTGAAGCACGTGATCAATATGTATACTATATGTACGTGTGAATGAATATGTGTATATATATAGACTGAAGCGGCGCTGAGCGAGCCGTGGATTGCAAACTGCTTAGGTCACCGGAAATGGATGACCATATGTAATATATATTGTTTGTATTAGAAAGGTAGGTAGATATACACATATTAGAATGTCAATCAGGGATTAGAGGCTTACGGGATAGGAGAAATCCTACTTCCTGTGCCGGTCACGGACGTCCGATAGGGGGTCGTGACAACTTGAACATAGAGATAGGAGACCGGGTCCCACTTGAACAACATCATCGAACATAACTTAGGATCCAGCATTTGATTGTATATTATATATATATATACCAAGACCAACCTTTGGTTTTGAGTTTTGACCTTTAAAGAAGCATAAATAAATATTTACAAATTATTAAGCGCCATGCATATATAACAAAGTCTAAAAGTTTTCTCAAATAAAGTCGAACTAAAAACAAAAAATACAAAGAAAGACATAGATGTTTTGACGCTAGCAGAAGATCATAAAAGGCTAAGCTTGTTCCCAAAGATCACATTTGACTTCACTTGATTCAAACCCCTGATCAGATCACTGCATAATCAGAAATAATGAATTAAATTAAAGAAGCTTAAGATATATAAAACAAAATATTTACTTTACATTAGATATCTACCTTTTTAATTTGGGGGAGGGAAATTGTAGGGAAACTGAGGATGAGACGGCACAATGGATGGATCCATGGTGAAGGCTTCAGTATACTGCTGGCTACTTTCAGCTTGCTGGTCCTTTAAAATTAATTAACAAATTAAAACCATGAATTAATTCCTCATTCAAATTAGTTGAATTAATTAGACACATAAAATAATTAGTGTTTAATTAATTAATACTCACAGTCACATTAATCCCCATATTCATCAAACTCTCATCAACAATTGGAGCAGCATAATTAGGATTTTCTGCAGCTTGTCCAGAATGTTCTTCCTGAGAATATATATATATATATATATATATATATATATATATATATATATATATATATATATATATATATAATTTTCTAAAAATCTAAGAGCTAGGATCATCAATCCAATTAATGAATTAATTAACGTTGGAAATTAAAAAGAAATAAATAAAAATGACCTGAAGTTAAGGTTGAGGTGGAGGCACGAGAGATGGATGGCCACCTTGGTATTGCAATGGAATAACATCAGTTAAGAAGTCGTAGAGTTTATTTTCATGAATGGATTCAACAACGTCATGACGTTGAATAACACGTCTCTTGTTCTCTTCAATTTGCATCCAAGCACGAAGGCTCATTTCTTGAATGAACATCTCACATGCTGTTGATAGTAATATTGGAGTTTCCGCACTGATCATCTGTAATTATCCAATAAACAAAAAGTTATAATAATCAATGACACCAAAATCTTTAATTAATAAACTAACTCATAATTATCACAAAAAGTTATAATATATAGGCTAAAATGCACTAAGACCCCCTGAGTTTTGGGTGAGGGGCACATAGACCCCCTGAGTTTTAAATCGTTGCACATAGACCCCCTTAGTTTTTACTTTGGGGTAGAAACACCCCTTCCGTTAGGGTTCCGTTAATTTTAGATGTTAAGTACCATGTCAGCAGGGCAATTTGGTAATTTCATATATAAGCTTAATTATCCACCCATTTTTTGACCCACCCATTTTCTCTCTAATTTTTACCCACCCATTTTTTTTCTCCAATAACCCACCCCCAATCTTAGCATCAAAATCCCTAAATCTAAAAAAAAGAAAGGCAGCACCATCATCAGTCATCACACAAGGCCACGCAAGGAAGCACCATCGCACCATCATCACTCTATCCTATTCACTCTATTGTGTCCCCAAGAAAGTATCTTGCTTCTGATAATTTTCCTGATACAAGCAGAAAAGAAATCAAACACCCACATACTACGGTCAAACCCTGAGACAATTTTTAGTTTCGCATTCGAATCACAAGAGATCAAACAGCATAGGAAGAAGTAACGTTTTAGACTTTTAGCCACACGTAGGAATTAAACCACCATATTCAAATCATTCTATCAAAAAACTATAACCTTGGTGGATGGATCTTTGTGCTTCTTCGATGGACTCTTCTCGACGATGCGACGGTGGACGGAACGACGACGCGACAGTGGACTGTCATTCGACCGGTTTCCATGGGTTATGGTGGCCATCCTCCTTCGATGGTCTGTGCTTGTGAGAATGGGGATGTTGATCGATGGGTGTGTGTGGGTGTGAATGAGTTAGGCCGGGTTGGGGGTGGGTTACTGGAGAAAAAAATGGGTGGGTAAAAATTAGTGAGAAAACGGGTGGGTCAAAAAATGGGGGGTAATTAAGTTTATGTATGAAATTATCAAATTGCCCTGCTGACGTGGCACTTAACATCTAAAATTAACGGAAGGGGTGTTTCTGCCCCAAAGTGAAAACTCAGGGGGTCTATGTGCAACGATTTAAAACTCAGGGGGTCTATGTGCTCCTCACCCAAAACTCAGGGGGTCTTAGTGCATTTTAGCCTAATATATATATATACTTAAGTACTTTCGTCATTACACGACTATATGTGATTCGAATATCTAACTCGGTCATATGAGTAAGATTGGTCGTTACGACATGCGAATTAATGGGACAAAATCATTAGATCTGTTGTTAATTTGTTGTTCAACAACTAAAATTTAAATTTAAGTTGTCGTTACGGCAAATGACATGCGCGACAATAATCCGACCAAATTCATTAATTAATAACTCTATATCTTGGTTATTTTGTACCTATTTAACCTAAATTTTGAATGGATCCGCAACTTTGTCGTTACGCAAAATGGCGGCCGGATGTATAATTATTATAAAACGGCTATTAATTTCAGTAAAATGGAATATTGTTGTAGTAGTTGTAAGCTTTGCATGTTAAAATGATCTCAATTCAAAATTAATGATGCATATTAATTAATGTTAAAAATAAATGAGAAAGAAACAAGGAAAACAAGGGCAAACAAAAAAAGGATGGAATCTTTGCAAACCTTTACATCAGAATCAAACTTCATGATTCTCTTGATTCAAGCCAAAGGCAATTGATTTTGGCCCCTAATTGCTGACACAAGTACATACACATAGAGATTGAAACATGTCATATATAATTTATAAAATTGAGTGGTTTTGGTAAATTTTTTCCTGATTTTGGGAAAGATGAAAATGAAAAATTAAACCTTCAGCATTCTGTATCTCATACAATTGTTGTTGCCAAAACATTTGTAATGCCTGGTTTTGCACTCCCATGAAAAAATCAAAATGTATTAGATTTTTCAAGAAACTTTTGTAGAATATAGCATACACAAAAAAAGAGAGAGACAAAGAATGATTTAGAGAGAGGGGAAAAAGTAATTATGCTAGTCTACTTCAAAATTTATGAATTTTGAGAAATTTGATGTCCTTATCTTATCTACGTTTGGATCCTCTAAATGAAATGGTGAATTTTCCCTCATATCAACCAATCAATAAAGATAAAGGTGGGAATATGAGAGATTCTTATTAGAGAAATTAACCCAGAAAATTGAGGGAATCCAAATTCAAAGAGAAAGAAGACATGAAGTGAGAGTACCAAGGAAAGAGAAAACTAGTTATTCTGAAGGGAGTCTCAAGAGTTCAAGAAGTTGAAGTCCCTTTCAAAAGAAGAGAAACAGAGAAATAGTAATTATGCTTGAGACTTCTTCAAAATTGATGAATTTTGAGAGGGACAAAAAAAACTCTTGTCAAAGAAATTAACCCCTTCAATTTTTTAAAGAAATTGAAGGAATCCAAATTCAAAGAGAAAGAAGATATAAAGAGAGAGTGATAAAGAAAGAGAAAATTAGTTATTCTAAAGCAATCATCAAGAATTGAAAATGTTGAAGTCCCTGTCAAAAGAAGATCAATAGGGAAAAAGACAAAAGTAGTTGGGAAAAAAATTGTTTGTACTACCATCTTCAAAACTAAATCTTTTTCCCAATTTCTATATGAGAAATGGTGGAGAATATCCAGTAAAAAAAAGTGATGATTCATATAAAATGGGCATCAATTTTCCTTCATCTCAACTATTCAATAATAAAGTTGAAGGTGGGAATGAGAGAAAAAAGAGAAAATTTGTTATTTTGAAGTGAACTTTAGGAATTGAAAAGGTTAAAGTTCCTGTCAAAAGAAGTAAGTAGTTAAAGAGTGAAAAGACCTTTTGCTCTTCTTGACGATACTGAGCAAGCATATAAGGTGGAATTGACATGAATTCTGGAACCTATTCGAAAGGAGGTTGATTGATGATGTTGCTGAAATCTGTTAATGGCTGCTGGTTGAAGTTCTAAGTGCTTCCAAAATCCCCCAAAACGTTTTGGCCTGCATGCTGATCAGAAGTGTTGCCTTCATTTTCCATTTCTCTCTTTCTCTCTCTTTCTCTAAGTTTTTCTCTTCTTTGCCTCTATTTCTCCTTTTAGGTAGATTTTGGGGTCTCTTTATATTGGGGAAAAGTAGTACTTCTATGGATTAAGGAACCATAGTGGGTGTGACAAGGGAAATGAGTTAGCATTAAATAAAAAGGCTATTCACTAATGCTTAATTAAATTTGGTGATAAATGCATTGATTCATTAGTATCAATGACAAGGGAAAAAATAAATAAATAAATTTACTTTAATTAGTGATGCTAGTTAAAATATTCCTGGGTATTACAGTGAGTGTGCACCATTCATATCTTATTTGCTATATGGTGAGCATCTTCCATGGGGAGGCAACTTCTACATATATATAATTACATTCATTATAACTATTTTTCATTTGGCATCGTCTTTGATCTTCACTTTTCTTACGTGTTGATCTTGTTGTTGATAGGATGTGCTGATCTTGTTGGGTTTATCATTGATCATTGTGAGGGCGAGGTAAATTTGTGTTAATTTTTATGTTTCATATTCTTCAACTGTATTATAAATGCTAACGGCATTTTGAAGACAGTCTTTCTTCCTTTATTTCTATCTAAATTTGATAACTTAGGTCATCTTCTCTTGAATTCTTCCTACATTTTAGCCATCTATTGGTATTTCCATATGGGACTATGTAATATAGTTCTGATATGCATAACGTTGCTATAATGTTTTTTTGTCGAAACAAACATTAAATGCTATGAAATACATGTTATTAATTAGTCATTAGTTTTATACTATTTTCTCTATTCTTGTGGACTTTATAGGTTCAAATTGAAGGACAATGATATGAGCACTATTTCCTAGCAATTTGTGTGAAGGCTCAATTTATCTATTTGTACTTATCCCTAATCAACAACTATTTGTGTATTTGTATTATATTATATTTATTGTATTATAATATTTGTACTTCCCTCTAGTGTAATAAACAATATTCCTTAGTTTTTCTTTAGGAATTTGTCAGTATACAACTAGACCTGTTCATGGGTCGGGTCGGGCCGGGCTTTACATATATGGGCTTGGGCTTGAGCCTAAGCCTACATGTTTTACTACCCATTACAATGGGCCAGGTATTTACCCAAACCCATGGGCTAAGCCCATTCTTATACATAATTTATAAAAAATATATATATTGGTCATTTATGTTTCATTGAAGTTCTATATTGATCCTTTATGTTTTATTGAAGTTTTATATTGGTCCTTTATGTTTCATTGAAGTTTTATATTAGTCATTTATATTTCATTGAAGTTCTATATTGGTCCTTTATAGCGGGCCTCCGGACTAGTCTTTAAAAAATGCTCGAGCCCGGCCCGTATTTTTACGGGCTTTCGGGTCGGGCTTACAAAAAAGTGCCCGAGCCCGGCCCGTATTTTTTCGGGCTTTCGGGCCGAGCTTTAAAAAATGCCCAAGCCCGACCCATATTTTACGGGCTTTCGGGCTGGGCTTACAAAAAATTGCCCGAGCTCGACCCATATTTTGCGGGCTTTCGGGCCGGGCTTACAAAAAATTGCCCGAGCCCGGCCCGTATTTTTTCGGGCTTTCGGGTCGGGCTTTAAAAAATGCCAGAGCCCGACCCGTATTTTTCCAAGCTTTCGGGTCAGACTTTAAAAAATGCCCAAGCCCGACCTATATTTTACAGGCTTTCGGGCCGGGCTTACAAAAAAATTGCCCGAGCCCGACCCATATTTTGCGGGCTTTCGGGCCGGGCTTACAAAATATTGCCCGAGCCCGGCCCGTATTTTTTCAGGCTTTCGAGTCGGACTTTAAAAAATGCCCGAGCCCGACCTATATTTTACAGGCTTTCGGGCCGGGCTTACAAAAAAATTGCCCGAGCCCGACCCATATTTTGCGGGCTTTCGGGCCGGGCTTACAAAATATTGCCCGAGCCCGACCCGTATTTTTTCGGGCTTTCGGGTCGGGCTTTAAAAAATGCCCGACCCGTATTTTTCCAGGCTTTCGGGTCGGACTTTAAAAAATGCCCGAGCCCGACCTATATTTTATGGGCTTTCAGGCCAGACTTACAAAAAATTGCCCGAGCCCGGCCCGTATTTTTTTGCGCTTTCGGGTCGGGCTTTAAAAAATGCCCGAGCTCAACCCGTATTTTTCCGGGCTTTCGGGTCAGACTTTAAAAAATGCCCGAGTCCGACCTATATTTACGGGCTTTCGGGCCGGGCTTACAAAAAATTGCCCGAGCCCGACCCATATTTTGCGGGCTTTCGGGCCGGGCTTACAAAAAATTGCTCGAGCCCGGCCCATATTTTTTCCAGCTTTCGGGCTGGGGTTTAAAAATGCCCGAGCCCGACCCGTATTTTCCCGGGCTTCGGGCCTAGCTTTAAAAAATGGCCGAGCCCGACCCATATTTTACGGGCTTTCGGGCCGGGCTTACAAAAAATTGCCTGAGCCCAGCCCGTATTTTTTCGAGCTTTCGGGTCGGGCTTTAAAAAAATTCCCGAGCCTGACCCGTATTTTTCTGGGCTTTCGGGTCGGGCTTTAAAAAATGCCCGAGCCCGACCTATATTTTGCGGGCTTTTGGGCCGAGCTTACAAAAAAATTGCCCGAGCCCGGCCCGTATTTTTCTTGGCTTTAAAAATACTAATTTTTATGTAAATATATAATTTTATAATTATTTTTTTAAAAAAATATATTTAGAAAAAAATAAAAAAAGTGGCCTGCGGGCCAATACGGGTAGTGATGGTAGGTAATGAATGGTGGTAAGTGATGGGTAGGGCCCAGGTACTACCCAAGTTTTAGCCCAAGTATTTTTAATAAAATGGGTATTTGATGGGTAAGGCCCAAGTACTACCCATACCCAATTCTTAATGTTGGGTAGTTGACCCATGGGCTTAGGCTTGGGTAGTCTCATGGGCTACCCAGCCCATGAGCAGGTCTATATATAACAAAGCTAAAATATGGACAAGGGCTGGATTGATTTGCCAAGGTTTAGCAATGATTACATCAATGGCGTACAATCATTTTTAGATTTTGCATTCACCAAAGGAAAACCACAAGGAGGAGAAATTTTATGCCCATGTAAAAAATGCCGCAATCTTAATTGGCAAATGAGAGATGTAGTGTTGGATCACTTAATATGTATGAGATTTGTACAAGGCTATAATGAATGGGTTTTCCATGGTGAAGAGATTTCTCTTATAGATTCTAATGGTGAGTTAGATGATGAAATGGACTCATACGATGACATTGATGGCTTATTATACGACAGATTTAGAAATATGGCACAAGCAGAGGGAATTTGTGAAGGCCCTAATGAAGATGCTAGAAAATTTTATAATTTGATTGAAGAACACAAGAAGAATTGTATCCAGGGTGTAAAATTTTTCAAAACTATCATTTACCATTCGACTTTATTTGTTGAAATGTCTTTATGGATGGAGCAATGCATCGTTCACCGCCTTATTAGAATTACTGAAGGAGGCTATACCTGATTTGAACATTCCTCAATCTTTCAATCAAACAAAGAGAATGGTTAGGGACTTAGGTCATGACTACAAAAAAATTGATGCATGCCCAAATGATTGCATGCTATATTGGAAAGAGCATGCAAATGATACATTTTGCCATATTTGTGGAGCTTCAAGATGTAATGAAGAATGTCCTCAGATGGATTGTGAAGTTGGGGAATCAAAGAAAGCTTATAAAGTGCCTGCTAAAATTCTTCGGCACTTTCCTTTGATTCCATGACTTAAAAGGCTTTTTATGCGCTTTAAGACTTCCAATTTATTAAGGTGGCACGAGGAAGAGCGTTCAAAGAATGGGAAGTTAAGACATCCTGTAGATGGCCAAGCATGGAAAGATTTTGATGATCTGCATCCTGATTTTGCTCATGATTCTCGCAATGTAAGACTTGGGTTGTTTAGTGATGGATTTAATCCATTTAGAACAATGAGCATATCTTATAGCACCTGGCCCGTTGTGTTGATGACCTATAATCTACCACCTTGGATGTGTATCAAGCCTGAATATTTTATGTTGTCTTTATTAATTCCTGGGCCACGTTCACCTGGGAATGACATTGATGTATATCTACAGCCATTGGTTGAGGAGTTAAAATTGTTGTGGAACATAGGTGTAGAGACATATGATGTTTCAAGAAATGAAACCTTTCAAATGCGTGCATGCCTTCTTTGGACGATTAATGACTTTCCTGCATATGCTATGTTGTCTGGTTGGAGCACGAAAGGTAAGTATGCATGCCCTTGCTACAACTATGGGACTCCTTCCAAATACTTGAAACATAGTAAAAAGATGTGTAATATGGATCATCCTGTTTTTTTGCCTACAAATCACCCATGGAGATCTAATTCAAGGTCTTTTAATGGCAAAACAGAATATAGGTCTCCACCTACATTGTTAGGAAGAGAACAAATTCTAGAAGACTTGCACAAGATAAACATTGTCTTTGGGAAGACACAAAGGAAAAACAAAGATGTTCCTTGGAAGAAGAGATCTATTTTCTTTGAGTTGCCGTATTGGGAGCATAACACATTGCGGCATAACCTTGATCTCAATTCAAAATTAATGATGCATATTAATTAATGTTAAAAATAAATGAGAAAGAAACAAGGAAAACGAGGGCAAACAAAAAAAGGATGAAATCTTTGCAAACCTTTACATCAGAATCAAACTTCATGATTCTCTTGATTCGAGCCAGAGGCAATTGATTTTGGCCCCTAATTGCTGACACAAGTACATACACATAGAGATTGAAACAAGTCATATATAATTTATAAAATTGAGTGGTTTTGGTAAATTTTTTTCCTGATTTTGGGAAAGATGAAAATGAAAAATTAAACCTTCAGCATTCTGTATCTCATACAACTGTTGTTGCCAAAACATTTGTAATGCCTGGTTCTGCACTCCCATGAAATAATCAAAATGTATTAGATTTTTCAAGAAACTTTTGTAGAATATAGCATACACAAAAAAAGAGAGAGACAAAGAATGATTTAGAGAGAGGGAGAAAAAGTAATTATGCTAGTCTACTTCAAAATTGATGAATTTTGAGAAATTTGATGTCCTTATCTTATCTACGTTTGGATCCTCTAAATGAAATGGTGAATTTTCCCTCATATCAACCAATCAATAAAGATAAAGGTGGGAATATGAGAGATTCTTATTAGAGAAATTAACCCAGAAAATTGAGGGAATCCAAATTCAAAGAGAAAGAAGACATGAAGTGAGAGTACCAAGGAAGTCAAACATATGTGATAGTATAATTGACACTCTCTTAGAAATCTCAGGGAAGTCAAAGGATCATGCAAATGCTCGTCTTGACTTACAGCATATGGGAATAAGAAAGGATCTCCAGCCAAGGGAAATGGATGGTGGGAAAAGAACTGTATTGCCCAGAGCATGCTACTCTATAACTGCAAAAGAGAAATCAAGTTTTTGCGGTGTTTTAAAGTCGGCAAAATTACCCGATGGTAGTGCATCAAATATTTCACGATGTGTGCAGGTTGATGAAAGGAAAATATCTGGCTATAAAAGTCATGATGCCCATTTCATGTTACATTACTTGTTGCCGGTAGCAATAAAAGGCTTATTGCCTGACCATGTTGCTATTCCTTTGCATAACTTACATTTCCAAACTTGTATATATTGTCTCTAATCTATCATTCACAATGAAATGACATCAACATAGGGACTTCAAAGAAAAGAACTAGAGGAAAAATATCATGCAAGAAAATTCATGATAGATCAATTGAAGAGCGAGAAGAAGTCATCTTAAATGATGAAGGACAACCAATAGGGCCTCGTGAGAAAACGGTGAAGGGCTTGAGTCTTTTCTTGGGTACACTGGCTAGAAACTCAACATTTTGTCCCTTGATTTACACAAATTGGAAGGCTATACCAAGTGACACCAAAGAGCATATGTGGAAATATATCAATGTATGTACTAGTAAATAAAAATTGCTAAAGTTTTGTTCCTTTATACATTTCTACACTCATACAACTTGTTTTACTCATTAACATTCCATGACTTTTATGTTACTATAGGCAAAATTCAATGTGCCACATGAAGGAAAGAAGTGGGTAGAGTCTACTATTCAAGATGCTTGGAGACGATATAAATGCAAAATTAAGAAATCTCATTTTCAAAAGTTTGCTAACATGTCTGAGAGGCTCAAGAATCGTCCTCCAAATATACCAGTATCACACTTTAAGAAGTTGTGTTTTTATTGGAGTAACGAAACTGTGAAAGTAAGGAAATTATATATTGATAAAGTTGTTTATAACTATATATGTTCTTTGTAGAAATTGATATAAATATTTGTTGTTTGTAGAAAATTAGTAGAGTAAATAAGCAAAATATGGCTACCCAAAAGTGGAGGCATCGAATGGGGCCGCCGAGTTTTACTCTAGTTCGTCAAAGACTCGTCAAAGTGTTAAAGGCAAGCAAGTGGATCTTGAAACACAAGATGTGATAGTAAGTTGCTTTTTGAAAGAATTGTTTTCTTCATATATGTTAAGTTTGTTGATTTATGAAATTATTTCAAGTTTATAATGATATACTATGTTGATAGAATTTGGCATTTAAGTATCCTTGATATGAAATATTGTGCAATGTGAGTATAGTTAAGTGGTAGACATATTTGCTCCACCAAAGTCCTTGTTTTAACAAGTATAAAAAATTTTTTGCAGTCACAACTTAAAGAGTTGACTCAAAACCCTGAGAAAAATAATACTGAAGCTTTTCAAGCAGTGCTTGGGAAGGAAAAGGCCGGTAGAGTTTGTTGCTATGGTAGAAATGTTACACCAACTTCTTTAAAGCAAAAGGAACTTATTAATTCTATCAAGCAAAACCATGCCAACGAGTTGAATTCTTTGAAGAGTGAGGTGCAACGTCAAATGCTTGGAATTCATTCTTTTTTAAAAGGTTTGGTGAAACAAAATCCAGGATTAAATATGCCAAATTTGGATGCTATTTTTGGTTCCATTCCAAGTGAAGCTAACAATGCACAAAATGTTGAGGGACAAATTAATGAGCACTCTCCAACCCAGGCTTTGAATCTTGATAAGGTATTTTAGTTTGTTTTGCTTTAACTTAACATTTATATTGTCTAGAGAAAGAAAAAGAGTTTCTTTAATTCTTTTTTTTTTCTACTTAAAATGTTTTAATCATTTTTGCATTTTAAGTTTCAACTAAATATGTTACTTTTTCTTATGTAGGAAACATTTGGTGAGAAAGATGCAAGTCTTCATGAAGATGATTGAGTGGAGTACTTCTAATATATATATTGTATGCTTGTTGACTTAATTAGCTTGAGCTTCTGTTAGACTTTTCTATATTACTTATTTTGGGATGTATGATCACATATTATGTTTGAATGTTGTGATCATTTTATTAGAAGTTATGTATAGAACAATCTTTTGTAATTGTTATATACATTCTATGATAGCACTTGTTATCAAATTGAATTGTGTTTTAAAATTATTGAATGTAGTGCTCTATATTAGAGTATGGTATGAATGTGGAAAGTGAACATTGGAACATTATTACATAATTTATTCATATATATATATATATATATATTCAAAAATAGTTTTAAAAAATTGTTGTCTATTGTTTTAAGCAACATTTTTTAATTATTGCTGATAATAGCATTTGTAAGAATGCAACAAAACCGTTGCTAATCAAACGACTTTAGAGAACGGTTTATTATTGTGGTCAAATCTAACATGCAACGGGTAACTCTTGTTCCTTAAAGGAGCAATGGTTAACAACCGTTGCCTTTTCGAAACAAGAAAACCGTTGCCTATTAATTTTGTATAGGGAACGGTTTTCAGAAAACCGTTGCCTTTTGATTCCGTATAGAGAACGGTTTTGAAAAAATCGTTGCCTTAGACAATATGGAACGCAAGAACATAGTACGAACGAGAAACCGTTGCCAAACCGTTGCCTATACAAATAGGCAACAGTTTTCCTACATTAGGGAATAGTTTTTACCCGTTGCAAAAAGCCTTAAATGTTGTAGTATCAATGGATCGGATTGAGATGTTGAGGGGCAAAAAAATTGCGAACCTCCAAGTCATCAAAATTGACTCCAATTGCCCTCTCCATGCGTGTTGGATTGATTGAAAGACCTAGCTCTGAGGCAAGTACACATCATCAAGAAAAAAAATGTTATATTGAAATCATATTCGGTATTAAAATTAAAACCCTAAAGCCTAAACTCTAAATTTTTATTAAAAGATGAGATAGCAAAAAAGCAGAGAGAATAATGCCTAGGGATAAAATTGATTGCGCTATCATCTTCAAAACTAAAACTTTCCCCCTCTCCCTTTTTTGTATGAGTGAATGATGTGGCGAAAAGCCAAAAATGTAGTTAAAAGAGCGATATATATATATATATAAAATAAAGTGGTTAAATTAAGAGTGCATCATTGACCCTATAAGACCTATACCTGTTGATGATGGTGCAGAAATTGAAGAATCATTCATCCTTTGGTTTTCCAGATCTCTCAATATTCTCTAGCATTTAAGTGTATGTTCTGTATAGAAAGAAAGTGAATGCAATAAACCCAAGGGTGTGAATGGGGAAATATTTAAGTGTCTATTTTACAAGAAAGGTAATTCACTTATAATACTCATTAAATTTTGTTATTTAATGTATTAATTTATTAATATAATAATAATAAAATAAATGACCAATGGTATATATATCAGTTTAGTGAAACGGAATAATCTCTAGTAAACCATATTCAAATTACTCCATACTATCAAGTTTTCCCTCCAAAAGAGTTTTAATATATTGGCTTTTCTTTTACTTTTTTTTTATCTACATGTAGACAGTTAAAATTGTACTCATTTGCAGCAAATGAATATGTAAGGAATCTTTTAAAAATATCTAGAACCCTTATTTTATATATTAATCTTTTTCATTGACAAAATTAGCCATAGTAGGAAATAAAAATTAAAGCATCATGCCATATATTTTATTTTCGGGAATGAGAGTAAACTCTAAAGCATGTCACAAAACATTACTATCTAATTCACTTTAACTGGTGTGTATATATATATATAAATATATAATATTTTCACAAACTCAAGTAGTTGATCAAATTATATATATATTTGTTTGTTGTTCCAGTCATTGATTTCTTAGTGTTGAGCGTGTTGGACACAAGTTTACAACAAATAAAACTTTGTTTGTTAGGTTGAATCCGTTTTCACTATGGTCTAATTAAGCATTCAACTTTCACTCGTGTTTATGTTAAGTTTAACAGAATTAAAGGATTGTTCTATGATAGTCGAGTACTAATTTAAAACTTCGACAAGCCTTTGCGAATATGGATTAGTTTCAGACATGAACTTAAATATTAATTCTAAACTACTGCATGTTCATTAATTTTGTTTAAAGGAAATGTTTTCAATTTTGTCCATTATATATATTATGCATTTCATAAATTTAAAATAAATTAAAGAGAATAATAATACTATTAATTTCTTTTTGAAAGTCATACAAAATTTTTTAAAAAAAACTTGCTATTTGATGAATCTTTAAGTGTACTTTTTTTTAGGAATTACTTGGGGAATTAAAAGGAATCCCCAATGAAATCTCTAACTATCAACTTAATCCGATCTTCAAAAGAATAATAATCACAAAAGGTTAAATAAGTAGTGTGTTGTATATCTTTTATAAAAAAAAAGTTATGTTATATATATAACTGGCTATGAGTGGTATTTATAGATGGATATACAAAGAATGTAGTAATCGTTTCCACAGTGATAACTAGTATCATGGAAAAGGAGTGCTACAGGATTACTAAACTTTGATACATCTCTTCAATCATGTAGTGTCATTTTTTAATATTAATAGAAGCTCACATTAATAATAAAGACCAACCTTGAATAGATTACGGATCAACTGATTAGAGGGATGTACTGAACTTCAGTACTACCGTACTACTGAACATCTTCCCCATGAAAAAAGGGATGCATGTCTATCACAAGTAAATAACAATTAATTATTTTCTATACGGAAAAGGTTAGTGGACGGATGTACGGCAGTGCTATGATAGTGGCATTCAACTGACTTCTAAAGGGACAAGTGTCACGACCCCCGTTTAGAGGACCGTGACTGGCACAGACACAGGGAATATCCCTATGCCTGTAAGCCTTATCACGTAATTGACAGAATAGCTATTATTGAAAAATACATTCACATGCATTATAATACCATGGCTACACCGAAATGGTGGCCTATCCTAGGCAAGCAAATCCACGGCCAGTGCCGCTTCAGGATATAGATATAGGAAAACACACATAATATATATAACCTGTGTAATGGCTACACATCCGAAGATGCTGTCTATCCTATTCACATGCAACAGATATATGTATATATATACTTTGAAAACAAATTTTCCCTGTATCGTAATCTAATGGATCCTGATCTTTAAGGTGTGTGAAGCTGATAGTTCTAGATTTAGTGATACAATATAATTGGGTACGTCTACCCTTTACTTTATGATACAATAATAAAGTAAATTAAATTACAATTACACTTTATTCACCCACATGAACAAGTTGTGGCTCTTGAAAAAGTGTTGCTCAACCCTCGTTCCACCGAGACTTCTTCCACCTGTACTTAACCTGTCTCTGTGTAGTAAACATGAGGTGTGAGTCTTAACCACGCGACTCAGTGAGGACTCTCCCATCCCCGGCGCAAGGTGGGTGCCATAGCGCTGGTTTTGGGAGTCATACACAACCACAGGTAAAAATAACTAGTTACTGTTGTTAGCATACATTCTTTGTGATCACACAACGACAGAAATTTCACCCAAACACTCACATGCATTTAATAACTGTAAACATGCAACAGTTTATTCCACGTCATCAATCAGCAAGTAAACATGTAACATATAGTGCCGGCTTTTACTTACCGGTCTTCTCACGTTCAGCATGTTTGAATCAAACAAGACTTTGTGATGACGTAATCCTGTACGTCACCACTCCGCTGCACAATCAACAATTATATGCAAACACAGACAATTCTTTAAGTACACGCAGACACTATAACATACATCGACTTAACTTCCCCCACTCTGGGGTATTTACTAGCCACTACATGGCTTTTCTACCTCGAACCCGTGCACTCGGGTTGCTAGCCACCACGTGGCAAAACATACTTAACCCATTCACTTGGGTACTGGTCACCTCGTGACAATTCTATTAATCAAACACAATCAACTTCTATCTATCACACAACTGATATGTAGCCACCACGTGGCACGTCCTGACCCCTTACTGCGGGGCAATAGCTTGAGCCCACTCGTCCATTACCCAACTAGGCCACATGGCGGACATGACACGACGTCTCGAAGCATGGCCACTATCACACCCTGGACCAACTCCACAGGATGATTTCTCTTCTGTAAGATCAGGCTCACGGTTCACCCGCAAGTTCCTCCGTGTCTCCTTATCTTGGTCTCACATATTAATAGGATTCTTTGTATCTTTCCCGAAGGATCAACAATTCATCTCCCTATTAATATGTACAAGTATCCTCAATAGGATATAACTCATATACCCGTCCAGATGCACTCTCTGAGCCTCAAGCTATCGTCATAGCAATATAAAACCTTTCTGACCCTATTGCCAGGATAGGGCAATGACCATTGCCAAGGTGATCATAAAACTGAGGTCTCAAGTGCCATCTGACGTTGCTCTAGTCGATGTCTCACATTGCTAGCATTATCAAATCCGAAACCCACCAATAACTCCCTTTGCATGATTATAATTTAAGTCACCGTCGTGATGAGTTTTCAAAATAAAAGCTCAGTCCTTCCGTACAAGGACTCTTGCCACCGTCGTGGAAAAGATTTAATAATTTACTCATCATGCCTCCGGAGTGTATGAGTTGGATTTGTAACACACCAATCATAGCAAACAATTACACTCTATTCCTATGTCTTCCTATCCAAGCTACTTTCCACCACCTATTTTCTAGTTCTTTTATTCTTTTAGCCTCCTATACCTCTAGCTAACACATATCAAACAAGCAGAGAATATACATACTCATGTAATCCACATAAGCATACAACCCTAGGAGCAGAGATGGAAGAACCCTCACCTTGGCCAACCTTCCACGTAATCCTCTCCTGTAACTTAAGTCTCCTCGGAGTTCCTGTTGCACTCAATCGTGTGCCGTTGTTCCTATAAGAACAACATTTACCTCATTAAAGTTATTACATAGCTTAACTTGTTATTTATCTCTTCATTACTCTCATGTGTAGTCCATGGTTGACACAGAGTCAAGCTCTTGGTCTTATTGGACTTCTCTATCCCGACTTATGCGTATCCTTCCTCGGACACTTGACTTACTCGAATATAACACTCTACTTGAGTGTTTCACATGCTTGGATTTGAGTATTAGACCTCTATCTAACTTGTATTCGCATCTAAGGAATCTTATCTAGCTTGGTTGTTAGGAATCCTAATTTTTAGGAAGGTCTAAACATTTTGTTTCAACTTGTATTCCTACTTGGGTCCTAATAATTATGAAGGAATAAAATTACCATTATAGAATTTAGACTTCATTGTTCCGCAAGTTTCCATTCTTGAGAAACAAGAAGGTACCTAAAATAATTCTTGATGCTTGATAGCATATTTATAACACTCACTTTTTGAATATTCAATTCTTGGCTTATGCAACTTTTAAAAAGTTAAGTACTATACTTTTGTCAGGAAAATGAATCATGAAAGCCATTTATTTTAATTTGGACCGAATGAATGAAAGATAAATGAATGAAAAACACACACACACACACACACACACACACACACACACACATATATATATATATATAGTACATTCAAAAGTCAAATGCTGATAATTAATTTGTGAAATTAGATTAAAAATACCAGTTGGGGAAAGACCATAAATATGTGTCATTATTGTTGTGATATTGTATCATGCGTCCTTCTGAGTTCTGAATAGCGTTTGTCGACATAATAAAGGTTAGACATCAACTCTATCATTCTTCCACTTAATGCTTGGTTCTCATTGTTCTGGAAAAACGTTTACATCACAACTATATATATATATATCACCCTTAAGGCATAATTGGGCAAATCGAGCAGGGACCCAGCATGTTAATGCCAAGTTTCGGCCTTAGTAACCTCGGCCCAGCTCTTGACGGGTCTTGTTCAGCTCATATTCCAACCATATAATTTTAATAATACCAATCCAAGCCTATTTACTCAAATCCAAGTTCAATCCTAATTATCAACAATTTTCCCCAACTTGGAAATAATTATAATTTCAACCCCAAATCCTTCCAAATTCGAATTTGAGCAAATCCGGAAATATAATCTCGATTCCTACCGCAACTAAGTGTTCAAGAACACTTCCTAGGTCTCAATTTACCCTCGAAACAACCCAATCGAAGGTGGATCGAAGAAATCCCTAAAAATGAAGAAATTGGGGTTTTCGAATGAAATTTGGGTTACCAACCTTTGATTCGATTGGTGGGAGATGTCGAAGATGTTGGAGTCGAGCTCCGGTGACTTTTACCGGTGTCGGCTAGCTCTTCTCCGACGAGTTTCCGCCTTCCCCTTCTCCCTTCATCTTCTCCACGCCATCCCCCTCTCTCTCTCTTCTTTCCATTCCTTCTTCTTCTGTGATCTCTCCCTCTCTCTTCTTATTCTTTCTTTTTCTTCTCTATTTCTTTCTTTTTATGTTTCACATGTAATCCCCCACCCCAATTTAATAATAATAATAAAATATATAATATATATATATAATAATAATAATAATAATAATAATAATAATAATAATAAATAATTTATTAATAAATAAATTTAATTTAAAAATAAATTAACTAATAATTAAATAAATAATAACTAATATATTTTTAATTTAATTCATTTCCCTATTTAATTCAGGATTCTAATTTCTTAGGTCCCGAATTAAACCCCAAAAATTATTTTTTTTACTTCTTTTCTTTCCCTTTTATTTTACTTTAAACTTCGAAGAATTTCCTGGTTCCTTCCCTGTTTCCCTTAACTTTCATACTTTTTCTATATTCTTCTTTATTAAGGTTTTAATTCCTATAGCCCAGGAATAAATCATTCTTAAATCCTCGAAATTTTAAATAAATCATTCTTTAATCCTCGAAATTTTCCGGTGTATTACAACAAGATAGCTTACTTGTCAAAATGGATTTAGTGTTGTACACTATACTGCTCTCCAAGAGAGAAAAAGACATAGGTGACCGGTCCCACTTGAATAGAGTGATAGGTGACCGAGTCCCACTTGAACATCATCATCACACATAATTGAGGATCCATTCTCCTAATTTGTTTGTATCTAATCCTTGTTAATATATGATGAAATAAATATTAATTTTGGTAAGAAACCAGCATTTGATTGTGTATTATATATATATACCAAGACCAACCTTTGGTTTTGAGTTTTGATCATTAAAGAGGCATAAATAAATATTTACAAATTATTAAGCGTCATGCATATATAACAAAATCTAAAAGATTTCTCAAATAAAGTCGAACTAAAAACAGAAAATTCAAAGAAAGACATAGATGTTTTTGTCACGACACCCTATCGGACGTCCGTGACCGGCACGGGAAGTAGGATTTCTCCTATCCCGTAAGCCTCTAATCCCTAATTGACATTTTCACATGTTTATAACTACCCATTTCTAATACGAATATATATATATATATATATTAATGGCCATCCATATCCGGTGACCTAACTAGCATGCAATCCACGGCTCGCTCAACGCCGCTTCAGTCTATACATATACACATAATCACTCACACGTACATATAGTATACATATTGATCACGCGCTTTAGTGCGGGTGATCTATCCTATTCACATGCAGAAGTCCTGTATACAGTCATACATATATTCAATGACACACTTACATATAGTTTACATATTGATCACACGCCTCAATGCGTGTGATCTATCCTATTCACATGCGGAAGCCATATTCTCATACAATCAGGTATTCAGTCACACATGCATATAATTTACATATTGATCACACCCCTCAAGGCGTGTGATCTATTCTAGTCGCATGCGGAAGTCATATATACATATACATGACATACGCTATATCATAGCCTAAAGTCCTAATACCCAGACCTAACTTTAACCTGTATGAAGCCGACAATGCTAGAATTCAAGTGTGAAATATATATATATACACAGCAGATGTAAACGTACATACGCCACGCCCAGAAAGGATTCATATATATATATATACATCACAACATATATACATAATCAAAATAACTACAGATGCGAACAAAGCGTGCGATCTTCAGAGTTGTCCGCCTCCTTGAGAAGAAGTGGACACGTTCCCGACTCCTGAACCACCTGTATCTGAAACATGTAAATAGGGGGGGTGAGTCGAACAGACTCAGTGAGAAGCTCCCCCATCCCTGGCGTAGCAGCGGGTACCACTACAGCTGGGGGAAGGGAGCAACCACAACCACATGCGCATCAAAAGGATTCGTATTATGATCTTTAACATGATCAAGCAATAAGTAAATCATATTCACAATTTAAAATCCTATTTCATGCTTATAACATATTTATTAATCCGCATGTAAATCAATCATAAACATATAACATATGGTTCCACTGTTTAATATATACCTGTGCACGTAGGCACTCACTTTCTGTCTCCCGCATTACGCTAAGAGCAGTACTGACTCGAAGGCAATTTCATGTACGAACCTGGTTGATCACACCAGGAACTTTCTGACTCCAAGGCACGCTTAGAGTAATAGCCGACAACTTGTCTAACCTCAATTTAAACCAAGGTAATGGCCACTATGTGGCATACTTGCTGACGTCATAATCCTGTCTGTCCGATCAAGACGACCGACTCGATCTCCCGGATAAACTAAACAAACTCAACTAACATATTTAACCCTAAAAGACGCCCTATTTGTGACTAACTGAATATCATATGTGTTCTTTAGTTAGGCCTAGATTTCCCCCGTTTCAATTATGCAACACTCTCACTCACATTTAACAACCTAAGTTCATTTTCCTCAATGTACCATACGATTAAAACCTTTGCATGATGATCAATTTAAATGAGTTTCTAAAATTCATGAACCCTCACTTATGAAATCAGGACACAATCCTACCCACGGTAACACATAAGGCTCATTGAGCCACATTATCACATATACACATAATTGGTTTGCATTTCCACCGTTTACTTACTAAACATACACATCTAGCACAAACTCATACAGATAAGTATATTTCATATAATAACTGCAATAAATAGGGCAAACCACATTTGCACGTTGTCATCCAACCCTGTGGGGCAGGGATGGGAGCGCCCCTCAGCTCGTTAGCCTTCCTGATCAGTCCTCAGAGTGCTTGAAGCTCCAATCACTCTGTGGTGCCCTATACACATTATATTTAAGAAATTTAGAACGCGTAACTAAGCATCTACCATGCACGTGTCATGCTAATGCTTATGCACCCTCTAGCTATTTTCCACGAACTAATTATTTAGTTCGTTACGTCGTCTTATTTGCTCTTTCTGAAAGTCCAGGATGCCCCATGTAATACCCCGGAAAATTTTGAGGATTAAAGAATGATTTATTTAAAAATTTTGAGGATTAAAGAAGGATTTATTCCGGGGCTAGGAATTAAAACCTTAAAAAGAATATAGGAAGATTATGAAAGTTAAAAGAAACCGGAAAGGAATTTTTTTTCGAGGATTCTAATACCCGAAAATTTTTCGAGCTTTAAAATAAAATAAAAAGGGAAAGAAAAGAAGTAGAAAATAATTTTTGGGATTTAATTCGGGACCTACAAAATTAGAAACCTGAATTAAATAGGGAAAGGGATTAAGTTAAAAATACATGTTAGTTATTTATTATTATTTCAGATTTTTTTTTTATTATTATTATTATCTGTTACTTTTAATTATTAAAGAAAAGAAAGGAAAAGAAAATAAAAGAGAAAAAGAGAGTGGGAGGAGGCTACGGGTAAGAAGAGAAGAAGAAAGAAAGAAAGGAAAGGAGAGAGAGAGAGAGAGCTAGGGCTTGGAGGTGGGAGCAAATTCGACGGGAATCTCGCCGGAATCCGGTGAGCCGGAGTTGGAGGAGGAGCTGGAGATCATCCTCGTCATCTTCCTCGTCTCAATCTCTCGAGTTAAGGTTGGTATAACACCCGATTATCTCCAAGTTCCCATTTTCTTCATTTTTGGAATTGAGTTGAGAATCTGAGTTTGGGAGGATTTGAGGGTAGAATAGTGTTTCTAAAGTGTTCTTGAACACTCATCGGGGTTAGGATTTGAGGCTAAATCGTTGGATTTGGCCGGATTTGAAGTTGGAAGAGTTTGGGGTTTATAAAACCCATTTTTCCCAATCTCGAACGATCAATGATTCGGCGACGAATCGGAGTTGGATTTGAGTTGTAGGACTTCCTAAATGTAGTATATATGTTGGTTAACAAAACCCGTGGGGTGTGGAGTCGAAGCCGGGGGCTGGAACGGGCCCAAACCAGCCCACAACACAGCAAACAAATTGCTGTGCTGCGAGCCGGCGCTATAGCGCCATCTCTCGGGTTTGCCAAGAGTTGTTGGGCACCAGCTCGACGCTATATCGCCAGGCCTCTGCCCAGCATGCCCAAACTTCGTTTTTTCTTGCAAATCCGGGGCGTCCGAACCTCCTACTTTCAATCCTAAACTTCTTAGAACACCACCAACTATGTTTTTAAGGATCAAAATCATTCCAAATGTCTTCTTGTCCCTCAAGAATAGAAACTTACAGAGTAAACTAAGTCCAACTTCTTGAATTTCAACCTTAAACTGTCACAACCTTTAGGCAACCTTAAGTGGGATAAACTGGAGGTAGATAGAGGTCTAGTACTCAAATCCAAGTATGTGAAATACTCAAGTATAGTGTTATATGCGAGTAAGTCAAGTGTCCGAGGAAGGATACACATAAGCCGGGAAAGAGAAGTCCAATAAGACCAAGAGCTTGACTCTGTGGCAACCATGGACTACACGTGAGAGTAATGGAGAGATAAATAACAAGTTAAGCTAAGTAATAACCTTAATGAAGTAAATGTTGTTCTCATTGGAACAACGGCACACGATTGAGTGCAACAGGAACTCCGAGGAGACTTAAGTTACAGGAGAGGATTGCATGGAAGGTTGGCCAAGGTGAGGGCTCTTTCATCTCTGCTCCTAGGGTCGTATGCTTATGTGGATTACATGAGTATGTATATTCTCTGCTTGTCTGGTATGTGTTAGCTAGAGATATAAAATGCTAAAAGAATGAAAGAATTAGAAAATAGGTTGTGGAAAGTTGCTTGGATAGGAAGACATATGAGTAGAGTATAATTGTTTGCTATCATTGGTGTGTTACAAATCCAACTCATACACTCCGGAGGCATGATGAGTATTTTATTAAATCTTTTCCACGACGGTGGCAAGAGTCCTTGTACGGAAGGGCTAAACTTTATTTTAAAAACTCGTCACGAAGGTGACTTAAATTAAATTCATGCAAAGGGAGTTATTGGTGGGTTTCGGATTTCGTTATGCTAGCGATGTGAGACATCAACTAGAACAACGTCAGATGGCACTTGAGACCTCAGTTTTTGTAATCACCATGACGATGGTCATTGCCCTATCCTGGCAATAGGGTCAGAAAGGTTTTATATTACTATGACGATAGCTTGAGGCTCAGAGAGTGCATATAGACGGATATATGAGTTATATCCTGTTGAGGATACTTGTACATATTAATAAGGAGAAGAATTGTTGATCCTTCGGGAAAGATACAAAGAATCCTATTAATATGTGAGACTAAAGTAAGGAGACACGGTAGGAACCTACCGGTGAACCGTGAGCCTAACCTAGTAAAAGAGAAACCATCCTGTGGAGTTGGTCCAGGGTGTATCTGTGGCCATGCTTCGAGACGTCGTGCCGTGCCCGCCATGTGGCCTGGCTGGGTAATGGACGAGTGGGCTCAAGCTATTGCCCCGCAGCAAGGGGTCAGGACGTGCCACGTGGTGGCTTTGCGTCAGTTGTTTGATAGATAGAAGTTGATTGTTAGATTAATAGAATTGTCACGAGGTGACTAGTACCCAAGTGAATGGGTTAATTATTGTTTGATTAACAGAATTGTCACGAGGTGACCAGTACCCGAGTGAATGGGTTAAGTATATTTGCCACGTGGTGGCCAACAACCCGAGTGCACGGGTTCAAAGTGGGAAAGCCACGTAGTGCCTAGTAGAAACCCCAGAGTTGGGGAGATTAAGTAGATGTATGTTATAGTATCTGTGTGTATATACAAATTGTCTGCATTTGCATATGATTTCTGAGTATGCAGCGTAGTAGTGACGTACAGGATTACGTCACCACAACGTCTTGGTTGATTCAAACATGTTGAATGTGAGAAGACCGGTAAGTAAAAGCCGGCATTATATGTTATATGTTTACTTGTTGAGTGATGATGTGAATTACACTGCTGCATGCTTATATCTGCTAAATGCATGTGAGTGTTTGGGTGAAATTTCTGTTATTGTGTGATCACCAAGAATGCATGCTAACTTATAGTAACTAGTTGTCTGTGCATGTGGTTGTGTATGACTCCCAGTCCCAGCGGTAAGGTACTCGCCTTGTGCCGGGGATGAGAGAGTCCTCACTGAGTCGCGTGGTTAAGACTCACACCTCATTTTTACTACACAGAGACAGGTTAAGTACAGGTGAAAAGAGTCTCGGTGGAACGAGGGTTGAGCAACATTTTCCAAGACGCACAACTTGTTCATGTGGGTGAATAAAGTGTAATTGTAATTTAATTTACTTTATCATTGTATCATAAAGTAAAGGGTAGACGTACCCAATTAGACTGTATTACTAAATCTAGAACTGTCAGCTTCACACACCTTAATGATCATGATCCGTTAGATTACGATGCAGGAAGGACTTGTTTTCAAAATATATATATATACACATATCTGTTGCATGTGAATAGGATAGGCAGCATCTTCGGATGTGTAGCCAGTACACAGGTTATATATTATTTGTGTTTTCCTATATCTATATCCTAAAGCGGCACTGGCCGTGGATTTGCTTGCCTAGGATAGGCCACCATTTCGGTGTAGCCATGGTATTATAATGCATGTGAATGTATTTTTCAATAATAGCTATTTTGTCAATTAGGTGATAAGGCTTACAGGCATAGGGATATTCCCTGTGTCTGTGCCGGTCACGGTCCTCTAAACGGGGGGTCGTGACACCAAATATTCGACTTTCACACTTTCGAGCCATTTAGAACCTCTAATTGCTTAGGTTAGAGATTTTCACTTGTCTAAATTTCCCTTCATGTGTTCATATGGGTATTTAACTAATAAAAGAATTAAATTCACAGTTCAAAAGAGGCTCTAGCTTACTCATCCCACCGTCTCCCTTATTCGCCGAGTAAAAGCTTAATTACTACCTCTTTAATTATATATAAAAATATAATTGGGTATAATTAGAGCCTTGGAACCAATTTAGCGGGTCTTAGGTGTCCACCACGGTCTAGACCGAGGTGTTCAACCCACCGCACAGCTCTTTACGGTACTGTGGCTTAGTACTTCGCCTCTTTTTCACCAGATTGGGTTCCGGTTGAGACGGTAAATACTCGGGCTTTATTCCCTTGACTATTTCTAGCATTTATAACACATATACTACTCCAATCAAAGCCTAAACATGCATCAAACTATCAATATCGAATTTATAGCAATTTTCTAGCTAAATTTTCCTAATTTCCATAACCGATCAATTCCTACGGTTTAGCTTCGATTATGAACCTCCCTAAGCTTTCAATAGCACCCACTAAGCTCAAATTTAACCCCGAAATGTCCCGATTGGAAGAAATTGAAGAATTTCTAAAATACCCAAAATTGGAGAAATTGGGGTTTTGGGAGTTTGAGGCTTTCTTACTTGATTTCAATCAGATAGAAGGTTGGATAGAGGTGAAGCAGAGGTCCGATGGCTGTCTCCGGCGACGGAGCCGTGTCTCCGATGAAAATCCGGGCAAACCCTCCGTCAAGCTCTTGCTCCTTCTTCTCGGTTTGCTTCTGCTCTGTTTCGCTGCTTCTGCTCATTTCTCTCTTCTCTTTTTTTTATTTATGTGTTAGTGAATTGGGTGGGGGTCACGGTTTGGCCCCACCCATTATTTTAATATATATATATATATATATATATATATTATTCTCTTTTTTTTGTGCGTGAGTGTGTTTTTACTGAATGGGGGTCAAGGTGGGCCCCCCCACGGTTTGGCCCCCTTTTTCTTATTTAATATATATATTTTATTATATAATATATATATATATATATATATATATTATTAGAAAAACTTATTTACTTGTTATATCCTCTTTTTCCCTCATGCTTTTTAATCTTCTTTTCTTTTAGGTCCTAGAAAATTTATAAATATCCCCTATTACTTTCTTCTTTATTCTATTTTTAACCCTATAATTCTTTAATTTAATTTATTTTTCTTTCTGAAAGAAAATAAATTTAATAAAAATGAAAATAATTAAATCTAAATATCTCGGATATTACAGTTTTGAAGCTAGCAAAAGATCATAAAAGGCCAAGCTCGTTCCCAAAGATCACATTTGACATCACTTGATTCAACCCCTGATCAGATCACTGCATAACAGAAATAATTAATTAAATTAAAGAAGGTTAAGATATATAAAACAAAATATTTACTTTACATTAGATATATACCTTTTTAATTTCGGGGAGGGAAATTGTACGGAAACTGAGGATGAGGCGGCACAATGGATGGATCTAATGTGAAGGCTTTAGTATATTACTGGCTACTTTCAGCTTGCTGGTCCTTTAAAATTAATTAACAAATTAAAACCATTAATTAATTCCTTATTCAAATTAGTTTAAGTAATTACACAAATAAAATTAATTAGTGTTCAATTAATTAATACTCACAGTCACATTAATCCCCATATTTATCAAACTCTCATCAACAATTAGAGTAGCATATTAGGGTTTTCTACAGCTTGTCCATAATGCTCTTCCTGACAATTAATTAATTAAAGAAAATTAACATATATATATATATATATACAAAAAATGTTCTAAAAATCTAGGAGCTGGGATCATCAATCCAATTAATGAATTAATTAACGTAGGAAATTAAAAAGAAATAAATAAAAATGACCTGAAGTTGAGGTTGAGGTGGAGGCACGAGAGATGGATGGCCACCATGGTATTGCAATGGAATAACATCAGTTAAGAAGTCATAGAGTTTATTTTCATGAATGGATTCAGCAACGTCATAACGTTGAATAGTACGTCTCTTGTTCTTTTCAGTTCGCATCCAAGCACGAAGGCTCATTTCTTGAATGAATATCTCACATGCTTTTGATAGTAAAATTGGAGTTTCCGCACTGATCATCTGTAATTAACCAATAAACAAAAAGTTATAATAATTAATGACACCAAGATCTTTAATTAATAAACTAACTCTTAATTATCACAAAAAGTTATAATATATATATATATATATATATATATATACTTAAGTACTTTTGTCATTACACGACTTTATGTGATTCGAATATCTAACTCGGTCGTTATGAATAATATTGGTCGTTACGGCATGCGGAATAATGGGACAAAATCATTAGATGTGTGGTTAATTTGTTGTTAAACAACTAAAATTTAAATTTAACTTGTCGTTACGCAAAATGACATGCGCAAAAATAATTTGACAAAATTCATTAATTAATTACTCTATATCTTGGTTATTTTGTACCTATTTAACCTAAATTTTGAATGGATCCGCAACTTTGTCGTTATGTAAAATGGCGGCCGGATGTATAATTATTAAAACTAATTTCAGTAAAATGGAATATTGTTCTAGTAGTTGTAAGCTTTGCATGTTAAAATGATCTCAATTCAAAATTAATGACGCATATTAATTAATCTTAAAAATAAATGAGAAAGAAACAAGGAAGATGAGGGCAAACAAAAAAAGGATGAAAACTTTGCAAACCTTTACATCAGAATCAGACTTCATGATTCTCTTGATTCGAGCCAGAGGCAATTGATTTTGGCCCCGAATTGCTGACACAAGTACATACACATAGAGATTGAAACAAGTCATATAAAATTTATAAAATTGAGTGGTTTTGGTAAATTTTTTCCTGATTTTGGGAAAGATGAAAATGAAAAATTAAACCTTCATTATTCTGTATCTCATACAATTATTGTTTCCAAAACATTTGTAATGCCTGGTTCTGCACTCCCATGAAATAATCAAAATGTATTAGATTTTTCAAGAAACTTTTGTTTAGAATATAGCATACACACAATAAAAGAGAGAGACAAAGAATGATTTAGAGAGAGGGGCGAAAAGTAATTATGCTAGTCTTCTTCAAAATTAATGAATTTTGAGAAATTTGATGTCATATCTTATCTAGGATTTGGATTCTCTAAATGAAATGGTCAATTTTTCCCTCATATCAACCAATCAATAAAGATGAAGGTGGGAATGAGAGAGATTCTTATTAGAGAAATTAATCCAAATTCAAACAGAAAGAAGACATTAAGAGAAAGTACCAAGGAAAGAGAAAATTATTTATTTTGAAGGGAGTCTCAAGAATTTAAGAAGTTTAAGTCCCTTTCAAAAGAGGAGAAACAGAGAAAAAGACAAAAGTACTTCGAAAGAATATTGCTTGTACTACCATCTTCAAAATTAAAACTGTTCCCCAATTTCTATATGAGAAAATGGTGGAGATCAATCTCTAGAAAAAAAGTGATTGATATAAAATGGTCAATTTTCCCTCATCTTAACTATTCAATAAAGGTGAAGGTGGAAATGAGAGAGAGGAAAAAAAACTCTTCTCAAAGAAATTAACCCCTTCAATTTTTAAAGAAATTGAAGGAATCCAAATTCAAAGAGAAAGTAGACATAAAGAGAGAGTGACAAAGAAAGAGAAAATTAGTTATTCTGAAGCGATCATCGAGTATTGAAAAGGTTGAAGTCCCTATCAAAAGAAGATCAATAGGGAAAAAGACAAAAGTAGTTGAGAAAATAATTGCTTGTACTACCATCTTCAAAACTAAATCCTTTTCCCAATTTGTATATGAGAAATGGTGGAGAATATCCAATAAAAAAAAGTGATGATTCATATAAAATGGCCATCAATTTTTCTTCATCTTAACTATTCAATAATAAAGGTAAAGGTGGGAATGAGAGAAAAAAGCGAAATTTTGTTACTCTGAAGTGAACTTCATGAATTGAAAAGGTTGAAGTTCCTGTCAAAAGAAGTAATAAAGTAGTTAAAGAGTGAAAAGACCTTCTGCTCTTCTTGACGATATTGAGAAAGCATATAAGGTGGAATTGACATGAATTTCGGAACCTGTTGGAAAGGAGGTTGATTGATGATGTTGCTGAAATCTGTTAATGGCTGCTAGTTGAAGTTCTCAGTGCTTCCAAAATCCCCCAAAACGTTTTGGCTTGCATGCTGATCAGAAGTGTTGCCTTCATTTTCCATTTCTTTCTTGCTCTCTCTCTCTCTAACTCTTTATCTCCTTTGCCTCTTTTTCTCCTTTTAGGTAGATTTTGGGGTCTTTTTATATTGGGGAAAAGTAGTACTTGTATGGAATAAGGAACCGAAGTGGGTGTGTTAAGGGAAATGAGTTAGCATTAAATAAAAACGCTATTCACTAATGCTTAATTAAACTTGGTGATAAATGTATTGATTAATTATATCAATGACAATTTATGTGGGATCGACGGGAATTAATTGATCCAATGAAATATATCTTTATTAGAAGATACTAGGGGTGTTCGGCGGGCGATTTGAGCAGTTTTTTATAAAAATTTAATGCACCAATCGGTTTAATTTGATAGCGCCAAAGCAAACCAAACCATAAACAAGCGGTTTTGTTTGGCAGTTTAGGACTTTTATGTCATCAAACTTACATATTTAAGTTTATTAATAAAAAATATAATTTCATTAAATATAAATAATAAAAAAGTATAGTAATATTTCATTTACTTACAACATATAATCAACTTAGTTCTAAAATTAATTTTTTAGATTGACGTAATTTAATCTAACATTCTAAAAATAAAGTTTAAATTTTATTATTTAGAAATTTGAACACAATATGTACATATATATACATGTATGTGTATGCTGTTTGGTTTAGTTTTTTGACATACCAAACCGAACCAAACCAAACATTGATCGGTTTTGTTCAGTTTGTACTAATTCGGTTTGGTTTGGTTCAAGTGCATCGGTTTTGTTCGGTTCTGAACACCCCTAGAAGATACCAATAGAAGGCGTAAAATAAAAGTGTAAAACAAACGGAGTTAGGTATAGTGGAAGGGATTATTCTATCAAATCGTGATAAATTCGAGTTTGAATCTTGGGCTATTCGAATGTAATCGTTTTGTTTATCATTAATAGAAACTTTCATTTTTCTTGAAAAATACATGGCCTATACTGAAAAAACTCTCAAAGTCAACTCGCAAAAAGCCCCACCAAGGATGAGCATAGGGCCGACCGCCCTAAAAACGCTTGAGAGCCACCAAGGACTAAGACTCCCCCGAGACACGGCTAACACTTAAAAAGCCTCTTGGGCGCAAATGCTTCAAAAAAGCGGAGCCACAAAACGAACATTCACATAAAAACACACTAGCAAAAGCATACGACCGTCTTGATCACGCGGTACTCATGCAAAAATCTTTTTACGTAGAATTGAAAAGACAAGCAATTCAAGAGATTGTACTTACGCAAAACCTTTTTACCCAAAAGTAAAAAGAGAGTCAGTTTAAGAAATTGCAATTTAACATTAATTCTCATTAATGTAGAAGGCGTCTGCCTATTACAAGGAACAAAACCTAAAAAACCTACTCTTGGGCATTCCCAAGATCTACATTAGCTGCGGCCTCCACAGGCTCGACATTGCTAGCATTTCTCGACGGCCTCCTCTGGACAACTCCTGCCAACTGCTGAGAAGTAGCTCCAATCTCGGAAATACGCCCCACCAACAATAGAGAGAATGTGATAGTCCAGCAGGCGATCAGCCCTGCTACGAAGACAGTTCAAGTTCAAAAGGGGGTCGGTTGCCATTTGGCCTCTAAGTTCACTGTCAAGAAGTTCCAGAGAAGGATGCAAGGAAGCCACCCACTCAGTAGGAAATCTCTCCCCTCGAAGACGCTCAAGTTGCTCGACCTCTAGCAGCATCCCATACATTCTCTGCACCAACATCTCTCCTTGATGGTTAGCAATATCGTCGATCCTACTCTTAGCCTCCAGCCAGCTCGCAGGATTCTCGCTGGCGCGAGCATCAGTATTCTTGAAAGCGTCGCAAAGAGAATGAAACTCATGTCGGCGCTTCTTCGCATCCTCTCGATGGATGGCAAGCTCCTTCCGAGTCTTCTCCAACTCTGACCACAGAAGGTTAACCTCGGAAGGCGAAGTACTCTCAACTTTAAGGCGATCCACCTCATGAGTCAAAGACCTCAACTCATGATTCTGGTCCTCGCTCTCCTTCTCCTTGGCAGCACTGCCAAAGGCATGAATAGCAATGGTCAGGGGATTGGTATCCAACCCCCTAGCGGCCCTCTTGACCATGTCAATCGAAAAATGCTTGCCCAGAGCTACCAGGTCAAAAGGAGGCATCCCCTCCAGTAGCTCGACAGGCTCTAGCGGGTCAACATCTGACCCCGAAGAAACGTCCTCCCTGGCGGTCGCTTGACTCACCACTACATTCCCTCCAACAGCGAGGGCTCCGGCTTCCACAGCCACTGCTTCACCAGCGCCAAGTGCCCCAGTTGGAGCCTCAGCCATTGTCACATTTGCATTAGCCTTCTCCGTAGCGGAAGACTCATCTATGGCTCGGTCGACCGTCCGCTCTATCCGAGCTTTCTTGCTCGCAGGCCCCTCAACACTTCCAGCAGAATCTGGAGTCACGGAATGAGACGATAGAACCACCTTCATAGGTGATTGACAAACAGGTACCGGAGGAGGAAGAGTACCCTCCACCGGAGTAACCGCCCGAGCATCCCCCATAGCTGATTTCCTCTGAGGAACCTGAGACAAAAGCCTCGAATCCGCAGCAGTTCGCTTCTTGAACCCCCTTCCTTACTCTTAGGGTTCCCCACGCTTACAACCTCCCTATTCTCCCTCCCCTTAAAGTCTTCGCCATCTCTCTTCACCTCTCTTCTCCCATCTTTCCTCCTTATTTCCCCCCTGAGATCATCTTGTCGACGCACCTTGTCACGAGAAGATGAAGTATGCCTTCGAAAAACCTTTCCACCACCACCAGTTGCTCCGGCAGAGACTCCGACAATCTTTTCTTGACTAAGGGAAAGGTCCTGCCTTGATTTCTTCCCCTTACTCTGGCTGCTATCCCGAGTACAGCTAAGAGGAGGAGGAGGAAGGGATAGATCCCCCAAATCAGTGAAGTCGAAAGGAAATAGACTGTCATCATCACCAGTCATGATTAAACTTTACAGAGGATGAGTGTATGAGAATCAGAGAGAAAAGCTCTGAAAAATGGAGGAAGCATTAAAGATAAAGAAGGTAAAACAAAAACTTTCAAGTGCAGGGTATTTATAAGGAGCCTAAAGGTGCGACGATTCAAAAAGTCCCTGCCTCCCTCGAATCCTGCAACGAAAAAATTATTATCCAGTACACTCACCCTAGGCTACAACCACCTATTTCAACCAGACACGTGGAAAGAAGGAGCGGTCCAAATCCAGTAGCCAAGAACCAAAGGAATAAAGACCAAGAAGCCTTCGAAAACCCAAGAGTCTCTCGAAGAACCCAAAGGACAATTTCGGACAATCCATAACCAAGGCTAATGATGGCAATCCTCGGAAATGCATCAGCATTAAATGAAGGAAAAACGACTGTGAATCTCCCGAAGCAATAAGAACCAATCAGCCCATGACGCGTGGTGTCAATGGCAGCCCACTTCTCCAAAAGGCAGCTCCTCAGGAAGTCCTCTCTGACCGCACGACCAACAAGTAGAGCTTTTCCAAGCCAGCGGGCGACCTTGTCAAGGTGCAACAGAGAAACTTCACCTCAAAAAATTGAAGGAAAACATCCCAAATGACCAAAATACCCCTGACCTATGGAATTCCTCCACATACCCCCAAAGGGCATGCTCAGAACCTCCTCTCTCCATAATGATGATGCCCCTTGGGAAAGACGCGTACCTTTCTGCAGTGACGGCTCAAGAAACTTGCAAAGGAAGCCAAGCAGTCAACCATCCAAATCGGGACGTGTGGCACTCTTAACATCCTATTGCTTCGAAAGCAATCAGGAACAGATACGTAAAATCCCTTCATTCAAATGAAGGACCAAGATAGCCAGACTAACTTGCGGTCGAACTCGTTCAGCCAAAGACATCTAGCGGGAAATTTTTAAGTAGCTTGCTAAAAGGAAACTTAAGTCCACGGGCGCCCGACACCCGTAGACTTGGGGGGCTAATGTAACTATGGAATATTCTCCCTTGGAACACATGGCACTAGCATTCTAGAATGGTAACAGGAACGCTAATATGAGACATGTGGCACCACTCACTTGCCCTGTACATGGACAGAACCCACGTCTCCCCTCCTAAGCTCTCGCACCCGAGACATGGAAGGCTCTCAACCGTCATGGGTCGATCCATGACGAGTAGGAACGTGGGTCGACCACGCTCTCCTTCACAGTTAGTTTAAAAGCCCTCACCCGGGGGACTCAGAGGGATAAACAACGAACACAGTAAGTTTGAACACACAAAGTAAGACCCGGCACTCCAAAGACTATACATCATCTCCTTGACCTTTGAGACTCGTTCACCACCTCACACGGTCCATCGTCAGCAATCATATCTCCGTCCGGGCAATCTCCATCAGCAAAGCTCCAAGCAGCTTAGAGATACCTTTTCTCTCTCCCTACCTATGGAAACCTCCAACAAGTGGCTCGCCCGCCCGGAGTACCTTACACACGTCCTAGCCGCACACAGCCACCTACAGGTAACTATCCTACCTAATGACTCCTATGGACATTAACACAATGAACTACGTGGACTTTGATCCCTCCACAAGGGTACGTAGGCACTTAGGTCATCACCTAAGGACAAGTCCCCCAAGGTTAAGACCCCTTGCGGTCCTAATTTCTGACTAAGAATTGTCTGAACCAAAAATTACAGTTACAGTCTCCATTAATATATAAATATATATATATAAGGCCTACCTTTCAATTAATTTTATGTCTATCTCTCTTCTCACATAAAGCTGTCATGTTTTATTTACATGAAAAGGATCCAAATCCTTCTAACAATCATGAATGATTTCAACCATTTGAGGGTATCAAATATCTCGCAACTTGATTAAAATATATTTTGGACTAGTCCAAACCCAAAATTAGCAATTAAAAAAATCACCATTTTGTTCTCGACCTGAGGTATATATACCCTCTTTAACAAGGTAAAAAACCTAGCCTATAATCTTCATCTCTTCTCTTCTCTAGGTCTCTTATATTTCTCTAACTATACTGGAACGTAACTCAGGAATTAAGGTAATTCATTGTCTATACAAGTTAGCCCTCTCAAATTAATCAGGTACAAACATGGGCTTAATCTAATATTTCTCTCTACTCTTTTATTCATTGAGTCCCTTCTATTTCCCTAACCTCAACTATCGTCCGTGGAACAAATTTGATTGTCATAGTCCAGAACAAGGTCTCTGACACCCTAGTAGATCTGACTTTCTCCGCAACAAATCGATTTTTTTAGAGCCAATTATTAGAAATTACTACTCCTCAGGTAATATCCTTCGTCTCCAACAAATGTTTTTGGGTTTCACAATAGATGTTCGTCTTCTCATGTTCAAATTTTCGATGGAAGAGGTGCCTACATTTAGTTCTCGAGAATGCTTCTGAGCATAATCCTAAGACGATCCCTATGGGAGACAAAAAAATCTAGCCATTTGATACAAATATAATTAGGAGTAGTCCATAAGCTAAAATCCGACTTAGTAATTAGGTACTCAAAGTAAACACATAAAAAAACTAGCCTCTCATCATCCTTTTGCTCTTCCCTCTGTCCGTTCTAATCACCTACTCATAGTCCATACCCAAAAATAAAAATGATTAAATCCAGTAAGTGTTTTAATAGTTTTCGTTTTTCTTGTTTGCCTAGAGCACATAATAATGCTGCTCATTATTTAGTTTCTTTTGCAAAAGACTATAACTACAATAATTGGTGGACTAGTTGTATCCCTTGTTTTATTTCGGACGTCGTCCGTTTTATTTTTCATTGAATAAAGTCTCCCAAGTACGGTTCGGTTCCCTTAAAAAATGTAATGTGAAAGAAGTTTTTACGTTTATAAAATTAAAGAAATGTAATATAAAAGAAGTCTTTGCACATTTTGCATGTAAATTTATAATTATAAAAATTTATGCAAAGACTTATTCTGATTGACTGGCGCGTTATTGTTTCAAGCTTTAACTAATAAAATAAAAAATCATTTATATTTATAATTATGAGTATTTGAATGTTTTTTCACTTATTTTCCAGTTTAAAAAAGTGTGATATAAATGTTGGATTCATTGATTTTAATGTTTTTTTTTTTGCAAAAATATATATCATTTTTAGCTATATATTATTATGATCCTGGAAGATACTAAATTATATGTCATAACTTAAAATATTTATTAGTTGTAGGTTAGGTGTCGTGTAACACTACAAGAAAAATAGGAATCAGAGACGGATATTAGACACAGATTAATGGTTGTGTCTATTTTTAGGTATATATTATTATGATCGTAAAAGACCTTATGCTTCTAACTTGACAAATTAAAGTTTAAATTTTTTTAGAGACACGTGCTTATTTTTATTGGCCAATATCTTTATGCAAAATTGTATTTGATAGATAACAACTAAAAAGTTCAAATTACAAAAAAAAAAGAACAATTAATCAAGATTGTCTCATGTAAGAAAATAATATAATTGTGTCATGTGAAGACAAAGATAAATACACAATGAAAATATACCGTTCACCTATTGATTCCATTATATATATATATATATATATATATATATATATATATATATATATAAGGCCTACCACTCAATTAATTTTGTGTCTATCTCTCTTCTCACATAATGCTGTCATGTTTTATTTTAACATAAAAAGGATCCAAATCCTTCTAACAATCATGAATTGATTCAACGATTCGGGGGTTTCAAATATCTAGAAACTTGATTTAAATATATTATGGACTAGTCCATACCCTAACTCAGCAATTAAGAAAAATTACCATTTTGTCCTCGACCTGAGGTATATATACCATCCCTAACATGGTAAAAAACCGTAGCCTATAATCTTCATCTTTTCTCTTTTCTTTTCTTCTCTGGGTCTCTTTTCTTTTCTTAATCTAATCTTTCTCTCTACTCTTCTATTCCCTGGGTCCCTTGTATTTCCCTTGTAATATCCGAGATATTTAGATTTAATTATTTTCATTACTATTAAATTTATTTTTCTTTCAGAAAGAAAAATAAATTAAATTAAAGAATTATAGGGTTAAAATAAAGTAAAGAAGGAGGTAATAGAGAATATATATAATTATTCTAGGACCTAAAAGAGAAGAGGATTAAAAAGGATGAGGGAAAAAGAGGGTATGCACTAAATAAATAATATATTTTTTTAAGGGGGGCCAAACCGTGACCCCCCTTCCAGCCAACACACACACACACAAAAAGAAATATATTATATATATATATATATATATATATATATATATGTATGTATGTATATATATATATATATGTATGTATATAATAGTAAAATATAAAGGGGGGCCAAACCTTGACCCCCCTTTCACTAAAACATAAAAAAAGAAAAAAAAAAATAATATATATTAAAATAATTGGGGGGGGGGCAAATCGTTACCCCCATCCAATTCATTAAAGCACACATAAAAAAAAGAAAGAGAGCAAAAGGCAGAAGCAGAACGTGAACGCAAGGGGACGCATGAGAAGGAACCCGAGAGGAAGGAGCAAGCTACGGACGAAGGGAACCGGCCGGATATTCACTGGAGAAGTCACCCTGGTGCCGGAGACGGTGACCGGAAGCTTGTTTCAACACCACTAAGCTCTCCATCCGACTGAATCAAGGTATGAAAGCTCCAATCCTTCAAAACCCCAATTTCTCCAATTTTGGGTGTTTTAGGAATTCTTCAAATACTTCCAATCAGGGCATTCTGGGGTTAAATTTGAGCTTAGTGGGTGTTATTGAAAGCTTAGTAAGGTTCAGAATCAAAGTGAAACCATAGGATTTGACCGGGTATGGAAATCATGGAAATTTAGTTAGAAAATTGCTAAAAATTGAATTTTACTGGTTTGATGCATGAATAGACTTGGATTGGAGTAGTATAGGTGTTATAAATGCTGGAAATATACAAGGGAATAAAGCCCAAGTATTTACCATTTCAACCGAAACCCAATCCGGTGAAAAAGAGGCGAAATACTAAGCCACCGTACAGTAAGGAGCTATGCGGTGGGTTGAACACCTCGGTCTAGTCTGTGGTGGACACCTAAGACCCGCTAAATTGGTTCCAAGGTCCTAATTATACCAAACTATATTTTTATATATGATTAGAGAGGTGATAGTTGGACTCTTACTCGGCAAATGCGGGGAACCGGTGGAATGAATAAGCCAAGGCCTCTTTTGAGCCATAAAGAAATTCTTTTATTAGTTAGAAGTCCTTATGAACACATGAAGTGGAATTTAGACAAGTGGGAATCTCTAACCTAAGCATTTAGAGGTTCTAAGTGACTCAAATGTGTTGAAAGTCGATATAAGACAGTATGGACTTTCAAAAAGACCAATTAAGACGACGTAACGAACTAAATAGTGAGTTCTTGGAAATAGTTAGAGGGTGCATAAGCATTAGCATGACACGTGCATGGTAGATGCTTAATTACGCGTTCTAAATTTCTTAAATATACACGTGTATAGGGCACCATAGGGTAATTGGAGCTCCAGGCACTCCAAGGACTGATCAGGAGGGCCAACGAGGTGAGGGGCTCTCCCATCCCTGCCCCACAGGGTTGGATGACAACGTGAAATGTGGGTTGCCTTATTTTTTGCAGTTATCATATGAAATGTACTTATCTGAATGAGTTTGTGCTACGTGTGTAAGGTTTGTAAGTAAATAGTGGAAATGTAAACCAAATATGTGTATTATGTGCTCTTGTGGCTCACTGAGCCTTATATGTTACCGTGGGTAGGATTTAGTCATAATTTCATATGGGAGAGTTCAGTAACAGTAGAAACCAATCACATCGATCGTCACTGTTAAGACCTTGTTCGTATGGTTTGTTGACAAAAACTGAACTTAGGATTGTTGAATGTGAGTGAGAGTGTTGCATAATTGGAACAGGGGAATCTAGGCCTAACTAATGAACACGTATAATATTCAGTTAGTTACTAATAAGGCGTCTTCCAAGGTTAAATTGTTAGTTGAACTTGTTTAGGTTAGTTCGGGTAGATCGAGTCGGTTATCCTGGTCTGGCAGACAGGATTCTGTTAACAGTAAGTATGCCACATTGTGGCCATTACCTTGGTTTAACCGAGGTCAGACAAGTTGCCGGCTATTACTCTAAGCGTGTCTTGGAGTCAAAAAGTTCCTAGTGTGATCAACTAGGTTCGAACAAGAGATTGCCTTCGGACCAGTATTTCTCTCAGCATAATGCGGGAGACAGAAATTGAATGCCTACGTGTATAAGTATATGTTTACTATGGAACCATAAGATATATGTTTATGATTGTTTTACATGCGGATTAATAAATATGTTAGGAGCATGAATTAGGATTTTAATTGTGAATATGATACATTGATTGCCTGATCATGTTAAAGGTCACAATATAAATCCGTTTCATGCGTATGTGATTGTGGTTGCTCCCTTCTGCCAGCTGTAGTGGTCCCACTGCTACGCCAGGGATGGGGGAGCTTCTCACTGAGTCTGTTCGACTCACCTCCCCTGTTTACATGTTTCAAATACAGGTGGTTCAGGCGTCGGGAACGCGTCCACTTCTTCTCAAGGAGGCGGACAACTCTGAAGACCGCACGCATAGTCCGCGTTGGTAGTTATTTTGGTTATGTACATGTGTTATGATGTATATATATATAAATCCTTTTTGGCGTAGCGTTTGTACGTTTACATCTGCTGTGTATATATATATATATCATACTTGAATTCTAGCATTGTCAGCTTCATGCAGGTTAAGGTTAGGTCATGGTGTTGGGGAATATAGGCTGTGACATGACCTATATCATGTGTATATATATATATGACTTCCGCATGCGACTAGGATAGATCACACGCCTTGAGGTGCGTGATCAATATGTAAATCATATATATGTGTGACTGAATACCTGATTGTATGAAAATATGGCTTCCGCATGTGAATAGGATAGATCACACGCATTGAGGCGTGTGATCAATACGTAAACTATGCAAGCGTGTGATTGAATATATGTATGACTGTATACAGGACTCCTGCATGTGAATAGGATAGATCACCTGCCCTGAAGCGCGTGATCAATATGTATACTATATGCACGTGTGAATGAATATGTGTATATATATAGACTAAAGCGGTGCTGAGCGAGCCGTGCATTGCAAACTGCTTAGGTCACCTGAAATGGATGACCATATGTATTATATATTGTTTGTATTAGAAATGGATAGTTATGCACATATAAAAATGTCAATAAGGGATTAGAGGCTTGCGGGATAGGAGAAATCCTACCTCCCGTGCCGGTCACGGACGTCTGATTATGGGTCGTGATATCCCTAACCTCAACTTTTGTCCATAGACCAAGTTTGATTATCATAGTCCACAACAAGATCTCTTACACCCTAGTAGATCTGACTCCCTCCGCAACAAATTGAATTTTCTTAGAGCTGATCATTAGAAATTACTACTCCTCATGTAATATCCTTCGTCACCAACAAATATTTTTTGGATTTCACTATAGATCTTCGTCTTCTCATGTTCAAATTTTCGATGGAAGAGGTGCCTACTTTTAGTTCTTGACAGTGCTTCTGAGCTCGCTCCTAATAGGAGGATCCCTATGGGAGACAAAAAAAATCTTGTCATTTGATACAAATATATTTTGGAGTTGTCCAAAAGCTAAAATCTGACTCGGTAATTAAGTGATCAAAGTAAACACATAAAAAAACTAGTCTCTCATCTACCTCGATGTTATTCCCTCTATCCATTCTAATCACCTACTCATAGTGCATACACAAAAGAGGAAAATGATTAAATCTAGTAATCATTTTAATAGTTGTCGTTTTTCTTGGGTGCCTAGAGCATGTAATAATGCTGCCCATTATTTAGTTTCTTTTGCAAAAGACTATAATCACAATAATTGGTGAACTAGTTGTGTCCCTCATTTTATTTCGGACGTCGTCCGATTTCCCATGTATCATCCTGATTCCCTTAAAGAATGTAATATGGAAGAAGTTTTTACTTTTATAAAACTAAAAAAATGTACTATAAAAGAAGCCTTTGCACATTTTGCTTCTAAAGTTATAAGTATAAAAATTTATGCAAGGACTTTTTCTGATTCATTGGCGCGTTATTATTTCAAAACCAGAAATCAACCCGTGCAATTTGTGTCTACAGATTTTTTTTAATTTGAATTAAAATAAATTAAATATTATTTGTCACGGCCCCAAACCCGTGCAACATTTATAAAACACGTAATATATATATATATATATCCATATCATAATGATCATACGTCTCAATACGTACGATCTATCCTATTCACATGCAGCAGTTTATATACTCATACATATATCTTAGTTTTTCTCCAAACTGTACCCTGTCTTTAAGTACATATGAAGCGGACAAGTCTAGAGCGAGCGTACATCAAAAGCTGTAAACATTTACAACACTTACAACTTTAAACTATGTAAAACAAAAGAAATCAAAATAACCAAAAAGGTGTCCACCCACGCGAACAAGTGCCTAAATAATGGTCTGATGTCCTTATCACTGTTCGGACGCCGATGCCTGCCCGATACCTGTATCTGAAACATTTAAGTAAGAGGAGTAAGTCAAACAGACTCACTCAGTGAACAGCTTCCCATCCTTGGCGTAGCGGCGGGTACCACTACGGATGGGGAAAGGGAAACACTTACAATCACATACGCATGAAAATCCAGTTTATCAAATGTTATATTACGATTAGGCAATATTAATATAACATATGAACAAAGATAAACCTAAGGAATCATGCTCTTCTATCATACTTCTTGTAGAACAAAACAATCACTTTAAGAATATTATCTAAAAGCTATAAATCTAGTCTGAGTGTTTCACACTGGATGCGGTCTCGTCTGCATCAATCAATTAATTGGTCCACGTATCTCACAATGGACAATGGCATCAACAGGCAACTTTCTTAACTGACCCCAATATTAAGTTAGGGCAATGGCCTCCATGGGAAAAAAATTCAACTGGCGCTAGAACAAGCTAGAGCAATGGCCTCCATGGGCAAATAAGTTAACTGGCCCTAGCACAAGCTAGAGCAATGGCCTCCACGAGCGACTTTATCTGACTTGTTTCTCCTCCCGAGCTTTCAACTGGTACTTTGACTCCATCTACCCTTTACTATCCTAAATTGACTTTACCTAAGTAATGTGAAACATCCCTATGACTTTCTAATTAATTATGAGATCGTATTTATCCTTAATTAATACTTAAAGATCCCAGTTTAGGTCATAAACTAACTCTATTCTTCCTATCCTAAGTTCAATTACCGTATAACGTTGACGTGTATAAACAGTTCTTTGCGATCAATTTAGTGAGTTTCTAATACCTAGTGTAAACCAAATCTTGGGCTCAATCAATAGCTTATCCCCTTGCTCATACTGTTCGGTGTATTTCATGTCATCTCATGGATACCCTCCAGTACCTCTTACCTATAATCAAATACACATATACAAGTACTTTCATATAATGCAATTTAGGAACAACAATGGCATGTTAACCACTACGTAATTCTTACAAATAGGCAAGTAGGCAAACCACATATCCACATCCTCAATCAACCTTGTAGGGCAAGGATGGGAAACCCCTCACTTGGACGGCTTCCTTGTGCTTGTCCTGGAGTAACTCCTGCTCCGGACGAATCGTGGTTTCCTATCAAACGCATTCACGTGGTTAACATCTTACAGTATATGCAACCCATATGGATACGACATGCTCGTGCCTAAAGATGCACCAAGACGTTGCCAAGAACCGAGTTCTTGGTCTTATCTGCCTTCCCTCTCTTCTATGAGAGTCTCAAATGCTTCGCACCTGGTTTCATACAACTATCACTTATCTAAAGTGATTCTAGAGCCTTGGATTTGAGTTACTAAACCTCGATATGCTTCTAAACTATTCTACTTAAGGTTTCCTAAAGGTTGTGAAGGAATAAAGTTAAAATTCAAGAATTTGGACTTAATTTATTCCGCAAGTTTCCATTCTTGAGAAACAAGAAAGTACTTAGGATAATTCTTGATAAATATTCAAAATTATCCTTGGGTGTTTAAGATCGAAGAGAGGAGGTTTAAAACTCTCAACATCACCCTTAAGGTGTATTTGGGCAAACCGAGCAGGGACCCGGCATGTTAACGTCAAGGTTCAACCTTAGTAACCTCGGGCCAGCTCTTCACGGGTCTTGTTCAGCTAATATTTCAACAATATAATTTCAATAATACCAATCCAAGCCTATTTACTCAAATCCAAGCTCAATTCCTAAGCTATCAACAATTTCCCCAATTTGGAAATAATCATAATTTCAACCCCAAATCCTTCCAAATTCGAATTCGGCCAAACCCGAGGATATAGTCTCGTCTCGATTCCTACCCCAACTAAGTGTTCAAGAACACTTTCTAGGTTTCAATCTACCCTCGAAACAACTCAAACGAAGGTTAATCGAAGAAATCCCTAAAAATGGAGAAACTGAGGGTTTAGAATGAAATTGGGGTTACCAACCTTGATTCGATCGGTGGGAGGCGTGGAAGACGTCAGAGTCGAGCTCCGGTGGTCGTGTCCGGCGTCAGACAGCTCTCCTCCGGTGAGTTTCCGGCGAATCGTCCTTCTCCCCTTCTTCCTTCTCCTTTCGCATGTCCCTTTCCCTCTCGGCTCTTTCTCTCTCTTGTTCACTCGCCCTCTCGTCTTAGTCCCTCTCTCTCTCGATGTCGACTCCTTCTGGCCATCGTTCTGGCGAGCTTCTCTTCCTCTCCGTCTCGTCTCCGTCTCTGCCTATCTTCTCCCTCTGTTCCATTTTCCTTCTTTCTTTTTCTCAATCCCGTGACTCTCCCCCTCTCTCTTTTTCCTTTCCTTTTATTTTTCTTTCTTTCTAAACATACGGCACCCCCACCCCAATTAAAATAAATAAATGTAACTAAAATAAATAATTAATAATTAAATAAATAATAACTAATATGTATTTTTAATTTAATCCCTTTCCCTATTTCATTCAGGTTTACAATTTCTTAAGTCCTAAATTAGATCCTAAAAATTATTTTCTACTTCTTTTCCTTTCCTTTTAATTTATTTTAAACTTCGAACAAATTTTCTCATGTATTACATTATTTTTCCTAAAATAGATAAAACTTTTAGCTATATATTATTATGATACTAAATGACATTAAATTATATGTCATAACTTCAAATATTTTTTTGTTGGAGGTTGGGTGTCATAAAATAATCTAATCCTTTATGCTTCTAACGTGACAAATTGAAGTTTGAAATTTTGTTAGAGACACGTGTGCGGGCTTTTAATTAAGATTCTCTCATGTAACAAAATAATACAATTAATCAAGGTTCTCTCATGTAAGAAAATAATATAATTATGTCATGTGAAGAGAAAGATAAATACACAATTAAAATACACCACTCACATACAGTTTCCATTATACATGTATAAGGCCTACCACTCAATTTTGCATTTATCTCTTTTCTCACATAACACTGTCATGTTTGTTTTTTACATGAAAACGATCCAAATTCTTCTAACAATCATGGATGCTTTCAACTATTTGAGGCTGTCAAATATCTAGCAACTTGATTTAAATATATTTAGGACTAGTCCATAACTAACTCAGCAATTAAGTAAAATTACCATTTTGTCCTCGACTTGAGGTATATATACCCTCCTTAACTTAGTAACTAACTCAGTAATTTAGGACTAGTCAATACCTAACTCAGCATTTAAGTAAAAACCCTAGCCTATAATCTTCATATTTCTCTACCTATACTAGAACTTAACTCAGTAATTAAGGTAAACCATTGTCTATACAAGCTAGCCCTCTTTAATCAGGTACAAACCTGGCCTGAATCTAATCTTTCACTCTACTCTTCAATTCCCTGGGTCCCTTCTATTTCCCTAACCTCAACTTTCTTCTGTGGAACAAATTTGATTGTCATAGTCCACAACAAGATCTTTGACACCCTAATTGTTAGACTTCGGGTGTACCTGTGAATAATCCAATTCATCTGCAGGTACCCACACGAAGACCCGGTCACGATGATGGACTCGAATCTACGATCTTCACAGCAAATGCACAAACACCAAGAGAGCAATGAGAGAGATGGAAGGAGGAGGAAGTTTGGTTCATTATATTTTCTCTGTTATGAGAGAGAGTATTATCAATGAACCAACCCCCTCATTTCTTACGTTAATTTTGGGAATTAACCGTTCCCACCACTTTCAAAAATTAATAAAGGAGTAAATCACACCTCTTAAACCCACACTTTTCTTTATTTGCGCATTTGCCCCAATATCAATTTTGGGCTTGGGTCCAATCCACCAAGGGTGGACTGGCCCATATTCTTACATCTCCCACTCACACTTGGTGGATTAGATGTCATGGGTTGAATCTCTCTGCCTCCTCTCAATTTAATACTTAGTGCTTTGCCGTGACCGCGTGGGCATGACGTCTTCATTTAGGTACTTGTACTAGAAATCCCTTTTATAGGACCAGCACAAGTTCCCTTCTCCTTAGTGTAGCTAAAATATTAAAAATATGGCTCCGATGTCGTAGATTTAACTATATACACTTTCACATGGCAAAACTAATCCCTCTCGAGTCAATGTTTGATTCAGATTGACTTCCTCACATATGTCTAGTATCCACACTTATGACAACAAGATGTCATAAGGGACATGTCACAAATGCTAGCATAGAAGTGTATATTTCAGTTAATCATCCTTTCGCCCATATAACACATTAATATGAATCAGTCGCTTTCCTAGCATAATACTTTAGATCGCATCAATCATGATCATAGAAAAAATGCTAAAGTAGCAGTCACTGAAGCATATCTGCATGATACTGTCAAAGTTCAAAGGACATCACTGGAAAGATTGTTCTTCCTTGGGACTCACACAGCAATGAAGCAGGGATCTGTCACTTGCTTCCCTCTTGCGGTTCTCTTAGTACATGTGGTATGAAACACATGCTACGGTGTTACTCTTTTATTATAAGAGCATATGTCGTTTTATTCTTATCTTAACACCGTACAGACTTAAGTCTAGATACACCCAGTATCTAGGCCCAAATTCTTCAACTCTACTTTCATTTACGACGTTGATGTTGAAGAGTTTGTTATCTGACTACAGGTATTTTGGAAGTGGGATTCCAAACTTCGATCCAACTTTATTTTATGTGGATCTCATCTTGACTTGCTACACGTTAGTCAAGGCGACATATAGTTTGTGTTTCTTCTCTACCATATCAGCACTCTTGGCTGCTTTTCTGGTGAACACAAATGTCTCATCTTTGCACACTCCACTTGAGTGTCAAAGGCGGTTGCCCGCGTGAGAGAGCCAACCTTTCAACCTGTACGACATACTTGACGTTGTATACTACTAAAACAAACACATAAAGTGATGACAGACAATTATAAAACACATTTTATAATGTCTGTATATTACACTTTATGCATGCCAATGGCTTGCATATGTTTTTCAAAAAACTTTTAGCCCATTGGCTTTATCAGGGGGTCTGTTATCATACATTTGTTGAAGTGTATTGTACAACAAAAACCTTTTTTTTTGTTATATAATCTCTTAACAAAATTATATTTGATGCCAACATGCTTGGTCTTGTTGTGATACGTAGGATCTTTGGTATGGGCTATGGCTACAATATTGTCACAGGATAAAAAACACCATATTGTTACTTTCATTTCCAATTTCATGATGTTCTGTAAATCTCTCTAGCCATAAAGCCTCTTGTACCTCTTCAGTGCATGCCACAAACTCAATTATATTGCATGTAAGGCAATGCACATTTTCTTCATGCTGCTTCAGCATATGATACCATTGTTGAGTAAGAAGGTATGTCCTCCTTTCTTCTTCATCTCCGTTACGCCAATATTGGAGTACTCAACAAGGCATGAGTCACTTCCTCCGTAGCACAGTGCATAATTGGAAGTGCCCTTTAAGCATCTCATGATCCTCTTCACAACTTTCTAATGTTTTCTCTAGGGTTAGACTGGAATATACCTACCAGTCTCCTTATATTACAGATATCTGATCTTCTACACATCATTGTGTACATCAGACTGCCAATTACATTGGCATATGGAACTCTTTCCATTTTCTTTTGTCCGAATCGCGATTTAGGACTCATGTATGGACTCAAGTAGCAACAGGGTACTAATGGGTCTGCAATCTTTCACATTAAATCGCTCAAGAATCTTGTTGACGCAATCCTTTTGTGAAAGAGATAAGATTCTTTATGGACGATTTCTTTGGGTCTTAACTCCAAATTTACACTTTGCTTCTCCCATGTCTTTCATCGCAAGTTTGATGATAATCAGTCCTTAACAGCCATCACATAACCTAGACTATTTCCGGCCAATAGTATATCATCTACATATAAGGATAATGACAAAATTATCCTTAAATCGCTTAATGTAGATGAAATGGTCTTCCTCTATTATTTGGCTCAAATACCACTGTCTGGATGATTGTTTCAATCCATAAATGGATTACAAACTTTGTTCTTATTTACTTTGTCCATAAGACCTAATGGCTATACCATTTCTTCATCCAGATCCCTATTCAGGTATGCGGTTCTTACATCTGTATGATGTAATTCTGGGTCTTAACCATTTAATATTGCCAGAATTAGTCTATGTATATCCCTTTGCCATTGATCTATCCTTATATTTGTCAATTGATCCATTCACTTTTATGTTAAGTTTGAGAACCCACTTGTTCTCAATGGCTTTATGCCTTTTTCGAAGATCAACCACCAACACCCAAACTTGGTTATTTTTTATTTTATTTTATTATTGAGTCCATTTCTTCTTCCATTGCTTTTTCCCATACCTCCTCGGCAGGAGTTGACAAGGATTCTCGTACAGAACTGGGCTCATATTCTCATCTGGAACAACTAAGAAAGATTTACTTTATATTTGAAAGCGTCTTCTGGGAACACTTTCCCTATCACTCCTTCTGACTGGAGTAATTTGCTTATCTTTCTTTCTTTGTTCAAGGTCTCAATGTTGACCTTTCTTCACTCCCACTCAGATTGACACACCTAGACGCTTCTAGTATGTCAATTTGTTCTGCACTCTCTTATTCTTCTGTCTCATAAAATGAAACAGTGCGGTCAACATCTCCTCTACTAAGAAACTTAGTCTCAAAGAGGTTGCATATTTTCTATCTCAGTCACCGTTCTATCTTTGTTTTCACCTATGCAAACATGTCCCTTTGTTGATCTGAGTACCTTAGAAAGATACATTTCTTCCTCTAGGACCCAGTTTCTCTTATGAGAATTGTCATGGATATATGCAGCCGATCCCCAGGTCTTAAGATACTTAGATCTGGTTTGCGTTTCTTCCATAACTCAAGAGGGTGCGGAAGTGACTGATTTTGTGGGTACATGGTTAAGTATGAAGGGTTCTGTCAATAAAGCATCACCTCAATCGAAAATTGGCAGGTTTGCTTGAGTTATCACAGACTTAACCATATCTAGAAGAGTTCTATTTCTTCTTTCGACAACTCTATTAATTGTGGAGTGCCAGGGATTGTTATTTGCCTAATTATCCCTTTTCTTCGCAGAGCAGTCTAAATCGCTTAGACAAATATGCATGACCTCGATCAACGCATAATATTTCAATCTTATTGTCTATTTGATTTTGTACCTCTTTTAGGTATCATCTGAAGCACTAAAAAAAACATCAAACATATACGAATTCAAATAGACATTACCTTATCGCGAATAATCATTCATAAAGGTAATAAAATACCACGCTCTCTGTTTTTCCCTCATATTCATTAGACCGCGTATATCGAAATAGAATAATTGCAATGGATCTCCAATTATAGGCTTTCGCTTTGCCTTAACCAGCTAGACAATTTTCTCATAGTGACATTTCCATATTTGGAATGACACCTAACAACCGTTCTTTGGTTTATTTGATCATTTCATTTTTTTGATTAATGTGTCCTAGTCTAGCATGCTAGGAGTTTATTTCAACATTTCTCAAAGAAATAGCAAAGCATTCACCAATAATTATCAAAAAAACAAAGAACCTTTGTAAACAGGAAAGCGGAACCATAAAGGACAAAGTTGCTAAAATTGTCTGTAACATTCTTTTTTTTTTTAATGAAGGTTCACATCAAACCCAAATTTTAAAAGACATATGACAGAAAATAAGTCTCGTCGGATGTCAAGAGCATAAAGCACGTAATGGAGTATGAAGTTCTTTTCACCACGTAGAGTAATTTACAGGTGCTTAAAACCTTTGACCTCGATTGTCGTGTTGTTTCCAACGTAAAACCATATGCTTTGATATGATAATCGACGGTACTCAATAAAGGATCCTCGAACCTAAGTTGCCTGGTCTATGGATTCTGAGTCAACAATCCAAGAAGAAGAAACAAAGTCTGTAAAAAAAGTACGAGAAACATGTGAATTTACATAATTCACTAATACCGTTTCGCCCTTAGTCTGTTTTCAACAGTCATATGCGAAATGGCCTAAATTCTGGTAGGCGAAGCATTTGACCCCCTTCAGGTCTAACTTCTTCTTCTAGCCTTTGTTTCTTTTCTTTTTGAATTGTTTATTTCCCTATTTGGCTTTAGGAACGCCCTTCTTCCCTTTAGCATGAAACTTTTTGCCCTTTTATATAACAAGCATCGAATGGGAAGTGCTAGCATTCACAGTGTAATAAACTTGTCCAAAAGTCTTGTAAGCCTCCAAGCGTTCACCTCCAACTCTAAGTGCTGAGCTACATTGTTAAAAGTAACAATGTTTACATTATGGGTTAGATTCACCTTCATATGCTCCCAACTTCTAGGGAGGTATCTGATGACAACCTATACTTGTTGTTCATCAAACAAAAGAAATTGTCTAGCTTCCTTTAGTTCCCTGATCATATTGGCCATCTTTCTCGGATAATGCTTTATAAGAGTGCCTAGCTTAAGCTTTTCGGAGTCGAACTTAATCGTCAACCTCATAAGTTTTTGGTAGAAATACCTTAAACTTATTCCTTAAAGCTATTCACATAGCTTGTGGAGTTGTGTGCATCTCAAATTTGCACAATAAGTTATTAGCCAGGACACTCATAAACATTATCCTTGCTATGCTATTTTTCTTGTTCCAAGTTTGGTAGGTCTTATGGTCTCTCTTATGTTGGCCCATGTTTTCAGTTTCATGTTCGACCAAACATTTGTGAAAGGCCCAATAACATCTTGTTCCTTCAAGATGTATTGTATTTTACAATGTCAGATATCACAGTTATCCCCATTAAGTTATTCCCCCTTGTTTTGGTTTCTTAATAATGTTCTTGGTTTCACTTTTCAGTTCTGTGACAAACTGATACGACATTATTTTACGTTCTCTCTACCAGAGATACGTACCATAGAACATTTATAATATATATAGCACTGATAAGTATACCATGTCATGCACTTATATTATTCTTGATCAGAAAATAATGACATTGCAAGATCCATGATCAAGAGCATACGTTTGTATCTCCCATCACACAGATACAAGCAATGATCATGATACTCTATCAAGAATTCTATATAAGTGCCTTAAATTGAATTATGACTCTTAGAAGTCTCATCTTCTAAAAGCTCCCACTTATAACAAGTATATATATATATATATTCATACATTTACTCATAGAACATTTAATTCTAAATAATGCCATTTACTCATAGAATTAAAATGTTCAACAAAAACTTATAATGCATGAATCATGTTCAATAATTATATCAAAAATGAAACATTGTATCTTTACAAATGAGAACACAAATACTTAAATGCCTCAAGCATTAAGTTTTCATAATAGATTTTCTTTTTCTCTGGCAAAAATCGTCTTTTCATTGCTTCTCTGATTGCTGTTAACCAGTGAAATCTACTTGGGATGCGGCAACCTAGTTTCTTTCTAAGTGTTGTAGCTCTTATGTATTCTAATATGACTCTAAGGTAAAATATAGTGTTTTCCTCATCGGTCATGTTTTGGACGTAGCTGACGAATACACTATTAATGTCTTTTACGTCCGTTAGCCTTGTTGCATCCCTTTCAGCTATATTCATAGCTAATTCAGGGGTTAAAGGTTGATTGACTTCTTCGCCTTCCTCTACTATGGTTTCTTCTAACCGGATTTGATTAAGTGAGTCGTTAAAAATTAATTGAGAATCTACGTGGAGGAGTTTGATAGGAAATAGTGTTTCCGACGTTGGTCCGGAAATCATCAACTCCTCCGGTTCTGGTTGAGGATCCTCCATAGGTTCCTCGTCTGGATCTTCCTCCGGATCCTCTTCAAGATCCTCCTCGGGATCTTCCTTCGGATCCTCTTCAGGATCCTCCTCGGGATCTTCTCCAGGGTCCTCCTCGGGATCTTCCTCCGGATCCTCTTCAGGATCCTCCTCGGGATCTTCATCCATAGGTACGTAATCATGAACAGCCTCATCTAGGTATGAGTATTCCAACACACTATAGTCGGTGTTTTCAGTGCTATTAGAAGCCATTTGCCTCAATTTACCTAGAACAAAATAATTAGAAAAATATTTTGAATTTTCTGGAATCTTTTTACATAAAAAAATATACCAGAAAAGCACTTAAAAACATAAAATCAGATCCCAAATAACCTCAAATATAGTCAAATTATATATCAAAATAAAGCTCTCGATTTTACGGATTTTTAGAAATAAACCGCGCCTCAAACGGATCTAAAATGAATCTATTATGACCCCGAGAAGTTTTAAATAAAAAATAATAAACCCAAAAACCGGCCAAAATTTTTTTTATTAAGCCCAAATTTTTTTTTTCGGGTTAGGCCCAAAATTTTCAAGGTCAGGTCCGAACCGTTTTTTTAATTAAATTTTCAAAAAAATTTGATTTTAGGCGGCAGTTTTTTGAACTGCCGCGCCAAGAAAACGGTTTTAGTGACGGTTTTGTAGCAGCAGTTACAAAAACTGTCGCTAACCGTCATCTTCAACCTTCAGCCTCCATTTTCCAGAATCCGGCGACCGGAAACGGTGGAGCTCGCCGGAAAACTTCGGACGTCTTTATCTTAGCCATCCGAACTCTGTTTTCTGCAAATTTTATGTCGATTTCGCACGATTTTTCGTGCTCTACGCAATGGGAGCAATTTTGAAGCCTAAAATTGTTGTTTTCGGGAACCCAAATTTCAAACCCGAAACTTCGATCATTGTATCGATGCCGTTTGGAGTCTGTTTCATGCAAATTTTATATCGATTTTCATCGATTTTTCACGCTCTATGCAATGGTGTAATTTTTGAACTCTAACATTGTAGTTTCAATGAACCCAATGTTCACAAAAATTACTGTGAGGTGAAGAATACATCAGATAAAAATTAACACATGTTATATATATGTCATGCATTTGTCACATTGGAGAAAAACACATAACATTTGAAACACAGCGGAAGAAACCGGCTCTGATGCCACTGTTAGACTTTGAGCGTACCTGTGAAGAATCCGATTCATCTGTAGGTACCCACGCGAAGACCCGGTCACGATAACGGTCTCGGATCTACGATCTTCACAGCAAATGCACAAACACCAAGAGAGCAATGAGAGAGATGGATGGAGGAGGAAGTTTGGTTCAGTATATTTTCTCTGTTATGAGAGAGAGTATTATCAATGAACCAACCCCTCGTTTCTTACGTTAGAGCTTTCTAAATGGTATTTTTCCAAAATATTCCAATGGTTAGAGCTTCTGGAAATTGCCTCGAAAGTCAGCGATTCTGTTTTCTAAACTGATGCGGAATTTTTGTATGATTGGCTACTGTTTTTAAATTACTGCTCTTAAATGGCTCAAATCCTTTCTGTAATGAATTGATAATTAGAATATTTTATCTCTAATCTTGATTTAGAAAGAAGAATCAAATAATTTCGTTAAGTATGGAAGGAGATATGACCATTTCAATAAAGCTTGCCAAATGTTGCATGCTGTTTTGAATCTGATCTTGCTTTGTTTAAATGTGTTTTCTGAATTCGTTACTTAATGGATTTGAGTGATTCCAAACCCATATTAAAGCTAACATCCTAAGCTTTCTAAGTTGTATTTTTACTAAAAAGTCCAACGGTTAGATTTTCTGGGAAGTTTCTCAAAAGTTAGCGGTTCTGTTTTACACACTACCAAGTTTCTAGTTTTTGAAAAGTTGTTATTTCTTCCTTAATTTGAATGGTTCATTTTCCTTCAAATAAAATGACTTTAACCAACTTTTGAAGTGTCATTTCAAAGATCAAACAAAATCCTAGATAAAAAAATTTGTTGGTTTGTTTGGGTTCCAAATGAATTGCATACACTTTTTAAATGAAATGAGAGATTGCCCAATGGTTGGATTTTTTTTTTATGTGTGGACCCATGGTGAAAATGAGAAGTTTCCATATTTGGCAAAATCCTTCATTGAAGGAGCTTGCAGAGTGAGCAAGTGGCAAGACTTGTTTACTTAAGCATAAATTGTTTTTAACTTAAAAAGAATTCTAAATGATGACCTTAGCTTAATAAGGGGTTTTGGGTTAGCCTTGAATGTAGTTTTAAGTTGCTATGTAATTATGAATTTAGAATATGGTGGAAATGATTATATGTGATAGGACTTATGTGGTGAAATAGAAGTTGATGTATGAAAATTGATATGGATTGAATTGGTTGTATGTGATAGGATTCAAGTACTTCCTTGGAGACAAGAGTGTTCAAAGGGAATGTATATACATTCTCTGCTTGTTTGGTATGTGTTAGCTAGAGGTATAGAAGGCTAAAAGAATGAAAGAACTAGCAATAGGTTGTGGAAAGTAACTTGGATAGAAAAACATAGGAGTAAAGTACAACTGTTTACTATGATTGGTGTGTTACAAATCCAACTCATAAACTCTGGAGGCATGATGAGTATTTTAAATAAATCTTTTTCCACGACGGTGGCAAGAGTCCTTGTACGGAAGGTCTAAACTTTTATTTTGAAAACTTGTCACGACGGTGACTTAAATTATAATCATGCAAAGGGAGTTATTGGTGGGTTTCGGATTTGGATATGCTAGCGATGTGAGACATCGACTAGAACAACGTCAGATGGCACTTGAGACCTCAGTTTTATAATCACCATGACGATGGTCATTGCCCTATCTTGGTAATAGGGTCAGAAAGGTTTTATATTGCTATGACGATAGCATGAGGCTCCGATGGTGCATCTGGACGGGTATATGAGTTATATCCTGTTGAGGATACTTGTACATATTAATAAGGAGAGGAATTGTTGATCCTTCGGGAAAGATACAAAGAATCCTATTAATATGTAAGACTAAGGTAAGGAGACACGGGAGGAACCTACGGGTGAACCGTGAGCCCAACCTAGTAAAAGAGAAATCATCCTGTGGAGTTGGTCCAGGGTGTGACAGTGGCCATGCTTAGAGACGTCGTGTCGTGCCCGCCATGTGGCCTGGTTGGGTAATGGACGAGTGGGCTCAAGCTATTGCCCCGCAACAAAGGGTCAGGACGTGCCACGTGGTGGCTACATATCAGTTGTTTGATAAATAGAAGTTGATTGTGTTTGATTAATAGAATTGTCACGAGGTGACCAGTACCCAAGTGAATGGGTTAAGTATGTTTTGCCACCTGGTGGCTAGCAACCCGAGTGCACGGGTTTGAGGTAGAAAAGCCATGTAGTGGCTAGTAAATACCCCAGAGTGGGGGAAGTTAAGTAGATGTATGTTATAGTGTCTGCGTGTACTTAAAGAATTGTCTGTGTTTGCATATAATTGTTGATTGTGCAGCGGAGTGGTGACGTACAGGATTACGTCATCACAAAGTCTTTGATTCAAACATGTTGAACGTGAGAAGACCGGTAAGTAAAAGCCGGCACTATATGTTACATGTTTACTTGCTGATTGATGACGTGGAATAAACTACTGCATGTTTACAGTTATTAAATGCATGTGAGTGTTTGGGTGAAATTTCTATTGTGTGATCACCAAGAATGTATGCTATCAATAGTAACTAGTTGCTTTTGCATGTGGTTGTGTATGACTCCCAAACCCAGCGCTATGACACCCACCTTGCGCCGGCGATGGGAGAGTCCTCACTGAGTCGCGTGGTTAAGACTCACACCTCATTTTTACTACACAGAGACAGGTTAAGTACAGGTGGAAGGAGTCTCGGTGGAGCGAGGGTTGAACAACACTTTTCCAAGACCCACAACTTGTTCATGTGGGTGAATAAAGTATAATTGTAATTTAATTTACTTTATTATTGCATTATAAAGTAAAGGGTAGACGTACCCAATTATATTGTATCACTAAATCTAGAACTATCAGCTTCACACACCTTAAAGATCAGGATTTATTTTACTCCGATACAGGAAAAATTTGTTTTCAAAATGTATATATATACATATATCTGTCGCATGTGAATAGGATAGGCAGCATCTTCAGATGTGTAGCCAGTACACATGTTATATATATTATGTGTGTTTTCCTATATCTATATCTTGAAGCGGCACTGGCCGTGGATTTGCTTGCCTAGGATAGGCCACCATTTCGATGTAGCCATGGTATTATACTGCATGTGAATATATTTTCAATAATAGCTATTCTATCAATTAGGTGATAAGGCTTACAGGCATAGGGATGTTCCCTGTGTCTGTGCCGGTCACGGTCCTCTAAACGGGGGTCGTGACATAATTAATGTTAAAAATAAATGACAAAGAAACAAGGAAGACGAGGGCAAACAAAAAGGATGGAATCTTTGCAAACCTTTACATTAGAATCAGACTTCATGATTCTCTTGATTCGAGCCAGAGGCAATTGATTTTGGCCCCTAATTGCTGACACAAGTACATACACATAGAGATTGAAACAAGTCATATATAACTTATAAAATTGAGTGGTTTTGGTAAATGTTTTCCTGATTTTGGGAAAGATGAAAATGAAAAATTAAACCTTCAGCATTCTGTATCTCATACAATTGTGTTGCCTAAACATTTGTAACGCCTGGTTCTGCACTCCCATGAAATAATCAAAATGTATTAGATTTTTCAAGAAACGTTTGTAGAATATAGCATACACACAAAAAAAGAGAGAGACAAATAATGATTTAGAGAGAGGGGGAAAAAGTAATTATGCTAGTCTTCTTCAAAATTGATGAATTTTGAGAAATTTGATGTCCTTATCTTATCTACGTTTGGATCCTCTAAATGAAATGGTGAATTTTCGCTCATATCAACCAATCAGTAAAGATAAAGGTGGGAATATGAGAGATTCTTATTAGAGAAATTAACCCCCTCAATTTTTTACAAAATTGAGGGAATCCAAATTAAAAGAGAAAGAAGACATGAAAAGAAAGTACCAAGGAAAGAAAAAATTAGTTATTCTCAAGGGAGTCTCAAGAATTCAAGAAGTTGAAGTCCCTTTCAAAAGAAGAGAAATAGAGAAATAGTAATTATGCTTGAGTCTTCTTCAAAATTGATGAATTTTGAGAGGGAGAAAACAAAACTCTTCTTAAAGAAATTAACCCCTTCAATTTTTTAAAGAAATTGAAGGAATCCAAATTCAAAGAGAAAGAAGACATAAAGTGAGAGTGATAAAGAAAGAGAAAATTAGTTCTTCTGAAGCGATCATCGACAATTGAAAAGGTTGAAGTCCCTGTCAAAAGAAGATCAATAGGGAAAAAGACAAAAGTAGTTGGGAAAAAAATTGTTTGTACTACCATCTTCAAAACTAAATCTTTTTCCCAATTTCTATATGAGAAATGGTGGAGAATATCCAGTAAAAAAAAGTGATGATTCATATAAAATGGCCATCAATTTTCCTTCATCTCAACTATTCAATTATAAAGGTGAAGGTGGGAATGAGAGAAAAAAGAGAAAATTTGTTATTCTGAAGTGAACTTCAGGAATTGAAAAGGTTAAAGTTCCTGGCAAAAGAAGTAATAAAGTAATTAAAGAGTGAAAAGACCTTTTGCTCTTCTTGACGATACTGAGCAAGCATATAAGGTGGAATTGACATGAATTCCGGAACCTGTTGGGAAGCAGGTTGATTGATGGTGTTGCTGAAATCTGTTAATGGCTGCTGGTTGAAGTTCTCATTGCTTCCAAAATCCCCCAAAACGTTTTGGCTTGCATGCTGATAAGAAGTGTTGCCTTCATTTTCCATTTCTTTCTCTCTCTCTCTCTCTCTCTCTCTCTCTCTTTCTCTAAGTCTTTCTCTTCTTTGCCTCTTTTTCTCCTTTTAGGTAGATTTTGGGGTCTCTTTATATTGGGGAAAAGTAGTACTTGTATGGAATAAGGAACCGAAGTGGGTGTGACAAGGGAAATGAGTTAGCATTAAATAAAAAGGCTATTCACTAATGCTTAATTAAATTTGGTGATAAATGCATTGATTAATTAGTATCAATGAAAATTTATGTGGGATCAACAGGAATTAATTGATCCTATGAAATATGTCTTTATAAGAAGATACCAATAGAAGACGAAAAATAAATGTGTAAAAGAAACAGGGTTAGGTATAGTGGAAGGGTCTACTCTATCAAATCGTGATAAATTCGAGTTTGAATCTCTATTGGAAAAGGTGTCCAAATTTAGTGCTCGAGTCTTACGAGTCCCATATCGGGGAGGTTTCCTTCAAGAAAAGACTTTATACAGTTATACGGCATTCGGCTTTCCAACAGCTAGTTTTTGGGCGTGAATCTTCCAAGGACTTGTGCTCGATCAATTGGTGCTTTCATTGAGAGTTACCTAATCATAAAGGACTCTCTGTAGAAGGTTCTAACCAGTGAAAAGGTTGACTTTGATCGATTGAACTATCGCAGTGTGTTAACCATCAGGACGCCAGCTTTCAAAGGGGTAATATTATTACGAGTCTCATATTAAGGAGGTTATCTTTAAAGAAGGGCCTTATAAAGTCTTGAACTCTTTAACTCTAACACTAATTTTGAGATGTATTTTTTCAAGAACTTGACTTCAGGAACCTTCCAGATTATTCTTGAGATGTTAATAAAAATATATGGATATGCACGTGATTGGTAGAGAAAAGGTTACCTTTAATGAACGGTCTTATAAAGCTTTAGGCTCTTCAACTCCAATAATTAATTTTTGGGGTGTGATTCTCCTAAGGACATATGCTCGTTATGGTTAGAGAACAGATTAATTAAACCTAGAAGATAGACACATTAATTCGACTCAATTGCTTATAATTATAAATATTAATTTGGGTCAGAGAAACCAACATTTGGTTAGATTACATAGATAGCATAAGAGCATTATGACCAACATGTGGTACTCTTGACCTTGAAGATAGACACATAGATTGAAATAGACATAATGCAATTCCAAACATAGTCCAACTCGATCGAACTAAAAACACAAACAACATAAACAAAGATAAGACACATGAAATTAAACTAACGCTAATTTCATTTTATTTTATTCCCAACACACGATGGCTAGGACTTCATTCAGCTTCCTCAGATCGAATGCGTTTCTCTGGGTTCACTGCAATGACAAAATAATTGCAAGATTAATTAAAATGTATATATATATGTAAGAAATTCTATATGAAATAATATATACACACAAGAAAAATATATAAATGAATGAATGTGAGAAATAATAGCATAGAGGTTTTTTCACCTTAATCGATGGTTCGCTTGTTGCAGTTTCAGCTTCCTAATCGACCTTTGAAGTTATAAAAACATACAAAATAATGAGTTAGAGAATTGAATTAATAACATATTAATCATAATAATTAAACTAATTATTACACTAATACAATTTAGTATTGTTTAATTGATACTCAAATTGCTCACATTCATCACAGGGGCCTCAGAAGTATTAGTAACTTCTTCAGCAGTTATTATTACACAATTTCTTCCTGATAATTATTGAAAATACCATAACTAACTTAACTATCAATTATCTGGGAAATTAAAATGATCAAAATTTAAAAAAAGAAAAAACATATGAGACCTTGACGTTGGAGGGATGGTCATTGGGATCCATTGGAACAAGATCAACTAAGAAATCCTAGACTTTTTTTCATTAATTTCTTTAGCAAAATCATTTCTCTCAATAGTGTTCTTGTTCTTCTCTTCAGTTCGAACCCATGCTCGAAGGCTGAGTTCTTCGATGAAGATCTCCGTTGCTTTTTCGAGCACAAGTTGACTTTCTTCGGTACTATCCAATATCTACTCAACCACATGCACGAATATATGTCAAACAATTAACATTGTCAAGACAAAAAAAAAGAAATCAATGGATCAGATCGAGATATTGAGGGCCAAAAAAATTGCGAATCTCCAAGTCATCAAAATCGACTCCCATTGCCCTCTCCAGGCGAGTTGGAGTGATTGAGAGACCTAGCTCTGAGGCAAGTACACATCATCAAGAAAAAAAATGTTATATTGAAATCATATTCAGTATTAAAATTAAAACCCTAAAGCCTAAACTCTAAATCTTTATTAAAAGATGAGATAGCAAAAAAGCAGAGAGAATAGTGCCTAGGGATAAAGTTGATTGCGCTATCGTCTTCAAAACTAAAACTTTTCCCCCTCTCCCTTTTTTGTATGAATGAATAATGTGGCGAAAAGCCGAAAACCTAGTTAAAAGAGCGATAAATATATATTTATAAAATAAAGTGGTTAAATTAAGAGTGCATAATTACCCTCTAAGACCTATACCAGTTGATGATGGTGCAAAAATTGAAGAAGCATTCATCTTTTGGTTTTCCATATCTCTCAATATTCTCTAGCACTCTCTCTTTCTCTCCTTTCTTCTTTTTGCCTTCTTTTGGGTAGACTTCACCCTAAATTTATAAGGAGGCGGAATGTGCTTTGTATGTATTGTATAGAAAGAAAGTGAATGCAATAAACCGAAGGGTGTGAATGGGGAAATATTTAAGTGTCTATTTTACAAGAAAGGTAATTCACTTATAATTCTCATTAAATTTTGTTATTTAATGTATTAATTTATTAATATAATAATAATAAAATAAATGACCAATGGTATATATATCAGTTTACTGAAAAGGAATAATCTCTAGTCAACCATATTCAAATTACTCCATACTATCAAGTTTTCCCTGCAAAAGAGTTTTAATATATTGGCTTTTCTTTTACTATTTTTTTTATCTACATGTAGACAGTTAAAATTGTACTCATTTCCAGCAAATGAATATGTAAGGAATTTTTAAGAAATATCTAGAACCCTTATTTTATATATTAATCTTTTTCATTGACAAAATTAGCCATAGTAGGAAATAAAAATTAAAGCATCATGCCATATATTTTATTTTGGGGAATGAGGGTAAACTCTAAAGCATGCCACAAAACATTACTATCTAATTCACTTTAACTAGTGTGTGTGTATATATATATATACTAGCATTCAACACGCACTCCCGTGCATGTTGTCTGTTTTTTCTATGTGTGTAATCTACTTCCTTAAATATGTGCGCGTATAAAAAAATATATTTTTACCGTGCATGTTGTCTGCTTTTCTTATGTGTTTAATATTAATAAAAAATTATAAATTATTAAATTAATAAAAAAATCAAATATTAAATTATATATTTTTACCGTGTGTTGTCTGCTTTTAAATTAATAAAAAATTAAATATTAAATTATTTCAAAATTTTAAAATATAAAATAAAATATTTATTGTATTTAAAATAATAAATGGAATCCTGGAAAGTTATCATTATTCTTATTTTCTCTCACCCATGATTTTCTTACATCATATTTTTATTTTCTTTTTTAATTAACAAATTTACTATTTTAGGAGACCGTTGACAACGGGAAGACCCCACAGCTATATTAATATAGATAATATTTTCACAAACTCAAGTAGTTGATCAAATTATATATATATTTGTTTGTTGTTCCAATCTTGGATTTCGTAGTGTTGAGCGTGTTGGACACAACTTTACAACTAATAAAACTTTGTTTGTTAGGTTGAATCAGTTTTCACTATGGTCTAATTAAGCATTCAACTTTCACTAGTGTTTATGTTAAGTTTAACAGAATTAAAGGATTGTTCTATGATAGTCGAGTACTAATTTAAAACTTCGACAAGCCTTTATGAATATGGATTAGTTTCAGACATAAACTTAAATATTAATTCTAAACTATTGCATGTTCATTAATTTTGTTTAAAGAAAATGTTTTCATTTTTGTCCATTATAAATATTATGCATTTCATAAATTTAAAATAAATTAATGAGAATAATAATACTATTAATTTCTTTTTGAAAGTCATACAAAAATTTTTAAAAAAAAAATTTGCTATTTGATGAATCTTTAAGTGTACTTTTTTTTAGGTATTACTTGGGGAATTAAAAGGAATCCCCAATGAAATCTCTAACTATCAACTTAATCCGATCTTCAAAAGAATAATAATCACAAAAGGTTAAATAAGTAGTGTGTTATATATCTTTTATAAAAAACAAGTTATATTATATATATAACTGGCTATGAGTGGTATTTATAGATGGATATACAAAGGATGTAGTAATTGTTTCCACAGTGATAACTAGTATCACGGAAAAGGAGTGCTATAGGATTACTAAACTTTGATATATCTCTTGTCACGACCCCCGTTTAGAGGACCGTGACCGGCACAGACACAGGGAATATCCCTATGCCTGTAAGCCTTATCACCTAATTGACAGAATATCTATTATTAAAAATACATCCACATGCAGTATAATACCTTGGCTACACCAAAATGGTGCCCTATCCTAGGCAAGCAAATCCACGGCCAATGCGCTTCAGGATATAGATATAGAAAAACACACATAATATATATAACCTGTGTACTGGCTACACATCCGAAGATGCTGCCTATCCTATTCACATGCACCAAATATATGTATATATATACATTTTGAGAACAAATTTTCCCTGTATCGCAGTAAAATAAATCTTGATTTTTAAGGTGTGTGAAGCTGACAGTTCTAGATTTAGTAATACAATCTAATTGGGTACGTCTACCCTTTACTTTATGATACAATAATAAAGTAAATTAAATTACAATTACACTTTATTCACCCACATGAACAAGTTGTGGGTCTTGGAAAAGTGTTGCTCAACCCTCGTTCCACCAAGACTTCTTCCACCTGTACTTAACCTGTCTCTGTGTAGTAAAAATGGGGTGTGAGTCTTAACCACGCGACTCAGTGAGGACTCTCCCATCCTCGGCGCAAGGTGGGTACCATGGCGCTGAGATTGGGAGTCATATATAACCACATGCAAAAACAACTGGTTACTATTAATTAGCATACATTCTTGTGGACCACACAACAACAGAAATTTCACCCAAACGCTGACATGCATTTAATAACTGTAAACATGCAGCAGTTTATTCAACGTCATCTATAAGCAATAAAACACGTAACATATAGCGCTAGCTTTTACTTACCGGTCTTCTCACGTTCAGCATATCTGAATCAAACAAGACGTTGTGATGACATAATCCTGTATGTCACCACTCCGCTACACAATCAGCAATAAATATGCAAATACAGACAATTCTTTAAGTACACGCAGATACTATAACATACATCTACTTAACTTCCCCCACTCTGGGGTATTTACTAGCCACTACATGGCTTTTCTACCTCGAACCTGTGCACTCGGGTTGCTGGCCACCAAGTGGCAAAAGATACCTTAACCCATTAACTTGGGTACTGGTCACCTCGTGACAATTCTGTTAACCAAATACAATAAACTTCTATCTATCAAACAACTGACGCATAGCCACCACGTGGCACGTCCTTACCCCTTTACTGCGGGGCAATAGCTTGAGCCCACTCGTCCATTACCCAACCAGACCACGTGGCGGGCACGGCACGACATCTTGAAGCATGACCACTGACACATCCTGGACCAACTCCATAGGATGATTTCTCTTTTACTAGGTTAGGATCACGTTTTACCCGTAGGTTCCTCCCGTGTCTCCTTACCTTAGTCCCACACATTAATAGGATTCTTGGTATCTTTCTCGAAGGATCAACAATTGCTCTCCTTATTAATATGTACAAGTATCCTCATCAGGATATAACTCATATACCAGTCCAGATGCACTCTCTCAGCCTCAAGCTATCGTCATAGCAATATAAAACCTTTCTGACCCTATTGCCAGGATAGGGCAATGACCATCGTCATGGTGATTATAAAACTGAGGTCTCAAGTGCCATTTGATGTTATTCTAGTTGATGTCTCACATCACTAGCATAACCAAATCCGAAACCCACCAATAACTCCCTTTGCATGATTATAATTTAAGTCACCATCGTGACGAGTTTTCAAAATAAAAGCTTAGTCCTTCCGTACAAGGACTCTTGCCACTGTCGTGCAAAATATTTAATAAAATACTAATCATGCCTCCGGAGTGTATGAGTTTGATTTGTAACACACCAATCATAGCAAACAATTACACTTTACTCCTATGTCTTCCTATCCAAGCTACTTTCCACAACCTATCTTCTAGTTCTTTTATTCTTTTAGCATTCTATACCTCTAGCTAACACATACCAGACAAGCAGAGAATATACATACTCATGTAATCCAAATAAGCATACAACCCTAGGAGCAGAGATGAAAGAGCCCTCACCTTGGCCAACCTTCCATGCAATCCTCTCCTGTAACTTTAGTCTCCTCGGAGTTCCTGTTGCACTCAATTGTGTGTCGTTGTTCCTATAAGAACAACATTTACTTCATTAAGGTTATTACTTAGCTTAACTTGTTATTTATCTCTCCATTACTCTCACGTGCAGTCCATGGTTGCCACAGAGTCAAGCTCTTGGTCTTATTGGACTTCTCTGTCCCGACATATGTGAATCCTTCCTCGGACACTTGACTTACTCGCATATAACACTCTACTTGAGTGTTTCACATACTTGGATTTGAGTACTAGACCTCTATCTAACTTGTATTCGCATCTAAGGAAGCTTATCTAGCTTGGTTGGAAGGAATCCTAATTTTAGGAAGGTCTAAGCATTTTAATTCAACTTGTGTTTCTACTTGGGTTCTAAGAAATCTAGTTTCTAAACCTCAATATACCTCCAATTTTTGCCACTTAAATTTTCCTAAAGGTTGTGAAGGGATAAGGTTGCAATTCACGAAGTTAGACCTAATTTGTTCTGCAAGTTTCCATCCCTGAGAAACAACAAGGTACCTACAATAATTCTTGATGCTTGATAGCATATTTAGAATTATTCTAGGGTGTTTTAGATTGAAAATAAGAGGTTTGGAGCCCTCAACATCACCTTTAAAGTGTATTTAGGCAAACCGAGCAGGGACTCGACATGTTAATGCCATGGTTCGGCCTTAGTAACCTCGAGCCAGCTCTTCACGGGTCTTGTTCAGCCAATATTTCAACTATATAATTTTAATAATATCAATCTAAGCCTATTTACTCAAATCCAAACTTAATCCTAATTATCAACAATTTTCCCCCATTTGGAAATAATTATAATTTCAACCCCAAATCCTTCAAAATTCGAATTTGGGCAAATCCGAGAACAAAATCTCGATTCCTACCCCAACTAAGTGTTCAAGAACACTTTCTAGGTCTCAATCTACCCTCGAAACAACCCAATCAAAGGTGAATCGAAGGAATCCCTAAAAATAGAGAAATTGAGGGTTTCGAATGAAATTGGGGTTACCAACCTTGATTCGATTGGTGGAAGGTGTGGAAAATGTTGTAGTCGAGCTCCCGTGAGCTTTTCCGGCGTCCGACCGCTCTTCTCCGGCCGTTTTCCAGCGAACTGTCCCTCCTTCCCCTTCTTCTTCTCCGTTTACGTGCTCCCTCTCTCTCTTCTCGGCTCTCTCTCTCCCTCACGTTTTGTTTCTTTTGCTTTTCTTTCTCTTTCTTTTTCCTTTCTTTTCTTTCTTTATAAACCCACGTATCCCCCACCCCAATTTAATAATATATATATATATAATAATTAAAATAAGTAAATAATTAAATAATAAGATAACTAATAATTAAATTAATTAATTAATAATTAAATAAATAAGAACTAATATGTATTTTTAATTTAATCTCTTTCCCTATTTAATTTAGGTTTTCAATTTCTTAAGTCCTAAATTGATCCCAAAAATAGTTCCTACTTCCTTTTCTTTCACTTTCTACTTTCCTAAAAACCCCCTTTTTAAATATTTAAAATAGTCGTAATAAAAATAAATTAATTAATAATTAAATAAATAATAACTAATACTATTTTAATTTAGTTCCCACTCCTATTTATTTTGGGTTTCTAATTTTGTAGGTCCTAAATAAATTCCAAAAAAAATATTTTACTTCTTTCCTTCATCTATTATTTCACTTGAAATTTTGAAGAATTTCTTGGTTCCTTTCCAGTTTCCCTTAACCTTTTTACTTTTGCTATATTCTTTTTTTTAAGGTTTTAATTCCTAGCCCCGGAATAAATCATTCTTAAATCCTCAAAATTTTAAATAAATCGTTCTTTAATCCTCGAAATATTCCGGGGTATTACATCTCTTCAATCATGTAGTGTCATTTTTTAATATTAATAGAAGCTCACATTAATAATAAAGACCAACCTTGAATAGATTACGGATCAACAGATTGGAGGGAGGTACTAAAGTTCAGTACTACCGTACTGCTGAACATCTTCTCCATGAAAAAAAGGGATGCATGTCTGTCACAAGTGAATAACAATTAATTATTTTCTATACGGAAAAGGTTAGTGGACAGATGTACGGCGGTGCTATGATAGTGACATTCAACTGACTTCTAAGGGGACAAGATAGCTTACTTGTCAAAATGGATTTAGTGTTGTACACTATACTGCTCTTCAAGAGAGAAAAAGACAAAGGTGACCGGTCCCACTTGAACAGAGAGATAGGTGACCGGGTCCCACTTGAACAGCATCATCGCACATAATTGAGGATCCATTCTCCTAATTTGTTTGTATCTACTCCTTGTTAATATATGATGAAATAAATATTATTTTGGGTAAGAAACCAGCATTTGATTGTATATTATATATATATATACCAAGACCAACCTTTGGTTTTGAGTTTTGACCATTAAAGAAGCATAAATAAATATTTACAAATTATTAAGCGCCATGCATATATAACAAAGTCTAAAAGTTTTCTCAAATAAAATCGAACTAAAAACAAAAAATTCAAAGAAAGACATAGATGTTCTGAAGCTAGCAGAAGATCATAAAAGGCCAAGCTCGTTCCCAAAGATCACATTTGACTTCACTTGATTCAACCCCCTGATCAGATCACTACATAATCAGAAATAATTAATTAAATTAAAGAAGCTTAAGATATATAAAACAAAATATTTACTTTACATTAGATATATACCTTTTTAATTTGGGGGAGGGAAATTGTAGGGAAACTGAGGAGGAGGCGGCACAATGGATGGATTCGATGTTAGGGCTTCAGTATATTGCTGGCTACTTTTAGCTTGCTGGTCCTTAAAATTAATTAACAAATTAAAACCATTAATTAATTCCTTATTCAAATTAGTTTAATTAATTACACAAATAAAATTAATTAGTGTTCAATTAATTAATACTCACAGTCACATTAATCCCCATATTCATCAAACTCTCATCAACATTTAGAGTAGCATAATTAGGATTTTCTGCAGCTTGACCAGAATCCTCTTCCTAACAATTAATTAATTAAAGAAAATTAACATATATATATATATATATATATATATATATATGTATACAAAAAATGTTCTAAAAATCTAGGAGCTGGGATCATCAATCCAATTAATGAATTAATTAACGTAGGAAATTAAAAAGAAAACACTAAAATTGACTTGAAGTTGAGGTTAAGGTGGAGGCACGAGAGATGGATGGCCACCATGGTATTGCAATGGAATAACATCAGTTAAGAAGTCATAGAGTTTATTTTCATGAATGAATTTAGCAACGTCATGACGTTGAATAGTACGTCTCTTGTTCTCTTCAGTTCGCATCTAAGCACGAAGGCTCATTTCTTGAATGAACATCTCACATGCATTTGATAGTAATATTGGAGTTTCCGTACTGATCATCTGTAATTAACAAATAAACAAAAAGTTATAATAATTAATGACACCAAAATCATTAATTAATAAACTAACTCTTAATTATCATAATCCAACTAATTAAATATATATATATATATATACTTAAGTACTTGTGTCGCTACACGACTATATGTTATTCGAATATCTAACTCGGTCGTTATGAATAATATTGGTCGTTATGACATGCGGATTAATGGGACAAAATCATTAGATGGGTGGTTAATTTATTGTTAAACAACTAAAATTTAAATTTAACTTGTCGTTATGCAAAATCACATGAGCGACAATAATCCGACAAAATTCATTAATTAATAACTCTATATCTTGGTTATTTTGTACCTATTTAACCTAAATTTTGAATGGATCCACAACTTTGTCATTACGCAAAATGGCGGCTGGATGTATAATTATTTAAACGCCTATTTAATTTCAGTAAAATGGAATATTGTTCTAGTAGTTGTAAGCTTTGCATGTTAAAATGATCTCAATTCAAAATTAATGATGCATATTAGTTAGTGTTAAAAATAAATGAGAAAGAAACAAGGAAGATGAGGGCAAACAAAAAAAGGATGGAATCTTTGCAAACCTTTACATCAAAATCAGACTTCATGATTCTCTTGATTCGAGCCAGAGGCAACTGATTTTGGCCCCTAATTGCTAACACAAGTACATACACATAGAGATTGAAACAAGTCATATATAATTTATAAATTTGAGTGGTTTTGGTAAATTTTTTCATGATTTTGGGAAAGATGAAAATGAAAAATTAAACCTTCAGCATTTTGTATCTCATACCATTGTTGTTGCCAAAACATTTGTAATGCCTGGTTCTGCACTCCCATGAAATAATCAAAATGCATTAGATTTTTCAAGAAACTTTTGTAGAATATAGCAAACACAAAAAAAAGAGAGAGACAAAGAATTATTTAGAGAGAGGGGGAAAAAGTCATTATGCTAGTCTTCTTCAAAATTGATGAATTTTGAGAAATTTGATCTCCTTATCTTATCTACGATTTGGATCTTCTAAATGAAATGGTGAATTTTCCCTCATATCAACCAATCAATGAAGATAAAGGTGCGAATATGAGAGATTCTTATTAGAGAAATTAACCCCCTCAATTTTTTAAAATTGAGGGAATCCAAATTCAAAGAGAAAGAAGACACGAAGGGAGAGTACCAAGGAAAGAGAAAATTAGTTATTCTGAAGGGAGTCTCAAGAATTCAAGAAGTTGAAGTCCCTTTCAAAAGAAGAGAAACAGAGAAATAGTAATTATGCTGGAGTCTTCTTCAAAACTGATGAATTTTGAGAGGGAGGAAAAAAAAACTCTTCTGAAAGAAATTAACCCATTCAATTTTTTAAAGAAATTGAAGGAATCCAAATTCAAAGAGAAAGAAGACATAAAGAGAGAGTGATAAAGAAAGAGAAATTAGTTATTCTCAAGCGATCATCGACAATTGAAAAGGTTGACGTCCCTGTCAAAAGAAGATCAATTGGGATAAAGACAAAAGTAGTTGGGAAAAAATTTGTTTGTACTACCATTTTCAAAGCTAAATCTTTTTCCCAATTTGTATATGAGAAATGGTGGAGAATATCCAGTAAAAACAAGTGATGATTCATATAAAATGCCCATCAATTTTCCTTCATCTCAACTATTCAATAATAAAGGTGAAGGTGGGAATGAGAGAAAAAAAGAAAATTTGTTATTCTGAAGTGAACTTCAAGAATTGAAAAGGTTAAAGTTCCTGTCGAAAGAAGTAATAAAGTAGTTAAAGAGTGAAAAGACCTTTTGCTCTTCCTGACGATACTGAGCAAGCATATAAGGTGGAATTGACATGAATTCCGGAACCTGTTGGAAAGGAGGTTGATTGATGATGTTGCTGAAATCTGTTAATGGCTGCTGGTGAAAGTTCTCAGTGCTTCCAAAATCCCCCAAAACGTTTTGGCTTGCATGCTGATTAGAAGTGTTGCCTTCATTTTTCATTTCTTTCTCTCTCTCTTTTTCTCTATGTCTTTCTCTACTTTGCGTCTTTTTCTCCTTTTAGGTAGATTTTGGGGTCTCTTTATATTGGGGAAAAGTAGTACTTCTATGGAATAAGGAACCGAAGTGGGTGTGACAAGGGAAATGAGTTAGCATTAAATAAAAAGGCTATTCACTAATGCTTAATTAAACTTGGTGATAAATGCATTCATTAATTAGTATCAATGACAATTTATGTGGGATCAACAGGAATTAATTGATCCAATGAAATATGTCTTTATTAGAAGATACCTATAGATGACAAAAAATAAATGTGTAAAAAAAACATGGTTAGGTATAGTGGAAGGGTCTAATCTATGAAATCGTGATAAATTCGAATTTGAATCTCTATTGGAAAAGGTGTCCAAATTTAGTGCTCGAGTCTTTCGAATCCCATATTAGGTAGGTTACCTTCAAGAAATGACCTTATACAGTTATACTGCACTCGGCTCTCCAATAGCTAGTTTTTGGGTGTGAATCTTCTAAGGACTTGTGCTCGATCAATTGGTGCTTTCATTGAGAGCTAACTAATCATAAAGGACTCTCTGTAGAAGGTTCTAACTAGTGCAAAGGTTGACTGTGATTGAACTATCACAGTGTGTTAACCATCACAACACCAACTTTCAAAGGGGTAGTAATATTACGAGTCTCATATTAAGGAGGTTATCTTTAAAGAAGGGCCTTATAAAGTCTTGAACTCTTTAACTCTAACACTAATTTTTGAGATGTATTTTTTTCAAGAACTTGACTTCAGGAACCTTCTAGATTATTCTTGAGATGTTAATAAAAATATATGGATATGCACGTGATTGGTAGAGAAAAGGTTACCTTTAATGAACGGTCTTATAAAGCTTTAGGCTCTTCAACTCCAATAATTAATTTTTGGGGTGTGATTCACCTAAGGACATATGCTCGTTATGGTTAGAGAACAAATTAAAACCTAGAAGACAGACACATTAATTCAACTCAATTGCTTATAATTACAAATATTAATTTGGGTCAGAGAAACCAACATTTGGTTAGATTACATAGATAGCATAAGTACATTATGACCAACATGTGGTACTCTTGACCTTGAAGATAGACACATAGATTGAAATAGACATAATGTAATTCCAAACATAGTCCAACTTGATCGAACTAAAAACACAGACAACATAAATAAAGATAAGACACATGAAATTAAACTAACGCTAATTTCATTTTATTTTATTCCCAACACCACCTTTCTGTTTACTTTGAAGGAAGGACAACTCACTTCCTTCAGCCATAACATACGGCACAATCGTGACCCATTCACGTGGTCATCTCCCTGTCAGTCTCATGCCTCATGACCGTGTTTATTCTTGTCTGTATACTTTCCATTTCAATCGCCCCATGGGTTTACTTTCTTTCCTACACGCCAAGCGTGTCTTTTCTTTCACTTTACAAAGCATTCCTAGCCTGAACTATCATTCACTGCATATTTCTATTCTACTTGTATTCCATACTATAATCAAACAACTTGCGCCTATACCGTGGCACACAATGCGCCGCTAACAGAGCAGACACATCGTCTCATTTAACACCTGCAAAACAATCAAACATTTTAGCGCATTCCTGCCTACAATCCGACCAAATGTTTCTGTGTGTAGGTTGCATCCTCCATGGATGTCTCCCTTCCCTATTATGGCGTCCTAAGGTTGCCGGGGTCACTACCACCCCACCTTACGCCGTAGTGCTCATTGGCACTAATGTACAGTACAGGTTATATGCTTTGCATAGAATTTCATACAAAAATTCCATGCCTAAAGCGATGACTCGATTTATCCTGGGTACTCCCACAAGTGTCTGTTTGTTCCAACGTTGTGCTCGGGTTCACAACGAGGCTCAAATCGACACCCGATTATACCAATGACTTCACATGACTTAAAGATAACCTGGCTCTGATACCAAGTTTGTCACAACCCCAAATCGGGAGTACGAGATGGGCACAGGAATAGAATTTTATCCCTAAACCCGTAAGCCTTACCCTGTAAACATAACTATAACTACCCTACTATACAATCAATACATACAACATAATAGTGGTCACACCTCACCGGTGGCCTAATTAACCTGCAATCCAGGTTCGCTCAATACCGCTTCAGCCCAGAATATAGATATATCTCAACACACATAGGATATATCTATATCATATTGACCGCACGTCTCAATACGTACGATCTATCCTATTCGCATGCAGCAATCACACATAATATATATATCCATATCATATTGATCGTACGCCTCAATGCGTACAATCTATCCTATTCACATGTAGTAGGTCAGATAATTATACATATATATATATATCCTAACTTTCCCCAAAATCGGACCCTGTCTTTAAGTACATGTGAAGCCGACAATTCTAGAGTGGATGTAGCTGTAAATATATACACAATATCTACAACTTAGAATATGTACAACATAATCAAAATATAACAAAATATCCACTCACGGGAACAAGTGCGTTAAGGTTGGTCTGATGTCCGTATCACTGTCCGGACGTCGATGCTTGCCTAATACCTGTATCTGAAACATTGAAGCAGAGGGACTGAGTCAAATAGACTCAGTGAGAAGCTTCCAATCCTCGGTGTAGCGGCAGGCACCACTACAGCTGGGGAAAGGGAAACACCCACAATCACATGCGCATGAAAATCCAGTTTATTAAATGTTATATTACGATAAGGCAATATTAATATAACATAAAGTCAAAGATAAACCTACGGATCATGCTCTTCTATCATGCTTCCCATAAATAAGCAATCACTTTTAACATGTCATCTGCAAGCTATAAATCACTCAACCGGTCCATGTATCTGACAATGGACAATGGCCACAACGGGCAAATCTTTTAATATTTAACTGACTCTAGTGCCAGGCTAGGGCAATGGCATCAACGAGCAATTTCTTTTATTCTTTAACTGACCCTAGTGCCAGGCTAGGGCAATGGCCTCTATGGCAATTAAATCAACTGGCCCTAGAACAAGCTAGAGCAATGGCCTCCACGGGCGACTTTATCTGACTTGTTTCTCCTTCCGAGTTTTCAGTTGGGATTCTGACTCTATCTACCCATTACTATCCTAAATTGACTTTACCTAGGTAGTGTGAACATCCCAATGACTCACTAATCAATTATGAGATCTTCTTAATCCTTATTTAGTACCCAAACCCTTGATTAGATCATAACCTAGCTTTGAGGTCTTTCCTATGTTCGATTACCATAAAACGTGTTTACAAACAAATTCTTTACGATTTCTTTAATGAGTTTCTAATTAATAGGGTAGACCAAACCTTGGACTCAATCAATAACTTACCCCCTTCCTTGTACTGTTCGGTGTATCTCATGTCATCACATGGATACCCTCCAGTACCTCTTTGCCTGTAATCAAACACACAAATACAAGTACTTTCATATATTACAATTTAGGAACAACAATAGCAGGTTAACCACTAAATAATTCTTACAAATAGGCAAGTAGGCAAACCACATATCCACATCCTCAATCAACCCTATAGGGCAAGGATGGGAAACCCCTCACCTGGATGGTTTCCTAGTGCTTTTCTTGGAGTAACTCCCGCTCCGGACGAATCTTGGTTTCCTAACAATTACATTTACGAGGTTAACAATCTTAACTATATGTAACTCATATGCGTATGGTATGTTTGTGCCTAAAAATGCACCTAGACGTCTCCAAGAACCGAGTTCTTGGTTTTATCCGTCTTCCCTCACTTCCATGAGAGTCTCAAGTGCTTCACACTTGGTTTCGTACAATTATCGCTCACCTTGAATTGATTTTTGGAGCCTTGGATTCAAATTACTAAACCTCGATATACTTTTAAATTAACCTACTTAAGGTTTCCTAATAATTACGAAGGAATAACATTGCCATTTTAGAATTTGGACTTCATTGTTCTGCAAGCTTCCATCCTTGAGAAACAAGAAGGTGCCTAAAATAATTCTTGATGGCATATTTAGAATTATTCTAGGGTGTTTAAGATTGAAAAGAAGAGATTTGGAGCCCTCAACATCACCCTTAAAGTGTATTTGGGCAAACCGAGCCGGGACCCGGCACGTTAACGGCAAGGTTCAACTTTAGTAACCTCGGGCCAGCTCTTCACGGGTCTTGTTCAGCTAATATTTCAACAATATAATCTCAATAATACCAATCCAAGCCTATTTACTCAAATCCAAGGTCAATTCCTAAGCTATCAACAATTTCCCCAATTTAGGAATAATTAGAATTTCAAATTCGAATCCGGCTAAATCCGATCTTATAGCCACGATTCTTACCCCAACTAAGTGTTCAAGAACACTTTCTAGGTCTCAATCCACTCTCGAAACAACTCAATCGAAGGTGAATCGAAGAAATCCCCAAAGATGGAGAAACTGAGGGTTTAGAATGAAATTGGGGTTACCAACCTTGATTCGATCGGTGGGAGGTGTGGAAGATGTTGTAGTCGAAATCTGGTGGTTGTTTCCGGCATCGGACCGCTCTTCTCCGGCCGGTTTTCGGCGAACTGTGGTCCTTCCCCTTCTCCTTTCTCTTCTCCTGTCGCTCTCTCTCTCTTCTCCTCCGTTTCTTCCTCTCTCTCTTCCTCGGCTCTCTCTCTCTCTTTCTCTTCTTTTTTTCTTTCATTTATATTCTTCTTCTTTCCTTTCTTTAATTAAAACACCACGACACCCCCCCCCCCCAATTTAAAATAAATAATTAAAATAAAATAAAATAATTTATAATTAATTAATAAAATAATTAATAATTAAATAATTAAATAATAATAATAATAATTAAATAAATAAAATAATTAATAATTAAATAAATAATAACTAATATGTATTTTTTAATTTAACCCCTTTCTCTATTTTATTCAGGTTTCCACTTTCTTAAATCCTGAATTGAATCCCAAAAATTATTTTCTACTTCTTTTCTTTCCCTTTTATTTTATTTTAAACTTCGAAAAAAATTTCTCGGGTATTACAAGAACAAAATCAAAAGAGAAAAGGGAGAGTATAACTTCCCTAAACCAGCGGCCTTTCACAGCATTGATGAAGCACTTCACTAGCATGGCTTTTGAATTTGAGGCCACTTGAAGAATTTAGAGGAAGAGAAGAACACGAGGAAGATCAACGGAGATGGGGGTTCTACCGACGGCGAGGATGAACGGCGGCGACGATGGTGGCGGTTGCTAATGCGAATAGAAGGCGTGTTGTGGTGATTGAAGACGAAGACGACTGGGACGGAAAAAAGAAAAGAAAGGAAAAGAGAAAAAAATGTTGGTGGCCAAAGCAAGAAGGGAGGTGACGGAGATGAAGGTGAAGAAGAATGTAGCGGTGGAGGGTTAAAGGTTCACGACGGCGAGATGGCAATGGAGGGAAAGGAAGGAGTGGTTGGCGACTAAAGGTGAATGGACAAGAAGCTAGAAGATTGATATTTGGTGAGTAGGGTTTAGAGGAAATGGAACGTGAAAGAGAAGATGGTGAAAATAAAAGGTAAAAAAAATTTAAAACCAGTAAAATAAAAATCAGATGTAAAAATTTTAAAAGCAATAGGTGAGATAAAAAAAAGATTATAAATCCACCAAGCGCACTTCTACTCAATAAAGAAAGCCCAAATAAAAGCCATGCTCATTTCCTTGCAGGAACACACCAATTCAAGCCTAGAATATTCATATCTATCGTTAAGGATACCCAAGCTTTTCAGAAAAAAATTTCTTGAAGATAAAGCTGAGCCCAAGGGAAGAGATGAAGAAGAAGACGATAAAGGTCTTCTGATAAGGCGTGGACACGCCTTAACTTCCTGAAAATGAAAATAATATTGAAATTAAAATTTAAAATAGAGTAAAGCTAAGAATCAAACACTAAGCTAAATAACGCTAAGAAAGGTGAAACAAAGAGGGCCAACTCCCTGGAAATGCTGTGTTGGCCAAGCGTTTCAATCAAATTGAACAATTCACTCCTTGTCGGTGGCTTTGGAGCCACATAATCAACCCATTCTGAATTTGCCACCATTGTACCCATCTCATTGAGCATTACTTGCATTTGGTTTACCCATTCACTTTCTGAACTGAGATATATCATGTCAGTATGTAATAGCTTCTGAAATTCTTTCTTGAACACTTCCATCCTTGGAGGATTAAGATGTCTTTGCACTTCTTGAGTAGGATCATAATTCCCTCCAAGAGGATTTCTTTGCATACAAGTGGATAGGCTAAGATCCTTGACATATGCTATAGCTTCTTTGTACTCTCCAAGCATTCGAACCAGCTTTTCTTCCTTCACTTGAACTTCCAAAAATGCATATTTTAGATAATTGGGAAGTTGTTTCAACTTTAACTCAGATTCTTGCATCACAAGTGGCGAAGTAATAGTATGAGAGGAATTTAAATCATGAGGTGTGGGATCACCAAGCTTGGGTTTCAAAGCTTCAAGCTCACACGCCACTTCTTCTTGCACTTCATCACTGTTAGGATCTTCCTTGGGCTTCTCTAAACAAACTTGATCAATGCTTTCACTTACCATATTACCCAACTTGTCTTGTTGATGTAATTCAAGTGATTCTTGCACTATGGGATTAATAACACCAACCTTACAAACAGAGGAAATCTCATTTGGGCGCTTCATTGCATTGAACTTCACAACTTCTCCATCAAACTCCATGCTAAAAGTGCCTTCATAAACATCTATTTTTGTCTTAGCAGTGCTCAAAAATGGTCTTCCCAACAAGATGTCACATTATTTTTCAGAATTACCATCCTCCATATCTATAACATAGAAATCCACAGGAAAAACCAAATTATTAACCTGCACCAAAACATCTTCCAGCACTCCATTAGGATAAACCACAGAGGTGTCAGCCAATTGTATGACCACACCGGTTTCCTTGAGTTTTCCAGCATTGAGAGTGGAGTAAATAGAGAGTGGCATGACATTGATGGATGCCCCAAGATCACACATTGCCTTTTGTATACCTACATTTCCAATCTTGCAAGATATAGCAAACATGCCTTGGTCTTTGCACTTGGGAGGTAGCTTCTTTTGAATCACCGCTGAGACATTCTCTCCCATGTTGAACCTTTCATTGCCATTTAATTTCTTCTTGTTAGTGCAAAGCTCCTTGAGAAGCTTGGCATATCTTGGCACTTGCTTGATTGCATCTAGGAGTGGAATATTCACATTCACCTTTCTAAATACCTCCATCATATCTTTTTCCTCACTTTTCTTTTTTAATTGAACAAGTCTTTCAAGGAAAGGAGGTTTGATTACTATACCATCATGTGGACTTGATTTCTCTTAATTTTGAACACCTTCAGTTGGTTTCTTCATTACAACCTCCGTTTCTGGTTCAGATTCTACACCTAAGCCGCGCCCACAGCTTCTTTTCCTGATTGGTTCTTCTAAATCTTTTCCACTTCTTAGAGTAATGGCAGTAACATTTTGCCTTTGATTCATTTCAGTTTGAGAAGGGAGTTTGCCTTGAGATTCCAGCTTACTCATAGATATTGCTAACTTGCTCACTTAACTTTCCAAACCTTGAATGCTTGACCGAGTTTCATTTTGAAATTGTTGAGTGCTCATTTGAAATTGTTGTGTCTTCAAGGCTAAGGATTTCATAATATCTTCCAAAGATGAGTTCGACCTTGATGAAGAAGGTTGTTGAGATGAAGATGGTGCTTGAGGTCTAGGCTGAAAATTCTGAAAGTTTGGCGGCCTTACTCCATAGCTAAAATTAGGATGGTCTCTCCACCTCGGATTATAAGTACTTGAGTAAGGGTCATATCTTCTTTGCTGTTCAAATCCACCAACTGCATTGACTTGATATTGTGTATCCTCTTGGAGAATAGGACACATACCAGCCGGAAGCACAATGCTTGCACATACTCCGCACACTCTAGCTTGCGGAGTTTGATTTAAAGTCAATCTGGATACCACATCTGTGAGTTGGTTAAGTTTGGATTCATGGGATGCTGTTGCAGTCATCTCATTTACTTGTCCTGGAAATTCTTGACTTCCCCCAAACTTTCGCGAAGTGGATGCCATGGTGTGTATTAACTTTCTAGCTTCAGTTGGAGTCTTGTCCTCCATCGAACCACCACTTGCAGAATCAATCTTACTTCTCTCGGTAGACGACAAGCCTTCATAAAAGTAATGAAGGAGAGATTGTTCAGGGATGTCATGTTGTGGGCAACTTGCACAAAGCTTCTTGAATTGTTCCCAATAGCCAAAAAGTGACTCTGTTACCATCTGCTTGATCCCACATATGTCTCTTCTCATATTAATGACCTTAGATGAAGCGAAATATTGATATAAGAAAAGCCTCATCATTCCTTCCCAACTTGTTACGGAACCCGCATGTAGGTAAAACAACCATTCCTTTGCCGCGCCATCAAGAGAAAATGGGAAGGCTCTCAACTTGATTTGCTCTTTGGTCACTCTTTTTGGTTTCATGCTTGAGCAAACCACATGAAACTTTTTCATATGCTGGTAGGGGTCTTCATTCATCAATCCTATAAACTTAGGAAGCAAGTGTATCAAGCCTGATTTTAGTTCCAACAGTGCTTGAAGAGTAGGAGTAGCAATACACAATGGAGCTTGATGCTCTCTCAAAGTTTCCTCTTCAGCCATACTCTCACTAATTGGATTGCCTTCAGCAAATATTGCAGATAGATCAGATAAAATTTCCAATTGCTCAGCAGAAGTTGAAGCTTCTAGTGTTTGTTTTGTAGCTTTAGACTCTTTCCTTAACTTTTTTGCTGTTTTTTCAATTTTTGAGTCAAAGAAAAATTCTCTCCCACGAGTTGTCCTAGTCATAAAAAGAAAACAAAATCAATTAAAACTAATCCCCGGCAATGGCACCAAAATTTGTTGCATGTCCAAAACAACAAATTAATATTTCCTACTTTCAAATAAACAAAACTTGAATATAGAGCAAGTAGGGTCGAACCCACAAGGATTGGTGATTTTGGATGCTTTCAAATAACCAAGACACAATGGAAAAAGAAACGAAAAATAAAGAAAGGGGGGGTTTGGATTGTTTAGAACACAAACTAAACTAAAAGTTACCAAGGTGCGAAAATGAAATTAAAGTAAACACTAAATTCAAAATGCAATAATAAACCCAAGTTAATTACTATAATGTTTCAAGGGAAATAAGCCTAGCCAAGGAGTAATTTCAATTTAATATCTTCTCAAGGTGTTCATTGATGGATAATTTCACTCTCTTTACAATACATTGACCATGATAATTAATAACCACTAATTACCAAAATCTCTTCTAATTTAGTGGGTTAAGAAGAGCTCTATAATTCCACCCTAACCAACTAACCATCCTGAGCAAGCATCTAGAATGTAATTTATTGATAGCATTAAGTTTTAAGAGATATAATCAATGCAAAATATTAAAACCCACAAGCGTGTAGCCTACATATTTCGAATCCAAGTTCCTTAATATAAGAAAAACATTAAGCAATAATTTTCCCAATATTAATCACCACTTTTATCAACTCATTCGAACTATTACGTATCCGATAGAGACGATTGGCAAGAAAATCATTAAAAAAATAAACAACGGGCCCGGTCATTCATCCACTCAATGAAAATCAACAATAAAATATGAAACAAGGAAATATTGTAAAAGATAAGAAAGAAGATTCAAAGCAAAACACATCTCACACACTTGATAGACATTAAATGAAAAACTACTCCTTGACTAGATGAAAAGTTTAGCTACAAGTCATCATCCACAATAAACAAAGTAAGAAATCAATACAAAAGAAGAAGAAGAAGAAAATCCCTGAATGTAGAACCTTCCTCCTTAGCCACGGCCTTCAGCTCAGCCTCCCCAAGGAAGATGAAGAACACTAGGGTTTTCAAGAGAGAAGAAGAAGAAGAAGAATGGTGAAAATGTAGAATGTATGTGAATGTTTTTGCCCTATTTCTACTTAAATACACTTTGTGATTAATCTCCACAATCCTAATGGGTCTAATCCAAAAAGTGTAAGCCCTATGATGATAGAGTACTCTTCTAGCCCCTCAAATTCGTTTTTCCATGCACAAGGACGCCTAAAAGAGAGGAAATTCAGATTTGTCCCCTTTTTAACTCTGCTGTAAGTTCCAGACAGCAACTTAAGGCGTGCCCACGACTTACAATCCTGACTGGAAGAAAACTCTGCATAAAAACCACAAAAAACTAAGTTTGACATATTTGATATACACAAATCCAAAAAGAACACTATGAACTCAATTTCTATACAAAAAGTATCAATTAGGAGGTTAATTCATAGTGAATATATGTGCATTTTGCAACTTAATAGGCAACCGTCCCTAAACAAGCCCAGGGCTGTATTGTCCACCGCAAAGCTCAGAATGAAGTTCCCAACACCCCATGGGGTTGGAGACATTATGGTGGACCACAAACTAGTGCGAGCATGCTACGCAGCAAGCTTAACCAAGACCATCAAGGTCGCTCACCTTGGTCCCCGAGAAGCATGCGAGGAACCCCCCGAAGGTAAAGAGTCAGGAGGAAAGAAGCTGGAGTCCGCTCGCCTGGACCAAACCTCTGCCTAAGCTCTGAACACACTTTGCGCTCTCATACCACCTTTCGGTCAAGTCACGTATGTCTCTTTATTTCAAATTTAGGATTCACTTTAGCCTGACTAAGGCTCGCCTGACCTAGGCAACTCAAATGTAATCATCTTGGTTTCTTTCAGCCTGACTAACGTTAGCCCGACTGAGGCTGCACGACTGTCACCATTTTGTCTATTATTAATCGAAGTATTCCTTTCCAACAAGAGAAATGACTTCAATCTACAAAGTACTCGCACAAGTCCTACAAAAGAACAACGGGCCGACCGCCCGAAGAAACGCTAAGCGCCTCCAAGGCCAAGCTCATATTCCCCTTGTAGCGTGGTACAAACCCCTTGGGTGCAAAAACACAAAATGAACGTTCAAAAAAACCATGCTAGCAAACCGCATACAAATCGTCTTGATCACACGGTACTCATGCAACAAGTCTTTTTACCCAGACGTAAAGAGATAACAACGAAAAGAGAAATTGTACTCGCACATAGCTTTTTGCCCAGAAGTAAAAAGAGAGGCAGCAAAAACTCTTAAGTTCTCATTAAATGTTAAAAATGAGAAGGCATCCGCCTATTACAAAGGGTAAACACCCTAAAAATACATGAACCTATTCTTGGGCATCCCTAAGATCTACAATGGCCTTGGCCCCCGCAGGCTCAACGTTGCCAACCCCCTCCGACAGCTTCTGCTGGATCGCTTCAGCTAGCTACTGAGAAGCAGATTCAATTTTTGAAGTATGCCCGCCGATATGAGAGAGCACCTAGTGATCCATCGGACGGTCAGCCAGCTGACGAAGATAGGCAAGATTCAACGGAGAGTCTGTCTCCGTCTGACCGCGAAGCTCACCATCAAAGAGCTCTAGAGAAAGGTGCAGAGAAGCTACCCATTCTGCTGGAAACCTTTCCCCGCAGAGACGATCAAGCTGCTCAGCCACTAGAAGCATGCCATATATCCTCTGCGCCAGCAGCTCTCCCTAGAGATCAGCAACGTCGTCGACCTTCTCTTCAGCTGCCAGCCAACCCGAAAGGTTCTCGCGAGCACGAGCCTCCGCACTCCGTAAAGCTTCACAGAGAGAATGCAAATCCTGCCAGAGCCTCTCAGCATCCTCCCGACGGATGGCCAGCTCCTTATGAGTCTTCTCCAATTCAGAGCGAAGAAGTATAACCTCGGAACGATGCTCGACTTCAGCCCCAAGACGGGCCACCTCGTGAGTCAAGGACTTAATCTTACGTCCCTGGTCCTCACACTCCTACTCTTTTGCGGACAGCTGCCCGCGCACGTCCGCCAACCTCTTCTTGGAGACCTCCAGAGATTGGCTCCTGGAGGTCGTGACACCAAAAACCCGGTCCCGGTCAAGACGAATTTCCTTCTGCAAAAAGACAAAAGTCAAAGACACAAAGGAAAACTCATAATAGCATAACACCAGGATAAAGAAGCTCACCACACACTTCTCCCACTCAAGACCAGCCTGGTGGAAGTCAACTAATGCCTCAGAACCTCTACCGAAGCCTCAAACAGCAAGATCAATAGGGGAAGTGTCCAGCCCCCTGGCTTCCCTCTCTCGCATCTCCACAGGGAAGCGCCTACCCAAAGCCACCAACTCGAAAGGAAGTCCTTCATTCGGTGGCCCAACGGGTTCAGAAGGGCCGAGGCTCGACCCCGAAACAACATCCTTTGTGGCAGCCATTTGACTCACCACTACATTACCTCTGTCAGAGAGGGCTCCGGCCTCCACGACCACGTCACAAGGCTCTGCAATCTTGGTTGGAGCCTCAACCATGAGCTCACCTACCAGAACCCAAATCACAGTAGAATCTCCAGCAGGCTCCTCAACCACCACCCTAGCCTTCTTCGCAGCAAGTTGATAAGCCCCACCAGCGAAACTCAGGATGGGAGGACGAGTCGATAAAATCATCTTCATAGGTGATTGACGAATAGAAGCAGAAGCGGGAACAAAGGTAGGAACAGAGGTCATAACAGTACCTTGCAACAAAGCCTCCGCCCGCAAATCTGCTTGGTCAGAACTCCGCTGGGTCACGTGTGACGACAACCGCGACCCCGCACCAGAAGGTCATTTCTTGAACCCTCCTTCTCTACCTTTAGGTACCTACACCGTAGAGACCCATTTTCTCTCCCTTTCTCGGGGGCCACCAACGTCACCTCTTCCAACTTACCTCATTTTTTCCCTTTAGAGATCCTCCTGCCGGCGAATTTTATCAGAAGACGGCGGTACGGGAAGACGTCCTTCTCTCCCGCCTTCGGTAGGCACCACGGTGAAAGTTTCCACCACTACCCCGGAGAAAGATCTTGCCCAAGTTTCTTCCCCCTACTCTAACCACCGTCATGAGTACGGCTAAGAGGAGGAGAAGGAGGAGAAGAAGAAGGGAGATCCTCTAAATCAGTGAAATCGAAGGGATAAAAGCTATCGTCATCACCTGCCATGGCAAAATCCCGGTAAGAACAGAGGGCAGAAAAGGGGAAATGGGTAAGAATCAGTGAAAAAAAGGCAAGAAGGCAGGAGAATAGAGGACAGCGAGAAGGTAACACCACAAACTTTCAAACGCTGGACATTTACAGGGAACTGAGAGGCGCGATAATTCGAAAATCTCAGCCCCCTCGTATCCCGAAACGGATAAAAATATTTATCCTCTACAACTAGCCTGAGCTGCAACCGTCCACCTTGACCAAACACATAGAGAAGAAGAACGACTCAGATTCATAGCTTGGGCAATAAAGGCACAAAGACTGAAAAGCCCCTGGAAACCCAAAAGTCACTCAAAGACACCAGGGGGCCTTTTCGAAAAATACTCGACCCAGGCTAATGATGGCTATGCTCGGAAGCGAACCCGCATCTAGTGAAGGAGAAACGGCGATAAAGCACTCAACATCAGCGGTACTCATCAAAACCCTGAAGCGTGGCACGTACAGTAGCTCGCTCCTTCAACAAGCAACTCTCAGCAATATTTCTTGTCCAGTCACTAACCGCGGACGAGCCCGACTAGAGGAGATCATTTCAAAATGACCAAAGGGCCCCTGACCTTTGGATTTCTTTCGCTCACCCGTAAGGGGCATCCCAGGAAATTTTCCTCTGAGCAATGATGACTCCTCCTTCGTAAGTCGTGTACTTTCTGCAGAGACGGCTCGAAAACTTGCTGAGGAAGTCAAGCAGTTAGCCACTCGAAACTAGACGCGTGACACCCTCAAAACGTCTCCAGTCCCACAGAGCAAAACTAAGGGACACCGTTTTGCAAGTTGGACGACCAGCTTGTAATGAGCATGCCCACTTACGAACGGACTCTCCTTTACAAAGACAGTGGAAATTCCTAAGTAGCTTACAGATAAGAGAACTTAAGTCCACGGGCGCCCGACACCCGTAGACTTGGGGGACTTATGTAACTACGGAATATTCTACCTTGGGACACGTGGCATTAAACTTCCAGAAGCCTAGCGGCAACACACGCTAGCAGCACGTGGCACCACTTATCTACTACTTACGTGGCCCTTGCTCACGTCACCTCGCGGGACACCCACTCAACTAGACATGGAAACTCCCTGGGCATCGTGGGACGACCCACGTCCCAATGAGTTTGTGGGTCGAGCACGTCCTCCACACACTCAGTATAAATAGACCCTCACCCAGGGGACTAGAGATACGCAAGTTCAAGGACTATAGCACTAGATCCAAGACATCTCAAATACTTCTAGAGAGCATTACTCATAGCCATTCTAGCAGGCAACATGAGCACCCTCAGACACCTTACGCACATCCTTCACGCATCCTGAGCTCCGTCGTAGGCTACGCCTGGTCCAACCACCGACAAGCTCATCTCCGTCCTCGGAGCATCCCACCGACGGGGCTTCCAGCAGTTCTCAGAGACCCGAGCTCTCTCCTATTAAGGCAACCTCCTAAGAGCAGCTCGCCCGCCCGGAGTTCCTTAAGCACGTCTTAGCCGCACACAGACCAATACAGGTAACTACCTTGCCTAACGGCTCCTTTAGATGTCACCACGATAAACTACGTGGACTTTGGTCCCTTCTGAAGGGTACGTAGGCACCTAGGTGCATCACCTAAGGACAAGTCCCCCAAGGTTAAGACCCCTTGCGGTCCTTAATTGCAAATAACAATTGTCTGAACCAAAAACGACAGTTACATAATGTATTAATTTATTAATAATAAAATAAATGACCAATGGTATATATATCAGTTTAGTGAAACGGAATAATCTCTGGTCAACCATATTCAAATTACTCCATACTATCACGTTTTCCCTCCAAAAGAGTTTTAATATATTGACTTTTCTTTTACTATTTTTTTTCTCTACATGTAGACAGTTGAAATTGTACTCATTTCCAGCAAATGAATATGTAAGAAATTTTTAGAAATTATCTAGAACCCTTATTTTATATATTAATCTTTTTCAATGAAAAAATTAGCTATAGTAGGAAATAAAAATTAAAGCATCATGCCATATATTTTATTTTCGGGAATGAGGGTAAACTCTAAAGCTTGCCACAAAGCAATACTATTTAATTCACTTTAACAGGTGTGTATATATATATATATATAATATTTTCACAAACTCAAGTAGTCAATCAAATTATATATATATTTTTTTTGTTGTTCCAATCTTGCCTTTCTTAGTGTTGAGCGTGTTGGACACAAGTTTACAACAAATAAAACTTTCTTTGTTAGGTTGAATCGGTTTTCACTATGGTCCAATTAAGCATTCAACTTACACTCGTGTTTATGGTAAGTTTCATAGAATTAGAGGATTGTTCTGTGATAGTCTAGTACTAATTTAAAACTTCGACAAGCCTTTATGAATATGGATTAGTTTCAGACATAAACTTAAATATTAATTCTAAACTATTGCATGTTCATTTATGAAAATTAATTTCTCTACAGTCTATATTTTAATTAATTAATTAGTTGTTTTCATAAAAATAATTCATTTTTTTTATAAAAATAACTACTTAATTAATGGTAGAGAAATTACTTATTTGCCCAGCTGAAATGGATTTAAAATGTGATGTGGAAGCTGATGTGGCACTGAGTGTTAAAAATTGGATGGAAACGTTAACAGAATCCCTTATGTGCAAAAGTTGAAAAGTTTAGGGAGGTGCTATGCATCTTTTTGAAGTTGAGGGAGGTTATGTGCAAACACCCTATAGTTCAGGGAGGTTCTGTGCATTTTAGCCTATATATTATGCATTTTAGAAATTTAAAATAAATTAAAGAGAACAATAATACTTTTAATTTCTTTTTGAAAGTCATACAAAAAATTGAAAAAAAAAAAACTTGCTATTTGATGAATCTTTAAGTGTACTCTTTTTAGGTATTACTTGGGGAATTAAAAGGAATCCCCAATGAAATCTCTAACTATCAACTTAATCCGATCTTCAAAAGAATAATAATCACAAAAGGTTAAATAAGTAGTGTGTTATATATCTTTCATGAAAAAAAAGTTATGTTATATATATAACTGGCTATGAGTGGTATTTATAGATGGATATATACAAAGGATGTAGTAATTGTTTCCACAGTGATAACTAGTATCATGGAAAAGGAGTGCTACAGGATTACTAAACTTTGATACATCTCTTCAATCATGTAGTGTCATTTTTTAATATTAATAGAAGCTCACATTAATAGTAAAGACCCACCTTGAATAGATTACGGATCATTTGAGTGGAGGCATGTACTGAGGTTCAATACTATCGTACTACTGAACATCTTCTCCATGAAAAAAAGGGATGCATGTCTGTCACAAGTGAATAACAATTAATTATTTTTGTATACTGAAAAGGTTAGTGGACGGATGTACAGCGATGCTATGATAGTGACATTCAACTGACTTCTAAAAGGACAAGATAGCTTACTTGTCAAAATGGATTTAGTGTTGTACACTATAATGTTGTCCAAGAGAGAAAAAGACATAGGTGACCGGTCCCACTTGAACAGAGAGATAGGTGACCGGGTCCCACTTGAACAGCATCATCACACATAACTGAGGATCCATTCTCCTAATTTTTTTGTATCTACTCGTTATTAATATATGATGAAATAAAAATTAATTTGGGTAAGAAACTAGCATTTGATTGAATATTATATATATATATACCAAGTCCAACCTTTGGTTTTGAGTTTTGACCTTTAAAGAGGCATAAATAAATATTTACAAAGTGTAACTGTCGTTTTTGGCTGAGACAATTGTAGTTTGTAATTAGGACCGCAAGGGGTCTTAACCGTGGGAGACTTGTCCTTAGGTGATGCACCTAGGTGCCTACGTACCTTTTGGGAGGGATCAAAGTCCGTGTAGTTTGTCATGCTAACGTCTATAGGAGCTGTTAGGCAAGGTGGTTACCTGTATTGGGCCGTGTGCGGCTAAGACGTGCCTAAGGTACTCCGGGCGGGCGAGCCGCTCTTAGGAGGTTGCCTTAGTGGGAGAGAGCTAGGTGGAGATGAGCTTGCCGCGGGCTAACCTGGACGGAGCTCATGGCGGAGCTCGTAATGTGTAGAAGGTTTGTGAGAGGTATCTGAGGGTACTCAATTTACCAAGAGTATGTGTGAGATATCGTGGATTAGGTGTTGTAATCCTTCAGGTTGCGTTCTGTTCTGTTTTGTTCTGTTTTTCTAGTCCCCCGGGTGAGGGTCTATTTATACTCGAGTGTGGGGAGATTGTGCTCGACCCACGACCTCATAGGATGTGGGACGTCCCACGAGTCTTGTGGAGTTCCCACGTCTGGTTGAGGGGATGCTCCGTGAGATGACGTGGGTAAGGGCCACGTAACTGGTATATGAGTGGTGCCACGTGTCTCTAGCAGGTGCTGAGGCCGGGCTTCTAGAATGTTAGTGCCACGTCTCCCAAGGTGGAATATTTCGTAGTTACATAAGTCGCCCAAGTCTACGGGTGTCGGGCGCCCGTGGACTTAAGTTCCCTTGTCTGTAAGATACGTAGGAATTTTTCGCTGCCTTTATACGTGGGGGAGCTCGTCCACTTAAAGCTATGGTTATTGGAGATGGTCATCCGACTCACAAAGTGGGTTCCTTCGTATCGTTCCGTGAGAAAGGAGACGCTTCGGAGGGGACACGTGTCCCGTTTCGGATGGCTGGATGTTTGACTTCCTCGGTAAGTGTTTGAGCCGTCCCTACAGGAAGTACGCGACATACCGAGGTGGGGTCATCATTGCTCAGAGGGGCATTTCCCGAAATACCCTTCGTGGGCTAGTGGGAGAAATCCAAAGGTCAAGGGCCGTTTGGTCGTTCCCCTTAATTTCAGAGCCATTTCATTTTTGCGCCTCTTTGGTTGGGCTCCAAAGCGTCTGTTGGGCCTCCTTTTTATCTGTTGAGAGCGGAAGACCTCCTATTTTTTATGAATCTGCTTCCCCTCAACTTTTGACCTTGCAAGTCTTCCTTCTTCCCGTTACTCGACAAATGGCTTCCGCTAGTGGTGCCGCTTCTGTGTGTCCTTAAATGGATCCAGAATTTGAACAGTCCCTCCTGCTGGTGGCGACGGAGGGGATTAGGGGGAGAGTGCATGTTCTCATCATGTCGCGGGACTCCACAGATCTTCGGGAAGTTCTATTTGGGGAGGATGGAACGCCGGCGACACCTCCTCTGACTGCCTTCGCGGGTTGGTATTCTGCGGAGCTGGAACTGGGTTCGACGGTAAACGTATCGGCGGTGGACGCCGGCGTGATTTTGCAGGTGCTGCCAGGGGCCGGCATTAAGAATGTGTGGGAGGAGCGGTTTGCTCCCTCATTCCCAGAGGGCTATGAGATAAAGCCGATGGGAGAGGGGGAGACAATTCTCTGGAGCGACGGCGTCAGCTTCGTTCTTCCCCTCTGCGTCCCTTACAATGCTGCCTTCATTCCTCTATTTTTTGGCTTTGTGGAGGCCATGCTTAACCTGCTGAACGTCTACCCTGCCCAACTGACCCAGAACGCGTGGTCGATTCTCATTGTCTTTGACAGGTACTGTCGATCACATAAGTTGGAGGTTCTCTCGAATGTGTTCCTCTCTCTCTACCACGTCCGCGAGGCACACAGATGGGTGTGCTTTAAGTCCCGCGTCAAAGGCTTCACCATTACCGACCTGGCGGGTAACAATCATTCCTGGAGGTCGTATTTCTTCAAGGTGGTGCCCAAGAAAGGCTCTTGACCGCCTAGGATTCGGCCGCTCGACTGGCGTCCGGGCTTTCCCCTCAAGTTGTCTAATCCTGTTCTCCGTGTTTGGTATGACCGAGAGAAGTACGAGGAGATAGCTTTCAAATTTTTGAAGGGGGCTACGGTCTCGGGCGCAACTCTGGGTAAGTTGGTATTGACAAATTTGTGTCCCTCCTTTTTGTCTTCTCACCAGGCTTTGGGCGTTTCCTTTTCGCAGGGTTGACTCTGGGCGGTATTCAAGGGAGGTTGATTCCTCTATCGAGCGCTGTTGTTCCACCCTCGGGAGAGGATGAAGACGTCGATGCAGGCAGAGATCCTATTGAAAAAGGTGACGGGGCCCCAAATCAAGTGGGTGAAATCGGCTTGACTCGTCTCAACTGTAGGAAGGTTCCTTATATCCCTATACCCCCCTGAAGAGATGCTCGTCTGACTTCTGGGTGAGGGTATCTCTTTTAGAGGGAAGTTGATCCCGGTTGAGGCAAAGCGGGTCATCCTGGCTCGTCAACATTATCCTCTCGATTATGGGGACGATTATGCTTTAGAGTGTATGACCAGGGAGACCATGTTGTTGCTAAGCCGTCTGGCGGGCTTCGCGTATCATCGGGAAGTTGAGGGGGTAGGAAGCTTTTTCCTTTAGCTTCGATGTGCTTCGTTGGTGGTGACTGATTGATGGACAGATTTTCAAGTTATAAAATCCCCTCTACTTGCAAGTATACAAGGTCAGTTGTAATACGTACGAATATAAGGGTGTCGAACCCACAGGGATCAGTTGGATTACTAGAATTTAACGTTTTCACAATTTTAAATTTAAAAGAAAGGGTTTTTGGAATTGGAAGTAAAGAAAAAAAAAAGTTTAACAAGAGTGAAAAATAGAAAGTAGAATATTGAAAGTTGATAGAATCAAGTTGAATAACTTAAGGACTTTGAACCCACCACTAGCTTTATAATTAAATATCCGATATTTTAATTAAGGACTACCTTTTATTTCATGCAGTGTTCTAGGCTACAAGCTTTGAATCACTTAGAATGATATTGGAACAAAGTTTTTGAACATACTCTATCTAATTTTAGCATGGGCTATTCAAGTATGACATAACCCATCTAGTTTTAGCATAGAATATTCAAATGTTATTACAATTCTATGATTACCATTACATGACCTCCACATTTAAGACTACAAGAATTAAAGTGGGTAAAAGTTTTGATTTTAAAATCCATGAATATTACTACAAGAAATATTGAATAGAAATTAAAATCAAATAAGACAATAAGAGCACAATGGAATATTAAAGAAAAATTCTTAGTCATGTAATCCATAAAATAAAGGTGCATATCCTTTATTATTATCAAATATAAAAGTACATAGCTAGGGCTTCATCAAAAATCCTAAGTAAAAAAAAAAATTAGTTCTCCATGGCAAAATACATAATTACCAAACTCTTGATCTTCACCATCTCTCCTTTGAGAATTTTGATCTTGATAATTTTTGTGAGAGAAAGTAAAGAGAGAATTTGGAAGAAGAAAATGGAAGTGAGAAGTGGGTGAGAAAAATGGATGGATGCTTGGACCCTTCCATCCTACTCCTATTTATAGGAAAAATTGCTCTCATATGTGCTTGCTTCATGGCTAAGTAAAAAAAATAATAATTAAAAAAAAAAGTAAGTAGCAAGGCTTGAACTAGGGTCCTTCAAGTCTAGATGCATGTAGAGTTGCCACTTGAGCTAGAAAGGAACAAATGTCATGATTGCCATCCAATATCCACTAGTCAGCAAAATTAGAGTCAAAATTGGAGGCTAAGATACTTTTTAATAAAAATGAGGAGACGCGTGGCCTTGCTGGGAATCGAGTACGGAGCATCAGATTTGCACGCGCAGCTTCTAGCCACTTCGTCAAGCTTCCAGATTTGACATAAGCGCTATCTTTAAATTTGATAGTCATATGCTGAAGTCAATATTTACGGCTGAAAAAATGATGAAAACGCGTAGAGGAAGTCTCGAACACGGGCTCCAGAACCTTCATGTCAGATCTTTTGACCAGACGAGCTGCCAGTTGTCCTTAATTTCAAAGTGCCGCCTTTATTTTCTTAGTCAGCCGTGTCATGTAGCAAATTCAAAATTTGCTTCTTTTTGTCAAAAAGGTGTCCAACTGGAATCGAACACATGCATACTCTTAGAAAAACCCACGAATAACGAATTGTGCCACCGCCTTTTGTCTGCAATAGTTTCACATTTTCTTTATTTAATTTTTCCACGAACTTCCAAGAACTTCCTATGAGCTTTCATGAATTGGTCTATCAAATTACTTTTAGCCCAAAAATTGAGAATACTCTCTGCAATAAAAGTTCACAAAAATTAAATTTTATTTTCAAAAATTATAATTTTTCAAGAACTAATAAATAAATATTAAGGGGAATATTTCTATTATAATATGCATTTATCACTGATCCTCTTGTAACTTTGTGCAGGAAGTTGTCGAGGAATTGTTGGAGGAGAACACTCGGCTGGCTGTGCGGGTGGAGGAATTGGAGGGCGAGCTAAAAGAGGGCAAGGCTAGCGCCCTGCGTTTCACGTATTATAGAATCCAGAACGGTATAGGGAGCTGGAGGATTTGATAGGCATCTCGGTTCCTCTAAAGGTTAGAGCTAAGATGCACCCCTCTTGGGAAAACATTGGCGGAGAGGTTCACGTTCGTGCTCGAGGGGATTCTCCATTGTGGATCGAGGATTATGAGGTGCCCCCTAATCCTCGAAGGGAGCCGTCGCGGTCGGACAGGCCTCCGCATTTAGGGGTAATGCCCCTTAGTTTTATGCCGCTGTATTTGCGGTTTTGTATTTTTGGGGCGATAGACCCCCTATGTGAATAATATAAAGAAATTTTGAGCACGAGAGTTGATCAATCGTATTGTATTTCATATTCCTTCAAACACATAGCTGTAAGTATCTTGGGACTGAGACAAGTTAGTAGTACATTTGTCTTGGGACTAAGACAAGGCAAGGGGCATTCATCTTAGGACTAAGACGTGGTGGAGTGCCCGCGAGCTTGGCCTTTGGACTAAGGCATAAAGAAACATTATTGACTAAGGTGTAGCAAAATATTTCTTGAGGCTGCTGACGTTCTAAGTGTTTGGGACGTGTTCGTTTGTTAGGTGTGCTAACTTGTACGCGTTGTGCAAAGCGATACCAATAACTCTGTACGAGCCTTCCCAATTAGGGGCGAGCTTGCCGTGTAGGCGGTCGCGCCTATCGTTTATCGTTGTACGCACCCTTTTCGAATTTGTGGGGTTGGACTCCCGGTTGTATTTTTGTGCCAACAGCTATTTGTAGGCAATGTTTCTGAGTGCCGCCGCTTCCATAGTTCTTCGACCGCGTCGAGGCTGACCAATAGGCTTTCCGGGTTTGATTCGGAGTAGTTTAGCACCCATCCGAGGGGACACCGATTTCGACAGGGACGATTGCTTTTTGCCTGTACGTTAGAGCAAAAGGGGTTTCTCCTGTGGCCGTGTGTAATGTGGTTCTATATGACCACAAGACCGATGGGAGTTCGTCCACCCATCCTTCCTTTGCGTCCGCCAATCGTTTCTACAACCCTTCGAGGGTGATAGGGTTTGCTCTTTCCGTTTGGCCATTGGTCGTTGGATATTCGACTGAAGTAGTTCCGTGGTCGATACTCCATTCTTTGCATAAATCTTCGAACTTCTCGCTGAGGAATTGTCATCCGTTGTTGGTGATTAGCGTGTGCGGGGGACCGAAGCGAGTAACGATGTTCCGCCAAATGAAGTTCTGAACATTTTGGGATCCTATGGTGGCCAAGGGTTCGGCTTCGATCCACTTGGTGAAGTAGTCGACAACCACAATGAGGAATTTTCACTGGAGCGTGGCCTGAGGGCGGGGGCACAGGATGTCCATGCCCCAAGTGTCGAAGGGCCATGGGGATTCGATGGGCTTCAGCTCACCCGGCGGCTGATGTATGAACGCGGCGTGGCGCTGACATTGGTCGCAATGGGCGACTTAGGCTTCTGAGTCAGCTCCCATCGTCGGCTAATAGAATCCGGAGCGTAGGGCTCACTTTCGAAGGGCTCCTGCAGACTGGTGTGTGCCGGAGATGTGGGGATGAAAATCCCTTTTTATATAGGTCGTTACCCCAGAAAAAATATCAAGCTACTTGCCTCCTGATTTTACGAGCGAGTTCTTTGTCTGTAGATAGGGTGCCCACTGTTATATACGCCCTAATGGGGGCCATCCAGGAATTGTCGATTGTAATCGGCAATACGTTTGGATTTATACTCGGGGTGCGAAGCGTGGTTTGCAAGACCGTTTTAAGTCCCGATTTGCTCGGTGTGGTGGCTAATTTGGAGAAGGCATCAGCCTGGGTGTTCTGGTTTTGGGGGATCCGTGTGATCAAGACAGATTTGAACCTGCTGATTTCTTGTTTGGCACGCTCCACATATTTGATGATAGTGGGGTCCTTTGCCTCAAAATCTCGTGAGCTAGCGCTAATACGGCTATGAGTGCTTCATATTCAGCTTGGTTGTTGGAGACTAGGAACGTGAAGCGTAGGGCTTGTTCCACTTTGATTCCATCGGGGCTTTCTACAATAATGCTGGCGCCCACGGATTTCCTTGTTGAGGATCCGTCTACATAGACTAGCCATGGGGATTTTTCTGGCTGTGGCTCAGGGGTCTCGTCGTGATTTGAAGCCGGGGCGTCCCCCTGAATGCGTTCTGACAGAGTCATTTCGGCGACGAAGTCTGCCAAAGCTTGGGCTTTGATCTCCCGACGGGGCTCGTATTGAATGTCGAATTCTGATAGCTCGAGCGCCCAGTTTGTCATTCACCTTGCTAAGTCTGGCTTTTGCAATATTTGCCGCAGGGGTTGGTCAGTTTGGACCATAATTGTGTGTTGTTGGAAGTTAGGTCAAAGCCTTCTGGTCGAGTGGACGAGAGCGAGTATGAGCTTCTCCACCCATTGGTACCGAAGTTGGGCTCCCTGCAAGGCGTGGCTTGTGTAATAGACTAAGATTTGCTCGACTCCTTCCTCCCTTATCAGTGCTAAGATTACAGCATGATCGGTGGTAGCTAGGTAAAGTACGAGGGTCTCTCCTTTGACCGATTTGGCTAACAACGGAGGTTTGGCTAGGTAAGCCTTAAGGTCCTGGAAGGACTTGTCGCATTGCTCAGTTCATTGGAACATTGGTGCTGTCTTCAGGATTTTGTAGAAAGGAAGACATCGGTCGGCCATCCTCGATAAGAATCTGTTGAGGGCCGCTATCCTCCCGTTCAACCTCTGCACCTCTTTCACTGTCCGTGGCGGTTCCATGTTGAGAATGGCTGCGCATTTCTCGGGGTTGGCTTCGATCCCTCGTTGTGTGATCATAAATCCTAGGAACTTTCCAGCCGACATGCCGAAAGCGCATTTGGTTGGATTTAGCTTCATTTGTAGCGATCAGACAGGCTTTGTTCAGATTGGTGAAGTCCACGCACATTCGCCACTTCCCATTTGCCTTCTTGACCATTACTACGTTCGACAGCCAGTCGGGGTATTGCAATTCGCGTATGAAGCCGACGTCGAGGAGTTTTTGCACCTCCTCATTGATTGCTCACTGCCTCTCCTTGCCAAAATTTCGTTTCTTCTGGATTACGCCGAGTCCGTCTCTGATATTGAGGGAATGGCATATGAGCGCAGGATCTATCCCTGGCATGTCCGTGGCGCACCAGGCGAATACGTCCCTGTACTGGGTGAGTAGTTCTTGGAACTTCCTTCGAGCCGTCTGGCTGAAGAGAGCTCCCACGCGGATTTCTCGATTATTCTCCTGATCTATGCAGATGCTCACGAGGTCCTCCGTAGGTTGCGGCCTAGCTCCGAGGATTTCTTCTCGCAGGTCCACTATCTCATGGGGGCTTTGAGCGTTAGTCTCGGCGTTGTTTGTAGCGAGTCGGTCAGTCGCATAGCATATACGGGTTTCCCGGTCTGCTCGTACTTCCGCGATGCCGGTTGGCGTAGGGAAATTCATCAGCATATGCGCTGTGGATATGATAACCTGAAGCTTGCCCAGGGTCGGTCGGCCTAAGACTACATTGTATATCGATGGTGCCGTTGATATGGCGAATCTCACTCGGGCACGGACCCTTGGTTGTGTACCTAGGGCGAGCCACGTCGTGAGGGTTCCTCGCGTCTTAATGATCTGCCCAGAGAAGTCGACAAGAGTTTCCTCGTTCGATGTTTGTTGATCCTCTCATAGTGGGTCATTTCTTCCAAAGTTTTTGTGAAGAGTATATCGGTGACAGCCCTGGGATCTATCAGCACGCGTCTGACGTCGAATCCTGAGATGTTGGTCATGATGACCTACAGCTCGTTTGTCTCAGTCGTGTTGCCAACGTCTTCAAAGATCATGAGCTGTGTTTTATGTCGCTTGCACCGGTCGCCTCAGACGTTATATGGTCGAACCTGCAAGGGTTTTGAGGAATGGCTTGTTGCGGCCATGTGAGTATAATATCCTGTGTATCCTGTATATACTCCTACTCCCCGAAAAAGAAATGTCGTTTAGCGGCGAAGCTCGTAATGTGTAGAAGGTTGGTGAGAGGTATCTGAGGGTACTCAGGTTACTGAGAGTATGAGTGAGATATCGTGGATTAGGTGTTGTAATCCTTCGGGTTGCGTTCTGTTTTGTTTTGTTCTGTTCTGTTCTTCTAGTCCCCCGGGTGAGGGTCTATTTATACTCGAGTGTGGGGAGATCATGCTCGACCCACGACCTCGTAGGACGTGGGTCGTCCCACGAGGCTTGTGGAGTTCCCACGTCTGGTTGAGGGGATGCTCCGTGAGATGACGTGGGTAAGGGCCACGTAACTGGTAGATGAGTGGTGCCACGTGTCTCTAGCAGGTGCTGAGGCTGGGCTTCTAGAATGTCAGTGCCACGTGTCCCAAGGTGGAATATTTTGTAGTTACACAAAGTATTAAGCACTATGCATTTAATAACTCAAATAATAATAATAATAATAATAATAATAATAATAATAATAATAAAATGAAATAATAAGATTTTTGGGCTATTTATGGGATTCTAAAAGTAAGAACTTTAGGAATTAAATTAAACATGAAAATTAGGTTGAAAATTATTAAGTTAGTTAAAAAGTGGTCCGAAAAATTTTGGTGAGTTCATAGTTTAAATTTTGAAATTTTTGGAAATTAAAATTCTACCCAGTAGAAATTGTTTATCTGCTAGGAGCCCCTTTATCAGCTATTTTTAGTAGACTTATGACTACCCAAAAATTTCAAATCCTTCCTATTTTTACCCACAAGAAAATCTAGACATGAAAATCTATTTAAAATTCCATTTTATAAAGATGTCAAATACCCATTCTACCCTTAGTCCCCAACACAAATTAAAAAGAAAAAAAAAACCCAAATTTTTCCCTGGAGGTGTCGATTTCTTTGCCCTGCATCTCCTCATTCATTTTACATCTTCTCAACCAAGCTACATTGCCTCCACCACCAAACTTTCATCCAATTCCTATTTCACTTGGTCATCTCCATCAACTCCAGCCGCCGTCGTCAACCACGTCCGGTCACTGGAAAACTTTCACAAATAACAACATCTCCTTTCTTCAAAACAGAGGTAAAATTCGCAGCTCCAAATGCTAGGGTTTGAGTTTCAAAATTAGATAGAAAATTGGGGGTTTCGGTTAGATTGAGGTAAGTAATACTTCTCTTACATAGACATCAATGTTTATCACCTGTTTTGAAGTTTATTAGATGGATTTAGGGTTGAACACTTGTGGAAAAATTAGCCAATGTTAGAACTAAGTGCAGTAAATTCTTGCTAATCTATTTTTCTAATAATAAAGTGTTTGTTTCACAAAAACGTGATTTGTTTTATAGGCTTGAACCACATTCTAGATTATGAACTCAAAGAAAAAGAACTTATGTATGTAATGTGAGAAATTTAGTTAATATATATATACTTCAGTGAGAGAGTAAAGAAATTTAAATATGCCAATGGAACTAAATTTAATTGTTATTTGGGACATGTTATTAATAGATAGCATAATGTTCTGCATATAGGTGTCTTGGAAGAGTCATATACTCCTAGAGATCCATCTTGAATCCCTTGTTCAGCCTCACTGTGAGTAGACGGTGCGCGTTATGACGCATTTTTTTATTTTCTACGTACCCAACCCTTTTAGCTATCCTCTATTTAAATGATCATATCTGCCTAGCCTTTGGACAAGCTGTCTAATGATTGTTTCATTTCAGAAAGAGAATTATTTTTCATTTGGTATCTTATTTGCTCTTTGTATAATGAATATAATGCTTCAAAGGTATGTTTAAATACTCTATGAGTTTATTGCAACATGTGAATTTGAAATTGTTGGGATATATTTTTACGTATATGTATATTGCTCATTGGATTTAAATTGGCTATGTTGATGAGAAAATTATTTTGATATGTTTTGAGTGGGAGGAACTCTTTATGGCACTGGGGCTACAGATGCGCATGTAGGTGTAAGCTTCAGCTAGCAGAGGTTAGGTGATGCTAGCCCTGTGTGCGGCCACACACGTGGAGTGTATGTGTATTTATGGAGGATTTGGGGCCACATAAAGGAGTTGTGGCTGGAGATTGGAGTTATGTCATTATATGGTGTTGAGGAGGGATGAAATTAGAGGGTATATGAAATAGTTCTGTGAGATGTCCTTCCGACAAACTTGATTTCTATATAAATGCATTTAAATATGCTAATCCTAGTCTATTTAAATTATTTAAGGTTTAAAATTTTTAAGGTGCTCTCTTGGAATCCTTGGAATCATTTTTAAACTTACCCTTCATTGCGAATGGTATAAACACTACTTTCATTATCGTAAAACGCTCGTGCCTGGTTTGTCCCATTTCAGTTGTAGCGTGTGTTGTTTACTCACCGGGTGGTTTTCCAATCAACCTACTACTTCTTCATTTCATTTCAAATAACACGGTAGATACTGAGCCTCCTTCAGGTGTTGCAGCGTAGTAGGACTCAAGTGGTGAGCCCAACTTTGTGCCATTGGGCCGTAATATTTTGAAAATCTTTACTTGTATTTAAATTCTAGATGTTGCTCTGTATTCCATAGGGTGGATCCTTTTCCTTGATTTGGTATTTTGTAAGGTGTACTATGAAGAGCTGAGCTCTCCTATATAATTGTAAGTGGTTTGGTTGTTTGTACAATTTCGGGAACCTCTACAATTTAGGGGAAACTCTGCCGAAATTTCTGCAAACAATTAATGTTAGTATTTCTGATGAAGTGGAAAACTAGTGATAGTAAGGGCTAAAATATGATTAGAGATTGAACCATATGAATTAATTAATTGCTAAGTATAGTTGTATGTGGAGGGATAGGTATGGGATGTACTTAAATCTTGTGAACCTTGGATCGGAATTAAGCTTACAGGGAAGAGTTTGTTATCTTGGACCTTGTGCCAGTCACATCTAATTTAAGTGGGGTGTGACATTTATGGTATCAGAGCTTGGTTTTCCTATGGATTACAGAGCAAAGTGTCCTTTGGTGGTATCTTATCTATCATTATGAAACTCGAGCATAACTATAGGTAAGGTAACATTAAAGGCCTTATAGGGTATGTGTTTCCCACTTGTTTCGTTTCTTTACTCCTGTTTAGTATTAGGACTTCTAAATTGCATTTGATTCTAAAAATTCGGTATCTAACTTATTGTAGAGAAGATGCCGCCTCGAAGATGTACACTATGTAGTGTGGCAAGTGATGGTGAGAATTCTGATGAGGCTTCTACTTAGCCTGCTGACCAACACATAAGAGGTTGAGGCTGAGGTAGAGGCCAAGGAGTGCGAGGACGAGGTAGAGGCTGAGGAGAACGGGTGAAGGGTGGTAGAGCCTCTCAAACCACTAGAGAAAGCATTCTTGTAGAAACAGAAAACTGTCGCCCACCACAACGTTCAGCACTTGAAGCAGCGGTTGTAGGATTGCAAGGAGTCATAGAGGCTTTAACAGGTTTAATAGCTTAACAGAGAGCTGAGGATGCCCCTCAGGTAACACCAGAGGTTACGCCAAACCAACCAGAGCCATCAGTGCAACCAGTACAGGATGAGGGTAGAAACATTGCCGTATCTTTATCTCAGTTCTTGAAATTGAAGCCACCTACCTTCTCAGGTTCAGATAGTTAGGAAGATCCCCAACATTTTGTCGATAGTATTGAGAAGATTCGTGAGGCACTAGGTTGCCCTAGTCAGAGGATAGTGAGTTAGCTGCTTTTCAACTTCAAGGTGTGGCTAACATATGGTATAAGACATTAGTGAGGGAAAGGACAACAGGTTTACCCCCTATGACTTGGGAGGAATTTCGGGGTGCATTTATAGATCGATTCCTTCCTCAAAGTGTCAGAGATGCTAGGGCTAGAGAGTTTGAAACATTAAAACAAATACCGAGCATTACTGTTACTGAATATGATTGCCTTTTTACTAAGTTGTCACAATATGCAGAGGCTATAGATAGTGCTAGAAGGATAGAAACACAAAATCTAGAAGATGGTTCTTTCTCGAAGAAGCGCAAGTGGGGTAATGAAGGGAAATCCTTAGTACAAGATGGCTCAACTGGAGGTTCTAAGCTACAAAATCGAGCACACATTCTACCTGAAGCACCTACATCTTCAACAAAGTCAGCAGCCAATGTTACTAGATCCAAATCAGAGGCAAGAGGTGTGGGGTTATCTAGTTTTCAAGGTACGACTCAGCCAGGGAATAATAGACCTTTTGTTCTACCTGTGGAAAGCCTCATTCAGGACAATGCTATAGGGATACTAAAACTTGCTTCATGTGTGGACAAGTGGGTCATATAAAGAAGAACTGCCCACAACAACAATTCAGATTGGGTCAAGATTCCACCCAGCCTTCTCACCCTTCTTCTTCAATGCCACAAGCCATGAGAACTACTTTCACATTAGCAGGTAGAGGTCGAGTAGGAAGGGGATCTGGGGAAAGAAGTCAAGTGTCAGCAGAAAGAGGACAAGCGAGAGTGTTTGCCTTGACCAGACAAGATGCATAAGCTTCAAACGCAGTGGTGATAGGTATTATACAAGTTTGCTTTCATGAGTCTTATGTGTTATTTGATCCTGACTCCACACATTCATATGTTTCCCCGAATTTTACTAAGCATATTGGTAGAACTCCAAATAAGCTAGATACATCATTCTCTGTAGCAACTCAAGTAGGAGAAACTTTTCTAGTGGAATATTGGTACAAATCTTGTGAGGTTTTAGTGGCCAGTAGAGAGACCCTAGAAAATTTGATGGTACTTGATATGGTGGATTTTGATGTTATATTGGGTATGGATTGGCTAGCTTCATGTCATGCGACACTTGATTGCCATCTGAAAGAAGTGATATTTCACCTCACTAGGGAACCGTCTTTTTCCTTCCAGGGTGATCAGAATGCGGCGCCAAGTAGTTTGATTTCAGCTTTAGGAGCTCGACGATTATTAAGGAAAGGTTGTCAAGGTTATCTAGTGTTGGTAAAGGATGTGGAGAAAGGTGTTTTGGATTTGAAGGAAGTGCAAATAGTGAGGGATTTCCCAGATGTTTTTCCCGAGGAGTTGCCTGGGTTACCACTTGATAGAGATGTTGAATTCAGTATTGAGGTAATTCTTGGAACTCAGCCAGTGTCTATTCCTCCTTATAGAATGGCACCAACGGAGTTGAAGGAGTTGAAGAACCAATTGCAAGATTTGCTAGATAAAGGTTTCATTAGACCAAGTTCATCTCGATGGGGTGCGCCAGTATTGTTTGTGAAAAAGAAAGATGGGTCTTTAAGGTTATGTGTTGACTACCGTCAACTAAATAAGGTAACAATACGCAATAAATATCCTTTACCTCGCATCAATGATTTGTTTGATCAATTGCAAGGCGCTCAGTATTTTTCTAAAATAGATTTGCGTTCTGGATACCATCAGTTGAAGATTAAGACAGAGGATATTCCTAAGACGGCTTTTCGTACACGATATGGGCACTATGAGTTCCTAGTGATGTCCTTTGGGTTGACAAATGCACCAGCAACATTTATGAACTTGATGAACCGAGTGGTTAAGCCGATTTTGGACAAATTTGTGATTGTGTTTATTGATTACATCTTAGTATATTCTAAGAGTCGTGAAGAACATGAGCAACACTTGAAGCTAGTTCTCCAAACTTTAAGGGAACACCAACTTTATTCAAAGTTATCAAAATGTAAATTCTGGCTGGATCAGGTTGGCTTTTTGGGTCACATAGTGTCTAGGGACAGTATTCAAGTAGAACCTGGTAAAGTGAAGGCTATAAGAAAGTGGCCATGACCTACCAAAGTAACAGAGATTCGTAGCTTTTTGGGCTTGGCAGGTTATTATCGTCGGTTTGTGAAGCATTTTTCAAGAATAGCTGCACCTCTAACTAAGTTGACACAGAAGAATGTGAAGTTTCAATGGACAGATGCTTGTGAGGAAAGTTTTCAAAAGTTGAAGGATTTCTTAACTTCGGCACCAGTTCTCATCTTGCCTTAAGGGACTGGAGGTTATACAGTATATTGTGATGCCTCTAGAGTGGGTTTGGGATGTGTTCTTATGCAGAATGGAAGAGTGATTGCTTATGCATCTAGGCAACTTAAGAAGCATGAGCAAAATTATCTGACCCATGATTTAGAGATGGTGGCAGTGGTGTTTTCTTTGAAGATTTGGCGACATTATTTGTATGGTGAAACTTGTGAGATCTATACCGATCACAAGAGTCTCAAGTATATTTTTCAGCAAAGAGATCTTAATCTTAGACAATGAAGGTGGATGGAGCTATTAAAAGACTATGATTGTACTATCTTATACCATCCAGGAAAGGCTAATGTTGTGGCAGATGCTTTGAGTAGAAAATCTATGGGGAGTTTAGCTCATATTGCTGAGGTAAAGAGACCATTAAGCATGGAGTTGCACAAGTTGGAAGAGAGTGGAGTACAATTTGAGATTAAAGAAACAGGAGTCCTTTTGAGTCACAAGCTCGTTCTTTATTAGTTGAAAGGGTGAAAGAGGCACAAAAACAAGACCCTCAACTGTGCAAGTTGATTGAAGGTGTGGAGGAAGGAAGGCTTAATGAATTTTCGGTGGGAGCAGACGGGGTACTACGATATGAACAACGTTTATGTGTCCCAAAGGTTGATGAATTAATAAGGGAGATTCTCGATGAAGCTCACAGAACTACATACACTGTCCACCCAGGTGCAACTAAGATGTACCATGATTTGAGGAAATTATATTGATGGGAAGGTATGAAGAAGGATATTGCAGATTATGTATCTCGTTGCTTAGTATGTCAACAAGTGAAAGCAGAACATCAAAAACTTGCTGGTTTGCTACAACGATTAGAGATTCCATAATGGAAGTGCGAAAGGGTTACAATGGATTTTGTGACAGGTTTACCTCGCACACAGAAGGGTTATGACTCTATATGGGTGATAGTGGATAGGTTGACCAAGTTTGCCCACTTCCTCCCAGTGAAGACAAGTTATGGGGTTGCTAAATATGCTCAGTTATATGTAGCAGAGCTTGTAAAATTGCACAGAGTTCCTTTATCCATAATATCTTATCGTGGCCCACAGTTCACTTCTCATTTTTGGAAGGCTTTTCAAGAGACCTTAGGCACACGCTTAGACCTCAGTACAACTTTCCATCCTCAAACAGATGGGCAGTCAGAGAGAAAGATACAAACTTTAGAAGATATGCTTAGGGCTTGTGTGCTTGACTTTGGTGGGAGTTGGGAGAACTATCTACCACTTGTGTGAGTTTGCTTATAATAATAGCTACCAAGCAAGTATTCAAATGGCCCCATTTGAAGCCTTGTATGGTTGACGATGTAGATCCCCAATAGGGTGGTTTGAGGTTGGTGAAGTAAAGTTAAGAGGGCCAGATCTGGTACATGATGCCATTGAAAAGGTCAAATTAATTAGAGAACGCTTACTTGCAGCACAGAGTAGGCAAAAAGCATACTTGGATCATAGAAGGCGAGATTTGGAGTTTACGGTAGGTGATCATGTGTTCCTGCAGGTATCTCCCATGAAAGGTGTAATGAGATTTGGCAAGAAAGGGAAGCTCAGTCCGCGATACATAGGGCCTTTTGAAATTTTGGAGAAGATTGGTGCCGTGGCATATCGATTAGCATTACCACCAAAACTATCAAACATACACTAGGTGTTCCATGTTTCTATGCTAAGGAAATATTTGCCTGACCCATCACATTTTATTAGAACTCAAGAAGTGTACCTAGACAAAGGGATGACATATGAAGAGGAACCAGTAGCCATTTTGGATAAGCAAACTAGAAAGCTTTGTTCAAAGGAGATTGCGATGGTAAAAGTGTTGTGGGGTAATCACTCACAGGAGGAAGCCACATGGGAGGTACAGAGTGAAATGCGCACTCAATACCCACAGTTATTTGAGGAACAAGGTTAGTAAGCATAAATTCGAGGACGAATTTCTTAAGGGGGAGAGAATGTAATAACACAAATAATAATAATAATAATAATAATAATAATAATAATAATAATAATAATAATAATAATAATAATAATAATAAAATGAAATAATAAGATTTTTGGGGCTATTTATGGGATTCTAAAAGTAAGAACTTTAGGAATTAAATTAAACATGAAAATTAGGTAGAAAATTATTAAGTTAGTTAAAAAGTGGTTCGAGAAATTTTGGTGAGTTCATAGTTTAAATTTTGAATTTTTTTGAAATTAAAATTCTACCCGGTTGAAATTCTTTATCTGCTAGGAGCCCCTTTATCAGATATTTTTAGTAGACTTATGACTACCCAAAAATTTCAAATCCTTCCTATTTTTACCCATAAGAAAATCTAGACATGAAAATCTATTTAAAATTCCATTTTATAAAGATGTCAAATACCCATTCTACCCTTAGTCCCCAACACAAATTAAAAAGAAAAAAAAAACTCAAAATTTTCCCTGGAGGCGTCAATTTCTTTGCCCTACATCTCCTCATTCACTTTCACATCTTCTCAACCAAGCTCCATTGCCTCCACCACCAAACTTTCATACAATTCCTATTTCACTTGGTCATCTCCATCAACCCCGGCCGCCGTCGTCAACCACCTTCAGTCACCGGAAAACTTTCACACACAACAACATCTCCTTTCTTCAAAAGAGAGGAAAAATTCGCAGCTCCAAATGCTAGGGTTTCAGTTTCAAACTTAGATAGAAACTTGGGGGTTTCGGTTAGATTTAGGTAAGTAATACTTCTCTTACTTAGATATCAATGTTTATCACTTGTTTTGAATTCTATTAGATGGATTTAGGGTTGAAAACTTGTGGAAAAATTAGCCAATGTTAGAACTAAGTGCAATAAATTCCTGCTAATCTATTTTTCTAATAATAAAGTGTTTATTTCACAAAACCGTGATTTGTTTTATAGTCTTGAACCACATTCTAGATTATGAAATCAATGAAAAAGAACTTATGTATTTAAAGTGAGAAATTTAGTTAATATATATATATACTTCAGTGAGAGAGTAAAGAAATTTAAATATGCCAATGGAACTAAATTTAATTGTTATTTGGGATGAGTTATTAATAGATAGCATAATGTTATGCATATAGGTGCCTTGGAAGAGTCATATACTCCTAGAGATCCATCTTGAATCCCTTGTTCGTCCTCACTGTGAGTAGATGATGCTTGTTATGATGCATTTTCTTATTTTCTACGTACCCAACCCTTTTAGCTATCCTCTATTTAATTGATCATATTTTCCTAGCCTTGGGATAAGCTGTCTAATGATTGTTTCATTTCAGAAAGAGAATTATTTTTCATTTGGTATCTTATTTGCTCTTTGTATAATGAATATAATGCTTCGAAGGTATGTTTAAATACTCTGAGTTTATTGCAACATGTGAATTTGAAATTGTTGGGATCTATTTTTACGTATATGTATGTTGCTCATTGGATTTAAATTGGCTATGTTGATGAGAAAATTATTTTTGATATGTTTTTAGTGGGAAGAACTCTTTATGGAACTCTGGTGCTACAGCTGTATTTGTAGCCCTATGCGCGCGTAGAGGTTAGGTGATGCTAGCCCTGTGTGCGGCCACACACATGGAGTGCATATGTATTTATGGAGGGTTTGGGGCCACGTAAAGGAGTTGTGGCCGGAGATTGGAGTTATGTAATTATATGGTGTTGAGGAGGGATGAAATTAGAGGGTATATGAGATAGTTCTGTGAGATGTCCTTCCCACAAACTTGATTTCTATATAAATGCATTTAAATATGTTAATCATAGTCTATTTAAATTATTTAAGGTTTTAAATTTTTCACCTGCTCACTTGGAATCCTTGTAATCATTTTTAAACTTACCCTTAATTGCGAATGGTATAAACACTACTTTCATTATCGTAAAACGCTCGTGCTTGGTTTGTCCCATTTCAGTTGTAGTGTGTGTTGTTACTGGGTGGTTTTCCACTCATCCTACTACTTCTTCATTTCATTTCAGATAACAGGGTAGACACTGAGCCTCCTTCAGGTGTTGCAGCGCAGTAGTATTCCAGTGGTGAGCCCAACTTTGTGTCGTTGGGCCGTAATATTTTGAAAATCTTTACTTGTATTTTAATTCTAGATGTCGCTCTGTATTCCTCAGGCAGGATCCCTGTAATACCCTAGAAATTTCAAAGCTTGAAAAGAAAATGGAAAGAAAAGAAGTAGGAAATTTTTGGTATTTAATTTGGGACTTAAGTGAGAATAAACTTAAACCTGGAAGGAGGAGGGATTAAATTGGAAACATTTTTATTTTCATTTTTTTATTTTTTTTTATTTTTTTGGGGGTGCCATGGGTTTTAGTAAATTAAAAAGAAAAAGGAAGAGAAAGAAAGAGAAAGAAACCGAGAAAGGAAAAGAGAGAAAACGAGAAAGTGAGAGAGGGAGAGGAGACGTGAAGGAGGAAGAAGGGGAAGAAGGAGGATTTCGTCGGAAGGTGGCCGAAGGGAGCTAGCCAATGCCGAAAAAAGCCACAGGAGCTCGATTAGGAAGTCTCCTTGCCTCCCACCGATTGAATCAAGGTTGGTAACCCCAAATTTTACCTAAACCTCCAAATTCTCCAATTTAGGGATTTTCCCAATTCATCTACATCCGGGTTGTTTCGAGGGTAGATTGGAACCTAGAAAGTGTTATTGAACACTTAGTCGGGGTAGGACTCGAGGTTATATCGTCTGATTTGTCCGGATTCGAGTTTTAAGGGGTTTGGGTTTGAAAACCCAAATATTCCCAATTTGGGAATTTGTTGATAACTTAGGAATCGAGCTTGGACTTGAGTAGTTAGGACTGGATTTGTATTGTTGAAATGTTGGTGACCAAAACCTGTGAGGAGTGGAATCGAAGCCGGAGCGGAGAGTGGCCGGAAAAGGGCCAAAACCATCCCACAGCACAGTAGAAAATCTGTTGTGTTGCGAGCTAGCGCAGCAGTGCCAGAACTGGCGCAATTGCGCCAACTCTCGGGTTGGCCAGGGCTGCCAAGGCAGACCCTGGGCGCAACAGCACTAGAACTGGCTCAGCAGCATCAGGTCTCTGCCTGGCATGCTAAGCCTACTCTAAGGGTGATTTGAGACGTCCTAACTCCTTCCTTCGATCTTCAACACCCTAGCACACTCCTAAACATGTTTTAAAGAATTGAAATAATTTCAAATACCTTCTTGCTTCTCAAGGATGGAAATTTGCGGAATAAACTAAGTCCAACCACTCAAATTTTAACTTCCTTCCTTCATAGTCTTTAGGAAACCTTAAGTAGGATAGTTTAGAAGCATATCGAGGTTTAGGAACTCAAATTCAAGGCTCCAAAATCAATTCAAGGTAAGACATAGTTGTACGAAACCAAGTGCAAAGCACTTGAGACTCTTATAGAAGAGAGGGAAGAAGGGTAAGACCAAGAACTCGGTTCTTGGCTACGTTTAGGTGCATTTTAGGTACGAGTATGTCATAAGCATATGAGTTGCATATAGTTTAAGATGTTAACCACATGAATTCGTTTGTTAGGAAACCACGATTCGTCCAGAGCGGGAGTTACTCCAGGGCAAACACAAGGAAGCCGTCCAGGTGAGGGGTTTCCCATCCTTGCCCTATAGGGTTGATTGAGGATGTGGATATGTGGTTTGTTTACTTACCAATTTGTCAGAATAAGTTAGTGGTTAACATGTTATTGTTGTTCCTAAACTGTATTATATCATTGTACTTGTATTTGTGTGATTGCTTACAGGCAAAGAGGTACTGGAGGGTATTCATGTGATGACATGAGATACACCGAACAGTACGAGCAAGGGGGTAAGTTATTGATTGAGTCTAAGGTTTGGTTTACACTATTAATTAGAAACTCAGTAAGGAAATTGCAAAGAACTTGTTTATAAACGTCGCCGTTATATGGTAACCGAACTTAGGAAAAACGTTAGAGTTAGGTTATGATTTAATCTAAGGTTTGGGTACTAATTAAGGATTAAAATGACCTCATAATTGATTTGTAAGTCTTAGGGATGTTTCAAATTACCTAGGTAAAGTCGGTTTACGATAGTAAGGGGTAGATAGAGTCAGAATCCCAGTTGAAAGCTCGGGAGGATAAACAAGTCAGATAGAGTTTCCTGTGGGGGCCATTGCTCTAGCTTGTTCTAAGGCCAGTTGTTTAGTTTGCCCATGGAGGCCATTGCCCTAGCCTGACACTAGGGTTAGTTAAAAGAGTTGCCCGTTGAGGCCATTGTCCATAGTGAATTGCATGGACTAGTTGAATGATTGAAGCCAAAGAAGCCATGGTCCATTGTGAAATACTTGGACCGGATTTACAGCTTTCAGATATCATGTTTACAGTTATTGTTTGTTCTATGATCAGTATGACAGCAGAACATGATTCTTAGGTTTATCTTTGATTATATGTTATATTAATATTGCCTGATCGTAATATAACATTAGATAAACTAAATTTTCAAGCATATGTGAATGTGGGTGTTTCCCTTTCCCCAGCTGTACTAATACCCGCCGCTACGCCGACGATGGGAAGATCTTCACTGAGTCCGTTTGAATCACCCCTACTTAAATGTTTCAGATACAGGAATCGGACAGGCATTGATGTCCAGACAGTTGTAATATCCGAGATATAAAATTTTTATTATTATCATTATTATTAATTTATTTTTCTTTGGGGAAGAAAAATAAATTAAATTAAAAAGTTAAAATATAAAAATAAATGAAGTAGGGAAAGAAATGGGATTTTAAAATTTATTTTTAGGACTTAAAAGAAAATGGGATTAAAAATTTGGGAAGGAATTGGGAATTTACTACGACTAAATAATTTTATCTAATTAATATTTTAAATATCCCACCCCTTCCAGCAAGCAAAAAAAAAACAAATAAAAAAAATATAATTATAAAATATATATAGGGGCCAACCGTGACCCCCTTTCACTAAAGCATAAAAGAAAAAAAAAATATGCATATAATAAAATATATGGGGGGGGGGGGAAACTTGACCCCCTCCCATTACACACACACACAAAACATTAAAAAAAAGGAAAATAAGAAGCAGAGGCAGTGCACGTGAGCAATGAAGGAGAAACCGAGGGCCAATCGTGAAACATCGAGAAAGAGAGAGGAGAGCACGAGACGGAGGTTGGGCTCTGAAAATCACAGTCCGACGCTGGTGACGGTAACCGAAGCTCTCTTTCAGCACCCACAAGCTCCCCATCCGATTGAATCAAGGTATGGAAGCCCCAATCCTTCAAAACCCCAATTTCTCCAATTTTGGCTATTTTAGGAATTCTTCAAATACTTCCAATCGGGGCATTCCGGGGTTAGTTTGAGCTTAGTGGGTGTTATTGAATGCTTGGGGAGGTTCAGAATCGAAGTTAAACCATAGGAATTGACCGGGTATGGAAATTAGGAAAATTGGGTTAGGAAATTACTCAAAAATTCGAAATTTATAGTTTGATGCATGTTTAGGCTTGGATTAGAGTAGTATAAGTGTTGTAATCGCTGGAAATAAACAAGGGAATAAAGCCCGAGTATTTTCCGTCTCAACCGGAACCCAATCCGGTGAAAAAGTGGCGAAATACTAAGCCATCGTACAATAAGGAGTTGTGCGGTGGGTTGGACACCTTGGTCTAGTCCGTGGTGGACACCTAAGACCCGCTAAATTAGTTCCAAGGCTCTAATTATACCCAATTATATTTTTATATATAATTAAAGAGGTAGTAATTAAGCTTTTACTCGGCGAATAAGGGAGACGGTGGAATGAGTAAGCTAAAGCCTCTTTTGAGCCGTGAATTTAATTCTTTTATTAGTTAAATACCCATATAAACACACGAAGTGAAATTTAGACAAGTGGGGATCTCTAACCTAACCAATTAGAGGGTCTAAATGGCTTGAAAGTGTGAAAGTCGAATATGAGACATTCTGGGCATTTAGTAAGAGCAAATAAGACGACGTAACGAACTAAATAATTAGTTCTTGGAAAATAGCAAGAGGGTGCATAAGCATTAGCATGACACGTACATGGTAGATGCTTAGTTACGCGTTCTAAATTTCTTAAATATAAATGTGTATAGGGCACCACAGGGTAATTGGAGCTTCAGGCACTCCGAGGACTGATAAGGAGGGCCAATGAGGTGAGGGGTTCTCCCATCCCTGCCCCATAGGGTTGGATGACTACGTGGAAATGTGGTTTGCTCTATTTTGTGCAAATTGATATATGAAATATGCCTATATGAATTTATTTAGGTTACGCGTATATGATTAGTGAGTAAACAGTAGACATGCAAACTGTTTATATGTTTATATGTTCATGCTCAAGTGAATATGCGATATTCTGGCTCACCGAGCCTTATATGATACCGTGGGTAGGATTGAGTCAGAATTTCATATGTGAGGGTTCTTTAATATTAGAAACCCATTTAAATTGATCGTCGTGCAAAGGTTTTAACCGTATGGTACATTGAGGAAAACTGAACTTTGGATTGTTAAGTGTGAGTGAGAGTGAGGCATAATTGAAAAGGGGGAAACTAGGCCTAACTGGTAATCACGTATAATATTCAACTAGTTCTCATAGGGCATCTTTCAAGGTTAAATATGTTAGTTGAGTTTGTTTAGATTGTCCAGGTAGATCGAGTCAGTCATCCTGATCGGACAAACAGGATTATGACGTCAGTAAGTATGCCACATAGTGGCCATTACCTTGGTTTAAACTGAGGTCAGACAAGTTGCCAGCTTTTACTCTAAACGTGCCTTGGAGTCATAAAGATCCTAGTGTGATCAACCAGGTTCGTACATGATATTGCCTTCGGGCCAGTATTTCTCTTAGCGTAATGCAGGGGACAAAAAGTGAATGCTTATGAGCATAACTAGGTGTGACTTATGAAAACAAGATGATAAATATATATATATATTGTGTGATTTATGTATATGCAGAGAAATAAATATATTAGGAGCATGAATTAGGATTTTAATTGTGAATATGATTTACTGATTGTCTGATCATGTTAAAGATCACAATATAAATCCATTTCATGCGCATGTGGTTGTGGTTGCTCCCTTTCCCCAGCTGTAGTGGTACCCGCTGCTACGCCAGGGATGGGGAGCTTCTCATTGAGTCTGTTCGACTCACCCCCTGTTTACATGTTTCAGATATAGGTGGTTCAAGAGTTGGGAACGCGTCCACTTCTTCTCCAGGAGGCGGACAACTCTGAAGAACGTATGCTTTGTTCACGTCGGTAGTTATTTTGATTATGTATATATGTTGTGATGTATATATATATATATATATATATATATATATATATATATGAATCCTTTTTGGGTGTAGCGTTTGTACAAATACAGCTACTGTATATATATATACATCTTACTCTAGCTATGTCGGCTTCATACAGATTAAAGTTAAGTCTTGGTGTTGGGAATATAGGCTATAATATATATCATGTGTATATATATATATATGACTTTCGTATGTGAATAGGATAGATCACACGCATTGAGGCGTGTGAACAATATGTAAATTATATGTATGTGTGGTTGAATACCTGATTGTATGAAAATATGGCTTCCGCATGTGAATAGGATAGATCACACGCATTGAGGCGTGTGATCAATATGTAAGCTATATTCAAGCGTGTGATTGAATATATGTATGACTGTATACAGGACTCCTGCATGTGAATAGCATAGATCACCCGCCCTGAAGCGCGTGATCAATATGTATACTATATGTTCGTGTGAGTGATTATATGTATATGTATAGACTGAAGCAGCATTGAGCGAGCCGTGGATTGCACGCTACTTAGGTCACCGGAAATGGATGACCATATGTATTATATTTTGTTTGGATTAGCAATGGGTAGTTATGAACATGTGAAAATGTCAATCAGGGTTAGAGGCTTACGGGATAGGAGAAATCCTACTTCCCGTGCCGGTCACGGACGTCCGATAGGGGGTCGTGACAACAGTGACACGGACATCAAACCAACCTTAATGCATTTGTTCTCTTAGGTGGACATCTTTTTGGTTATTTTGATTTCTTTTGTTGTACATATTCTAAAGTTGTAAGTGTTGTATAAATATTTACAACTTTCAATGTGTGCCTACTCTAGACTTGTCGGCTTCACATGTATTTAAAGACAGGTTACGATTTTAGAGAAAATTAGGATATACGTATGGTTATATAAAATTGTTGCATGTGAATAGGATAGATCGTACGTATTGAGACGTACGGTCAATATGATACGAATATATATATATATATATATATTATGTGTGTTTGCTGCATGTGAATAGGATAGATCATACGTATTGAGACATGCGGTCAATATGATATGAATATATATGTTACGTGTGTTGAAGTATATCTATATACTGGACTGAAGCGGTATTGAGTGAACCGTGGATTGCAGGTTAATTAGGCCACCTGTGAGATGTGGTCACTACTATATTATATTTATTGATTGTATAGCATGGTAGTTATATTTATGTTTTATTGGTTAAGGCTTACGGGTTTAGAGGTAAAAGTCTATTCCCGTGCCAGTCACGTACTCTCGAATTGGGGTCGTGACAATCCCTTTCCTTGTTTTGGTATTTTCTATGGTGTACTATGAAGAGCTGAGCTCTCCTATATAATTGTATTGTGGTTTGGCTGTTTGTACAATTTTGGGAACCTCTAAAATTTAGGGGAAACTCTACCGAAATTTCTGCAAACTGTTAATGTTAGTATTTCTGATGAAATTGAAAACTAGTGATAGTAAGGGCTAAAATATGATTAGAGATTGAACCATATGAATTAATTAATTGCTAAGTATAGTTGTATGCGGAGGGATAGGTATGAGATGTACTTAAATTTTGTGAACCTTAGAGTTAGGGCTTATAGGGAAGAGTTTGTTATCTTGGACCCTGTGCCAGTCACATCTAATTTAAGTGGGGTGTGACAATGCATATATAACAAAGTCTAAAAGTTTTCTCAAATAAACTCGAACAAAATAGAAAATTCAAAGAAAGACATAGATGTTCTGTAGCTAGCAGAAGATCATAAAAGGCCAAGCTCGTTCCCAAAGATCACATTTGACTTCACTTGATTCAACCCCCTGATCATATCGCTGCATAATCAGAAATATTAATTAATTTCACAAATAAAATTAATTAGTGTTCAATTAATTAATACTCACGGTCACATTAATCCCCATATTCATCAAACTCTCATCAACAATTAGAGTAGCATAATTAGGATTTTCTGCAGCTTGTCCAGAATGCTCTTCCTGACAATTAATTAATTAAAGAAAATTAACATATATATATATATATATAATGTTCTAAAAATCTATGAGCTAGGATCATCAATCCAATTAATGAATTAATTAACGTAGGAAATTAAAAAGAAATAAATAAAAATGACCTGAGGTTAAGGTGGAGGCACAAGAGATGGATGGCCACCTTGGTATTGCAATGGAATAACATCAGTTAAGAAGTCATAGAGTTTAGTTTCATGAATGGATTCAGCAACGTCATGATGTTGAATAGTATGTCTCTTGTTCTCTTCAATTCGCATCCAAGCACGAAGGCTCATTTCTTGAATGAACATCTAACTCGAATATCTAACTTAGTCATTATGAATAATATTGGTCGTTACGACATGCGGATTAATGGGACGAAATAATTAGATGGGTGGTTAATTTATTGTTAAACAACTAAAATTTAAATTTAACTTGTCTTCGCGCAAAATGACATGCGCGACAATAATCGACAAAATTCATTAATTAATAACTCTATATCTTGGTTATTTTGTACCTATTTAACCTAAATTTTGAATGGATCTACAACTTTGTCGTTATGCAAAATGGCGGCTGGATGGATAATTATTAAAACGGCTATTTAATTTCAGTAAAATGGAATATTGTTCTAGTAGTTGTAAGCTTTGCATGTTAAAATGATCTCAATTCAAAACTAGTGATGCATATTAATTAATGTTAAAAATAAATGAGAAAGAAACAAGGAAGATGAGGGCAAACAAAAAAAAAATGAAAACTTTGCAAACCTTTAGATCAGAATCAAACTTCATGATTTTTTTGATTTGAGCCAGAGGCAATAATTGATTTTGGCCCCTAATTGCTAACACAAGTACATAGAGAATGAAACAAGTCATATATAATTTATAAAATTGAGTGGTTCTGGTAAATTTTTTCCTGATTTTGGGAAAGATGAAAATGAAAAATTAAACCTTCAGCATTCTGTATCTCATACAATTGTTGTTGCCAAAACATTTGTAATGCCTGGTTCTGCACTCCCATGAAATAATCAAAATGCATTAGATTTTTCAAGAAACTTTTGTAGAATATAGCATACACAAAAAAAAAGAGAGAGACAAACAATGATTTAGAGAGAGGGGGTGTCACGATCCCCTATCGGGCGTCCGTGACCGGCACGGGAGGTAGGATTTCTCCTATCCCGTAAGCCTCTAATCCCTGATTGACATTTTTATATAGGCATAACTACCCATTTCTAATACAAACAATATATAGTATATATGGCCATCCCTATCCGGTGACCTAAGTAGCACGCAATCCACGGCTCGCCCAACGCCGCTTCAGTCTATACATATAGACATAATCAAACACATGTACATATAATTTACATATTGATCACGAGCTTCAGGGCGGGTGATCTATCCTATTCACATGCAGAATTCCTGTGTACAGTCAAGCATATATATTCAATCACACACCTGCATATAATTTACATATTGATCACGCGCCTCAATGCGTGTGACCTATCCTATTCACATGCAGAAGCCGTATTTTCATACAATCAAGTATTCAGTCACACATATATATAAATTTACATACTGATCACACGCTCAGTGCATGTGATCTATCCTATTCACATGCAGAAGTCATATACATATATATATATATATATATTCGTGATATATATCATATCCTAGCCTATGTTCCCAACCATAAGATCAATCTTTAATCTGTATGAAGCCGACAATTCTAGAGTGTGACATATACATATATATATATATATATATATATATATATATATATATATATATATATATATATATAGCAACTGTACAAAACAATGCTATACCAAAAGAATTATATACATATATATCCTGACAAAATACATATATCAATACTACCCACGCGAACAATGCGTGCGGCCTCTAAATCTGTCTGCCTCCCTGAGATGAATTGCTGACGCTTTGCATCTTTGGTGCCTTCAGGTAGAAACCGACCCAGGAATTCCCTCTGAAAATCTTTCCAGGTCATCGGTGCCACTCTACGTGAATACCTCGTCTGTACGGATTCTATCCATACCCTAGCCGCTCCCCTCAGCAGGAATGAACCTAATTCCACTAACTCATGCCCTGAGCATCTCAACATGTGCTCAATTCTATCCACATATCTGATAAAATACTGTGGATCCTCTTTCTCACTAGTACCGCAAAATTTGCGTGGATGAAGCTTCAGAAATTTTGAAATTGGCAGCTCTCTGGGTGCTAGCCGTGGCTCAGGAGGCATTCCCTGTGGTTGTTGCCATTCCCTATCTTCTTCCTCAACAACCTCCATCTCTTGATTGCTAGGAACTCTCTCTTGTTCTTCCTCGCCGACTACTAACCGGCGTACTTCCCTCTGTATTTGTCTTGTCATTTCTTCTCTTAGTTCCTGAAATCCTGCCGTGAGCATTTCCGCCAAGGTGCACCTGTCTCCACTTGAGGTTGAGGTTCCGGTGACTGTCTCCTCTCTTCCCCTCTCACTTGTGCCCTACCTCGACCTTGAGCACGACCTCTACCTCGGCCTCGGGTATGGCCTCTACCTCGGCCTCGGGTATGGCCTCTACCTCGGCCTCGGGTGGGCATTCCCTCCTCCCGAACTGATTATCGATCAATTTCAGCAGGAGTTCTCCCTCCACCCCTAGTCCGTCTCGTGATAGGTGGCATCCCTATACTGCACAAGGACCACACCTAATAAGTACACATATACTAATGACATTTCATATCAAAGAGAGTAGAAAGAAAGGCTGACACAATTTCCTGGGTACTTCCTGAAGTGCCTTTTTACTCCCACGTTGTGCTTGGGTACACAAAGAGGGGTAAACCGATACCCGGTCATACCTATGGCTTCATACAGTTTAAAGAAAACCAGGCTCTGATACCAAGTTTGTCACGACCCCCTATGGGGCGTCCTTGACCGGCACGGGAGGTAGGATTTCTCCTATCCCGTAAGCCTCTAATCCCTGATTGACATTTTTATATAGGCATAACTACTCATTTCTAATACAAACAATATATAGAATATATGGCCATCCCTATCCGGTGACCTAAGTAGCACACAATTCACGGCTCGCCCAATGCCGCTTCAGTCTATACATATACACATAATCAAACACACGTACATATAATATACATATTGATCACGCGCTTCAGGGCGGGTGATCTATCCTTTTCACATGCAGAATTCCTGTGTATAGTCAAGCATATATATTCAATCACACAACTGAATATAATTTACATATTGATCACGCGCCTCAATGCATGTGACCTATCCTATTCACATGCGGAAGCCGTATTTTCATACAGTCAAGTATTCAGTCACACATATATATAAATTTACATACTGATCACACGCTCAGTGCGTGTGATCTATCCTATTCACATGCAGAAGTCATATACATACATATATATATATATATATATATATATATATATATATATATATATATATATATATATATATAGCAACTATACAAAACAATGCTATAACAAAAGAATTATATACATATATATCCTGACAAAATACATATATAAATACTACCCATGCGAACAATGCGTGCGGCCTCTAAATCTGTCTCCCTCCCTGAGATGAAGTGGAGCACTCCCGATGCCTATACCACCTGTGTCTGTAACATTTAACATTGGGGTGAGTCAAACGGACTCAGTGAGAGGCTCTCCCATCCCTGGTGTAGTAGCGGGTACCACTACAATTGGGGAAAAGGAGCCAATCACAATCACATACGCATTTAACGGGTTTAAATTTACATATGTTAAGTGGTCATGCAAATAGCAGATATCATATTCACAACATAGAATTTAAAGCAAGGTTTTACATACGTCCAAATTCATACATGCATCATATCATGATTTAGCATATAATTCCATGTGGTCATCCATATTCAATTAACCGTAATCATAAACTGGCCCGAAGGCATATCTCCGTTAGGAGGGAATCTGGCCCGAAGGCATATCTCACGTGAGCAATATAGGAACCTAGTTGATCATTCTAGGAACCCCTGGCCCTAAGACTTTACTTGGAACAATAAACTGACCCCAAGACTTCACTTGGAGCATAGCCGACGACTCATCTGACCTTGGTTTAACCAAGGCAATAGCCACAATGTGGTGTACTCATATACTTTGTATTTCTGAGAGTTTGACTCAAGATAACAGACTCAATCTACCCGGACCTCCCGTGATAGACTCGGTTCCCACGTTGTACCATAAATGACCCCTATGGACCACCACTTATTTATTTTACTTCTTCTTAGGCAGTTCTAAATTTCCAAGTGGTTTTCTAATCCGGAATCCCTCGGTTTAAAACAAGGTCACCTATGTTCATTTTCTTTAAGAATTTACATACACCACCACACTTTTCAGATAATAATCAATGAGGTTGGTTTCTAGTACCACAAGACTCCCACAAATAAAATTCACTCGATCCTACCCCCGATCTCGTATAGGTCCCGAGGACCTTCTTTGCATATAAGGCTCCTTGAGCCACCATCAGTTTTTACAGTTCACATATACACATATAGCACGTTATCACATATATTATAATTTAGGAACAACAATAGCATGTTATCTATTATATGATTCCTACAAGTAGGCAAGAAGGCAAACCATATATCCATATCCGCAGTCAACCCTATAGGACAAGGATGGGAAAGCCCCTCACCTGTTTGGCCCCTCTCATCGGCTCTCGGTGTGCCCGAAGGTCCACTCACTATATGGTGCCCTATACACATATACTTGAGAGATTTAGAAACTTGAAAATTCAACCACTATCGGGTACATGTAACGCTAATGCTCATGTTCTCTCTAATTAATTCCATAGACTAGTTGTTGGCTTGGAATGCCCTCAACTAGTTTTCGGGACACCTAGCATGCTTCTATTCGTGTCCAACCCTTGCTTAATCACACTATTCGGAAGCCTTGATTTGGGAATGCCAAGTTACCCCAATTCCACCTCTATGTGTCCATATGAAGTTTCCATTACCCAAGTCTTGAATTTATGGCTCAAGAGAGCCATAAATCCTACTTGTCCAAGATTTCCATTTACCAAAATAACTTTCAACACTTTACCTACATATGAATACACATATCCGGATACGCATAAAATTAGAAAATTGTCTCTTTTTCCCCGAACCGGGTTCCGGGTGAGACGGTGCTTACTCGGGTTTTACTCCCTCGTACATTCTAATAATTTTTATAATTATATAATCACAATTCCACCTATTAATGCATCCCAAATCAATCCACAACACCCTTAAACATTACCAATCATATTTTTCTACAAGTTTCCCAACCCGGATAAATTTCCATCAATTTAGTTCTGATTCCTAAGCTTCCAACTCACTTCATAACATTCAAATACTTCAATTTGGGTCCCAGAATACTCAGATTGAATCAAATGGGGGTTTTCCAAAAATCCCTAAAATTGATAAAATTGGGGTTTGAGAGTTTCGGGACTTCTCACCTCGATTCAATCGGTTAGAAGGATGATATGGAGTAGAGGAGACTCCCAGCCACCTTCCCCGATGAAGAGACGGCGTTTTTCGGCAAATTTCCAGCGAGAAACTCTCTCCCTCTTGGTTTCTCTCTCTAGCCCGTCACTCTCTCTCCTCCAGCCACAACGACGGCGACGAGCTCCGGCGGACGGCGTGGTGTTGCACTCCTCTTCCTCCTCTCACGTCCGGCTTGCTCTCGCACGCTGTCACCTTCCTCCGTGCGCCTTCCTGTCGAGCTACCCCAACCCTCTCTCTCCGTAGCTTCCTGTTCGTGCGTCTTCCCCCTCACGCTTTCTTTCCTTCTCCTTTTCTTTATTCTTTTATTTTTATAATATATATATATATATATATATATATATATATATTTAATTAATATATATACATATCACCAAAAATAAAAATCTGACATAGTGATAAATAAAGCAATAATAAAAAATATATATAGAATGATTAGGATATAAAATAATTTGTATTTTTTTTAAAAAAATAAGTAGTAGGATAGTGTGTGCTTCTATCCCATTTTCAACTCTTAAATTAATTAATTTAATTTGATTTATGATGTTAATTAAAATATTCTCGAGTATTACAGGGGGGAAAAGTAATTATGCTAGTCTTCTTCAAAATTGATTAATTTTGAGAAATTTGATGTCCTTATCTTATCTAGGATTTGGATCCTCTAAATGAAAAGGTGAATTTTCCCTTATATCAACCAATCAAGAAAGATGCATGTGGGAATGAGAGAGATTCTTATTAGAGAAATTAACCCCCTCAATTTTTAAGAAAATTGAGGGAATCCAAATTCAAAGAGAAAGAAGACATGAAGAGAGAGTACCAAGGAAAGAGAAAATTAGTTATTCTGAAGGGAGTTTCAAGAATTTAAGAAGTTGAAGTCCCTTTCAAAAGAAGAGAAATAGAGAAATAGTAATTATGCTTGAGTCTTCTTCAAAACTGATGAATTTTGAGAGGGAGAAAAAAAACTCTTCTCAAACAAATTAACCCCTTTCAATTTTTTAAAGAAATTGAAGGAATCCAAATTCAAAGAGAAAGAAGACATGAAGAGAGAGTGATAAAGAAAGAGAAAATTAGTTATTCTGAAGGGAGTCTCAAGAATTTAAGAAGTTGAAGTCCCTTACAAAAGAAGAGAAACAGAGAAATAGTAATTATGCTTGAGTGTTCTTCAAAACTGATGAATTTTGAGAGGGAGAAAAAAAACTCTTCTCAAACAAATTAATCCCTTTCAATTTTTTAAAGAAATTGAAGGAATCCAAATTCAAAGAGAAAGAAGACATAAAGAGAGAGTGATAAAGAAAGAGAAAATTAGTTATTCTGAAGCGACCATCGAGAATTGAAAAGGTTGAAGTCCCTATCAAAAGAAGATCAATAGGGAAAAAGACAAAACTAGTTGGGAAGAAAATTGCTTGTACTACCATCTTCAAAACTAAATCTTTTTCCCAATTTGTATATGAGAAATGGTGGAGAATATCCAATAAAAAAAAGTGATGATTCATATAAAAGGTTGAAGTTCCTGTCAAAAGAAGTAATAAAGTAGTTAAAGAGTGAAAAGACCTTGTGCTCTTCTTGATGATATTGAGCAAGCATATAAGGTGGAATTGACATGAATTCCGGAACCTGTTGGAAAGGAGGTTCATTGATGATGTTGCAGAAATCTGTTAATGGCTGCTGGTTGAAGTTCTCAGTGCTTCCAAAATCCCCCAAAACGTTTTGGCTTGCATGCTGATCAGAAGTGTTGCCTTCATTTTCCATTTCTTTCTCTCTCTCTCTCTCTAAGTCTTTCTCTGCTTTGCCTCTTTTTCTCCTTTTAGGTAGATTTTTGGGTCTCTTTATATTGGGGAAAAGAAGTACTTATATGGAATAAGGAACCGAAGTGGGTGTGACAAGGGAAATGAGTTAGCATTAAATAAAAAGGCCATTCACTAATGCTTAATTAAACTTGGTGATAAATGTATTTATTAATTAGTATCAATGACAATTTATGTGGGATCGACGGGAATTAATTGATCCAATGAAATATGTCTTTATTAAGGAAGATACTAGGGTTGTTCGACGGGTGATTTGAGCAGTTTTTTGTGTAAATTTAATGCACCAATTGGTTTAATTTGATAGCGCCAAACCAAACCATAAACGAGCGGTTCGGTTTGGCGGTTTAGGACTTTTATGAGATCAAACTTACATATTTAAGTTTATTAAAAAAAATATAATTTTATTAAATATAAATAACAAAAAAATATAGTAATATTTAATTTACTTACAATATATAATCAACTTAGTTCTAAAATTAAATTTTTAGATTGACTTAATTTAATCTAACATTCTAAAAATAAAATTTAAATTTTATTATTTAGAAATTTTAACATAATATGTACATATATATACATGTATGTGTATGGGGTTTGGTTCAGTTTTTGGATATACCAAACCGAACCAAACCAAACATTGATCAGTTTTATTCAGTTTGTACTAATTCGGTTTGGTTTGGTTTAGGGGTGGCAATTTTCACCCAAACTATAATATCCGAAATATTTATTTTGATTATTAGTATTAATATTTAATTTATTTTTCTTTTTCAAAGAAAAATAAATTAAATTAAATAATTAAAGAGTTAAAATAAAATAAAGAAAGAAAAATAGGAGATTTTATCATTTTAGAAGAGGACCTAAAAGAAATGGAAATAAAATGAAGACGGGAAAGAAATGGGATTTTAAAAATTTATTTTTGGGACTTAAATGAAAAGGAGAACTAAAAAGGAGGAAGAAAAAGGGGATTTAACCATCTATTTTAAATTTTATTTATTTTAGTAATGGGGGGGGGGACTTACACCGTGACTCTACAGCCACTCACGCACACAATCAACAAAAAAAAAAGAGAAAACAGAGGAAGACGCACGCACGAGACGGACCCGAGAGAGAGGGAGAAGCATCGTGCACGGTGATTTGGGCCGGATTCTCACCGGAAATCAGGTTCCGACACCGGAGACAGTGATCGGAAGTCATCTTCACCCCTTAGCAAGCCTTCTACCCGATTGAATCAAGGTATGAAGCCCCAAATCTCCCAAAACCCTAATTTCTGCAATTTTAGGTATTTTAGGAATTCTTCAATCTCTTCCAATCGGGGCATTCCGGAGTTAAATTTGAGCTTAGTGGGTGTTATTGAATGCTTGGGGAGGTTCAGAATCGAAGTTAAACCGTAGGAATTGACCGGGTATGGAAATTAGGAAAATTTGGTTAGGAAATTAATCTAAAATTCGAAATTGATAGTTTGATGCATGTTTAGGCTTGGATTGGAGTAGTATAACTGTATAAGGGTTGTAATCGCTGGAAATAAATAAGGAATAAAGCCCGAGTATTTACCGTCTCAACCGAGACCCAATCCGATGAAAAAGAGGCGAAATACTAAGCCACCGTACAGTAAGGAGCTCTGCGGTGGGTTGGGCACCTTGGTCTAGTCCGTGGTGGACACCTAAGACCCGTTAAATTGGTTCCAAGGCTCTAATTATACCCAATTATATTATTATATATAATTAAAGAGGAAGTATTTAAGCTTCTACTCGGCGAATAAGGGAGACGGTGGAATGAGTAAGCTAAGGTCTCTTTTTAGCTGTGAATTTAATTCTTTATTAGCTAAATACCCATATGAACACATGAAGTGAAATTTAGACAAGTGAGAATCTCTAACCTAAGCACTTAGAGGTTCCAAGTGGCTCGAATGGGTGAAAGCCGATATAAGACAATACGGACTTTCAAAAAGAGCAATTAAGACGACGTAACGAACTAAATAGTTAGTTCTTGGAAATAGTTAGAGGGTGCATAAGCATTAACATGACACGTGCATGGTAGATGCTTAGTTACGCGGTCTAAATTTCTTAAATATATATGTGTATAGGGCACTACAGGGTAATTGGAGCTCCAGGCACTCCGAGGACTGATCAGGAGGGCCAACGAGGTGAGAGGCTCTCCCATCCCTGCCCCACAGGGTTGGATGACTACGTGGAAATGTGGTTTTCTCTATTTTGTGCAAGTTGATATATGAAATATGTCTATCTGAATGTATTTATGTTACACGTATATGATTAGTGAGTAAACAGTGGACGTGCAAAATGTTTATATGTTTATATGTTCATTCTCAAGTGAATATGCTATATTGTGGCTCACCGAGCCATATATGATACCGTAGGTAGGATTGAGTAGGAATATCACATGTGAGGCTTTATTAATATTAGAAACTTATTTAAATTGATCATCGTGCAAAGGTTTAGACCGTATGGTACATTGAGGAAAATGAACCTAGTTTGTTAAATATGAGTGAGAGTGTTGGGTAATTGAAACAGGGGAAATCTAGGCCTAACAAATGAACACGTATGATATTCAGTTAGTTACAAATATGACGTCTCTCAAGGTTAAATATGTTAGATGAGTTTGTTAGATTGTCCGGTTAGATCGAGTCGGTCATCCTGGTCGGACAGACAGGAATATGACGTCAGCAAGTATGCCACATAGTGGCCATTACCTTGGTATAAACTGAGGTCAGACAAGTTGCCGGCTATTACTCTAAGCATGCCTTGGAGACTGAAAGTTCCTGGTGTGATCAACCAGGTCCGTACATGAAATTGCCTTTGGGCCAGTATTTCTCTTAGTGAAATGCAAGAGACAGAAAGTGAATGCCTACGAGCATAACTATGTATGATTTATGAAAATATATGATATATGTTTATGATTGGTTTACATGCGGATTAATAAACATGTTAGGAGCATGAACTAGGATTTTTAATTGTGAATATGAATCTGTTTCATGCGCATGTGGTTGTGGTTGCTCCCCTTCCCCCAGCTGTAGTGGTACCCGTTGCTACGCTAGGGATGGGGGAGCTCCTCACTGAGTCTTTTCGACTCACCCCCCTGTTTACATGTTTCAGATACAGGTGGTTCAAGCGTCGGGAATGCCTCCCCTGTTTACATGTATGACTTATGAAATATCATTGATATACGTGTACTTATTAGGTGTGGTACTTGTGCAGTATAGGGATGCCACCAATTACGAGACAGGCTAGGGGTAGAGGGAGAACTCCGGCTGAAATTGATCGAGAATTAGTTCGGGAGGAGGGAATGCCCACCCGAGGCCAAGGTAGAGGCCGTACCAGAGGCCGAGGTAGAGGTCGTGCTCGTGGTTAGGGTAGAGCACAAGTGAGAGGGGAAGAGAGGAGACAGACACCGGAACCTCAACCTCATGTACAGACAGGTGCACATTCCGTGGCGGAAATTCTCACGGTAGGATTTCAGGAACTAAGAGAAGAGATGACGAGACAAATACAGAGGGAAGTACGCCGGTTAGTAGTGGGCAAGGAAGAACAAGAGAGAGTTCCAAGAAATCAAGAGATGGAGGTTGTTGAGGAAGAGGATAGGGAATGGCAACAACCACAGGAAATCCCTCGTGAGCCGCGGGTAGCACCCAGAGAGCTACCAATTTCAAAATTTCTGAAGCTTCATCCAGCCACCTTCTGCGGAACTAGTGAGAAGGAGGATCCGCAGTACTTTGTGAGAGACATAGTCAGAATTGGGCCATGCTAGTGTGCTCAGGGCATGAGTTGGTGGAGTTAGCTTCATTACAGCTGAGGGGAGCTGCTAGAGTATGGATAGACTCCGTACAGCCAAGGTATTCAAGAAGGGTGGCATCGATGACCTGGCATGATTTTTTGAGGGAATTCCAAGGTCGGTTTCTATCTGAAGGCACCAAAGATGCAAAGCGTCAGCAATTCGAGGAGTTGTGGATGACGCCTAACATGACCGTGACGGAGTATGAATTACTTTTTACAGAATTAGCTCAATTCTTACCTGCGTTGGTTCCTGATGAAGGGGCAAGGATCAAGAGGTTCATACACCGTCTCACGGAGCCGTTATTTACTGCTTTGTTAACTCAAAGGAGACAGTTTGAGACTTTAGCTCAAGCAGCAGACTGTGCCAGAATGATTGAAACCAGGAAGAGGTACGGGACTTCTATTGATCCCAAAGTCAAGTTAATTACAGGCAGTGATAACAAAGGAGGTGGAAGTAAGAATAGGAAGACAACAGGTGGAGGTGCAGGATATTCAGGGTCCGTAGGAGGACAATCCTCAACTACCACCCATGAAATAGGTATACAAGAGGTAATTTTCAAGGGGGACAGAGAGTGCAGGAGGGTGGAAATGCCGGGAAAACAAGACCTCAGTGTGCGACTTGCGCCAGATTTCATTTCGGAATATGTCGGAGACTGACATGTGGGTGTTACAACTACGGTCATGTGGGTCACATGGCTAGAGAGTGTCCAAAGAGGAAAGAGGGCACAAGTGTGAGAAGTAATCCGATGCCAAGGGGTACACCTATTTCAGCCCCACCGGTGAGAACCGTACCACCACAGACAACAAGTACAGGTGCAGCTAGAGGTCGTGGTGTAGGATCTGGTGGCAAAGGGCCAAGGGCAGTAGGTGGAGAACAAGCGAGGAATTTGCACTTTCTCAGCAAGACGCTCATGCTTCAAATGCAGTTGTGAAGGTACCCTCATTGTCTGCTCTCTTGAAGCACGAGTCTTATTTGATTCCGGCTCCACTCATTCCTATGTGGCGCATGCATTTGCTTCTAAATTAAACCAAAGTCCGTCTAGAATGAAAGAGAGAGTACTGGTCTCTACTCCAATGGGAGAATCGGTACAAGTAGAATATGTGCACAAGTCTTGCATTGTGGAGGTCGATGGTCATGAGACTGTGGTAGACCTTCAGTTGTTATGTATGGTTGATCTTGATGTAATCCTCGGAATGGATTGGTTGTCGTCTTGCCATGCGGTTGTGGACTGCAGGGCTAAATGTTTGAAATTTAATATGCCAAATGAGGAGCCTTTTGTGATACGGGGTGACGGAGCTGCACCGTATCCAAGCTTGATCTCAGCTTTGAAGGCATCCAAGTTACTTGCAAAAGGATGTAAAGGGTATTTGGCCTTGGTCAAGGATACCACGAAAGCAGCACTTTTACCGACTCAAGTATCGGTAGTGCGAGAGTTCTTAGATGTATTTCCAGAAGAATTGCCAGGGTTACCGCCCGATTGTAAGATTGAATTTGAAATTGAGCTGCAACCTAGCGCCCAGCCTATCTCCACACCACCTTACAGGATGGCTCCGAAAGAGTTGAAGGAGTTACATACACAATTGCAAGAATTGCTTGATAAGGGTTTTATAAGACCCAGTTTCTCTCCTCGGGGTGCACTGATCCTTTTTGTGAATAAGAAGGACGGATCTTTACGGTTGTGTAACGATTACCGAAAGTTAAACAAGGTGACGATCCGCAATCAATACCCACTTCCGAGGATAGATGACCTATTTGATCAGTTGCAGGGCGCAAAACGATTTTCCAAGATTGATTTACGATCTGGGTATCACCAATTAAAGATTCGAGAATCAGATATACCTAAGACCGCATTCCGGGCCCGATATGGACATTACGAGTTCTTGGTGATGTCTTTTGGATTAACTAATGCTCCTGCAGCGTTCATGGACATGATGAACAAGGTCTTCAAACCATTTCTAGACCGATTTGTCATTGTCTTCATTGATGACATCTTGGTTTACTCTAAGAATTCTGAAGAACATGCAGAACACTTGAGATTAGCAATGCAGAAGTTGAGAGAGGAGAAATTGTATGCCAAGTTCTCTAAGTGTGAATTCTGGCTTGATAGAGTTGCCTTTTTGGGTCACGTGGTATCATCAGCGGGAATACATGTTGATCCAAGTAAGGTAGAAGCGGTGAAGAGTTGGTCCCAGCCTACCTCAGTTACCGAGATTCACAGTTTCTTGGGCTTGGCTGGATATTATAGATGATTTGTGCAAGACTTCTCTAAGGTTGTTGCACCTATGACTAAGTTAACACAGAAGGGGGTGAAGTTCATATGGGATGACAAGTGTGAGCAGAGTTTTCAGAAGCTGAAAGACAGTCTCACTACCGCTCCGGTGTTGGCATTACCTGAAGGCACAGGAGGGTATGTGGTATACTGTGATGCGTCGAGGATCGGGTTAGGGTGTGTCTTGATGCAGCACGGCAAAGTTATGCATTGCGACAACTGAGGAAACATGAGAAGAATTACCCGACTCACGACCTTGAGATCGCTGTTGTAGTATTCGCTTTGAAAATTTGGAGACATTACCTGTATGGTGAGACTTGTGAAATTTATACAGACCACAAAAGTCTCAAATACATTTTCGAGCAGAAAGTCTTGAACATGAGACAACGTCGATGGTTAGAGTTGCTGAAAGACTACGACTGCACGATCTTGTATCATCCAAGAAAGGCTAATGTGGTAGCCGATGCTCTGAGTTAGAAAACCATGGGTAGTCTTGCTCATATAAGTGAAGGAAGAAGACCGTTGATCAGAGAGTGCACGAGCTAGAAGAAACGGGGAATCAGTTTGAGATTGGGAGTTCTAACTCACTCTTAGCTCATTTGCAAGCTAAATCCTCTCTGGTAGAAGAAGTGAAGGCTAGACAAGATGAAGATACTGACCTCAAGCAAATCAAGGATACAGTAACTAAAGAGAAGGGGGACGACGTTCGATTCTCTATTGGTGATTTTGGGATACTTCGGTTGGAGGGACGGTTGTGTGTCCCTATGGTTGATAACTTGAAGGAAAGAATCCTTGAAGAAGCACACCGGACAACTTATACAATCCATCCGGGAGCTAATAAAGTTATTATGATTTGAAACAACTGTATTGGTGGAATGGCATGAAGATGGATGTTGCAAACTATGTAGCCAGATGTATAGTGTGTCAGCAAGTCAAGGCTGAACACTAGAAACCCGCTGGAACATTACAACAGATAGAAATACCTGAGTGGAAATGGGAGAGGATAACTATGGATTTTGTAACAGGGTTGCCAAGATCACAACGTGGATTTGATTCGATTTGGGTGATTGTGGATTGCATGACTAAGTCCGCACACTTTCTGCCAGTTAAGACCACTTACGGAGTGAGTCAATATACACAGATTTATCTACCAGAAATCGTTAGATTGCACGGCCTGCCAGTGTCCATAATATCTGATAGAGGGCCATAGTTCACTTCCAGGTTTTGGAAGTCATTGCAGGAAGTGTTGGGAACGAGAGTTGATTTGAGTACTGCGTTCCACCCATAGACTGACGGGCAATCAGAAAGAACCATTCAGATCCTCGAAGACATGCTTCGGTCGTGTATTATGGATTTCGACGGAAGCTGGGAAAGGTATTTACCTTTGTTTGAGTTTGCATACAATAACAGTTATCAAGCGAGTATCCAAATGGCACCTTTCGAAGCTCTGTACGGTTGTAGGTGCAGATCCCCAATTGGGTGGTTCGAAGTCGGAGAGGCTAGTCTAATTGGCCCAAAATTGTTACAAGATGCCTTACAGAAGGTGAAATGTATAAGGGAGGGATTGTTGACGGCTCAGAGTAGGCAAAAGTCTTATGCAGACAATCGAAGGAGAGAACTCGAATTTGCCATTGGTGAACGGGTGTTCTTGAGAATATCACCGATGAGAGGCGTGATGCGGTTCGGTAAGAAGGGGAAGCTGAGTCCTCGGTATAGCGGACCTTTTGAAATCCTAGAACGAGTTGGAAATTTGGCGTACCGGTTTGAATTGCCTACGGAGTTGGAGGGGGTACATCCTTTCTTTCATGTATCGATGCTTCGGAAATATCTTCCCAACCCCTCGCACGTAATTCAATCACAAGATGTGCAACAAACCGAAAATCTGACATATGAAGAGGAGCCAGTGGAAATCTTGGATCGGCAGTTGAAGAAACTCAGAACGAAAGAGATTCCATTGGTAAAAGTTCTGTGGAGAAATCACTCGACCGAAGAAGCCACATGGGAGGTCGAGGGTGAAATACGCAGGACGTATCCTCATTTGTTTCAAAACTAAGGTTAGTATTTTGTTTGAAATTCAGGGACCGAATTTCTTAAGGGGGGAAGATTGTAATATCCGAGATATTTATTTTAATTATTAGTATTAATATTTAATTTATATTTCTTTTTGAAAGAAAAATAAATTAAATTAAATAATTAAAGAGTTAAAATAAAATAAAGAAAGAAGAATAGGAGATTTTATCATTTTAGAAGAGGACCTAAAAGAAATGGAAATAAAATGAAGACGGGAAAGAAATGGGATTTTAAAAATTTATTTTTGGAACTTAAATGAAAAGGAGAACTAAAAAGGGGGAAGAAAAAGGGGATTTAACCATCTATTTTAAATTTTATTTATTTTAGTAATGAGGAGGGGGACTTACACCGTGACTCTACAGCCAGTCACGCACACAAACAACAACAAAAATGAAAGAGAAAGAAGAGGAAGACGGACGCACGAGACGAACCCGAGAGAGAGGGAGAAGCATCATGCACGGAGGTTTGGACAGGATTCTCGCCGGAAATCAGGTTCCGACGCCGGAGACGGTGATCGAAAGTCATCTTCACCCCTTAGCAAGCCTTCTACCCGATTGAATCAAGGTAAGAAGCCCCAAATCTCCCAAAACCCCAATTTCTCCAATTTTGGGTATTTTAGGAATTCTTCAATCTCTTCCAATCGGTCCATTCTGGGGTTAAATTTGAGCTTAGCGGGTGCTATTGTATGCTTGAGGAGGTTTAGAATCGAAGTTAGACTGTAGGAATTGACCGGGTATGGAAATTATGAAAATTGGGTTAGGAAATTACTCTAAAATTCGAAATTGATAGTTTGATGCATGTTTAGGCTTGGATTGGAGTAGTATAAGTGTTGTAATCGCTAGAAATAAACAAGGGAATAAAGCCCGAGTATTTACCGTCTCAACTGGAACCCAATCCGGTGGAAAAGAGGTGAAATACTAAGCCACCGTACAGTAAGGAGCTGTGCGGTGGGTTGGACACCTTGGTCTAGTCCGTGGTGGACACCTAAGACCTGCTAAATTGGTTCCAAGGCTCTAATTATACCCAATTATATTATTATATATAATTAAAGAGGTAGTATTTAAGCTTCTACTCGCCGAATAAGGGAGACGGTGGAATGAGTAAGCTAAGGCATCTTTTGAGCCGTTAATTTAATTCTCTATTAGTTAAATATCCATATGAACACATGAAGTGAAATTTAGACAAGTGAGAATCTCTAACCTAAGCACCTAGAGGTTCTAAGTGGCTCGAATGGGTGAAAGCCAATATAAGACAGTACGGAATTTCAAAAAGAGCAATTAAGACGACGTAACGAACTAAATAGTTAGTTCTTGGAAATAGTTAGAGGGCGCATAAGTATTAACATGACACGTGCATGGTAGATGCTTAGTTAAGCGTTCTAAATTTCTTAAATATATATATGTGTATAGGGCACCACAGGGTAATTGGAGCTCCAGGTACTCCGAGGACTGATCAGGAGGGCCAACGAGGTGAGGGGCTCTCCCATCCCTGCCCCACAGGGTTGGATGACTACATGGAAATGTGGTTTGCTCTATTTTGTGCAAGTTGATATATGAAATATGTCTATCTAAATGTATTTATGTTTCCCATATATGATTAGTGAGTAAACAGTGGACGTGCAAACTGTTTATATGTTTATATGTTCATTCTCAAGTGTATATGCTATATTGTGGCTCACCGAGCCTTATATGATACCGTGGGTAGGATTGAGTTGGAATATACATGTGAGGCTTTATTAATATTAGAAACTCATTTAAATTGATCATCGTGCAAAGGTTTAGATCGTATGGTACATTGAGGAAAATGAACCTAGATTGTTAAATGTGAGTGAGAGTGTTGCATAATTGAAACCGGGGAAATCTAGGCCTAACAAATGAACACGTATGGTATTCAGTTAGTTACAAATAGGACGTCTCTCAAGGTTAAATATGTTAGTTGAGTTTGTTAGATTGTCCGGTTAGATCGAGTCGGTCATCCTGGTCGGACAGACAGGATTATGACGTCAGCAAGTATGCCACATAGTGGCCATTTCCTTGGTTTAAACTGAGGTCAGACAAGTTGCCGGCTATTACTCTAAGCGTGCCTTGGAGTCAGAAAGTTCCTGGTGTGATCAACCAAGTTTGTACATGAAATTGCCTTTGGGCCAGTATTTCTCTTAGCATAATGCAGGAGACAGAAAGTGAATCCCTACGAGCATAACTATGTATGACTTATGAAAATATATGATATATGTTTATGATTGGTTTACATGCAGATTAATAAACATGTTAGGAGCATGAATTAGGATTGATTGCCTGATCATGTTAAACGTCACAATATGAATCCGTTTCATGCGCATGTGGTTGTGGTTGCTCCCTTCCCCCAGTTGTAGTGGTACCCGCTGCTACGCCAGGGATGGGAGAGCTCCTCACTGAGTCTTTTCGACTCACCCCCTGTCAACACTTGGTGATCCACCAAGCGATCCGTCAATGGACGAAGATAAGCGAGATTCAACGGAGGGTCCATTTCCGTTCGACTGCGAAGCTCACCCTCAAAAAACTCCAACGAAGGGGTACAAGGAAGCCACACACTCCGCTGGGAATCTCTGCCCACGGAGGCACTCGAGCTGCTAGATCGCCAGAAGCATGCCATCTATCCTTTGCACAGGCAACTCCCCCTGGAGATCAGCAACATCGGCAACCTTGTCCTCGGCCGCCAGCCAACCAGAGAGGTTCTCATTAGCGCGAGCCTCCGCACCCCACAAAGCTTCGCGAAGTGAGTGCAGCTCCTGCTGACGCCTCTCAACGTCGTCTCGGCGGGCGACCAGCTCCCTGCAAGTCCTCTCCAACTCCGAGCGAGGAAGCGCGACCTCGGAAGAGTGACCAGTTTCAGCCCTAAGACGGGCAACCTCTTCAGTCAAGGACTTAACCTCGCGTCCTTGATCCTCACACTCCAGCTCCTTGGAAGACAGCTGCTCCCGCACGTCGGCCAATCTCTTTTGGGAGACCTCCAAAGCCTGGCTCTTAGAGGCCGCAACACCAGAAAACTGATGCCGGTTGCGACGAATCTCTTCCTGCAAGAAGTATACACATATACAGCAGAGTCAGGAACACAAGCCAAAGCAAAACGAGGAGAACACCAAGACAAGGGAGCTTACCACGCGCTTCTCCAACTCAAAATCGGCTTGGTGGAAGTCAGCCAACACTTCAGCCACTCTCGTGGCAGCCGCCTGACTCACCACTACATTCCCTCTATCTGAGGGGGCTCTGGCCTCCACGTACGGCCGCATCACCAGCCCCCGCGACCTCTTCAGCCGCAGGTTCACCCGCCACAGTCTGAGGCGCAGGAGAGTCTCCAACAGACTCCTCAACGACCACCCTGGCCCTCTTAGCAGGAGGCTGATTAACTCCTTCAACGAGGCTGAGGACGGGAGGACGAGTAGAGAGTATCACCCTCATGGGTGATTGACGGACGGGAGCGAAAGTGGTAACAGAGGTAGGAATAGGGGTAGGGCCAGAAACAGGAACAACATCTCCCGTTGGGGCCTCCGCCTGTACATCCCCCCGGTCAGTACTCCTCCGTGCGGCTTGCAGAGAAAACCGCAACTCCACACCGGAAGGCCGCTTCTTGGGCCCTCCTTCTTTGCCCTTGGGCAACTCCACAACAGAGGCTCCTCTCCTTTCCCCCTCCCGGGGACCGCTCCCACCAACCTTCTCATCTTTCTTCCTCTTCTCCCTCGGAAGAACCTCTTGACGATGCTCCCTCCCGGAAGACGGAGGCACAAGAAGTCGTCCTTCCCTCTAACCACCAACAGGTACCACCACAGGGACATCGACGGCTCCTCCCGGGGACAGGCCTTGGTGACCATTCTTCCTCCCCCTACTCCGACCAGTATCGCGAGTACGGATCAAAGGAGGAGGAGGAGGGGAAGATGAGGGAAGATCCTCCAAATCGGTGAAGTCGAAGGGGTAGTAGCTATAGTCATCACCTCCTCCAGCCATTGCGGAAACTCGACAGAAGGAAGAATCAAAGCAAGAATCAGAAAAGGGCAAAGCAAAGGCAGGGAAAACAGAGGCAACGGAGAAAGGTGAAAGCAAACGTAAAGTCACAAACTTTCAAACGTTAGGTATTTATAGGATACCTAGAGGCGCGACGATTAAAAAACTTCGACCCCTCGTATCCCGCAATGGATAAAACCCATGATCCTCTACAATCAAGCCCAGCTGCAACCGCTCACTTCAACCGCACACATGGAATGAAGTAACGGACGGGATGCACAGCCAGGGCAAAGGAGACACAAAGATCGAAAAAGCCCCCGAGAACCTAAGAGTCGCCTCGAGATACTTGAGGGCCTTTTCGTGAAGCTCTCTGCCTAGGCCAATGATGGCTATCCTCGGAAACGAACCAACATTTAATGAAGGAGAAACGGCGGCAAAACGCTCAACCAACAATGGCACCCGCTCAAACTCTGACGCGTGGCACCTACAACAAAGCCCGCTCCTTCAACAAATAACCCTCAGCAAGAAATCCACCGTCAGCCACTGACCACGAAGAAACACAGCTAGAGGAGAGCCTTTTAAAATGACCAAACGGCCCCTGACCTTTGGATATCTCCAGCTAGCCCGCAAAGGGCATTTCGAGAAATGCCCCTCTGAGCAATGATGACTCTACCTTGGTAAGTCACGTACTTCTTGCAGAGACGGCTCAAAAACTTGCTGAGGAAGTCAATCGTCCAGCCATCCGGTACGGGATGCGTGTCCTCTCCAAGACATCTCATTTTCCACGGAACGATGTGAGGGAGCCAACTTCGTGAGTCAAACGGCCAGCTCCCATAAGCACGACTCTAAGTAGACGAGCCATCCCGCGAGTAAAGGTAGCGAAAAATTCCTAAGTGTCTTACAGGCAAAGGAACTTAAGTCCACGGGCGCCCTACACCCGTAGACTTGGGGGACTTATGTAATTACGGAATATTCCACCTTGGGACACGTGGCACAGAGGTTCAAGAAGCACGGCCTCGGCACCCGCTAGAGACACGTGGCACCGCTCATCTATCAGTTGCGTGGCCCTTGCCCACGTCACCTCATGAAGCTTCCCCTCAACCAGACGTGGGATCTTCACAAGCCTCGTGGGACGACCCACGTCTCACTAGGTCGTGGGTCGAGAACGATCTCCCCAAACTCAAGTATAAATAGACCCTCACTCGGGGGACTAAGCAAGCAATCCAATCTCAACAGAACTGCACACAACCTAAAGGATTACCATATCTCATCTCAGATATTCCATACTCTTTCGGTACCTGAGCATCCTCAGATACCCCACGCAAGTCCTTTCCGCGCCTTGAGCTCCGTCACCGACCCCCATTCCGGCCAACCTCGGGCAAGCTCACCTCTGTCCCGGAGTACACCATCAACAGGGCTTCCAGCAGCCCTTAGAGACCATAGCTCTCTCCCATTAAGGCAACCTCCTAAGAGCGGCTCGCCCGCCCGGAGTACCATAGGCACGTCTTAGCCGCACACGGGACAACACAGGTAACAACCTTGCCTAACGGCTCCGATAGACGTCAGCATGACAAACTACATGGACTTTAATCCCTCCTGAAGGGTACGTAAGCACCTAGGTGCACCACCTAAGGACAAGTCCCCCAAAGTTAAGATCCCCTGCGGTCCTAACTTCAAATTACAATTGTATGAACCAAAAACGACAGTTACACTGGTGTTTGGGAAACATTTTATTCGTTAGTCACTTGGGACGTTGTGGCATTTTGTGGCTAACTTTCTGTCAAATTTTCTACCTCTACTGTGGTAGTGTTTGCATCAGTTGTTCCCTGTTTGTTTCGAGTGCTACGCCTTAAAACACTGCGTCACTCGTGGCAGTGGGTGCGCTCGCGTCAGCCATTCGTGAAAGTTACTTGTTAAGGGATTCAAACGAAAGAAATGGGTTTCTGAGTGTTAGGTATATACTCCTACTCCCCGAAAAAGAAATGTCGCTTAACGGCAGAATGCAAAAGGCATTGTGGTCTGAGAAGGACCGCGGTGGGTGGTAATGTAGTTATCATTTTTGGTTCAGACAAATCATAATTGAAAATCAGGAACACAAGGGATCGTAATCTTGGGGGACTTGTCCTTAGGAGATGACCTAGGTGCCTACGTACTCTTTGTTAAGAGATCAAAGTCCTCGTAGTTCAAAGATGAAACGTCCATAGGAGCCGTTAGACAGAAGTGCTACCTGTGGTCGATTGCCGTGTGCAGCTAGGACGTGTATGTTGCTCTGGGCGGGTGAGTCATCAGTTGGAGGCAAAGGTGATGTGAGTGAAGGTTGAGAAAATAGGGGCCTCTGAGTAGTAATAGAGTAAAAGAGTAAGTGGGCTATGAGTGTCATTGATTCAACCTCAAGTCCCCAAACTGAGGGGTATTTATACTTGCTGAAGGGAGGAACGTTGTCGCCCAATGTTCCTATGGGCCGTACTCGTCCCATGTTCGTGATCTCTACCCATGTCTCTCTTACGTGAGAGTATGGGAGAATCAAAGGTAAGGAACACGTACGAGGCCATAGAATTGTGCCACATGTCACTAATCCGATGTCTTGTTATTCTTCTAGAAGACTAGTGCCATGTGTACATAGGAGGAAATATTATGGAGTTACAATTATAATTAGCGGCCAATATCTTTAAGCAAAATTGCATTTGATAGATAATAATTGAAAAGAAAAAATTACAAAAGAAAAAATTAACAATTAATCAAGATTCTCTCTTGTAAGAAAATAATATAATTGTGTTATGGTAAGAGAAAGATAAATACACAATTAAAATACACCATTCACATGTCGTTTCCATTATTTTGGACTAGTCCATACCCTAACTCAGCAATTACAAAAAATTACCATTTTGTCCTCGACCTGAGGTATATATACCCTCCTTAACAAGGTAAAAAAACCCTAGCCTATAATCTTCATCTCATCTCTTCTCTGGGTCTCTAATAATTCTCTACCTATACTGGAACCTAACTCAATAATTAAGGTAAATCATTCTCTGTACAAGCTAGCCCTCTTTAATCTGGTACAAACATGGCCTCAATCTAATCTTTCTCTCTACTCTTCTATTCCTTGGGTCCCTTTTATTTCCCTAACCTCAACTTTCGTCTGTGGAACAAATTTGATTGTCATAGTTTACAACAAGATCATCTGTGGAACAAATTGAATTTTGTTAGAACCGATCATTAGAAATTACTACTCCTCAGGTAATATCCTTCCTCTCCAACAAATGTTTAATTTTTGGGTTTCACTATAGATCTTTGTCTCATGTTCAAATTTTAGATGGAAGAGGTACCTACATTTAGTTCCTGACAGTGCTTCTGAGCTCACTCCTAATAAGATCCCTGTGGGAGACCAAAAAAATCTAGCCATTTGATACAAATATATTTTTGAGTAGTCCATAAGCTAAAATCCAACTCTGTAATTAAGTTATCAAAGTACACACAGAAAAAAAACTAGCCTTTCATCTTCCTCTCTGCTCTTCCCTGTGTCCGTTCTAATCACCTACTCATAGTCCATACCCATAAATGGAAAATGATTAAATCTATTAAGGATTTTAATAGATTTTGTTTTTCTTGGGTGCCTAGAGCATGTAATAATGCTGCCCATTATTTAGTTTTTTTTTTTGCAAAAGACTAAAACCACAAAAATTGATGGACTAGTTGTATCCCTCATTTTATTTCGGGCGTCGTTCATTTTGATTTTCATTGAACAAAGTCTCCATGGTAACATCCCAGCTCCCTAGAAAAATGTAATATGAAAGAAGTTTTTACTTTTATAAAATTAAAAAAAGGGTAATATAAAAGAAGCCTTTGCACATATTGCTTGTAAAGTTATAATTATAATAATTTATGCAGGGACATATTCTGATTCAATGTTATGTTTTATGGGTACTCATTACAGCTTGTTTCAAGCTTTAATTAATAATATAAGAAAATTATCATTTATCATTATAATTATGGGAAATTTGAATTATCTTTTCCTTATTTTCTAGTTAAAACAAGTGTGACATAAATGTTGGATTAATTCTTTTTTCTTTTTTACAAAAATAAATATCATTTTTAGATATATATTATTACGATCTTAAAAGACATTAAATTATATGTCATAAATTAAAAAATTTATTAGTTGGAGGTTGGGTGTCGTGAAATACGCTAATCCCTTATGCTTCTAATGTGACAAATTAAAGTTTGAAATTTTGTTAAAGGCAGTTGCTTATGTTTAGTGGCTAATATCTTTAAGCAAAATTGCAGTTGATAAATAACAATTAAAAAGTTCAAATTACAAAAAAAAAATTAACAATTAATCAAGATTCTCTCATGTAAGAAAATAATATAATTGTGTCATGTGAATTAAAAGATAAATACACAATGAAAATACACCATTCACCTATGGTTTTCCATTATATATATATATATAAGGCCTACCACTCAATTAATTTTGTGTCTATCTATCTTCTCACATAACACTGTCATATTCTTTTTTACATGAAAACGATTGAAATCCTTCTAACAATCATGAATAATTTCAAACATTTGGGGCTTTCAAATATCTAGCAACTTGATTTAAATATCTTTTGGACTAGTCCATACTCTAACTCAACAATTACGAAAAATTACCATTTTGTCCTCAACATGAGGTATATATACCCTCCTTAACAAGGTAAAAACCCTTGCCTATAATCTTCATCTCTTCGCTGCTCTAGGTCTCTTAAAATTCTCTACCTATATTGGAAGCTAAGTCTGTAATTAAGGTAAATCATTGTCTATACTAGCTAGCCCTATTTAATTAGGTACAAACTTAGCCTCAATCTAATCTTTCTCTCTACTCTTCTATTCTGTGGGTCCCTTCTATTTTCCTAACCTCAACTTTCGTCCGTGGAACAAATTTGATTGTCATAGTCCACAACAAGATCTTTGACACCCTAGAAAATCTGATTTTCTCCGCAACAAATTGAATTTTGTTAGAGCTGATCATTAGAAATGGCTAATCCTCAGGTAATATCCTTCCTCTCCAACAAATGTTTTTGGGTTTCACTATAGATCTTAGTCTCCTCATGTTCAATTTTTTTATGGAAGAGGTGCCTTTATTTAGTTTTCGAGAGTGCTTTTGAGCTCACTCCTAATAAGAGGATCCCTATGGCAGACAAAAAAAAATCTAGCCATTTGTTACAAAAATATTTTTGAGTAGTCCATAATCTAAAATCCGATTTAGTAATTAAGTGATTAAAGTAAACACATAAAATAAACTAGCCTTTCGTCTTCCTCTCTCTCCTCTTCCCTAAGTTCGTTCTAATCACCTACTGATAGTCTCTACCTATAAAAGGAAAATGATTAAATCTGGTAAGCATTTTTATAGTTTTCATTTTTATTGGGTTCCTATAGCATATAATAATGCTGCCCATTATTTAGTTTCTTTTGCAAAAGACTATAGGCACAATAATTATGAACTAGTTTTATCCATCGTTTTATTTCGGTCGTCATCTGTTTCGATTTTCAATATTGAATAAACTCTTCATGGTACCGTCCTGGTTCCCTAAAAAATGTAATATGAAAGAAGTTTTTACTTTTATAAAATTTTTAAAAAAAGGTAATATAAAAGAAGCCTTTGCGTAATTTGCTTATAATGTTATACTTATAAAAATTTTTGCAAGGACTTATTATTATTCAATGGCGTGTTATTATATCAAAATGTGTTCTATGGTTACTCATTACAGCTTGTTTCAAGCTTTAATTTATAATATATAAATTTAACATTTATCGTTATAATTATGAGAATTTTGAATTTTTTTCACTTATTTTCTAGTTAAAACAAGTGTGATGTAAATGTTGGATTCGTTCATTTTAATTTTTTTTATAAAATATATATCATTTTTAACTATATATTATTACGATCCTAAAAGACATTAAATTATGTGTCATAACTTAAAATTTTTATTAGTTGGAGGTTGGGTGTCATGAAATAAGGTAATCTCTTATGCTTCTAACATCACAAATTAAAGTTTGAATTTTTTTTAGAGACAGATGCTTATATTTAGTGGCCAATATCTTTATGCAAAGTTGTAGTTTATAGATAGTAATTAAAAAGTTCAAATTACAAAAAAAAATAAAAATTAATCATGATTCTTTCATGTAAGAAAATAATATAATTGTGTCATGTGAAGAGAAAGATAAGTACACAATGAAAATACACCATTAACCTATGGTTTCGAGTATATATATATAAGGCCTACCACTCAATTAATTTTATGTCTATCTCTCTTCCCATATATTGCTGTCATGTTTTTAATTTACATGAAAAGGATCCAAATCCTTCTAACGAAGGGTTTAAACTATTTGGGGCTTTCAAATATCTAGCAATTTGATTTAAATGTATTTTGGACTAATCCATACCCTAACTCAACAATTAAGAAAAATTACCATTTTGTCCTCTACAACCTGAGGTATATATACCCTCCTTAACAAGGTAAAAAACCCTAGTCTATAATCTTTATCTCTTCTCTAGGTCTCTTATATTTCTCTACCTATACTGAACCTAACTCAGTAATTAAGGTAAACTATTGTCTTTACAAGCTAGCCCTCTTTAATCAGGTACAAACTTGGCCTTAATCTAATTTTTCTCTCTACTCTTCTAGTATGTGGGTCCCTTCTATTTCTGTAACCTCAACGTTCATCCGTGGAACAAATTTGATTTTGATAGTCCACAACAAGATCTCTGACACCCTGAAAATTTGACTCTCTCCGCAACAAATTGAATTTTGTTAGAGCCGATCATTAGAAATTACTACTCCTCAGGTAATATCCTTCATCTCCAACAAATGTTTTTGGGATTGACTAAAGATCTTTGTCTCCTCAAGTTCAAATTTTCGATGCAAGAGGTGCCTACATTTAGTTCCCGACAGTGCTTCTGAGCTTGCTCCTAAAAAGTGGATCCCCATGGGAGACAAAAAAATCTAGCCATTTGATACAAATATATTTTTGAGTAGTCCATAAGATAAAATACGATTCAGTAATTAAGTGATCAGAGTAAACACATAAAAAAATCTACCCTCTCATCTTCCTCTCTATGGTTCCCTGTGTCCGTTCTAATCACTAAGCGCTTTAATAGTTTTCATTTTTCTTGGGTTCCTAGAGCATGTAATAATGCAACCCATTATTTAGTTTTTTTTGCAACAGACTATAACCACAATAATTGGTGGACTAGTTGTATCCCTCATTTTATTTCCAACGTTGTCTGTAAGTATATGGGCCAGTCCACCCTTGGTGGATTGGACCCAAGCCCAACTTATGTTGAGCCAAATATGCAAATAAGGAAAAAGTGTGGGTTTAGGAGTGTAATTTACTCCTTCAATAATTAAAATCAGATTAAGAGAGGAAACAGTTATTTGAGGATAAACGTGATTAAAAGAGTGGTTCCACTTTGGTGCAACTGATCAGTACTACAAAAATAAAACCAACTCTCCTCCTCCCTCCATCTCTAATTATCTCTCAAGTGCATTTGTCGTGTGCTTTTGGTTCGTGTTCGCAGTAACCGGATCGCGCGTGGCGACCTGAACAACTACGACATCCAAGTGTGCCCGATTCTTTTCAGTGGTATCATGAGCCTGGTTAATTCATTTCGCTGTGTTCATATGAGATATGTTTTTCTTTTATTGTAAGACACATGATGATATATATCTATATATATGTGTTAATCTTATCATGATTGCAACTCTGCTTCTAGTATATTAAGAACAGTAGTTTGGCATGAACGTCTTTGAGAAAATTGGGTTCAATAAAACTTCAATTTCAGGCTTCGAACGACAGAGTCATGGAGGATCGAAGTTCGGGTTCGAAAATTGGGTTCATGAAAACTACATTTTTCGGCTTCAAAAGTTGTCCCATTGCGCAGAGAAAGAAAAATCGTCTGAAAATGATATAAATTTTGCGAATAATGGAGTTCGGACGGCTGAGATATTGAAGACCGAAGTTTTTCGGCGAACTCCACCGTTTCCGGTCGCCGGATTCTGGAAAAGTGGAGGTTGAAGATGACGGAAGCGTTAGCAGCGGTTAAATAACCGATGCCTCTTTAGCACGACAGTTTAAGTACCGTCGCCTAAAATTTGAAAATTCAAATATAATAATAGTGTTCGCAACGGTTCAATAACCGCTGCCCTTTTAGCGCGGTAGTTCCAAAACCGCCGCAAAAAAAAATAATTTTTTTGGGATTTGACGCGAAAAAAAAATTTTTAGGCCTGACTCGGAAAAAATTTTTTTGGGTCTGACCCGAAAAAAAAAGGGTAAAGGGGTCAGAACTGCTGCCACATGGCGCGTGACGCCACATGGGCATGTACCCGCCAACGAGTGGTGGCCGATGGGGCGGCGCGTGTCGCCGTCGGCGCGTGGGGCCCATACACCTAACCCGAGAGTGGGAATTTTTGTCACATTTTTTCCTTCTCGGGGCGCGTGAGGGCGCGTTGGACCTCCGATTGAGGTGTCGTCTGTCTCTAAAAATCCGTAAAATTGAGATCTTCAATTTGATATATAATTTGACTATGTTTAAGATTATTTGGGATCTGTTTATGTGTATTAAAGTACTTTTCTGGTACTTTTTTTTATGTGAAAAAATCCCAGAAAATTAAAATAATTTATTATTATTTTTTCTAGGTAAATTGAGGGAAATGACTTCTAGTAGCACTGAAAACACTAACTATAGTGCGATGGAATTCTCATACCTAGATGAGGAAGTTCCTGAATACGTACCAGTGGATGAGGATCTCGAAGAGGACCCTGAAGAACATCCCGAGGAGGATCCAAAGGATCCTGAGGAGAAACCTGTAGAGGATCCTCAACCAGACCCAGGAGAGTTGATGATTTGCGGACCAACGTCGGAAACACTATTTCCAATTGAACCCCTCAGCATAGAACCTCAATTAAATTTCAACGAGCCATTAAATCAAATATTGGTAGAAGAAATTGTGGTAGAGGAAGGCAAAGAAGTCAATCAACCTTTAACCCCTGCATTAGCTATGAATATAGCTGAGAGAGATGCAGCAAGACTAACAGACATAAAAGGCATAAATGGCGTACTCGTCAACTACATCCAAAACATGACCGATAAGGAAAACACCAAATTTTACCTTAGAGTCATATTGGAATACATTAGAGCTATAAGGGTTAGAGGCAAACCTAGAGGCCGACCTCCTAGCAACACATACTGGTTTTTTCCGATAGAATTAGTATGCTCAATGGTCACTAAATCACGCCGACATGGGATATTAAGAAACGCAGTGATTGATTACTTGCGAGCTTATTTAATATGATGTAATTTTATTGTTATTATTGAACATGATTCATGCAGTGTACATTTTTAGTTGATGAACATTTTAATTTTATTTAATGAAATTATTTAGAATTACTTGTTCCATGATTACATGTGTGAATTATAAGTATGCTTTTTTATAAGTGGAGCTTTTTTTTAGAAGACAAGCCTTCTAAGAGATACAATTTTTTTAAGGCACTTATATATAATTCTTGTTAGACTCTAATGATTATTGGTTGTATCTATGTGATGGGAGATACAAACGTATTCTCTTGATCATGGGTCTTGCAATGTCATTGTTTTCTGATCAAGAATAATATAAGGGCATGACATTGTATACTTTATGTGCTGTATATATATATATATAAACTGAAATGTTCTTTGGTAAGTGTCTCTGTTAGAGAGATCGTTGAATAATGTGGGATCGATTTGGCACATAACTAAGAATGGCAACAAAGAATATAATAGCTAAGCTAAATAAAGGGGAAAAGCTAAACGGGGATAATTGGGACATTTGGCATAGGAAGGTACAATACATCTTGGAAGAACAAGATGCTGTTGACCCCTTGACCAATGTCTTAGTCGAACTAGAACCTGGGAATACGACCCAGCATAGGAGAGACTATGAAGCTTACCAAAACTGGAAAAAGAAGAATAGCATAGCTAGAATCACACTTTTGAGTGCAATGGCTGATGACTTAATGTGCGAATTTGAGAAGCACAAGACTGCACAAGCTATGTGGATAGCTCTGAAGGATAGGTTTGGTGGAACCTCTACCACTAAACTGAGAAGGTTAACTATTAAGTTCGACACCTATAAGCTCAAGCCAAACACTCCCATGAAACAACAACTACGAGAGATGGTAAACATGATTAGAGAACTTAAGGAGGCTGGACATGTATTATCTGATGAGCAACAGGTGCAAGCTATCATCAGGTCGCTCCCTACTAGTTGGGAGCACATGAAAGTGAATTTGACACACAATGAGAACATCTTTACTTTTAACGATGTGGTAAGCATCTTGAGTTGGAGGATGAAAGGTTAGAGGTGTACAAAGCCTCTGAGCAAGCATATTACACCGAGGAGGCCGGTACTTCCCATTCTAAGCCCAATTTCAGGAAGGGCAAAAAGTTTCACAAGAATGGGAAGAAGGGCGGTCCTCCTCCCAACAAGGGAAAGAAGCAATTCAAGAGGAAAGGAAACAAAGGTGGGAAGAAAAAGTGAGACCTAAAGAAGGTCAAATTCTTTGCCTGCCAGAAAATGGGCCATTTCGCACGTGACTGTTCCAAACAGACTGAGAGCGAAAAGGTATTAGTGAATTGTGTGAATTCACATATTTCTTATGTATCTAGTACTGTTTTTCTAACAGAACCTGTTTCTTCTTCTTGGATTATTGATTCAGGCTCCACAGACCACATAACTAAGGAGCGAGGATCTTTTATTGAGTACCGTCGGTTGCCATATCAAAGCAAGTGGCTTTATGTTGGAAACAACGCGAGAATTGAGGTTCAAGGCATTGGCAGCTGTAAATTTACCTTACGTGGTGGCAAGACCATCATTCTCCATGATGTACTCTATGCTCCTGACATCCGACGGAACTTGATATCTGTTATATATCGTTTACAATATGATTTTAGTGTGAACTTTCATGACAAAGTTGCTGATATTTTACACAACAAAACTCTTTATGGTTCAGCTTTCTTATTTGATAAGTTCTTTATTTTGGATATTATTGGTGATTCCTTTTATGATAATGAATGATTTGTTGTTTCTTCTAATCATGTTGATATAAACGTTTGGCATGCTAGACTACGGCACATTAATCAAAATAGAATGATTAAATTAGCCAAAGAAGGGCTGTTAGGTACAATTCCAAATATGGAAATGTCACTTTGTGAGAATTGACTAGCTGGTAAGGCAACAAGAAAACCTTTCGCTAAGGGAACTAGAGCTAAAAATCCATTACATTTAATCCATTTCGATATATGCGGTCCAATGAGTATGAGGACGAGACACGGAGTGTGGTATTTCATTACCTTTATAGATGATTATTCACGATGTGGTCATATTTATTTGATTTTACATAAGTCTGAAGCTCTTGCATACTTCAGACGATACCTAAACAAGATAGAAAATCAAATGGATAATAAAGTCAAAGCATTACGCACTAATCGAGGTCGTGAATATTTTTCTGAACAGTTTAAGCAACTCTGTGAAGAAAAAAGGGATAATCAGGCTACTGTCTATTCTTGGCACTCCACAACAAAATGGAGTAGCCGAAAGAAGAAACAGAACTCTTCTAGACATGGTTAGGTCAATGCTGGCTCAAGCAAACCTACCAATTTCATATTGGGGTGATGTTTTATTAACAGCCTTCATACTTAATCGTGTGCCCTCAACATCAGTCGCTTCCACACCCTATGAGTTACGGACGAAATGCAAACCAGATTTAAGCATCTTAAGGCCCTGGGGGCAGCAGCGTATATCCATGAAAATTCCCATAAGTATGGAAAACTGGGTCCCAGAGGAAAGAAATGTATCTTTATCAGGTACTCCGAACAATCAAAGGGATATGTTTTCATAGGTGAAAACGAAGATGGCACGGTGACTGAGATAGAATCAAGAGATGCAAGATTCATTGAAACTGCATTTCCTAATCGAGGAGATGTTGACCGCACTGTTTCCTTTTATGAGACATAGGAACAAGACAGTGCAGAACAAATTGACAAAGCAGAATTGTCAATCTAAGTGGGGGCCAAGAAAGGTCGACACCAAGACCTGAACAAGAAAAGAAAGATAAGGAGATTGCTCCTATTAGAATGAGCAATATGGAAAGTGTTCCCAAAAGACGCTTTCAAATAGAAGGCGAATCTTTCTTAGTTACTCCAGAGTGAGACGATGAACCTCGTTCTGTACATGAAGCCTTGTCAAGTCCTGCCAAGGAAGAATGGAAGAAAGCGATGGAAGAAGAAATGGACTCAATGAAAAAGAACCAAGTTTGTGTGCTAGTTGTTCTACCAAAAGGGCGTAAAGCCATTGGGAAGAAATGGGTTCTCAAAATTAAAAGAAAAGTGGATGGATCAATTGACAAATATAAAGCTAGGCTAGTAGCAAAGGGTTACACACAACAGGAAGGCATAGATTACGATGATACGTTTTTGCTTGTTGTGTGTTTTAACTCTATTAGACTTATTCTGGCAATAATAAATAGTTTAGACCTTGAATTAAATCAGATGGATGTAAAAACCGCATTTTTTATGGTGATCTGGATGAAGAAATCTATATGGAACAACCATTAGGTTTCATTGAAAAAGAAAGAGTCAAAAGTTTGTAAACCTAAAAGATCCATTTATGGATTAAAATAATCATCCAGACAGTGGTATTTGAGGTTTCACAAAGCAGTAACCTCATATGACTTCCAAATGATAGATGAAGACCACTACGTCTACGCATCAAGCGGTTTGGGGGTAATTTTGTTATTTTATCCTTATATGTAGACGATATACTATTGGCCGACAATAGTCAAGGTTCTGTTACAACCATAAAAGAATGGCTTTCATCAAATTTTGAGATGAAAGACATGGGTGAAGCAGAGTACATACTTGGAGTTAAGATCCAAAGAAATCATTCGAAAAGGATCTTGTCTCTTTCATAAGAGAATTAAATCAACAAGATTCTTGAGCGATTTAACATGAAGGATTGCAAACCCATGAGTACTCCTGAAGCTACTAGATTAGCCTTGAGTCTTGACATGTGTCCCAAAACCAAATCAGACAAGAAGAAAATGGAAAGAGTTCCATATGCCAGTGCAGTTGGCAGTTTGATGCATGGAATGATGTGTACAAGACCAGATATCTGTTTTGCAGTAGGACTGGTAAGCAGATTCCAATCTAACCCCGGTGAAAAGCATTGGAAAGCAGTGAAGAGGATTTTGAGATACTTAAAGGGCACTTCTGACTATGCATTGTGCTATAAAGGAAGTGATTTGCGCCTAGTTGGGTACTCTGATGCTGACGCAGGCGGAGATGAAGAAGAACAAAGGTCAACTTCAGGTTATACCTTCTTACTCAACAACTGCGCCATATGCTAAAGCGACAAGAAGCAAACGTGCATTGCCTTGCATTCAATGGAAGCCGAGTTTGTGGCATGCACTGCAGCTGTACAAGAGGCATTATGGCTGAAGAGATTTATAGAATCTTGGATTTGGAAATGAGAGTACCAATCCGGTGTTATTATACTGTGACAATACTGCAGCCATAGCCTATACCAAGGACCCTAAGTATCACAGCAAGACCAAGCACATTGATATTAAATATAATTTTGTTAGGGAATATATAGCACAAAAGATTGTAACTGTACAATACATTTCGACAAAATGTATGATAGTAGATCCCCTGACAAAGCCAATAGGCGAAAGAGTGTTTAAAGAACATATGCAAGCCATTGGCATGCGTAAAGTGTAATATGCAAAATATATTTATAAAGAATGATGTTATAATTTTCTTTTATTACTTTATGTATTTATTTTTTGGAGTATACAATGTCTAGTATGTCGTACAGATTGAAAGGTTGGCTCTCTCACACGAGCAACCGCCTTTTGACACTCAAGTGGAGTGTGCAAAGATGAGACATTTGTGTTCACCAATTAAACAACTAAAAGTGATGATATGGTAGAGAAGAAACACAAAACTACATGTCGCCTTGACTAATGTGTACCAAGTCAAAATGAGATCCACATAAACAAAATTGGATCGATGTTTGGAATCCCACTTCCAAAATACCTGTAGCCAATCAAGAAACTCTTCAACGTCGAGGTCATAGATGTGAGCAGAGTTGAAGAATTTGGGTTTAGACACTTGGTGTATCTAGACTTAAGTCTGTACGGTGTTAATGATAAGTATAAAATAACATATGCTCTTACAATAAAAGAGTAACACCGTAGCATGTGTTTCATACCACATGTGCTGAGAGAACCGCAAAAGGGAAGCAAGTGAAAGATCCTTGCTTCATTGCTGTGTGAGTCCCAGGGAAGAATAATCTTCCCAAAGATGTCCTTTGGACTTTGACAATAACATGGGGATATGTTTCAGTCACTGCTACTTTAGCATTTCTTCTATGATCATGATAGATGCGATCTAAAGTACTATGCTAAGAAAGCGACTGATTAATATTAAAGTGTTATTTGGGCGAAAGGAAGATTAACTGAAATATACACAACTATGCTAGTGTATGTGACATGTCTCTTATGACATTTTGTTGTCATAAGTGTGGATACTAGACATATGAGGAAGGCAATCTAAATCATACATTTATTCGAGAGGGATTAGTTTTGCCATGTGAAAGTATATATAGTTAAATCTAGGACATCTAAAGCATAATTTAATATTCTATCTACACGAAGGAGAAAGTAACTTGCACGGGTCCTATAAAAGGGATTTCTATTACAAGTACCTAAATGAAGACGTCATGCCCACGCGGTCACGACAAAGCACTAAGTATGAAATTAAGAGGAGACGGAGAGATTTAACCCACCATATCTAATCCACCAAGTGTGAGTGGGAGATGTAAGTATATGGGTCAGTCCACCCTTGGTGGATTGGACCCAAGCCAAATTGAATAAAGTCTCCCAGGTACCGTCCTGGTTTCCTAAAAAAATGTAAGTTGAAACAAGTTTTTACTTTTAAAAAATTAAAAAAAATGTAATATAAAAGAAGCCTTTGCACTTTGGCGCTTTATAATTTCAAAATGTGTTCTATGGATACTCATTAGAGCTTATATCAAACTTTAATTAATAATATAAGAAAATTATCATTTATAGTTTTAATTATCAGAATTTGAATGTTTTTTTTTCACTTATTTTCCAGTTAAAAAAAGTGTGATATAAATGTTGGATTCATTCATTTTAATTTTTCTTGTTAAAATAGATATCGTTTTTAGCTATATATTATTATGATCCTAAAAGAAAATAAATTATATGTCATAACTTAAAATATTTATTAGTTGGAAGTTGGGTGTCGTGAAATAAGCTAATCCCTTATGCTTCTAACGTAAAAAAAAATTAAAGTTTAAAATTTTATTAGAGACACGTGCTTATATTTAGTGGCAAATATTTTAAAGCGAAATTGAATTTGATAGATAATAAATAAAAATTTCAAATAAAAAAACAATTAATCAAGATTTTCTCATGTGAGAAAATAATATAATTGTGTCAAGTGAAGAGAAAGATAAATACACAATGAAAATATAGCATTCACCTAGGTTTCCTTATATATATATATATATATATATATATATATAAGCCTACCACTGAATTAATTTTGTGTCTATCTCTCTGATCGCGGGCCAAATTCTTCGAATTTCTTCGTAGTCGAGGTACCAACCGATCATCATGGTTGTGATCAAATAAAATCTCAAAGTGGCGCAGGGCCAACCCAAGGGTCGAATCTCTCGCGGAGTGAACCTACAATTTATCAGTATCTAGAACCAGCATGTATTCGCAGATTGAACAAAGATACAATGGGTATAGAATATATTAAATGAAACAGATTCCCAAGAAGAATAAAACTTAGCAATCACAACCAATCAAAAGATATTTAGGTTTAATTAATTCATTCCTAAATTCATCCTATTCATGAAAGTCATGCATTCCAAAAGCCTTTTTAATGAAGAATGTTCTCCCCGACAGGGAACATCAATAACACACATAAAGATATTTTATGATATTATTAAATAAACAATCGCCCGACCGGGGAATCAATTTAATCTAATATTATCGCATTAAGTGATCCATACAATCATGAACCCGATAAATAGATATATATTCGAATTCCAAGAAATAATAATTCCAATATCAATGATTACCGACCTAATATGAAGGATATAGCAGACTAAGTACACGCCCATTCATGGAAGAATCTAATAAACTAATGACATGTGATTAAGAAGCAAAATACAATCAATAAATTGAAAAGGATGAAATACAAAGACGAATGAATTAGGAAACCCTAATGAAGAGTCATCGGCTCATGCCTACACTAGTTCTCCTTGGAAACCCAAGAAGAAATTAGCCACTCATATTCTCTCTACTCTCTAAACTAATTATGGGAATCACTTAATCGATCAGGATATCTTTTCAACATTGTGAGACGCCTATTTATATTGCTCCGGGACCTCCAGTTTGATTAGGAATAAGATGAAGATAGCAATCAATTAGTATGAAATTTAACTTTTGAATTTAAACTAATTTGAATGCATCTCCAACTCCTTATATGACTGGGATTCGTCCATTAGGTTGTTGTCCACGTTATCTACCATGTAAGCTGCACAACTCGCTGCAGCGAATGATTTTACTTGCCACAGCGAGTTGCTGGTTACTCGCTGTGGCGAATGTCCCTCTGCTTGCTGTGGCGAATGCTCCGTTCTTCTCTAGACTTGATCTCTTCCTAGGCCTTGCTACGAGTTCTTGCTTTGATTCCAGTTCCTACACTTGGAATGCATCTTCCCTTTGATCCTTGTTAAGCCTACAACACTCAACAAACATCAAACGCACCTATCCAATATTCAACATATTTTACAGATAATAAAAAAAATCAATAAATAGTGCTTTCTATAAGCATTTTTTCACATTTTTGGCTTTACTCTTATGTCAAGATATTCATCCTTTTTGGTGTAAAATCATATAACGCTAAAGTTGGGTTGATTTTCGGTACGATCACTCTCTTCTCAAATAACGCTGTCAAGTTTTTTCTTACATGAAAAAAATCTAAATCCTTCTAACAATTATGAATGGTTTCAACCATATGGAGGTTTCAAATATCTAGCAACTTGATTTAAATATATTTTGGACTAGTCCATACCCTAACTCAACAATTAAGAAAAATAATCATTTTGTCCTCGACCTGAGGTATATATACCCTCCTTAACAAGGTAAAAATCACTAGCCTATAATCTTCATCTCTTCTCTTCTCTGGGTCTCTTTGATTTCTCGACCTATTTTAGAACATAACTTAGTAATTAAGGTAAACCATTGTCTATACAAGCTAGCCCTCTTTAAAAAGGTACAAACCTGGCCTCAATCTAATATTTCTCTCTACTCTTCTATTCCCTAAGTCCCTTCTATTTTCCTAACCTCAACTTTCGTCCATGGAACAAATATTATTGTCATTGTCCACAAGATCTTTGGCACCGTAGTAGATCTGACTCTCTTTGCAACTAATTGAATTTTGTTAGTGCCAATTGTCACGACCCCCGTTTAGAGGACCGTGACCGGCACAGACACAAGGAATATCCCTATGCCTGTACGCCTTATCACCTAATTGACAGAATAGCTATTATTTAAAAATACATTCACATGCATTATAATACCATGGCTACACCGAAATGGTGGCCTATCCTAGGTAAGCAAATCCACGGCCAGTGCCGCTTCAGGATATAGATATAGGAAAACACACATAATATATATAACATGTGTACTGGCTACACATCCAAAGATGCTGCCTATCCTATTCACATGCAACAGATATATGTATATATATATACTAGAGGCTTCGCATGCACCTACGTGCATACATGTAATTTATTCTTAAATTTTTTAAAAATATAATATAAAATAGTTATTATATTTTAAAATCATTAAAAATTAAAAATTTTTAAATTTTTAAATTTTTAAATAAAATTGTTATCATAATTTAAAATTAAAAAAAATAAGAAGTTATGCTTGTTTTCTCTCTCCTACATCCTCCAATCATATTATATTTTTGTATTTTTTAATTATAAAATATATCTATTTTGTGGGAAGTTGGTTATTTATTGAGAAGTTGAGGGGGAAGTTATTTTTTTGGTGTCACACTTTGGTTGTGTGACACCAAAAACTCCAAAGCCATATATATATAGATATATATATTTTGAAAACAAATTTACCCTGTATCGCAGCATAATTAATCCTGATCTTTAAGGTGTGTGAAGCTAACAGTTCTAGATTTAGTAATACAATCTAATTGGGTACGTCTACCCATTACTTTATGATACAATAATAAAGTAAATTAAATTACAATTACACTTTATTCACCCACATGAAGAAGTTGTGGGTCTTGGAAAGTGTTGCTCAACCCTCGTTCCACCGAGACTTCTTCCACTTGTACTTAACCTGTCTCTGTGTAGTAAAAATGAGGTGTGAGTCTAAACCACGCGACTCAGTGAGGACTCTCCTATCCCCGACGCAAGGCGGGTACCTTACCGCTGGGACTGGGAGTCATACACAGCCACATGCAGAAACAACTAGTTACTGTGAGTTAGCATGCATTCTTGGTGATCACACAATAACAGAAATTTCACCCAAACACTCACATGCATTTAGCAGATATAAGCATGCAGCAGTTTAATTCACATCATCACTCAACAAGTAAACATATATCATATAATGCCGGCTTTTACTTACCGGTCTTCTCACGTTCAACATGTTTGAATCAACCAAGACGTTGTGGTGACGTAATCCTGTACGTCACTACTACGCTGCACAATCAGAAATCATATGCAAACACAGACAATTTGTATACACACACAGATACTATAACATACATCTACTTAATCTCCCTAACTCTGGGGTTTCTACTAGCCACTACGTGGCTTTCCCACTTTGAACCCGTGCACTCGGGTTGCTAGCCACCACATGGCAAATATACTTAACCCATTCACTCGGGTACTGGTCACCTCGTGACAATTCTGTTAATCAAACAATAATTAACCCATTCACTTGGGTACTAGTCACCTCGTGACAATTCTATTAATCAAATACAATCAACTTCTATCTATCAAACAACTGATACGTAGCCACCACGTGGCACGTCCTGACCCCTTACTGCGGGGCAATAGCTTGAGCCCACTCATCCATTACCCAACCAGGCCACATGGCGGGCACGACACGACGTCTCGAAGCATGGCCACTGACACACCCTGGACCAACTCCACAGGATGGTTTCTCTTTTACTAGGTTAGGCTCACGGTTCACCCGTAGGTTCCTCCCGTGTCTCCTTGCCTTAGTTTCACATATTAATAGGATTCTTTGTATCTTTCCCGAAGGATCAACAATTCTTCTCCTTATTAATATGTACAAGTATCCTCAACAGGATATAACTCATATACCCGTCCAGATGCACTCTCTGAGCCTCAAGCTATCGTCATAGCAATATAAAACCTTTCTGACCTTATTGCCAGGATAAGGCAATGACCATCGTCATGGTGATTATAAAAACTGAGGTCTCAAGTGCCATCTGACGTTGTTCTGGTCGATGTCTCACATCGCTAGCATAACCAAATCCGAAACCCACCAATAACTCCCTTTGCATGATTTTAATTTAAGTCACCGTCGTGACGATTTTTCAAAATAAAGTTTAGCCCTTCCGTACAAGGACTCTTGCCACCGTCGTGAAAAAGATTTAATAAAATACTCATCATGCCTCCGGAGTGTATGAGTTGGATTTGTAACACCCCAATCATAGCAAACAATTACACTCTACTCATACGTCTTCCTATCCAAGCCATCTTCCACAACATATTTTCTAGTTCTTTCATTGTTTTAGCATTCTATATCTCTAGCTAACACATACCAGACAAGCAGAGAATATGCATACTCATGTAATCCATATAAGCATACAACCCTAGGAGCAGAGATGAAAGAGCCCTCACCTTGGTCACTTTACTTAACATTCCCTTTGAGCACTCTTGTCTCCAAGGAAGTACTTGAATCCTATCACATACAACCACTTCAATCCATATCAATTTTCATACATCATCTTCTATTTCACCGCATAAGTCCTATCACATATAATCATTTCCACCATATTCTAAATTCATAATTACATAGCAACTTAAAACTACATTCAAGGCTAACCCAAAACCCCTTATTAAGCTAAGGTCATCATTTAGAGTTCTTTTTAAGTTAAAAACAATTTATGCTTAAGTAAACAAGTCTTGCCACTTGCTCACTCTCCAAACTCCTTCAATGAAGGATTTTTCCAAATATGGAAACTTCTCATTCACCATGGGTCCACACATAAAAAAAAAACCAACCATTGGGCAATCTCTCATTTCATTTAAAAAGTGTAAGCAATTCATTTGGAATCCAAAAAACCCAACAATTTTTTTGTCTAGGATGTTGTTTGATCTTTGAAATGACACTTAAAAGTTGGTTAAACTCATTTTAGTTGAAGGAAAAAGAACCATTCAAATTAAGGAAGAAATAACAACTTTTCAAAAACTAGAAACTTGGTAGTGTGTAAAACAGAACCGCTAACTTTCGAGAAACTTCCCCGAAAATCTAACCGTTGGACTGTTTAGTAAAAATACAACTTAGAAAGCTTAGGATGTTAGGTTTCATATGGCTTTGGAATCACTCAAATCCATTAAGTAACCAATTCAGAAAACACATTTGGCAAGCTTCATTGAAATGGTCATATCTCCTTCCATACTTAACGAAATTATTTGATTCTTCTTTCTAAATCAATCTTAGAGATACAATATTCTAATTATCAATTCATTACAGAAAGGATTTGAGCCATTTAAGAGCAGTAATTTAAAAACAATAGCCAATCATACAAAAATTCCGCATCAGTCTAGAAAACAGAACCGCTGACTTTCGAGGCCATTTCCAGAAGATCTAACTGTTGGAATATTTTGGAAAAATACAATTTAGAAAGCTTAGGATGTTAGATTTCATATGGATTTGGAATCATGCAAATCCATCAAGAAACGAATTCAAAAAACACGTTTAAACAGAGCAAGGTCAGATTCAAAAACTCAGTTTTTGACAAAAAACATGTTCCACGAATTTCTTGTGTCTTATACCATCAAAGATTGTTGTTTTTAGAAGAACATGATGAACAAACTCAAACCCTAAACTCAAATCTCTAACCCAGCAAAATCTCAGCACAACCAACAATTAAAACATCCAATAGAAATGTTCATAACATCAAGAATGCAAAGTTTGAGCCTCCATTGTTCATAAATTCAAGAAATGGTGAGGATGAGAAAAATCATAGATGGAGGAGACTACTAAACCTGCCTTTGATGGATGAATATAGATGATGATGAAGCTTGAAAAGGTCACTTGAGTGTTGCTCCGGTCACCGGCCACCGGATTCCGGCCACCCTTCACCTTCAACCTTCAAGCTTCCTCCCAATTGCTCTCCCTTCTCTCCAAAACCCTAACCCTCACTTCCTCTCTCTAAAATGTGAAAAATGGATGTGTTATGCGTGAATGGTGGCTGGATGGGGGTTTATGAGTGTGTTTATTATCTTTTGGGAAAAATTATAGTTTTTGCCACTTTTAGAAATTTCTTTTTAATTAAGTCCCAATTTCTTAGGCCCTGAATTAAATCTTGAAAATTATTTTCTTCTTCTTTTCTTTCCCTTTCATTTTATTTTAAACCTCGAAAAAATTTCTTTCAGGTTTTTTTTAACTTTCACATATATTTTATTTTATTTTAATTTTTTTCTAAGGTTTTAATTCCTAGCCCCGGAATAAATCATTCTTAAATCCTCGAAATTTTTAAATAAATCATTCTTTAATCCTCGAAATTTTTCGGGGTATTACACCAATCATTAGAAATTACTAATCCTCAGGTAATATCCTTTTCCTCTCCAACAAATGTTTTTGGGTTTCACTAGAGATCTTCTTCTCCTCAAGTTCAAATTTCCGATGGAAGAGGTGCCTACATTTAGTTCCCGACAGTGCTTCTGAGCTCGCTCCTAATAAGAGGATCACTATTGGAGACCCAAAAAAAAATCTATCCATTTGATGCAAATATATTTTGGAGTAGTCCATAAGCTAAAATCCGACTCAGTAATTAGGTGATCAAAGTAAACACATAAAAATAACTAGCCTCTCATCTTCCTCTGTGTTCGCTCTAACCAACTACTCATAGTCCATACCCATAAAATAAATTTTTAAATTTTTAAAATATCAACAAAATCATGTATAATGATATTTTTTTAACTTGATCAAATAGTTTGTATAAGTGCTTTTGAGTTTCACTTGAGTTATGATTCCTCCTCCTTTTTAGCTCCTTGGTATCAGCCCTGAAACAGATGCAAGTGGAACATGATAAGGAGGAAGTATGATAGAGATCACGAGAATGGATCTTATGCTGTACAACATAAAAAAGTAAGGAGAGAGAGTGACACATAAGTGGGTCTCACATGTGGGCCCCACTTATGTGTCACTCTCTCTCCTTACTTTTTTATGCTGTACAACATAGGATCCATTCTCTAGAGATCACCTATAGTATTTAGAAAAACCATAACAGTAGAAAAGAACCATAGAAAACAACACGCAATAGTAGTATTATCTCAATAGCAAAACAATACAGGGATAAAATGGATTCACTGGACTCTAAGCAAAGGTGAAATATCTAAAATGGAAATAACATAAATGTAAAAGATACACTCACGTTTGAGAGGCCAGTAGTCTCCTCACTCTAAGCCAAATCTCAACATACCGTCAACAATCATGCTTCAGCCTGAAAAAAGTGTGAGAGTAACGAACTCTGAGGAATTTCCACTTCTGCCCCTGTGTTGGGCTTCTAGCTGGCTCACTACCTTTCTTCTTTCCTCGAGTATAGGTAGTCCACTTCTTTGGCCCATCAAAGTATAACTCAAGTGGAACAAGCAAAGAGGCCCCCCAACTGACATGTGTCCAACTGCTAATAAACAAATGTCATTAATTATTTTGAAGAGAAAAAATATATTTGAAGTTTGCTTTTCATAGCAAATCGTCAAAAGGATGAAAGTAAAAACAGAGAAAGAAAAAAAAGGCATACTCGAGTAGATCTTCAAGAGGCAAACTTGAGAGAAATGACATAAAACATGTCGTCAATATAGGACAATATTCATTCTCCAAAACAAAGAAGAAAGTATCCATCCTTGAGAATAATTTATGAAATATACCAAATTGGTAAAAATGCAAGTTTCAATCACCCCAGTAGATAGTAGTCATAAAGCATGATATCTGCAAAAAAAAAGTGATCTTAGAAACAGTAATGGAAGAAGAAAGAGGATATATAATAAAGGAGTGAGGGCATGGTCAAAATACAGTAAGAAGCGGAATTGAGAGTGTAGTGAACCTTCTCTTTGTCTATATTTGATGTAGTACTGAGTAGAATAGAAAAGGTAAAGAAAGAAGGAGGGAGAAAAGGAAGAAGGAGGGAGAAGGAGAAAAGGAGGGAAGAAGAGCAATTCTGAAAATTCCTTTTTCTAATAATCAAGTCTCGGTTCAAAAAGGAGAGGGCCACATATATATATAGGGAGCCCAAGTCAAAAACAATAAAAGCAAATAATAAGTCTCAACACAATAATAAAAGATCAAATTCTAATATCAATATCTAGGTAATAATAACTTTTTTCTTTCTTCTAGAATAAGTTTTCCAAGATTTTCCATCACTAGCACACGAATTCGAAACAGAATCGAAAGTGGACAGCAAGCTGGTAATCTTCATGTGCTAAAACTATATGGACCTTACAATATATGAACCAAACATTTACTTTATTCTCAATAAATTAACTCAAGAATAATAAAAGCAGTAGAAAAGGGAAATATATACTACCAGTTAGTGTTTGCAAATTTACAGGAAGAAGAATGTAGAGCATTGTTTACTAATAGTTACAACTAAAATAGTAAAATACTCATGAAAGTTGAAGATGGAATATTCCACTAAAATTAATTAATGAGACCCTTTATGAGTATGAATCTTACATTCTTACTTTATATATATATATATATATATATATATATATATATATTGGGTCTTTACTGATAATTTATTTTTTTAAGTTTTAACTTTTAAATGAAATAAATTATGCTCAAACATCATGTTGATAAAATCATAAAATAAAATAAAAGATCCAAAACATAAAAAGTTGGTAGACATGTATAATATAAAGGAAAGGGAATGGGAATGCATTTCGCTGTGTTTAGTAATAAAAATTGGGAATGGAAATGGAATAGAAATGTATTAAAATTACCATTTTGCCCCTTATATTAAAATAATAAAAAGAAAAAAAAGGTTATGATTGTGTCAAATCAAAGGGTATAATAAACATTTTGTATTTTATTTATTTTTCTTTTTTATTAAAGGAAATGAAAAAGTAAAAGTAGGTGAGGCCAACGAACGTAACCTAAGTTATTTTGACACAAATAACTCAGATAATATTCCATTAAAAGTGAGCCATCAATGAACATAAAGAAAAAAGAGCAATCAAATATGGACTACAACTCAATAGAAAATATAACTAGAGGGCGGAGGTGCACTATTTAGCTGTCTAAAACTATAAAAATTTACCTTCAAGATGAATGTGAACCTTGTAAGACATGCTCGCTTTCTAGCCTTCCTAGTATCTTCATATTTGCACATATGAAAGGGTACAATAAATTCAGAAGGAAATCTAAACAGTTTTTATGCAACTATACCCAATTCATAAGAGCCGTTAGGCAGGGTAGTTATGTCACGACCCCCACCCGGAGTCACGTGACCGGCACAGACAGAGGGCCTAACTCTAAGTCTGTTAGCCTTAACACCTATTTCATTTAACTATCATTCCCATTTGGGTACACACATTATCAATATATATGGCTCACATCTCCTATGTGGCCTATCTTACACCTGCAATCCACAGTCAAGTGCTGTTTCAGTTTATATGTATACTCAAACACACATAATATATATATCCGTCATATACGTTGCCACACACTCCGGTGTGTGACATATCCGATTCACATGCAAATTCGTATACATAATAATAATAAGTCCCCCAAAATAATCCTGCCTTTAAGTATGTGGAGCTGACAAGTCTAGAGTATAACAACCATAAAGTGTAATCAATTCATTGCAATATCCAAAATAAAATCAAAGCCACCCACAGAGACAGAATGTGAGTACTAGCAAAACGTCGCCTTCACTGAGCCGACGTGGAAGCCTGACCAGTACCTGTATTTGAAAAAGTAAACCACTAGAGGGTGAGTCAACGACTCAGTGAGTGACTCTCCAATCCTAGGTGTAGTAGCGGGTACCACTACGACCGGGAAGGGGATAAACCATATTCACATACGCATACACTTCAATTCATCTTTGATAATTATATAATTGTTCTTAAGAAATAGAACATGTACAAACTCTACTTAAACCGTACCACAACATACATTAATCATTCATTTTGACATGCGTGTATCGAGAAACACCGAACATAAATTAAAATCCAAGTGCGGTTCACCCGCCAGACTTACGTACCTTTGCTTACCTTGTTGCCGCAGTGACGTGTCAGTCCTCCCTATCTATCCCGATGCACTATAAGACTTAACCCATTGTCATGGTTGGTTGGATTTGAAATATAGTAATTTAAAAATAAGGTTTCCTCAACGCAACGTCAAGACAACAATTGATGTCATGACCTTTTTAAGAAAATAACTTTGTCTTGACGTCACGTGAGTATACCGGCCATCGTCATGGCATGTTCGAAGAAAAGGGAAATCTAGTCATAGTGCATACCAAGGACATTGAGGGTTTACACTAGTGTTGGGCGCCTATACGCTCGGTATCTTACATCGATACGCATAGGCACACGACCCATTCCGGGACCGTCTCCACGGAATGTTGTGTTCGTTGGCGCACCCCGGCACCAACCCGCCGAGGTGTCCATCTACATCAGCACTTTCCGGACCATCGTCTCGAGAAGCCCGCTTGGTTCAATCCGGACCAACTCAACGGATTAACCAACTAGTAATGGTGGCATACTCCGGACCAGCTCAACAGAGTATCCACAAGTATATATATACCTGAAGGCAATTTCGATCCTTACCCGACGAAATGCCAACATGAAGGCACTTTCCGAACCTGACCCGACGGAAAGTCCTTACCCTTGCTACCATATATGTTATTGCAATAATTCTCGGGTCAAGCACATATGTGTGCGGAATTCTTCATCATCACCCATATGTACTTGATCTGCCATATTTCCACTTTAACAATCACAAACAATTCATTGTACAAAATTCCAACAATTGCCAATATAATGTCAGAGTATTACTAGCAAGCATAAAATTAAATATTTACAAATATTCACGTATAAACAAGGCGACAAATCAAGGTTATCATACAACCTTGGGGCTAAGATGGAAGAGTCCCTCGCCTTAGCCGCTTTACTTAGTAACTCTTGAGCACTCTTGTCTCCAAGGAAGTACTTGAGTCCTAACAAATAGAACCACATCAATTAAACTACTTATCTACATATGTGTGTAGCTAATTTTCCATGAACTCCATATTAACCAATTTTCCACTTCTACACATATCAATGCCTAAATTCCACTACCTAAGCTATGGTCATCATTTTGGAGTTTTTCTCTAGCTTTAACACACTGAAATGTATAAACAATTAAATTCATTCCATTGGTTACTCTCTAAGCCCCACCAATAGAAAATCAATCAATTATGGAAAATTCTTACCTTCACAAAAGGGTTCATATATCACTAACCCAACCATTGGGCATCATCCAAACTATTTAGAATATCCAACAAATCATTCAAAGTTTATAAATATCATCAATTTCAAGAAAATCCCCGAATTTCATAAATTTCCCCAAGTTTTCTAGGTCATAAACCCTATAGTACAAATTTTCATGGAGCTCATTATTTGGGTGATTCTTATACTCAAGATTGAACCTAAGGTGGTATACTATCATTGGGCAACTCATTCTTAACAAGAAAATCATGATTCAAGTGGTGGAAACAAGTTTTTGGAAACTCACCTTGTAAAAATCCGAACATGGAGGTTTGGAAAAGTAACCCAAGCTCTTTGATGTTCCAAAAGAATAGAGAAACTTAAGGGAATCTTATATTGATGTGGGAACAAGAATTAAGTGAGGGTGGAGGCTTGAGATTGGAAAATATGAACAATGTGGTGAAGAGAAGGAAAAGAAAATAGAAGGTGCAACACAAAAAAACGCAGAAGCAGAGCAATCAAATCGTGGGTTCATATGGGTAAGGAATTTTTAAGGGCAATTTGGTATTTCACACTTTTTTGGGGTATGGTAAAATAGAGTTTTGATTGGATTTTATTAACTATTTTTATTTCTAGGTAAGAATGGGAAAATTTTGAATTTTTTGGCTAATCATAAGCCTATTAAAAATATCTGTCATTGAGTGTCTTGCAGATGAAAATTTCCCACCCAGTATAATTTTTACTTTGGAAAAATTCTCAAATTTAAACTATAAGCTTTGAATAATTTGTATGACCACTTTTATACAAAATTATAATTTTTCTACCTAAGTTTCATATTTATTTTAATTTCTTAAATTCTCAACTCTAAAACTATTAAAACCTTAGTTATATCCCAAAAAATTATTTCACTCTAAAATGTTTATTTTTAATTGTATTTTAGCCAAAATGCTTAAATTCAATTTCACAATTTTATCAATTTCATATTATCCCATCAATTCCTATTTAATTTTATTTATCTATATGTATGCACAAAATTATTATTTATTTCTATTGTTCATCTATTTATTTATTTAATTATTTTGTCCTTACATTCCAACTCCAAATGATGACCACACTAAGTCTTACTATACACAATTAACCTGATTCTAAAAATACTCATAGGTTATTACAAGTTACTTGTAAGTGGCCGTGTGCGGCTAGGACGTGTATAAGGTACTCCAGACGAGCGAGGCACTCGTTGGAGGTTGTGTTAGACTGGAAGAGAGCAAGGGTCTCTCTGAGCTGTTAGGAGTTTTGCTGATGGAGATCTCCGGGGCGGAGATATGGTGGTTGACGGTGGATCTTGGGAGGTGATGGACCAAACCCTAAGATTAACGAGGAGGTGTATCGTATTTGGAAGGTTAAGTCTTACTTCTATGTATTCCGAAGTCTGTATGTCCGTGAGTCCCCCGGGTGAGGGTCTTTTATACTAAGTGTGTAGGAGAACGTGGTCAACCCACGTTCCTGCTCGACGTGGGTCGACCCATGATGTTTGAAGGCTTCCTATGTCTCTGGTGCGAGAGCTTAAGAGGGGAGACGTGGGTACCGACCACGTATGAAGCAAATGGGTGGTGCCACGTGTCACTAGCACAAGCTCCTGCAACCCTTCTAGAAGGCTAGTGTCACGTGTCCCCACGGGAGAATATTCTGTAGTTACAAAAACAAACCCAATTACAATAATTGCAACAAAGAATAAGAAAGCTTTAATGGGTATACAAAATTTGAACCTTTTTTTTAGGTATCGAATCAGTCTATCATTCGTCAAAGAAGGAAGAAAATCAAGAAGGCAAGGCAGAACAACTCCTTCGCCAGTTCGATCTTTGTGAAAAGGATTTGAAACTTGATCGGCGTCGACAATTCAACAGTGGTGGTGAAGAACTCAATAGTGGTAGAGGAGGATATGGTTCACGGTGGTGGTGAGCTATTGACGATTATTCGTGTTCACAATGCTTTTAGGTTTCTATCAAAGTATGGAGGTATTTCCAATGTATCAATCTCATAGATCCTTATCTTATTTGAATTTTGAGATGCAATATGATTATGGTAAGATTGAAATTTTCTGAAATATGAAATTGATTTGAATTTTAATATTTAGTTCTGATATGATTGTGATATAATTAATAAGTGTTCAAATATGAAACTAATTCAAATATAAAGGTCATCTATATATTAAAATTTTGCATTAGAGTTCGAAAGAGATAGCGGGCATAATACGGGGAATTAGTTGATGATGAGTTGGCACGTAAAGGGCTTACATCAGTAAATTTATAATACATGTCAGCAATATATGTCAAAGGATTAAAGATGTTTACACTCTGATTTGGCAGTAATCGAAATTAGCGCCTCTACCTTTAAGTATATATAATAGATAGATATAATAGATGTGTTCTATGGGTACTCATTACAGCTTGTTTTAAGCTTTAATTAATAATATAAGAAAGTTATCATTTATAGTTATAAATATGACAATTTGAATTCTTTTTCACTTATTTTTTAGTTAAAACAATTGTGACATAAATGTTGTATTCATTCATTTTATTTTTTCTCCTAAAATAGATATAATTTTAAGCTATATATTTTTATTATCATAAAAGACCTTAAATTATATGTCAAAACTTAAAATATTTATTAGTTGGAGTTTGGGTGTCGTCTAAAAAGCTAATCCCTTATGCTTCTTGTCACGACCCCCACCCTAAGGCACGTGACCGGCACAGAAAAAGGGCCTAACCCTGAGTCTGTTAGCCTTAACACCTATTTCATATAACTATTATTCCCATTCACATACACACATTATCAATATATATGTCTCACATCTCCTGTGTGGCCTATCTTACACCTGCAATCCACAGCCAAGTGCTGCTTCAGTTTATATGTATACTCAAACACACATAATATATATATGTCATATACGTTGCCACACACTCCGGTGTGTGACATATCCTATTCACATGCAAATTCATATACATAATAATAATAAGTCCCCCAAAATAATCTTGTCTTTAAGTATGTGGAGCTGACAAGTCTAGAGTATAATAACTAACAAGTGTAATCAATTTATTACAATATCCAAAATAAAATCAAAGCCATCCACAGAGACAGAATGTGAGTACTAGCAAAACGTCGGCTTCACTGAGCCGACGTGGAAGCCTGACCGGTACCTGTATCTGAAAAAGTAAACCACTAGAGGGTGAGTCAACGACTCAATGAGTGACTCTCCCATCCTAGGCATAGTAGTGGGTACCACTACGATCGGGAAGGGGAGAAACCACAATCACATACGAATACACTTCAATTCATCTATGATAATTATATAATTGTTCTCAAGCAATAGAACATGTAAAAACCCTACTTTAACCGTACCACCACATACATTAATTATGCATACTGACATGCGTGTATCGAGAAACACCGAATATAAAATTAACATCCAAGTGCGGTTCACCCGCCAAACTTACATACCTTTGCTTACCTTGTTGCCGCTGTGACGTGTCGGTCCTCCCTATCTATCCCGACGCACTATAAGACTTAACCCAACGTCATGGTCGGTTGGATTTGAAATATAGTAATTTAAAAACAAGGTTTCCTCAACCCCACGTCAAGACAACAATCGATGTCATGACCTTTTTAAGAAAATAGCTTTGTCTTGACGTCACGTGAGGATACCGGCCATCGTCATGGTATGTTCGAAGAAAAGGAAATCTAGTCATAGTGCATACCAAGGACATTGAGGGTTTACACTAATGTTGAGTACCTATACGCTCGGTATCTTACATCGATACGCATAGGCACACGACCCATTCAGGGACCATCTCCACGAAATGTTGTGTTCGGTGGCGCACCCCGGCACCAACCCGCCGAGGTGTCCATCTACATCCGCACTTTCCGGACCATCCCCTCGGGAAGCCCGCTTGGTTCAATCCGGACCAACTCAATGGATTAACCAACTAGTAATGGTGGCATACTCCAGACCGGCTCAACAGAGTATCCACAAGTGTATATATACATGAAGGCAATTTCGAACCTTACCCGACGAAATTCCAACATGAAGGCACTTTCCGAACCTGACCCGACGGAAAGCCCTTACCCTTGGTACCATACATGTTATTGCCATAATTCTCAAGTCAAGCACATATGTGTGCGGAATTCTTCATCGTTACACATATGTACTTTATCCACCATATTTCCACTTTCACAATCACAAACAATTCATTGTACAAAATTCTAGGAATCGCCAACATAATGACATAGTATTACTAGCAAGCATAAAATTAAATATTTACAAACATTCGTATAAACAAGGCCACAAATCAAGGTTATCATACAACCCTTGGGGCTAGGATATAAGGGTCCCTCACCTTGGTCGCTTCACATAGCGTTCCCTTTGAGCACTATCATCTCCAAGGAAGTACTTGAACCCTATCACATACAACCAATTCAATCCATACAAAATTTCATACAATTTCCTAGTTTCTCTACTTATGACTTCTTACACTTATCCAAACCCCCAAGTTCACTTACTTAGTCTGTGGTCATCATTTGGTGTTCCTTCTACATTAAACATAATTTAATACATAATTAATTAATCTCACAACCTTGTCCACTCTCCAAGCTCCGTTAATGGAAATTTTACCAAATATGGGAAGTTCTAACTTTCATCAAGGGTTCACATACCACCAACCTAACCATTGGGCATCATTCCAAATGTTTTAAAATATCTAAACATATAATTTATAGTTCATACATACCAACAAGCATCAAAGAAATCCACAATTTCCAAAATTTTCTCCAAACTCGTAGGTCATGAACCCTAGAGTGGAAATCTCCATAGAACTCAATATTTGGATGATCACTATGCTCAAAAATGATTCTAAGGTGATATACTATTGATAGAGAACTCATTTCTAATAAGAAACCTATGATTTAAGTGGTGGAGACATGATTTTTGGGACTTGGGAGAGTTTCCCAAGCTCTATGATGTCCCACAATGGTAGAGGAAGCTTGGTGAAACTTGGAAATGGTGGGAGGAAGCAAGGAAAATGGTTGAGAGATGAAGGTTGTGGGAAAATCTTGAGCTTACTCTAAGATAAGAGGAGAAATGGAGAAGAGATGAATAAGAAAGTGAAATGAAAAGAAGGAGAAGAAGCTTCGTGCGTGTGTGTCTCTCGAGCCTGGCTCATAAATTGTTTTTGAGAATTTAAGGGTAGTTTGGGCAATTGGCAACTTTCGGGGTATAGTGAAATAGAGTTTTGATTGGATTTTCTTAACTATATTTATTTTTAGGTAAGAATAGGAAAATTTTGAAATTTTTGGGTAATAATAAGCCTATTAAAAATATCCGTTATTGAGTGTCTTGAAGATGAAAATTTCCTACCCAATATAATTTTTATTTTCGAAAAATTCTCAAATTTAAACTATAACCTTTGAATAATTCATATGACCACTTTTAAACAAAATTATAATTTTCTACCTAATTTTCATATTTATTTTAATTTCTTAAATTCTCAACTCCAAAACTATTAAAATCTTAATTATATCCCAAAATTCACTCTAAAAAATTTTTATTTTTATTTTCTTTTGCCAAAATGCTTAACTTCAATTTCACAATTTTATCAATTTCATATTATCCCATCAATTCCTATTTAATTTTATTGATCTATATATATACACAAAATTATTATTTATTTCTATTGTTCATTTATTTATTTATTTATTTATTTATTTTGTCCTTACATTCCAACTCCAAATGATGACCATGCTAAGTCTTGCTATACACAATTGACATGATTCTAAAAATATCTTTCGGGTATTACACTTCTAATGTGACAAATTAAAGTTTAAAATTTTGTTAGAGACATGTGCTTATATTTAGTGGCGAGTATCTTTAAGAGAAATTGCATTTGATAGATAATAAATAAAAAGTTCAAATAATCGGCTCTAACAAAATTCAATTTGTTGCATAGAGAGTCAGATCTACTAGGGTGTCAGAGATTTTTTTGTGCACTATGACAATCAAATTTGTTCCACGAACGAATGTTGAGGTTAGGAAAATAAAAGTGACCCAGGGAATAGAAGATTAGAGAGAAAGATTAGATTGAGGTCAGGTTTGTACCAAATTAAAGAGGTCTAGTTTGTATAGACAATGATTTACCTTAATTACTGAGTTAGGTTCCAGTATAGGTAGAGAAATATAAGAGACCCAAAAAAGAGAAGAGATGAAGATTATAGGCTAGGATTTCTTACCTTGTTAAGGAGGGTATATATAACTCAGGTTGAGGAAGATATGGTAATTTTTCTTAATTACTGAGTTAGGGTATGGACTAGTCCAAAATATATTTAAATCATGTTGCTAGATATTTGATACCCCCAAATGGTTGAAACCATTCATGATAGTTAGAAGGAATTGGATCCCTAAAAAAAAACCATGACAATGTTATGTAAGAGAGATAGACACAAAATTAATTTAGTGCTAGCCCTTATATATATATATAATGGAAGCAATAGGTGAATGATATATTTTCATTGTGTATTTATCTTTCTCTTCACATGATGACACAATTAATATTATTTTCCTACATGAGATAATCTTAATTAATTTTTTTTCTTTTGTAATTCGAAGTTTTTATTTATTATCTATCAAATGCAATTTCTCCTAAAGATATTGGCCACTAAATATAAGCACTTGTCTCTAACAAAATTTTAAACTTTAATTTGTCACGTTATAAGCATAAGGGATTAGCTTTTTTCACGACACCCAACCTCCAACTAATAAATATTTTAAGTTATGACGTATAATTTAATGTCTTTTGTCATCATATTAATAAATAGCTAAAAATGATATCTATTTTAGCAAAAAAAAAAATTAAAATGAATGAACCCAACATTTATATCACACTTGTTTTAACTAGAAAATAAGTGAAAAAGAACATTCAAATTGTCATAATTATTTCATCAAAAAAAAATTGTCATAATTATAACTATAAATGATAATTTTCTTATAATATTAATTAAAGCTTGAAACAAGCTGTAATGAGTACCCATATAACACATTTTAAAATAATAACGCGCCATTGAATCAGATAAAGTCCTTGCATTAATTTTTATAATTATAACTTTACAAGCAAAATGTGCAAAGGGTTCTTATATATTACATTTTTTATTTGATAAAAGTAAAAACTCCTTTCATATTACATTTCTTAAGGGAATGAGGACGGTACCTGGGAGAATTTATTCAATTAAAATCAAAATGGACAACATTTGAAATAAAATGGGGGATACAACTAGTCCCCACCAATTATTATGGTTATAGTCTTTTGCAAAAGAAACTAAATAATGGCCAGCATTATTACATGCTTTAAGCACCCAACAAAAACGAAAACTATTAAAACGCTTACTAGATTTAATCATTTTCTTTTTATGGGTATGGACTATGAGTAGGTGACTAGGTTGGACACAGGGAATAACAGAGAGGAAGATGAGAGGCTAGTTTTTTTTAAGTGTTTAGCTTGATCACTTAATTTCTGAGTCTGATTTTAGCTTATGGACTTGTAATATCCGAGATATTAATTTTTTATTATCATCATTATTATTAATTTATTTTTCTTAGGGAAAGAAAAATAAATTAAATTAAAAAGTTAAAGGTTTAAAAAATAAAATGGAGAAGGGAAAGAAATAGGATTTTTGAAACTTATTTTAGGACTTAAAAGAAAGTGAGATTTAAAAAGAAAGGAAGTAATTAGTATTTAAATGATATATTAGTTTTTATTTTTTTTGGGGGAAAAACCGTGTATTCCCTTTTACTAACACAATATATATATATATATATATATATATATATAATAAAATATATGGGGGGCCAACCGTGACCCCCTTTCCATTTAATTAACACACATATACAAAAAAATAAGTAGAAGCAAAAACCGAGCAGAAGCAGACGCGAGAAAGCAGAGAAAGACGCACGCACGAGAGCAACCAAACCGAGAAGAGAGAAGAGGCCACGGACGGAGGAAACGGCCGGAATCACGCCGAAAATTACATTCTGCCGCCGGCGAGGGCCACCGGAGTCCATCTTTCATCACCACCAAGCTCCCCATCTGATTGAATCAAGGTATGGAAGCCCCAATCCTTCAAAACCCCAATTTCTCCAATTTTGGGTATTTTAGAAATTCTTCAAATACTTCCAATCGGAGCATTCCGGGGTTAAATTTGAGCTTAGTGGGTGTTATTGAAAGCTTAGTAAGGTTCAGAATCAAAGTTAAACTGTAGAATTTGACCGGGTATGGAAATTAGGAAAATTTAGTTAGAAAATTCCTATAAATTGAATTATTGCTAGTTGGAAGCATGTATAGGCTTGGATTGGAGTAGTATAGGTGTTCTAATTGCTGGAAACATACAAGGGAATAAAGCCCGAGTATTTACCATTTCAACCGGAACTCAATTCGGTGAAAAAGAGGCGATATACTAAGCCACCGTACAATAAGGAGCTGTGCGGTGGGTTGGACACCTGGGTCTAGTCCGTGGTGGACACCTAAGACCCGCTAAATTGGTTCCAAGAGTCTAAGAGATAGTAATTAAGCTTTTACTCGGCGAATAAGGGAGACGGTGGAATGAGTAAGTTAAAGCCTCTTGTAATACCCGAGAATATTTCAACTAGCGTCATTAATTAAATTAAATCAATTAATTTAAAAGAGGAAAATGAGATGAAAAAAACACTAGCTTATCACTTATTATGTGGTAAATATAAATTTTTGTAAAATCCTAATACTTATATATTTTTTTTTATTTGTATTAAATCAGACTTCTTTTTTGTTTGTTTTTTTAGTGGTATATATATATATATATTAATCTATTATATATATATATGTGTAATAAAATAGAAAAGCAAAGGAAAAGAAACCAGGTGTGTCTTAGTGATATACATATATATACTAATTGATTTATTATATATATATATGTATTAATATAAGAAAAAAAAACGGTGGAATAAAGAAATAAGAAAGAAAGGAATAGAAAAGAATTAAGTAAAAGGAAAGGGAAAGGAGGCGTGAGAGAAGCAGAGGGACGAGCGGCACACGAGAGGGAGAGAGAGCTTGAGGCGTCGACGGGAAGGAGCTCGAGGAAGGGAGCTGCGTGCGCGAACTGTGGTGGCCGGACGCGAGGAAGCCGTCCTGAGTTCGTCTCGGGTTAGAGAGAGAAAGCAAAGGGGGAGAGTTTTCTCGCCGGAAAAGTCACCGGAAAACGCCATCTCTTCACCGGGGAAGGTCACTGGGAGTCTTCTCTACTCCGTGTCGTCCTTCTAACCGGTTGAATCGAGGTGAGAAGTCCCGAAACTCTCAAACCCCAATTTTATCAATTTTAGGGATTTTTGGAAAGACCCCAATTGATTCAATATGAGTATTTAGGGTCCTAAATTGAAGTATTTGCATGGTAGGAAGTGAGTTGGAAGCTTAGGAATCGGAACCAAATTGATGGAATTTATCCGGGTTCGAAAAAGTGTAGGAAAATGTGATTGTTAAGGTTTAAGGGTGTTGTGGAATGACTTGGGGTGCAATGAAAGGTTGAATAATAATTTTATAATTATTAAAAATTATTGGAATGTACGAGGGATTAAAACCCGAGTAATTTCCTTCTCACCCGGAACCCCGTTCGGGGAAAAAGAGACAATTTCCTAATTTTACGAGTATTCGGGTATACGTATTCATGTGTAGGTGAAGTGTTCAAGGTTATTTTGATAAATGGAAAGCTTGGACAAGTAGGATTTATGATTTTCTTGGGCCATAAATTCAAGACTTGGGTAATGGAAGTTTATATGGACACATAGAGGTGGAATTAGGTAACCTTGCATTCCCAAGTCAGAGCTTCCGAATAGTGTGAATAAGAAAGGGCTGAACACGAATAGAAGCATGCTAGGTGTTCCTAAAACTAGTTGAGGGCATTTCCAAGCCAACAACTAGTCTATGGAATTAATTAGAAAGAACATGAGCATTAGCGTTACATGTACACGATAGTGGTTGAATTTTCAAGTCTCTGAATCTCTCAAGTATATGTGTATAGGGCACCATACTGTGAGTGGACTTTCGGGCGCACCGAGAGCCGATCATAGTGGCCAACAAGGTGAGGGGTTTTCCTATCCTTGCCCTATAGGGTTGACTGCGGATATGGATATATGGTTTGCCTTCTTGCCTATCTATAGGAATTACATGTTAGATAACATGCTATTGTTGTTCCTAAATTGTAATATATGTGATAACGTGCTGCACGTGTATATGTGAACTGTAAAAGCAAATGGTGGCTCAAGGAGCCTTATATGGAAAGAAGGTCCTCGGGACCTAGAATGATATCGGGGGTAGGATCGGGTCAAGTTTATTGTGATGGTCTTGTGATACTAGAAATAAACCTCATCGATCATTACCTGAAAAGTGTGTTTGTATGTAAATCCTTAAAGGAAATAAACATAGGTGACTTGTTTTGAATCAAGAGTCCGAATTAGAAACCACTTGGAAGTCTAGGTTGCCTAATCAGAAGTAAGATGAATAAGTAGAGGTCCATAGGGGTCATTTATTGTACAACGCGGGAACCGAGTCTATCACGGGTGGTCCGGGTAGATTGAGTCTCTTGTCTTGAGTCAAACCACAGGAATACAGAGTATATGAGTTCACCACATTGTGACTATTACCTGGGGTAAACCGAGGTCAGATGAGTCGCCGGCTATTGCTCCAAGTAAAGTCTTGGGGTCAGACTATTGTTCCAAGTAAAGTTTTGGGACCAGGGGTTCCTAGAATGATCAACTAGGTTCCGACATTGCTCACGTGAGATATTGCCTTCGGGCCAGATTCTCTCCAAACGGAGATATTGCCTTCGGGTCAGTTTATGATTACGGTTAATTGAATACGGGTGACCACATGGAATTATATGTTAAATCATGATATGATGTATGTGTGAATTTAAATGTATGTAAATCCATGCTTTAAATTCTTTATTGTGAATATGATATATATTAATTGCCTGACCACCTAATATATTAAAATTTAAACCCGTTATATGGGTATGTGTTTGTGATTGGCTCCTCTTCCCCAGTTGTAATGGTACCCGCTACTACACCTGGGATGGGAAAGCCTCTCACTGAGTCCGTTTGACTCACCCCAAAATTAAATGTTACAGACACAGGTGGTGTAGGCACCGAGAGCGCTTCCACTTCATCTCAGGGAGGCTGACAGACATAGAGACCGCACGCATTGTTCGCGTGGGTAGTACTGTTATATGTATTTTTTTTAGGATATATATGTATATGATTCATTTTGGTATAGCATTGTTTTGTACAGTTGCTATATGCATATATGTATATGTCACACTCTAGAACTGTCGGCTTCATACAGATTAAAGATTGGTCTGGTTGTTGGGATTATAGGTTATGATATGATGAATATCATGTGTATATATATACGGATGTGACTTCCGCATGTGAATAGGATAGACCACTCGCACTGAGTGTGTGGTCAATATGTAAACTTATATATATGTGTGACTGAATACTTGATTGTGTGAAAATACGGCTTTCGCATGTGAATAGGATAGGTCACACGCATTGAGGCGTGTGATCAATATGTATATTTTATGCAGGTGTGTGATTGAATATATATGCTTGACTGTACACAGGGATTCTGCATGTGAATAGGATAGATCAACCGCCTTTAAGCGCGTGATCAATATGTATATTATATGTACGTGTGATTGATTATGTGTATATGTATAGACTGAAGCGGCGTTGAGCGAGCCGTGGATTGTGTGCTACTTAGGTCATCGGATAGGGATGACCATATAAATACTATATTGTTTGTATTAGAAATGGGTAGTTACGCATATATAAGAATGCCAATCAGGGATTAGAGGCTTACGAGATAGGAGAAATCCTACCTCCCGTGCCGGTCACGGGTGCCCGGTAGGGGGTCGTGACAAACTTGGTATCAGAGCCTGGTTTACTTTAAACTGTATGAAGCCATAGGTATGACCGGGTGTCGGTTTACCCCTCTTTGTGTACCCGGGCACAACGTGGGAGTAAAAAGGCACTTGTGGAGTACCCAGGAAATTGTGTCAGCCTTTCTTTCTACTCTCTTTTATACGAAATGTCATTAATATACGTGTACTTATTAGTTGTGGTCCTTGTGCAGTATAGGGATGTCACCTATTACGAGGCGGACTAGGGGTGGAGGGAGAACTCCTGCTGAAATTGATCAAGAGTCTGCTCAGGAGGAGGTAATGCCCACCCGAGGCCGAGGTAGAGGCCATACCCGAGGCGGAAGTAGAGGTCGTGCTCAAGGTCGAGGTAGAGCACAAGTGAGAGGGGAAGAGAGGAGACCGTCACCGGAACCTCAACCTCAAGTAGAGACAGGTGCACCTTCCGTGGCAGAAATGCTCACGGCAGGATTTCAGGAACTAAGGGAAGAAATGACGAGACAGATACAGAGGGAAGTACGCCGGTTGATAGTCGGCGAGGAAGAACAAGAGAGGGTTCCTAGTAATCAAGAGATGGAGGTTGTTGAGGAAGACGATAGGGAATGGCAACAACCACAGGAGATGCCTCGTGAACCGCGGGCAGCACCCAGAGAGCTGCCAATTTCAAAATTTCTAAAGCTTCATCCACCCACTTTCTGCGGAACTAGTGAGAAAGAGGATCTGCAGTACTTTATCAGAGATGTGGTCAGAATGGGCGCATGCTGAGGTGCTCAGGCCATGAATTGGTGGAATTAGCTTTATTCCAGCTGAGGGGAGCGGCAAGAGTATGGATAGAGTCCATACAGACGAGGTATTCACGCAGAGTGGCACCGATGACCTGAGAAGATTTTCAAAGGGAATTCCTGGGTCAGTTTCTACCTGAGGGTACCAAGGATGCAAAGCATTAGCAATTCGAGGAATTGTGGATGACGCCTAACATGACTGTGACGGAGTATGAGTTACTTTTCACAAAACTGGCTCAATTCTCACCTGAGTTAGTTCCAGATGAAGAGGCGAGGATCAAGAGATTCATACACCGACTCACGAAGCCTTTGTTTACTGCTTTGCTACCTCATAGGAGACAGTTTGAGACTTTAGCCCAAGCAGCAAACTGTTCTAGAATGATTGAAACCAGGAAGAGGTATGGGACGTCTGTTGATCCTAAAGTCAAGTTAATTACAAGCAGTGACAACCATGGAGGTGGAAGTAAGAAGAGGAAGACAACAGGTGGAAGTGCAGGATACTCAGGGTCCATAGGAGGACTATCCTCAACTACCACCTATGAAACAGGTACAAGAGGTAATATACAAGGGGGTGGAAATGCCGGTAAGACAAAGCCCCAGTGTGTGACTTGCGGCAGATTTCATTCTGGTATATGTCGGAAACTGACAGGTGGATGCTACCATTGCGGCCAGATGGGCCATATGGCTAGAGAGTGTCCAAAGAAGAAAGAGGGTACAAGTGTGAGACGCAATCCGACGCCGAGGAGTACACCTATTCCAGCTCCACCAGTGAGAACCGTGCCACCACAGGTAGCAGGTACAGGTGCAGTTAGAGGCCGTGGTGCAGGGTCTAGTGGCCGAGGGCCAGGGGCGGTAGGTGGAGATTTGCACTCTCTCAGCAGGATGCTCATGCATCAAATGCAGTTGTGACAGGTACTCTTATTGTCTGCTCTCTTGAAGCACGAGTCTTATTTGATTTCGGATCCACTCATTCCTATGTGTCACATGCATTTGCCTCTAAATTCAACAAAAGTCCATCTAGAATGGAAGAAACAGTACTGGTCTCTATACCAATGGGAGAATCGGTACAAGTAGAATATGTGCATAAGTCTCGCATTGTGGAGGTCGATGGTCATGAGACTGTGGCAGACCATCAGTTGTTGTGTATGGTTGATCTTGACGTGATCCTCGGAATGGATTCGTTCCTGGACTGCAGGGCTAAATGCTTGAAATTCAATATGCCAAACGAGGAGTCCTTTGTGATACGGGGTGACGGAGCTGCATCGTGTCCAAGCTTGATCTCGGCCTTGAAGGCATCCAAATTACTTACAAAGGGATGCAAAGGGTATTTGGCATTCGTCCAAGATACCACGAAAGAAGTACTTTCTCCGACTCAAGTACCTTTAGTGCGAGAGTTTTTGGATGTATTTCCAGAAGAATTGCCGGGGTTGCCGCCCGATCGTGAGATTGAATTTGGAATTAAGCTGCAACCTGGAGCCCAGCCTATCTCCACACCACCTTACCGTATGGCTCCGAAAGAGCTGAAGGAGCTACATACACAATTGCAAGAATTGCTTGACAAGGGTTTTATAAGACCCAGTTTCTCTCCTTGGGGTGCACCGGTCCTATTTGTAAAGAAGAAGGACATATCTTTGCGGTTGTGTATCAATTACCGAAAGTTAAACAAGGTAACGATCCGCAATCAATATCCACTGCCGAGGATAGACGACCTATTTGATCAGTTGCAGGGTGCGAAGCGGTTTTCCAAGATTGATTTGCGATCTGGGTACCATCAGTTAAAGATTCGAGAATCAGACATACCTAAGACCGCATTCCGAACCCGATACGGACATTACGAGTTCTTGGTGATGTCTTTCGGATTAACTAATGCTCCTGCAGCGTTCATGGACCTGATGAATAGGGTCTTTAAACCATTTTTGGACCGATTTATCATTGTCTTCATTGATGACATATTGGTTTATTCAAAGAATTCTGAGGAACATGCTGAACACTTGAGACTAGCCTTACAGAGGTTGAGAGAGGAAAAACTGTATGCCAAGTTCTCTAAGTGCGAATTTTGGCTTGACAGAGTTGCCTTTTTGGGTCACGTGGTATCATCAGAGGGAATCCACGTTGATCCAAGTAAGGTAGAGGCAGTGAAGAATTGGTCCCAGCCTACCTCTGTTACGGAGATTCGCAGTTTCTTGGGTTTGGCAGGATATTATAGAAGATTTGTGCAGGACTTCTCTAAGGTTGCTGCACCTATGACTAGATTGACTCAGAATGGAGTGAAGTTTGTATGGGATAACAAGTGTGAGCAGAGTTTTCAAAAGTTGAAGGACAGCCTCACTGAGCGTGTGAATATGGATATGACTTCCGCATGTGAATAGGATAGACCACTCGCACTGAGCGTGTGGTCAATATGTAAACTTATATATATGTGTGACTGAATACTTGATTGTGTGAAAATACGGCTTTCGCATGTGAATAGGATAGGTCACACGCATTGAGGCGTGTGATCAATATGTATATTTTATGCAGGTGTGTGATTGAATATATATGCTTGACTGTACACAGGGATTCTGCATGTGAATAGGATAGATCACCCGCCTTTAAGCGCGTGATCAATATGTATATTATATGTACGTGTGATTGATTATGTGTATATGTATAGACTGAAGCGGCGTTGAGCGAGCCGTGGATTGTGTGCTACTTAGGTCATCGGATAGGGATGACCATATAAATACTATATTGTTTGTATTAGAAATGGGTAGTTACGCATATATAAGAATGTCAATCAGGGATTAGAGGCTTACAGGATAGGAGAAATCCTACCTCCCGTACTGGTCACGGGCGTCCGGTAGGGGGTCGTGACACCTCTTTTGAGCCGTGAAATTATTCCTTTATTAGTTAGAAGTCCTTATGAACACATGGAGAAGAATTTAGATAAGTGCGAATCTCTAACCTAAACTTCTAAAGGTTCTAAATAGCTCGAAAGTGTGAAAGTCGAATATGAAACATTCTGGACTTTTAGAAAGAGCAAATAGAACGACGTAACGAACTAAATAATTAGTTCTTGGAAATATCTGGAGGGTGCATGGGCATTAGCATGACACGTACATGGTAAATGCTTCTTTACACATTTCTAAATTGCTTAAGTAAATGTGTATAGGGCACCACAGGGTAATTGGAGCTCCAGGCACTCCGAGGACTGATCAGGGGGGCCAACGAGGCGAGGGGCTCTCCCATCCCTGCCCCACAGGGTTGGATGACAACGTGCAAATGTGGTTTTCCTTATTTTATGCAGTTATTATATGAAATGTACTTATCTGAATGAGTTTGCGCTACGTGTGTATGGTTACTAAGTAAATAGTGGAAATGCAAACCAAATATGTGTATATGTGATAATGTGGCTCAATGAGCCTTATGTGTTACCGTGGGTAGGATTGTGTCGTGATTTCAAATGTGAGAGTTCAATAACTTTAGAAACCCATTTAAATTGATTATCGTTGTAAAGGTTTTGACCGTATGGTACATTGAGGAAAATGAACCTAGGTTTTTAATTTTGAGCGAGAGGGTTGCATAATTGAAAAGGGGGAAAAACTAGGCCTAACTAATAAACACGTATAATATTCAGTTAGTTACTAATAGGGTGTCTTTCAAGGTTAAATTGTTAGTTGAACTTGTTAGGTTAGTTCGGGTAGATCGAGTCGATTATCCTGGTCGGACAGACAGGATTTTGTTAACAGTAAGCATGCCATGTAGTGGCCATTACCTTGGTTTAACTGAGGTCAGACAAGTTGCCGGCTATTACTCTAAGCGTGCCTTGGAGTCAGAAAGTTCCTAGTCTGATCAACTAGTTTCGAACCTAAGATTGCCTTCGGGCCAATATTTCTCTTAGCGTAATGCGGGAGACAGAAAGTGAGTGCCTACGTGCACAAGTATGTGTTAACTATGAAACCAAATGATGTATGTTGAGATTGATTTACATGCGGATTAATAAATATGTTAGGAGCATGAATTAGGATTTTACTTGTGAATATGATACATTGATTGCCTGATCATGTTAAAGGCCACAATATAAAATCCGTTTCATGCGTATGTGGTTGTGGTTGCTCCCTTCCCTCAGCTGTAGTGTCACCCGCTGCTACGCCAGGGATGGGGGAGCTTCTCACTGAGTCTTTTCGACTCACCCCCCTGTTTACATGTTTCAGATACAGGTGGTTCAGGCCTCGGGAACACGTCCACTTCTTCTCAAGGAGGCGGACAACTTTGAAGACCGCACGCATAGTCCGCGTGGGTAGCGTATTTTGGTTTATGTAAATAAATTAGTATGTATATGTATATATGACTCCTTTTTGGATGTAGCTTTTGTACATATACAACTGCTGTATATATATGTCGAACTCTAGTATTGTCGGCTTCATACAGATTAAGGTTAGGTCTTGGTATTGGGACTTTAGGCTATGATATAGCATATATCATGTATATATATATGTGACTTCCGCATGCGACTAGGATAGATCACACGCCTTGAGGGGTGTGATCAATATGTAAATTATATATATATATATGAGTGACTGAATATCTGATTGTGTGAAAATATGGCTTCCGCATGTGAATAGGATAGATCACACGCATTGAGTCTTGTGATCAATATGTAAACTATATGCAAGCGTGTGATTGAATATATGTATGACTGTACACAGGATTTCTGCATGTGAATAGGATAGATCACCCGCCCCGAAGCACGTGATCAATATGTATACTATATGTACATGTGAGTGATTATGTGTATATGTATAGACTGAAGCGGCGTTGAACGAGCCGTGGATTGCACGCTACTTAGGTCACCGGATATGGATGACCATAAATACTATATATTGTTTGTATTAGAAATGGGTAGATATAAACATGTGAAAATGTCAATCAGGGATTAGAGGCTTACGGGATAGGAGAAATCCTACTTCCCGTGTCGGTCACGAACTTCCGATAGGGGGTCGTGATAGGACTACTCCTAAATGATATGAGCAAAGGAGGTGCAACTAGAGCTAGCATAATCATGGAGTCATTGAAGGAGCTTATAGAAGATATTTGGACAAATCAAATAGTAATTTGGGCTTCAATTATTTCTATAAACGTCACTTGCACTAAGTGGGCTGAAAATGAAGCTTCACAACACGTATTGGGGTTGGAATCATTAATTTGGAGAGCTTGGATGAAGAACTATACATGTGGAGACTTATTTAAGCCTAAATCTTCTTATTTTGGGCTTAAAATGCTTATTATAATTTGGGTTGATTATTTCTGCGAAAATCATTGTATTTAGGCCCAGTTATTTAATGCTCATTAGTGATTTAAGACACTTATTTCATATTCAATATTTTAATTAGATTGGGCTTAAGTGTTATTGTTAGAGAGATCCAATAGTTTTATTTTAAACATTGTCTTTTGTTTGGGCTTTAGTTGATGTTATGTTAGGTTGGCTCATTAGTTATTTTAGGGTTTCTTTCTCTTGGGGTATAAATACTCCTTTAACTCTTTGGTAATGGAGATTTGTGATTTGGATTTGATAATAGACATTTGAGTTTTTCTTCTTCTTCTTGGATGAAAGAAGAATCCATAGGAGAGGTGCTTATCTTCTTCTATTGCATCAAGAATTAATTCACATCAAGGTAATCCACTTTGTGGCGAATTCATTCTTTATTTTAAATCAACCGATTATTTGCACTTCCAATTGCACTTGTCTTTTGGGGTTTCAATGGGTTGGGGATTTCATTCCGTCTATTTGTTTTGACCTTATTGTGTGTTCGGGGTTTCGGGTTCATTATAACCTTGGGGTTCCACATCACTAAATATATTTTATGGATAGATTTTTTTTTGTCTCCCATAGTGATCATCTTATTAGGAGCAAGCTCAGAAGCACTGTCGGGAACAAAATGTAGGCACTTCATATATTGAAAATTTGAACATAAGGAAACGAAGATCGATAGTGAAACCCAAAAACATTTGTTAGAGACGAAGGATATTAACTGAGGAGTAATAATTTCTAATGATTGGCTCTAACAAAATTCAATTTGTTGCGAAGTGATTCAGAACTACTAGGGTATCAAAGTTGTTGTCGACTATGACAATCAAATTTGTTCCTTGGATGAAAGTTGAGGTTAGGGAAATAAAAGGAACCTAGGGAATAGAAGAGTAGAAAGAAAGATTAGATTGTGCCAGGTTTGTACATGATTAAATAGGGATAGCCTGTATAGACAATGATTTACCTTAATTACTGAGTTAGGTTCTAGTATAAGTAGATAAATATAAGAAACCCAGAGAAGAGCATAGATGAAGATTATAGGCTAGGATTTTTTACCTTTTTAAGGAGGGTATATATACCTTTAGTTGAGGACAAAATGGTAATTTTTCTTAATTGCTGAGTTAGGTTATATATAGACTAGTCCAAAATATATTTAAATAAAGTTGCTAGATATTTGAAACCCCCACATAATTGAAACCATTCATGATTGTTTGAAGGATTTGGATCCTTTGCATGTAAAAAAAAAAATGACAGCGTTTTTTTACATGGCTGTTGAAAAAGCTATAAAAAAGTGCTCTATTCGGTATTACAATTGCCCCAAAATTGTATAATAATTTCAACGGTCAAGATGGGTTCATAAAAAAAATTATTAACTTTGTTTTACGGTCAAGAATTGTAATACCCGAAATATTCAAATTAATTATTATCATCATTATTTAATTTATTTTTCTTTTTGGAAGAAAAATAAATTAAATTAAAAGGGGTTAGAATTAAAAATAAAATGAAGAAGGGAAAGAAATGAGATTTTAAAATTTATTTTTGGACTTAAATGAAAAAGGAAAACAAAAAGGGGGAAGAAAAAGGGGATTTAACCACCTATTTTTAATTTTATTTAATTTAGTAATTGGGGGGGCTTATACGTGACACTACTAGCCACACTAACACACATAACAAAAAAAAATAATGTATAATATATTAAAATGGGGGGCCAACCGTGACCCCCTTTCTATTTCTTTAATATATACAAAACAATTAAAAGAAGAAGAAGCAAGTGACAGAAGTAAAAAACACACGAGCAGAACGCAGAAGCAGCGAGGAAAGAGGCGCACGAAACCGTGAGGGTGAGGGAGAAGGGACACTGTGGTTTGGGCGCCGGAATCTCGCCGGAAAACGTGCTCCGACGCCGGCGACGGTGACCGCGACGGATGTGTATATATATATATATATGACTTTCGCATGTGACTAGGATAGATCACACGCCTTGAGGGGTGTGATCAATATGTAAATTATATATATGTGTGACTGAATACCTGATTGTATGAAAATATGGCTTCCGCATGTGAATAGGATAGATCACACGCATTGAGGGGTGTGATCAATATGTAAACTATATGCAAGCGTGTGATTGAATATATGTATGACTGTACACAGGATTTCTGCATGTGAATAGGATAGATCACCCGCCTTGAAGCACGTGATCAATATGTATACTATATGTACGTGTGAGTGTTTATGTGTATGCGTCGAGCGAGCCGTGGATTGCACGGTACTTAGGTCACCGGATATGGATGGCCATAAACATTATATACTGTTTGTATTAGAAACGGGTAGTTATGTACATATAAATGTCAATCAGGGATTAGAGGCTTGCGGGATAGGAGAAATCCTACATCCCGTGCCAGTCACGGACGTCCGATAGGGGGTCGTGACAAGAATATTTGAGAATAAAAGTATTTTCTTCAAGTAAAATTAATGGCCGTCGGAAATATATAGTTGAAATTACCTAGTATTCTTGTAGTGTAAATATAAGCAAGCATGTGTCTCTAACAAAATTTTAAACTTTAACTTGTCACGTTAAAAGCATAAGGGATTAAACCTCCAACTAATAAATATTTTAAGCTATGACATATGATTTAATGTCATTTATGATCATAATAATATATAGCTAAAAATGAAATATATTTTAGCAAAAAAAAAAAAGAATGTATCCACATTCATATGATTACATCACACTTGCTTTAACTAGTAAAATAAATGAAAAAAAAAACATTCAAATTCTCATAATTATAAATGTAAATGATAATTTTCTTATATTATTAATTATAGCTTGAAACAAGTTGTAATGAGTACCCATAGAACACATTTTGAAATAATCATGCTCTAACAAAATTTGTTGGAGAGATGAAGATCTATAGTGAAACCCAAAAACATTTGTTGGAGAGAAAGTATATTACCTGAGGTGTAGAAATTTCTAATGATCAGCTCTAACAAAATTCAATTTCTTGCGAAGAGAGTCAGATATATTAGGGTGTCAGAGATCTTGGTGTGGACTGTGACAATCAAATTTGTTCTACGGACGAAATTGAGGTTAGGGAATTAGAAGGGATAAAGGGAATTGAAGAGTAGAGAGAAAGATTAGATTGAGACCAGGTTTGTACCTGATTAATTAAAGTGGGCTAGCTTGTTGTCACGACCCCCGTTTAAAAGACCGTGACCGGCACAGACACAGGGAATACCCCTCTGCCTGTAAGCCTTATCACATAATTGACAAAATAGCTATTATTGAAAAATACATTCACATGCATTATAATACTATGGCTACACTGAAATGGTGGCCTATCCTAGGCAAGCAAATCCATTGCTAGTGCCGCTTCAGGATATAGATATAGGAAAACACACATAATATATAACCTGTGTACTGGCTACACATCCGAAGATGCTGCCTATCCTATTCACATGCAACAGATATATGTGTGTGTATATATATATATATATATTGAAACAAGTTTTCCCTGCATCATAATCTAAAGGATCTTGATCTTTAAGGTGTGTGAGGCTGATAGTTCTAGATTTAGTGATACAATAAGTTGGGTATGTCGACCCTTTACTTTATGATACATGATAAAGTAAATTAAATTAAAATTTACAATTTATTCACCCACATGAACAAGTTGTGGGTCTTGGAAAGTTTTGTTCGTTCCTCGCTCCACCTAAACTTCTTCCACCTGTACTTAACCTGTCTCTGTGTAGTAAAATGAGGTGTGAGTCTTAACCACGCGACTCAGTGAGGACTCTCCCATCACCGGTGCAAGGCGGGCACCATAGCACTGGGAATGGGAGTCATACACAACCACATGCAAAAACAACTAGTTACTATTAATTAGCATACACTCTTGGTGACCACACAACAACAGAAATTTCACACAATCACTCACATGCATTTAACAGATACAAGCATGCAGCAGTTTATTCCACGTCATCGATCAGCAAGTAAACATGTAACATATAGTGCCGGCTCTTACTTACCGGTCTTCTCACGTTCAGCATGTTTGAATCAATCAAGACGTTGTGATGACGTAATCCTGTACGTCACCACTACGATGCACAATCAGCATTTATATGCAAACACAGACCATTTGTACATACACACAGATACTATAGCATACATCTACTTAATATCCCCACTCTGGGGTATCTACTAGCCACTGCGTGGCTTTTCTACTTCGAACTCGTGCACTCGGGTTACTGGCCACCACGTGGCAAAGCATACTTAACCCATTCGATCACTTGGGTACTGGTCACCTCGTGACAATTCTGTTAATCAAACAATACTTAACCCATTCACTTGGGTACTCGTCACCTCGTGACAATTCTATTAATCAAACACAATCAACTTCTATCTATCGAACAACTGATACGTAGCCACCACGTGGCACATCCAGACCCATAGCTGCGGGGAAATAGCTTGAGCCCACTCGTCCATTACCCAACCAGGCCACATGGCGGGCACGGCACGGCGTCTCAAAGCATGGCCACTGACACACCCTGGACCAACTCCACAAGATGATTTCTCTTTTACTAGGTTAGGCTCACGGTTCACTTGTAGGTTCCTCCCGTGTCTCCTTACTTTAGTCTCACATATTAATAGGATTCCTTGTATCTTTCCCGAAGGATCAACAATTCTTCTCCTTGTTAATATGGATGAGTATCATTAACAGGATATAACTCATATTCCCGTCCAGATGCACTCTTTGAGCCTCAAGCTATCGTCATAGCAATATAAAACCTTTCTGACCCTATTGCCAGGATAGGCCAATGGCCATCGTCATGGTGATAATAAAACTGAGGTCTCAAGTTCCATCTGACGTTGTTCTAGTCGATGTCTCACATTGCTAGCATAACCAAATCCGAAACCCACCAATAACTCCCTTTACATGATTATAATTTAAGTCACCGTCGTGACGAGTTTTCAAAATAAAAGCTTAGTCCTTCCGTACAAGGACTCTTGCAACCGTCGTGGGAAAAGATTTAATAAAATACTCATCATGCCTCCGGAGTGTATGAGTTGGATTTGTAACACACCAATCATAGCAAACAATTACACTCTACTCCTATGTCTTCCTATCCAAGCTATTTTCCACAACCTATTTTCTAGTTCCTTTATTCTTTTAGCATTCTATACCTCTAGCTAACACATACCAGACAAGCAGAGAATATACATACTCATGTAATCCACATAAGCATACAACCCTAGGAGCAGAGATGGAAGAACCCTCACCTTGGCCAACCTTCCATGCAATCCTCTCCTTTTACTCAAGTCTCCTCGGAGTTCCAGTTGCACTCAATCGTGTGTCGTTGTTCCTATAAGAACAACATTTACTTCATTAAGGTTATTACTTAGCTTAACTTGTTATTTATCTCTCCATTACCCTCACGTGTAGTCCATGGTTGCCACAGAGTCAAGCTCTTAGTCTTATCGGACTTTTCTATCCCGACTTATGCATATCCTTCCTCGGACACTTGACTTACTCGCACATAACACTCTACTTGAGTATCACATACTTGGATTTGAGTATTAGACATCTATCTAACTTGTATTCGCATCTAAGGAAGCTTATCTAGCTTGGTTGGAAGGAATCCCAATTTTAGGAAGGTCTAAGTATTTTGAATCAACTTGTGTTCCTACTAGGGTTCTAAGAAATCTAGTTTCTAAACCTCAATATACCTCAAATTTATTCCACTTAAGATTTCCTAATAATTATGAAGGAAAGAGGTTGAAATTTTAGAAATTGAATTTCATTGTTCCGCAAGCTTCCACTCTTGAGAAACAAGAAGGTATTTAAAATAAATCTTGATGCTTGATAGCATATTTTGAATTTTTTTTAGGGTGTTTAAGATTGAAAAGAAGAGGTTTGGAACTCTCAACGTCACCCTTAAAGCACATTTGGGCAAACCGAGCAGGGACACGGCATGTTAATGCCAAGGTCCGGCCTTACTAACCTCGGGCCAGCTCTTCACGGGTCTTGTTCAGCTAATATTTCCACAATATAATTTCAATAGGACCAATCCAAGCCTATTTACTCAAATCCAAGGTCAATTCATAAGCTATCAACGATTTACCCAATTTGGAAATAATTATAATTTCAACCCCAAATCCTTCCAAATTCGAATTTGGCTAAATCTGAAGATATAATCTCGATTCCTACCCCGACTAAGTGTTCAAGAACACTTTCTAGGTCTCAATCTACCCGCGATACAACTCAATCGAAGGTGGATTGAAGAAATCCCTAAAAATGAAGAAATTGAGGGTTTCGAATGAAATTGGGGTTACCAACCTTTGATTCGATTGGTGGGAGGTGTGGAAGATGTTGTAGTCGATTGAAATTTCAAAGAATTCTCGGTTCCTTTCCGGTTTCCCTTAACCTTCATACTTTTCCTATATTCTTTTTAAGGTTTTAATTCCTAGCCCCAGAATTAATCATTCTTAAATCCTCGAAATTTTAAATAAATCATTATTTAATCCTCGAAATTTTCCGAGGTATTACATTCTTCCCCCCTTAAGAAATTCGGTTGCCGAATTTCATCTCCTTCGTGGGGTTGTTGGCTTGTTGCCATCCCTTGCCTTAATTTCCTCTATGGTTTCCCTCAATGTGTAAGTTTTACCGTTCTATCCTACGGTTCATGTTTCTTTCCTAGAGGCTGAAGGTCTCTATCTAGTTTCTACATATTCTTTCTATGATCGTTTGTATTTCTAGTTTAATAGTTAACAACCCCTCCTCGATGTGTTAACCGACAAACTCCTTCTGCTGTCGTATCCTTCCCCGAGGATACCTAACTTTCCTAGTTTCTATTTACTTTGTTCTTACTAATTTTGCAATGGAGTGTCTGGCACGTACCACATGCCATGCTCCAATTTAGTTCTCCGAGGAGTTAACTATTGCATTCTCTAGTGAGGCTTACCTTGACTCAATCTGCTTGTCCGACTAGCTACCTTTGTAGGGACTTCTTATATCCGTCTTGGAACACGCCAAGACACTAGGTATTTGCATAGCACATTAGGTTCTATTTCTATAAACTCTAACTGACGAAGTACTCCCTTCTATCGGAGTCCCCGCACTTAAACATCTTCTACTACCAAGTAGCTACCCTTCTGCCGGTATTCCCCCAGTATATTCTTTGTAAACGACTTCTCCAGAAAAGTCCGTTTACATTTTAATACACCCTCTACTCTACATCTAGACTTACCGCTTACACGGCATACACCCTACGTAGGTGTTTATACTCTGTGCCATCAGTGTACCCAACCCTTCCGAGGTTGTTACACTCACTACCGACTCGGTTTACCCTACTCATGTCCTAACGAGGCTAAATACCATGACACTAGCACAACTATGTATTGCACTTACCGTTTCTCCACCAAACGGTAAAGGATCTTACATTTATGACTCGTGTTTCCCTTTCTTTTCCGGACTTCTACACTTACGCTTAGTGGTTTCCATAACCACTTCAGGTTACCCTCTGCCGACATCCTATGTTTGACTGACTTAGACTCTTCTCTGACTACTACTCGTAGTCATTTCTATTTATAATGGAGACTCACCAGTCTCCTCCTTACCATCATACTCAATACTCTGCCTCAGGCTCTGTTAGGTCTTCACACTCGAAGACCTCGCTTAACATGACTATGATTGTGGATCTATACCATCCTCATGTTAGTGCACTTAGAGTTGCACATCCTATGCTAACTCTACTCATTCGGTTTCCGTTGGCTTTTACCCCAACTTGGCCAACTCGGACTCCTCAACTCACTTAAATCTTGTATTCCTACTTAGAATACTTGATCCATTAACTCCTGCATGAACCTTTCCAGACATGCTCTACTCCCCATGACCAAACGGGATCCGCTCCCACGGTTTGACTCTTTCCTTTCTTACGGTGTTGCATATGTTCACGAACATATACTGCCTCTTGCAAGTGTGTTACCCATTGGGTTCCCATTGCCCCTAACGGTAGCATACCTATTTAATCATTTTGGTTTGCATACCTAGATGCTTACCCGACTCCATTCCCGTATTCACACTTTTCTTTTCCATTTCGTACCTATGTGGTACTCTTTCTTCGAGTATTTCTCAATACTCGTTACTCACTAAATTCTCCTTCTCGATTAACCGTCCTTATGGTTAATTTTCCCTTTATGGCACTCACGTGGCCATTTATACGTTTGGTTTGTCCACTCAGTCTCCACCCATACACGGGTTTCAGACTAACGGATTTACGGTTCACCAACCTGTGGAACTAGCTTACCTAGCTATGTCCACTACAATATGTGTACTATACATACACTTACGGTAGTAGTTGGTTCTCCACCACCTACTTGACTCTTATCCTATGGGATCTTATAGGCTTCCGCTCTTCCCCCTTATGGGACTACTTATCCCTGTCTACTTTCTTTCCCCTCGGGCCTCCACGAGTCCCTTTGGGGTTTATCTCACACGTTATCTCGTTCAAGATCTATCTATCGCAATAGCACTCATTTTCTTATCTCTGGACTGTACCCGAAGGTCTACCCCCATTTCCACTTCTAGACCTGCTCCGGTATAATGCTTTCGGGTCCATAATCACCCTATGGCACCCTTAATTGGTAACCCTTAGGTTTACTTGTATACTCCCTTAGCACCTTAACACTTTCTAGTGCTTTTCGATGTCTACTTAACTTTAATCACTCCAAGCGAGTGATTTCTCAACTACATCTACCATCCTTATACAACTTACCTGTAAAAAGACTATTGTTTGGTAGGGTATTGGTCACATGAGTAAGTTTTCTTAGGCATCCCTGCGGTTTTAAAAATTAATTCAAGTTTATTTCTTAGAAAATGACGCCTAAGGTTTTCGTAAATGGTTAGGGTTTAACCAATTGGAATGACACAAATTGAGAAAGAGTTTTCATGAAAATTTGCCTTCCAATGGTTATCCCTAGTATTTTCAAGAAAAGTTTGAGGGTCTTTCAGAATCTCTCATTCGGAAAGACCAAAAAGATTTTTACAAAAAATTTTTTTCATGTGATCAATATCCTATTCTTTATGCTCTTCCTTAAGCAACCCAAGAGAGTTTGGTTGGGCTTAATCCCTTTTCTTCCCCCTTGTTTGCTTAAGGAACTAGCAGTTCATGGACCGAGCGCAGGGTTGGACTAGGCTCCTTCCCTGTGCCCGTCCATTTACTCTGTTTCCTGCTCGGCATATGGTCACGCTCTACTCGTTTACATATGCCTCTACTTCTTGACATCTATCTCTATGGCATATGGTTCGGCCACTTTACCCTTCCATATACCGTATCTTGATTTTCTAGTCCGTAGACTTCTACTTCTATGCTGTGGCATACACCACCTCTTTTCTATTTACTTTCTAGGAAGGACAACTCACTTCCTTCAGCCATAGCATACTGCATAGTCGTGACCCATTCACGTGGTCATCCTCATGTCTGTCTCATGCCTCATGGCCCTGTTTATTCTTATCTGTAAACTTTTCATTTCAATCACCCCGTGGGCTTACTTTCTTTTCTACACGCCTAGCGTGTCTTTTCTTTCACTGTACAACCCATTCCTAGCCTAAACTACCATTCACTGCATATTTCTATTCTACTTGCATTCAATACTATAATCAAACAGCTTGTGCCTATACCATAGCACACAACGCGCCGCTAACAAAGCAGACACATTGTCTTATTTAACACTAGCAACAATCACGCATTGTAGCGCATTCCTGCCTACAATTCAACCAAATGTATCTGTGTCTAGGCAGCATCCTCCATGATGTCTCCTTTCCCTATTATGGCGTCCTAAGGTTCCCGGGGTCACTGCCACCCCACCTTACGACTTAGTGCTCATATGCACTTGTGCAATCTACAGGTCATATGCTTTGCATAGAGTTTCACATAAAAATTCTACGTCTAAAGCAATGACTCGAAAGAATTTATGACTCAACATCCTGAGCAACCTCACAAGTGCCCGTCGGATCCACCGTTACGTCCGGATTCTAATTGGATAGCCCAACTGACACCCGAGACTACTAGTTAGCTTCACACCCTTAAAGAACAACCTGCTTCTGATACCAAGTTTGCCACGACCCCGTTTAAAGGACCGTGACCGACACAGACACAGGGAATACCCCTCTGCCTGTAAGCCTTATCACCTAATTGACAGAATAGCTATTATTGAAAAATACATTCACATGCATTATAATACCATGGCTACACCGAAATGGTGGCCTATCCTAGGCAAGCAAATCCACGGCCAGTGCCACTTCAGGATATAGATATAGGAAAACACACATAATATATAAGATGTGTACCGGCTACACATCCGAAGATGCTGCCTATCCTATTTACATGCAACAGATATATGTATATATATATATATATTTGGAAACAAGTTTTCCCTGCATCGTAATCTAACGGATCCTGATCTTTAAGGTGTGTGAGGCTGACAGTTCTAGATTTAGTGATACAATAAGTTGGGTACGTCTACCCATTACTTTATAATACATGATAAAGCAAATTAAATTAAAATTTACAATTTATTCACCCACATGAACAAGTTGTGGGTCTTGGAAAGTTTTGTTCGTTCCTCGCTCCACCGAGACTTCTTTTACCTGTACTTAACCTGTCTCTGTGTAGTAAAATGAGATGTGAGTCTTAACCACGCGACTCAGTGAGGACTGTCCCATCACCGGCGCATGGCGGGCACCATAGCGCTGAGAATGGGAGTCATACACAACCACATACAAAAACAACTAGTTACTATTAATTAGCATACACTCTTGGTGACCACACAACAACAGAAATTTTACACAATCACTCACATGCATTTAACAGATACAAGCATTCAGCAGTTTATTCCACGTCATCGATCAGCAAGTAAACATGTAACATATAGTCCCGACTCTTACTTACCGGTCTTCTCACGTTCAGCAAGTTTGAATCAAACAAGAAGTTGTGATGACGTAATCCTGTACGTCACCACTACGATGCACAATCAGCATTTATATGCAAACACAGACAATTTGTACATACACACAGATACTATAACATACATCTACTTAATTCCCTAACTCTGGGGTATCTACTAGCCACTGCGTGGCTTTTCTACATCGAACTCGTGCACTCAGGTTACTGGCCACCACGTGGCAAAGCATACTTAACCCATTCGATCACTTGGGTACTGGTCACCTCGTGACAATTCTGTTAATCAAACAATACTTAACCCATTCACTTGGGTACTCGTCACCTCGTGACAATTCTATTAAACAAACACAATCAACTTCTATCTATCAAACAACTGATACGTAGCCACCACGTGGCACGTCCTGACCCCTTGCTGTGGGGCAATAGCTTGAGCCCACTCATCCATTACCCAACCAGGCCACATGGCGGGAACGGCACGACGTCTCGAAGCATGGCCACTGACACACCCTGGACCAACTCCACAGGATGATTTCTCTTTTACTAGGTTAGGCTCACGGTTCACCTGTAGGTTCATCCCGTGTCTCCTTACCTTAGTCTCACATATTAATAGGATTCTTTGTATCTTTCTTGAAGGATCAACAATTCTTCTCCTTGTTAATATGGAGGAGTATCATTAACAGGATATAACTCATATACCCGTCCAGATGCACTCTCTGAGCCTCAAGCTATCGTCATAGCAATATAAAACCTTTCTGACCCTATTGCCAGGATAGGGCAATGACCATCGTCATGGTAATAATAAAACTGAGGTCTCAAGTGCCATCTGACGTTGTTCTAGTCGATGTCTCACATCGCTAGCATAACCAAATCCGAAACCCACCAATAACTCCCTTTGCATGATTATAATTTAAGTTACCCTCGTGACGAGTTTTCAAAATAAAAGCTTAGTCCTTCCGTACAAGGACTCTTGCCACCATCGTGGGAAATGATTTAATAAAATACTCATCATGCCTCCGGAGTGTATGAGTTGGATTTGTAACACACCAATCATAGCAAACAATTACACTCTACTCCAATGTCTTCCTATCCAAGCTATTTTCCACAACTTATTTTCTAGTTCTTTTGTTCTTTTAGCTTTCTATACCTCTAGCTAATACATATCAGACAAGCAGAGAATATACATACTCATGTAATCCACATAATCACACAACCCTAGGAGCAGAGATGGAAGAACCCTCACCTTGACCAACCTTCCATGCAATCCTCTCCTTTAACTTAAGTCTCCTCAGAGTTCCTGTTCCACTCAATCGTGTGTCGTTGTTCTTATAAGAACAACATTTACTTCATTAAGGTTATTACTTAGCTTAACTTGTTATTTATCTCTCCATTACCCTCACGTGTAGTCCATGGTTGTCACAGAGTCAAGCTCTTAGTCTTATCAGACTTCTCTATCCCGACTTATGCGTATCCTTCCTCGGACACTTGACTTACTCGAATATAACACTCTACTTGAGTATTTCATATACTTCGATTTGAGTATTAGACCTCTATCTAACTTGTATTCGCATATAAGGAAGCTTATCTAGCTTGGTTGGAAGGAATCCGAATTTTAGGAAGGTCTAAGTATTTTGAATCAACTTGTGTTCCTACTAGGGTTCTAAGAAATCTAGTTTCTAAACCTCAATTTACCTCCAATTTATTCCACTTAAGATTTCCTAATAATTATGAAGGAAAGAGGTTGAAATTTTAGAAATTGAATTTCATTGTTCCGCAAGCTTCCACTCTTGAGAAACGAGAAGGTATTTAAAATAATTCTTGATGCTTGATAGCATATTTAGAATTTTTCTAGGGTGTTTAAGATTGAAAAGAAGAGGTTTGGAACTCTCAACGTCACCCTTAAAGTACATTTGGGCAAACCAAGCAGGGACCCGGCATGTTAATGCCAAGGTTCGGCGTTACTAACCTCGGGCCAGCTCTTCACGGGTCTTATTCAACTAATATTTCCACAATATAATTTCAGTAGGACCAATCCAAGCCTATTTACTCAAATCCAAGGTCAATTCCTATGCTATCAACAATTTCCCCAATTTGGAAATAATTATAATTTCAACCCCAAATCCTTCCAAATTTGAATTTGGCTAAATCCGAAGATATAATCTCGTTTCCTACCCCGACTAAGTGTTCAAGAACACTTTCTAGGTCTCAGTCTACCCTCGAAACAACTCAATCAAAGGTGGATTGAAGAAATCCCTAAAAATGGAGCAATTGAGGGTTTCGAATGAAATTGGGGTTACCAACCTTTTATTCGATTGGTGCGAGGTGTGGAAGATGTTGTAGTCGAGCTCCGGTGAGCTTTTCCGGCGTCGGACCGCTCTCTCCGGCGACTTTTCCGACGGATTCCATCTCTTCCCCTTCTTCTTCCTCCACGCCATCCTCCCTCTCTCTCTCTCTAGCTCACTACTTCTCTCTCTTCTTTCTCGTGCCCCCCTCTCTCTTTTCTTTTCTTTTTATTTCTTTTACTTCTTCCTTTCTTATTCCTTTTATTTCTAAGTCCACGCACCCCACTTTTTTTAAAAAATAATTAATATAATTATAATAATTAAATAAACAAATAATAAATGAATAAATAAATATAATTAAAAAAATAAATGATTTAATAATTAAATAAATAATAACTAATATGTATTTTAAATTTAATCCATTTCCCTATTAAATTCAGGTTTCCAATTCTTTAGGTACCGAATTAAATCCTAAAAATTATTTTCTACTTCTTTTCTTTCCCTTTTATTTTATTTTAATTTAGTTCCCACTCCTATTTATTTTAGGTTTCTAATTTCGTAGGTCCTGAATTAATTTCGAAAAAGTATTCTACTCCTTTCTTTCACCGTTTATATTACTTGAAATTTCGAAGAATTGTCGGTTCCTTTCCGGTTTCCATTAACCTTCATACTTTTCCTATATTCTTTTTAAGGTTTTAATTCCTAGCTCCAGAATAAATCATTCTTAAATCCTCGAATTTTTAAATAAATCATTATTTAATCCTCGAAATTTTTCTGGGGTATTACACTTGTACAGATAATGGTTTAACTTAATTCCTGAGTTAGGTTCCAGTATAGTTAGAAAAATATATGAGTCCCAGAGAACAGAAGAGTTGAAGATTATATGCTATGATTTTTTACCTTGTTAAGGAGGGTATATATACCTCAGGTCGAGGACAAAATGGTAATTTTTCTTAATTGCTGAGTTAGGGTATGGACTAGTCCAAAATATATTTAAATCAAGTTGCTATAAGGTAATGGTTCCTTTTCATGTAAAAAACCGTGACAACGTTATGTGAGAAGAGAGATAAACACAAAATTAATTGAGTGGTAGGCCTTATATATTTATAATGGAAACCATATGTGAATGGTATATTTTCTTTTTCTTTTTTTTTTGATGGGGTGAATGGTATATTTTCATTGTGTATTTATCTTTCTCTTCACATATAATCACATGACACAATTATATTATTTTCTTGCATGAGAGAATCTTTATTAATTGTTAATTTTTTTTTTGTAATTTGAACTTTTTAATTACTATCTATCAAATTCAATTTTGGTTAAAGATATTGGCCACGAAAAATAAACACGTGTCTCTAACAAAATTTCAAACTTTAATTTGTCATATTAGAAGCATAAGGGATTAGTTTATTTCAGGACACCTAACCTCCAACTAATAAATAGTTTAAGTTATGACATATAATTTATTGTCTTTTAGGATCATAATAATATATAGCTAAAATTGTTATCTATTTTTGGAAAAAAAAAATTAAAATAAATGAATCCAATATATATATATATATATATATATATATGTATACATATATATATATATCACATTTAACTGGAAATAAAAAAAATCAAATTCTCATAATTAAAATTATAAATGATAATTTTCTTATATTATTAATTAAAGCTTGAAACAAGCCGAAATGAGTACCCATAGAACACATTTTGAAATAATCATGCGCCATTTAATCAGAACAAGTGCTTACATAATTTTTTTCATTATAACTTTACAAACAAAATGTGCAAAGGATTCTTTTATATTGCATTTTTTCTAGTTTTATAAAAGTAAAAACTTGCATATTACATTTTTTTAGGGAACGAAGACGGTACTTGGGAGACTTTATTCAATGAAAATCAAAACGGACGATGTCCGAAATAAAACGAGGGATACAACTAGTCCACCAATTATTGCGTTTATAGTCTGTTGCAAAATAAACTGAATAATGGGCAGCATTATTACATGCTCTAGGCACCCAAGGGAAACGAAAACGATTAAAACGATTACTAGATATAACCATTTTCCTTTTTTGGGTATCAACTATAAGTAGGTGATTAGAACGGACATAGGGTAGAGCAGAGTGGAAGATGAGGGGCTAGTTTTTTATGTGATTTCTTTGATCACTTAATTACTGAGTCGGATTTTATCTTATGGACTACTCAAAAAAAAATATTTTTATCAAATGGCTAGATTTTTTTTTGTCTCTCATAGGGATCCTCTTATTAGGAGCGAGTTGAAAAGCACAGTTGGGAACTAAATGTAGGAACCTCTTCCATAAAAAAATTGAGCATGAGGAGACAAAGATCTATAGTGAAACCCAAAAACATTTGTTGGAGAGAAAGGATATTACCTGAGGAGTAATAATTTCTAATGATTGGCTCTAACAAAATTCAATTTTTGAGGCGAGAGTCAGATCTACTAGGGTGTCAGAGATCTTGTTGTGGACGATGACAATCAAATTTGTTCCACGGACGAAAGTTGAGGTTAGGGAAATAGAAGAGTAGAACGAAAGACTGAGGCTAGGTTTGTACCTAATTAATTAAAGAGGGCTAGCTTGTATAGACAATGGTTTACTTTAATTACTGAGTTAGGTTCCAATATAGGTAGAGAAATATAAGAGACCCAGAGAAGAGAAGAATAAAGATTATACGCTAGGGTTTTTTTTACCTTGTTGAAGAGGGTATATATAGACTAAGACTAAATATATTTAAATCAAGTTGCTAGATATTTAAAAACCCCAAATGGTTGAAACTATTCATGATTATTAGAAGGATTTGGATCGTTTTCATGTAAAAAAACTAAGACAGTGTTATGTGAGAAGAGAGATAGACACAAAATTAATTGAGTGGTAGGCCTTATATATATATATATATAATGGAAACCATATTTGAATGTTATATTTTCATTGTGTATTTATCTTTCTCTTCACATGAAACAATTATATTATTTTCTTACATGACAGCGTTAATTTTTTTTTTTTTTGTAATTTGAACTTTTTAATTATTACCTATCAAATGCAATTTTGCTTAACCATATTGGCCACGAAAATGGTATTTTTCATATATTATTAATTAAAGCATGAAACAAGTTGTAATGAGTACCCATAGAACACATTTTGAAATAATAACATGCCGTTGAATCAGAATAAGGCCTTACATAAATTTTTATAATTATAACTTTACAAGCAAAATGTGCAATGGCTTTTTTTATATTACATTTTTTCTACTTTTATAAAAGTGAAAACTTCTTTCATATTACATTTTTTTAGGGAACCAGGACGGTACCTGGGAGACTTTAATCAATGAAAATCAAAACAAACGACATCCAAAATAAAATGAGGAATACAACTAGTCCACCAATTATTGTGGTTATAGTCTTTTGCAAAAGAAACTAAATAATGGGCAGCATTATTACATGCTCTAGGCAACAAAAAAAAAATCGAAAACTATTAAAATGCTAACTAGATGTTTTTCCTTATATGGGTATGGACAATGAGTAGGTGATTAGAACGACACAGGGAAGAGCAGATTTTAGCTTATGGAGTACTCAAAAATATATTTGTATCAAAATAGCTAGATTTGTTTTTGTCTCCCATAGTGTAAGTATATGGGCCAGTGCACCCTTGGTGGATTGGACCCAAGCCCAAATTGGAGAAGACCAAATAGGGCCATTATTATAAATAACAAAAAGCTGTGGGTTATGGCAGTAATTAACTCCTTTTATTGTTTTGATTTAAATTATTGTGGGAACAGTTATTTGGTGAATAACGTGAAAGTGGGGAGTGGTTCCATATTTCATGACACACAATATTCTGAAGAGATTTATAATTTCTTCTGCTTCCTCAATCTCTGCTTGCTCTACTCAAGTTCATTTGCTGTGTGACATACTCGGAGTCCATCCCGGTGACCGGAGTGTGCGTGGGTACCTGGAAATAGAGTCGGAGTCGGATTCTTCACAGGTACTCCCGAATCCTAACAGTGGTATCAGAGGCAGGTTACTTCGGCTGCATAAATGATTTTGTTTGTAATCATATGTTTATTAAACTACATGTGTGCCATCCTCCATGAACATATATATATATATATATGTATGCTTCTGTGAACACTGAGTATGTAAAAGCTGCAATGTTAGCCTTCGAAATTTAACCCAATGAATAGAGGATAAAAAATAGAGAAGATCCATATATAATTTGTGACAAACGGACTTCGAATGATAAAATTATCAAGGATCGAAATTTGGGTTCGAAACTTGGGTTAGTGAAAATTAATGTTTTAGGCTTCGAAATTGTTCCCATTGCGTAGAGCGCGAAAAATCGATATAAAATTTGCATGAAACGGACTCCGAACGGCATCGAAACGATGATCGAAATTTCGGGTTTGAAATTTGGGTTTCCGAAAACTACAATTTTAGGCTTCGAAAATGCTCCCATTGTGTAGAGGACGAAAAAACGTGCGAAATCGACATAAAATTTGTAGAAAACGGAGTTCGGACGGCTGAGATATAGATGTCCGAAGTTTTCCGGTGAGCACCACCGTTTTCCGGTCACCGGATTCTGGAAAACGGAGGCCAAAGGTTGAAGATGAAGACGACGGTTATTGCGGCGGTTGAGAAACTGCTGCATGAGAGTACCAGCACTTTCCGAAACTGTCGCTAAAAAACCGCTGGAATTAATAATTTAAAAAAAAAGGGGGGAAAAGGTGCCAGAACTGCCACGTGGCGCGTGTAGCCACGTGGCATACCAGTCCGGCGCGTGGGCCACACCGCCGGACTGCTGCCGACATGCCGTAGCCGGTGGGGCGGCGCGTGTCGCCGCCGGCGGCCGGCAAGGCGGCGCGTGGGCCCCACTCAAAAAAAAAATTTTAACTTCTAGGGCCACGTACAGGAGCATTAGAGTTCCGATGTAGGTGCCGTCTGTTTCTTCTTGGAAGTGTTTTTGGGTCCATTTTTTTTATTTCCGTGATATTGTGCTCATTTTTTTTATTTTTTTATGCGAAAAGAAATAAAAAATTAGCACAAATGTAAGAGTAATTAATTCTCTTTGTTTTCTAGGAAAACAATGAAGCAAGAGGCTTCAAGCAGTTCAGAAATCACCTCTTATTCCTCTGTGGAATATTTGTATGTGGATGATGATCCATTCTTCATACCAGAGGAGGACCCAGAGGAGGACCCTGAAGAGGATCCTGAGGAACTTCCAGAGCAAGATGTGACAGATGTGACAGGGTCGGCACCTACATCGGAAAACTTATTTCCGGTGGATCCCATTGAGTTGGATCAAGAACTCACAATACCCGACTCCAACATGGAGGAGGAGCAAGAAGTGGATCAACCTCTTACCCCTTCCATAGCTATGGATATAGCTGAAAGGGATGTAGTGCGCCTGAACAAACCCACTGACGTTGAGGAAATTCTAGTAGAATATGTAAACAATATGACTGACAAGAAAACCACAAAGTTCTACGTTAGAGTCATATTGGAATACGTAAGGGCAGCGAGACTGCGTAAGAGGCCCGGAGGTTGCGTCCTAGAAAAAGATTACTGGCTAATGAAATTAGAAGACGCTATGTCCGAGCGAGAAGTGCCAGTAGGAAAAGAAGATTACTATGATTTTTTGATGTTTGAAGCTTTTAAGTTCCTGTATTTTCATCTGTAAATGATTATTTTTTTTGGGATGTTATTGTTATTGAACATGATATTCATGCTTTTCTGAATTTTTTAGTTAATGAACATTTTAATTTTATTTAATGAAATTATTGAGAATTACATGTTCATATGCATGAATTTATGTATACTTTTTGTAAGTGGGAGTTTTTAGAAGATGAGACTTCTAAGAGTCGTAATTTAATAAAAGCACTTATATAGAATTCTTGATAAGATATAATGATTATTGCTTGTATCTGTGTGATGGGAGATACAAACGTATGCTCTTGATCATTGAACTTGAAATATCATTGTTTTCTACTCAAGAATAATATAAGGGCATGGCATTGTATACTTTATGTGCTACATATAACCAAACTAAAATGTTCTTTGGTACGTGTCTCTGTTAGAGAGATCGTTGAATAATGTGGGATCGATTTGTCACAGAATTAAGAATGGCATCAAAGAACATAATAGCTGAGCTAAACAAGGGGGATAAGCTTAACGGGGAGAATTGGGACATATGGCATCGTAAAGTTCAATACATCTTGGAGGAACAAGATGCAATTGAACCTCTTACCGCGGTCTTGGTTGAACCTGAGATTGGGAATACGGCCCAACACAGGAGGGACCAAGAAGCATACCAGGTTTGGAAAAGAAAAAATAGCATTGCGAGAATTACCCTGTTGAGTGCAATGGCTGATGATCTGATGTGTGAGTTTGAGAGTCACAAAACCGCACAAGCTATGTGGATAGCTTTGAAAGACAAGTTTGGTGGTACCTCCACCTCCAAACTGAGAAGGTTGACGATTAAGTTCGATACCTATAAACTCAAGCCTAACACTCCAATTAAACAACATCTAAGAGAGATGGCCAACATGATCAGGGAACTGAAAGAAGCTGGACACACACTGTCTGATGAACAGCAAGTACAAGCAGTTATCAGATCGCTCCCTGGGAGTTGGGAGCACATGAAGGTGAATTTGACCCACAATGAGAACATCACTACTTTCAGTGATGTAGCCAAGCACATGGAGCTGGAAGATGAACGCTTGGAGGCTTATAAATCATCTGGGCAAGCCTATTACACTGAGGCTGCAAGTACTTCTCAAGCAAAGCCCAATTCCAAGAAGGGCAAATTTTTCCAGAGAAAAGGGAAGAAGGGTGGTTTTCAACCCAAGAAAGGCAAGAAACAATTCAAGAAAAAGGGAAACAAAGGTGGCAAGAAGAAGATAGACCTAAAGAAGGTCAAGTGCTTCGCTTGCCAAAAGATGGGCCATTTCGCACGGGACTGTTCCAAACAGACTGAGAGCGAAAAGGTATTAGTGAATTATGTGAATTCATATGTTTCATATGTTTCTAGCACGGTTTTTCTAACAGAACCTATTTCTTTTTCTTGGATTATTGACTCAGGCTCCACAGACCACGTAACGAGGGATCGAGGATCCTTCATCGAATACCGTTGATTGCCAAATCATAGCAGGTGGCTATATGTTGGAAACAACGCAAGGATCGAGGTCAAAGGTCTTGGCACTTGCCAATTCACTTTGCGTGATGGAAAGACTTTGACGCTTCATGATGTGCTTTATACTCCTGACATTCGACGGAATTTGATATCTGTTAATTGTCTTTTAAAGTTTGGGTTTCATTTAAACATTCATGACAAGGTTGTAGACTTTTTTAACAACTCAGTTTATTATGGTTCGGCTTTTCTTTTAGAGAAGTTCTTTGTTTTGGACATTGTTGGAGATTGTAATTATAATGAATGCTTTGCTATTTCTTCTACTAATGTTGATATAAATGTTTGGCATTCTAGACTAGGACACATTAGTCAAAATAGAATGATTAAATTGGCCAAAGAAGGCATGTTAGGTTCCAAACATGGATATGTCATTGAGTGAAAATTGTCTAGCTGGTAAATCAACAAGAAAACCTTTCGGTAAGGGAGTTAGAGCACAAAACCCATTACAATTAATCCATTCCGACGGTCCAATGAGTGTAAGGGCGAGACAGCGAGCCTGGTATTTCATTACCTTCATTGATGATTACTCACGATTCGGTCACGTCTACTTGATTTCGCATAAATCCGAAGCACTTGATTGCTTTAAAAGATACCTAAGCGAGGTAGAAAATCAATTAGACAACAAAGTTAAAACTTTACGCACTGATCGAGGTCGTGAATACCTGTCTGAGCAATTTAAACAGCTCTGTGAGGAAAAGGGGATAATCAGACAACTGACCATTCCTGGAACTCCACAACAAAATGGGGTTGCCGAAAGAAGAAACAGAACTCTTCTAGACATGGTTAGGTCAATGATGGCACAGGCAAACCTACCAATTTCATATTGAGGTGATGCTTTACTAACGGCAACCTTCATACTTAACCGTGTGCCCTCGAAATCAGTCGTTTCCACACCCTATGAGTTATGGACAAAACGCAAGTCGGATTTAAGCATCCTAAGGCCCTGGGGGTCATCAGCGTATATCCATGATAATTCCCACAAGTATGGGAAATTGGGTCCCAGAGGAAAGAAATGTATTTTTATAAGGTACTCAGATCAATCAAAGGGATACGTTTTCATTGGAGAAAACGAAGATGGAACTGTGACTGAAATAGAGTCAAGAGACGCAAATTTTATTGAAACAGAATTTCCTAAACGAGGAGATGTTGACCGCACTGTTTCATATTATGAAACAGAAGAGCAAATTAATACAGAACAAATTGACATACCAGAGTCGTCTAGGTATGCCAATTTGAGTGGGAGCGAAATAAGGTCAACACCTAGACCTGAACAAAGGAAGAAAGACAAGCAAGTTGCTCCCGTTCTCTGCATGAAGCCTTGTCTAGTCCTGCTCATAATGAATGGAAAAAGGCAATGGATGAGGAAATGGATTCGATGGAAAAGAACCAAGTATGGGTGTTAGTTGATCTACCAAAAGGGCGTAAAGCTATTGGGAACAAGTGGGTTCTCAAAATTAAAAGAAAGATGGATGGATCAATTGACAAATATAAGGCTAGATTAGTGGCAAAGGGGTACACACAATAGGAAGGCATAGATTACGATGATACCTTCTCACCTGTTGTGCGCTTTAACTCTATTAGACTTATTCTGGCAATAGTAAATAGTTTAGACTTAGAGTTACATCAGATGGATGTAAAAATCGCATTCCTGAATGGTGATCTGGATGAAGAAATCTATATGGAACAACCATTAGGTTTTATTGAAAAAGGAAAAGAGTCCAAAGTTTGTAAACTTAAAAGATCCATTTATGGATTGAAACAATCATCCAGGCAGTGGTATTTGAGGTTTCACAAAGCCGTAACCTCATACAACTTCCAAATGATAGAGGAAGACCACTGCGTCTACATTAAGCGGTTTGAGGGTAATTTTGTTACATTATCCTTATATGTAGATGATATACTATTGGCCGGAAATAGTCTAGATTCGATAATTGTTATTAAAGAATGGCTTTCATCGAATTTTGAAATGAAAGACATGGGTGAGACAGAGTACATACTTGGAGTTAAGATTCAAAGAGATCGTTCAAAAAGAATCTTAACTCTTTCACAAGAGAATTACATCAACAAGATTCTTGAGCGATTCAATATGAAGGATTGCAAACCCATGAGTACTCCTGTTGCTACTGGAATGGCTTAGAGTCTCGATATGTGTCCCAAAACGGAATCAGACAAGAAAAAAATGGAAAGATTTCCATATGCCAGTGCAATTGGCAGTCTGATGTATGCAATGTTGTGTACAAGACCAGATATCTGTTATGCTGTTAGACTAGCGAGTAGATTCCAATCTAACCCCGGTGAGAAGCATTGGAAAGCAGTGAAGAGGATCTTAAGATACTTAAAGGGCACTTCTGATTATGCATTATGCTATAAAGGAAGTGATTTGCGCCTTGTTGGGTACTCCGATGCTGATGTAGGCGGAGATGAAGAAGAACGAAGGTCAACTTCAGGTTATACCTTCTTACTCAACAATGGTGCCATATGCTGGAGCAGTAAGAAGCAAACGTGCATCGCTTTACATTCCATGGAAGCTGAGTTTGTGGCATGCACTGCAGCCGTACAAGAGGCTCTATGGCTGAAGAGATTTATAGAACACCTTGGATTTGGGAACGAGAGTACCAATCCGGTGTTATTATACTGTGACAACACTGCAGCCATAGCCTATACCAAGGATCCTAAGTATCACAGCAAGACCAAGCATATAGATATTAAATATAATTTTGTCAGGGATTATATAGCACAAAAGATAGTTACTGTACAATACATTTCAACGAAGTGTATGATAGCAGATCCCCTGACAAAGCCAATTGGCGAACGAGTCTTTAAAGAACATATGAAAGCCATTGGCATGCAGAAAGTGTAATATGTAAACTTTGTTTTATCATTATTGAATAAAATTTGTACTTTTTTACATTACCACTTTATGCATTAGAAGTATACAATGTCAAGTATGTCGTACAGGTAGAAAGGTTGGCTCTCTCACACGAGCAACCGCCTTTGACACTCAGGTGGAATGTGCAAAGATGAGACATTTGTGTTCACCAGTAAGCCAAGAACGCTGATATGGTAGAGAAGAAACACAAAATAATATGTCGCCTTGACTGACGTGTAGCTAGTCAAGATGAGATCCACATAAACAAATATAGATCGAACATGGAAATCCCACTTCCATAAATACCTGTAGCCAGATAACAAACTCTTCAACGCCGACGTCATTTGAGCAGAGTTGAAGAATTTGGGTTTAGATGCTGAGAGTATCTAGTACTTAAGTCTGTACGGTGTTAATAATATTTTTAAAACGACGTACGCTCTTTAATAAAAGAGTAACACCGTAGCATGTGATTCATACCACATGTGCTTAAAGAACCGCATAAATGGGGAAGCAAGTGAAAGGTCCCTGATTCATTGCTGTGCGAGTCCCCGGGAATCAACTTCCCATTGATGTCCTTCTGACTTTGACAATATCATGAGGATATGTTTTAGCGTCTGCTACTTTAGCATTTTTTCCTATGATCATGACTTATACGATCTAAGGTATCATGCTAGGAAAGCGACTGATACATTTCTAAATGATATATGGGCGAAAGGAAGATTAACTGCAATATACACATCTGTGTTAGTATCTATGACTAGTCCCTTATGACATTGAGTAGTCATAAGTGTGGATACTGAACATACGAGGAAGGCAATCTGAGCCAAAATATTGACTCGAGAGGGATTAGTTTTGCCATGTGAAAGTGTATATAGTTAAATCTAGGACATCTGAGGCATAATTTAATATTCAAGCTACACGAAGGAGAAGGTAACTTGTTCTGGTCCTGTAAAAAGGATTTCTAGTACAAGAACCTAAATGAAGACGTCATGCCCACGCGGTCACAGCAAAGGACTATGTATGAAATTGAGAGGCGGCAGAGAGATTTAACCGACGACATATAATCCACCAAGTGTGAGTGGGAGATGTAAGTATATGGGCCAGTCCACCCTTGGTGGATTGGACCCAAGCCCAAATTGGAGAAGACCAAATAGGGCCATTATTATAAATAACAAAAAGCTGTGGGTTATGGGAGTAATTAACTCCTTTTATTGTTTTGATTTAAATTATTGTGGGAACAGTTATTTGGTGAATAACGTGAAAGTGGGGAGTGGTTCCATATTTCATGACACACAATATTCTGAAGAGATTTAGAATTTCTTCTGCTTCCTCAATCTCCGCTTGCTCTACTCAAGTTCATTTGCTGTGTGACATACTCGGAGTCCATCCCGGTGACCGGAGTGTGCGTGGGTACCTGGAAATAGAGTCAGAGTCGGAGTCGGAGTCGGATTCTTCACAGGTACTCCTGAATCCTAACACATAGTGATCCTCTTATTAGGTGCGGGCTCAGAAGCGCACAGTCGAGAACTAAATGTAGGCACCTCTTCCATCGAATATTTGAACATAAGGAGACGAAGACCCAAGAACATTTGTTGGGGAGGAAGGATATTACCTGAGGAGTAGTAAATATTTCTAATGATCAGCTCTAACAAAAATCAATTTGTTGTGGAGAGAGTCAGATCAACTAGGGTGTCAGAGATCTTGTTGTGGACTATGACAATTAAATTCGTTCCACGAACGAAAGTTGAGGTTAGGGAAATAGAACGGATCCAGGGATTAGAAGAGTAGAGAGAAAGATTAGATTGAGGCCAGGTTTGTACCTGATGAAAGTGTAACACCCCAGTTCTAGACCCTTGTAGAAATCAGAGTTTGAGTATATAGAACACATCTTTAATCTGGAACCGATGTGTTACTTCTCTCCTTCTACCCGAATTTATTAAAACTTTTTCCATATTAATTAAATGTGTGAAATTAGTTAGGGTTCTCTCGCGCATACTTAAAACACGGAAGCATACAAACAATCATACGTAATAATCCATGATTAAAAACTTCATTGTATATATATATATATATATATATATATATATATATATATATATATATATATATGAAATATAGTCATACACATACATTCTTTTTATTTTTTTGGTGAGGCACATACATTCTTACTTATATACATCATCATATTGGTTTGAAGCCTTGTGAAAGATGATGATCTATAAACTCGTGACATTTATGTAGCATTACCTTTAACCTACAGTTGATAAGGCTCAAACTTAACATATACATACACAATACAAAATCTTTATCTTAATCCCTTATCTATATATATACAAGATATGCAATTCAACCTTTCCAAAGTTATACTTAAGGTTAATGGCTCAAAGGGATAAACATGTCAACATATGCAAAATAAACTATATGCATCTAGACTATCTTGTCTGCTCCTTTTCAAAAGTCAGGCTACCCATCGCTCTAGCCCCGTCTCGAAATCATAAGGTACCTAGTCAATTGATTCACACCAACGTAATGAGGATAAACCCCAATAATAAAAAACTACCTATTTATAAACTCGTTGTTGTGTACTACTGTGCCTTGCACAGATTATCACTGCATTCCCATTCTCATCATATATATATAATCATGGATGTGATGCTTAACTCAAAACATATGCATGTCACTTTTCTTATAAACAGTTAGCATGGAAATTCATACATATAGGGCATAGGAAAATGGAATGGCATACATACTTGTCATAAGACATTTAATATGAGCACATACTTCATTCATAAATAGGTAGAGCCATAGAGAAATAACAAACATTAACAAGTGGGTCTATGCCCTGTTTTCAAAAGGAAAACGAATGAGTCCAGGGAGCACTACGTGGCGGATACTCACACATACACAACAAGTGGCTTTATCACAAGAACCTATAGCTACCCAGGCTATTATTATCAAGTGTACTATCTGGAGTGTCCCCCAGTGGATCCGAGTACTACGAGACCCTGTCTCATCAATTGTGGATCACCCCCTTATTTCGGTAGGTTATCTCCACTTCCAATTGGTTATGTCCAGCATAAGGATTCACATCTACTGCCACATAGATCGTCCTTCTTACTTGTACGTTATCTATGTGAATATGAAATGAAATGACCAATCTTGCTTATCTCAACTTTAAGTATGTAGGCCACCCTTGGTTATCATGGTCCGCTAATTTAGAGTTTGGCAACCAACACGACGTTTTCAATAATGTTTACTTGGTTTATTGAATGTTTTACCATTCTACAATATGTTACAACCTTGGAAATTCAACGGTCATCCCATACCAACAATTGAACAATCGATTATGGACCCATTCATTTTCAAACCATATGCACTAAATACATACCCTTTTCCTTTTTATGTTATTTCTCTCTACCCTTAGCTCATATTACTTCCACCACTTAATGGATAAAGTTTTGACATTTCATGGGGCATTTGAAAACCATTTTAGAAGTGGTAAAGAAAGAACTATTGCAAAATACAGTATTTCAAGTTCATTTGATAAATCTGTCAACTTCTAAAAATCACCACATATTTTGTAAAACTCCAAAAATTAGAAAATTTTTATACCATATTTATAAACATGAAAACTAATTGTCTCAAAGTTTAGCTCAAAACACAATTATTTTCCCCCAAAAAATATAATTAAACAATAGTGGTCTGATGTGGCAGAACAACAGACCGAAATTCTGTAATTGTTTTTCAAGACCATACTTAATGAGTTCCAAATGACATAATATTTTGCAGATCCGCGATTCAGAACATCAAGGACCAACATATAAAATTTTAGCCTTTAATTCTTTCATTTGGTACTTCAACAACTAGATGAAGGTAAGAAAACCAGAAAATTTCTCTGCATAATTTTGTGAACTTCAGGTCTGTAAAAAGGGTACCAAAAAAGCTTCAAAATTAATGAAATTTAGCAAGAATGAACTTTCATAAATCTAGTTTTGTCATACCAAATATCAAGATTTTTGGAGCTCCTTAAGAATGATTTTTCATATTTTCCTTTATGCATGTCAGTAAACTCCAAAAACAGAGTGCTGCAACTTCGATTTTCAATTAAAACCCATACCCATTTCCAAACCCTTTCTAGGTTATCTAATTTTCAGCTAAGAATCCAGACATGCAAGCATTATCTAACTTCCATCTAAGTTAAATAAACATAGGGAAGCAAGTTTTTCCTCTCAAATGGCCCAAAACTCCGAAAACTAGGTTTTGACCATTTTCTTGAAAACCTTAACTTGAAAAATTGAGAGGTTGGTAGTTTGATTACCTCGTTTTGAAGCTTGAATCTTGTCTTGTGGGTGTTCAGTGCCGTTTCTATGGCTCGATCTTAAGTGAAGTCGGAGTTTTCAAGCTTGAATCAACCTTGGGCTCTCGATCCTTCTATTTAGCCAACTCTCTCTCTAGAAATGAGGAAATAAAAGTATTCTAAACTTTCACCATTCGCTTTATGCATACATAAGGGCTGATTTAAGGTCTTTGGGAGAAAATCTCAGTTTCTAACCCCAAGCCTTAACTTTCTCTTCATCTAAGTCCCTTATTCCTTTTATATTTTCCTTTCATTCACTCTAGTCCCCTTACAATAACTACTCTAAACTAATGCAATTTCAAGCTTCTAAATGCATCAAACAATAGCATACACAAGCATTTAGATAGAATTAATTAAGAAACAATTATTCCATTCACTTGAAAAAGGTGGATGTTATAGAAAGAGGACTAGCTTGTATAGACAATGGTTTACTTTAATTACTGAGCTAGGTTCCAGTATAAGTAGTGTCACGACCCCCGTTTAGCGGACTGTGACCGACACAGACACAGGCAATACCCTTATGGCTGTAAGCCTTATCACCTAATTGACAGAATCTCTACTATTGAAAATACATTCACATGCATTATAATATCATGGCTACACCGAAATGGTAGCCTATCATAGGCAAGCAAATCCACGGCCAGTGCCACTTCAGGATATAGATATAGGAAAACACACATAATATATATAACCTGTGAACTGGCTACACATCCGAAAATGCTGCCTATCCTATTCACATGCAACAGATATATGTATATATATACATATATATATGTTTTGAAAACGAGTTTTCCCTGTATCGCAATATAACTAATCCTGATCTTTAAGGTGTGGGAAGCTGGCAGTTCTAGCTTTAGTGATACAATTTAATTGGGTATGTCTACCCTTTACTTTATGATACAATGGTAAAGTAAATTGAATTACAATTACAATTTATTCACCCACATGAACAAGTTGTGAGTCTTGGAAAGTGTTGCTCAACCCTCGTTCACTGAGACTTCTTCCACCTGTACTTAACCTATCACTGTGTAGTAAAAATGAGGTGTGAGTCCTAACCATGCGACTCAGTGAGAACTCTCCCATCCCCGGCGCGAGGGGGTACCATGGCGTTGGGATTGGGAGTCATACACAACCACATGCAAAAACAACTGGTTACTGTTAATTAGCATACACTCTTAGTGATCACACAACAAAAGAAATTCCACCCAACCACTCACATGCATTTAACAGATATAAGCATACAGCAGTTTGTTCCACATCATCAATCATCAAGTAATCATATAACATATAATGCCGGTTTTTACTTCCCGGTCTTCTCACGTTCAGCATGTTTGAATCAACCAAGACGTTGTGGTGATGTAATCCTGTACGTCACCACTATAATGCACAATCAGCAATTATATGCAAACACAGACAATTTGTATATACACACAGATTCTATAACATACATCCACTTAATCTCCCCACTCTAGGGTATCTACTAGCCACTACGTGGATTTTCTACTTCGAACCCGAGCACTTGGGTTACTGGCCACCACGCGGCAAAGCATACATAACCCATTCACTTGGGTACTGGTCACCTCGTGACCGTTCTGTTAATCAAACCATACTTAACACATTCACTTGGGTACTAGTCACCTCGTGACAATTCTATTAATCAAACACAATCAACTTCTATCTATCAAACAACTGATACTTAGCCACCATGTGGCACGTCCTGACCCCTTACTGCGGGGCAATAGCTTGAGCTCACTCTTCCATTACCCAACGAGGCCACATGGCGGGCATGACACGACGTCTCGAAGCATGGCCACTGACACACCCTGGACCAACTCCACAGGATGATTTCTCTTTTACTAGGTTAGGCTCGCAGTTCACCCGTAGGTTCCTCCCGTGTCTCCTTACCATAGTCTCACATATTAATAGGATTCTTTGTATCTTTCCCGAAGGATCAACAATTCTTCTCCTTGTTAATATGGACGAGTATCCCTAACAGGATATAACTCATATACCCGTCCAGATGCACTCTCTGAGCCTCAAGCTATCGTCATAGCAATATAAAACCTTTCTGACCCTATTGCAATGATAGGGCAATGACCATCGTCATGGTGATTATAAAACTGAGGTCTCAAGTGCCATCTGACGTTGTTCTAGTCGATGTCTCACATCGCTAGCATAACCAAATCTGAAACCCACCAATAACTCCCTTTGCATGATTATAATTTAAGTCACTGTCGAGACGAGTTTTCAAAATAAAAGCTTAGTCCTTCCATACAAGGACTCTTGCCACCGTTGTGGGAAAAGATTTAATAAAATACTCATGATGCTTCCGGAGTGTGTGAGTTGGATTTGTAACACACCAATCATAGCAAACAATTATACTCTATTTCTATGTCTTCCTATCCAAGCTACTTTCCACAACCTATTTTCTAATTCTTTCATTCTTTTAGCATTCTTTATCTCTAGCTAACACATACCTGACAAGCAGAAAATATACATACTCATGTAATCCACATAAGCATACAACCCTAGGAGCAGAGATGAAAGAGCCCTCACCTTGGCCAACCTTCCATGCAATCATCTCCTGTAACTTTAGTCTCCTCGAAGTTCCTATTGCACTCTATTGCGTGCCGTTGTCCCTATAAGAACAACGTTTACTTCATTAAAGTTATTACTTAGCTTAACTTGTTGTTTATCTCTCCACTACTCTCACATGTAGTCCATGGTTGCCACAGAGTCAAGCTCTTGGTCTTATTGGACTTCTCTATCCCGACTTATGCGTATCCTTCCTCGGACACTTGACTTACTCGCATATAACACTCTACTTGAGTGTTTCACATACTTGGATTTGAGTATTAGACCTCTATCTCACTTGTATTCACATATAAGGAAGCTAATCTAGCTTGGTTGGAAGGAATCCCAATTTTAGGAAGGTCTAAGTATTTTGAATCAACTTGTGTTCCTACTTGGGTTCTAAGAAATCTAGTTTCTAAACCTCAATATACCTCCAATTTATCCCACTTAAGGTTTCCTAAAGGTTGTGAAAGGATAAGGTTGAAATTCACGAAGTTAGACTTAATTTGTTCCGCAAGTTTCCATCCTTGAGAAACAAGAAGGTACTTGGAGTGATTTAAATCCTCAAAAACATGTTTAGGAGTGTTCTAGGGTGTTTAAGATCAAAGAGAGGAGATTTAAAACTCTCAACGTCACCCTTAAAGTGTATTTGGGCAACCCGAGCAGGGACCCGGTACGTTAACGTCAAGGTTCAACCTTAGTAACCTCGGACCAGCTCTTCACGGGTCTTGTTCAGCTAATATTCCAACCATATAATTTTAATAATATCGATCCAAGCTTATTTACTCAAATCCAAGCTCAATCCTAATTATTACAATTTCCCCAATCTGAAAATAATTATAATTTCAACCCTAAATCCTTCCAAATTCGAATTTGGGAAAATCCGAGAACAAAATCTTGATTCCTACCCCAACTAAGTGCTCAAGAACACTTTCTAGGGCTCAATCTACCCTTGAAATAACTCAATCAAAGGTGAATCGAAGAAATCCCTAAAAATGGAGAAATTGAGGGCTTCAAATGAAATTGGGGTCACCAACCATGATTCGATCGGTGGAAGGTGTGGGAGACGTCGTAACCGAGCTCCGGTGACTTTTTCCGGCTTCAGCTAGCTCCCTTCGGCCACTTTTCTGGCGAAAACCCCCTCTTCCCCTTCTTCCTCCTTCATGCGTGACCCTCTCTCTCTCTCTCTTCTTCTTCTATCTCACGAGTCCCCCTTCTCTCTTCTCTCTTTTTATTTCTTTATTCTCTTTCTTTGTTTCTAATAGCCCACGACATTCCAAAAGTAAAATTAAATAATAATAATAATAATTATTATTATAATAACTAATTAAATAAATATAATTAAAATAAAAAAATTAATAAATAGATAATTAAATAATAAATAAATATTATTAAAAATAAATTAGTTAATAATTAAAAATAATAACAAATTTGTATTTTTAATTTAATTTCTTTCCCTATTTAATTCAAGTTTCCAATTTCTTAAGTCCTGAATTAAATACTAAATTTTTTTTTACTTCTTTTATTCCCCTTTTATTTTTATTTTAAACTTCAAAAAAATTTCTCGGGCATTACAATCTTTAAAAAAAAAATTTCCTTTCCGGTTTCTTTTAACTCTAACATTTTTTCTATATTCTTTTTAAGGTTTAAATTCCTAGCCCCGGAATAAATCATTCTTTAACCCTCGAAATTTTCTGGGGTATTACAGCCGTCGTCACCGGTGGTCGAACGGCGGTTGGCCAGCACGATCGTTGACTGGTCAACACTAACCGTTGACCAGCGTCGCAAAGTTTTCTGTCGCGCATAATTTCTCTGTTTTAGCTCCGATTTAGACAATTTTTGAATCGTTTTTCTTGTTTTCGTGAGACGAATATAAATATGGGGAGAAATTAGGGTGAATTGGAGTCTAAAGAGTGGATATGACCATCTCTTAACTCATTCACATACGCAACGAAAGAGAAGATTTAAGCGATTTGTGATCGTTTAAATCAGCTTAAGCGTTTTACTCGAGTGGGAGCTAGGGGCAGCAGGTGGCAAACCCATAACTCGATGTAAATGCTTATCCATGTGGGAATTTAAATAGTAAGTGACTATTTAAATGATCGTAAGTCGTTGTAATCAAGAGGAAGTTTGAGGTCGTGCCTGTGGCGACTCGATGTCCTTCTTGATCGCTTACATAGTGAGAATCCAAAAAGGGATTTTGAATAGTATGTGACTATTCTGTGAAAATTGTTGAGTCAAGCAGAGAAATGTTTACATATCTAGGCTCTCTGTGTGATGAGGGTAGTTGAACCCACTTCTCGAATGCAGAGACTGACTATATCTACACTCGTCTTGCGTTGATTACAATTTTCAAGAGTTGTGTGTTGTGTAATAGGGAGCTGTGTAATTAGTGTTAGAATTTAGGATTGACTGATAGTATAACTACAAAACTTGTAAATGTAGATCACATTAGAGAGATCGCTTTGGTGACACTGTGGCCACTAAACTGAGGCAGCTTACAATCAAGTATTGATGCCTCCATGATGCGCTCTGACAAGAGCATGAAGACACATATAAGGGAGAAATCAAACATAATTTGGGAGTGTGAGTAAGCCTGAACACTCCCCACTGGTAAACAGTGAATTCAAACTGTTGCCAGATCTCTTCCCTCCTATTGGGAGTCCATATAGGTCATTCTGACCTTCACTAATACCATCAAGTTTCCTGATGAAATTAAACACCACCTAGTGCTCAAGGATTGTTGGCATATGGCTGCGAAATCCATCGAGTACGTAGCCTAAGTGGCTAAAGTTTATTAGAGCTCTAGGCTCCAAGAACAAGGGCAATTGGTCCAAGAGACGTGGTGTTAGGAAGAGAAAGGGTAAGTGTAAGATAAGTAGCCTCAGTTCAAAGGAAAAAGCAAGAGGGGAAAAGAGATTTTGGCCAAGGTCAAATGTTGCTTGTGCCAATCCATTAGGCACTATGCGCAAAAATTCTTTGCAGCAATCATTTTCTTCTCACCCATGAACATTGGTTCATGGAGTTCCGTCCTCTGCCCAATGGGAGCAGAAGTATGCTCGTGGGAAGAAAGCATTATTAAAGTTAAGAGGTTGGACAGCTACAAAACGAAGTCGCGTAGTGGCCACTCTTTATCTTTATATATGTTTTGTGTTCTAGATACTGAACAGAACTTATTATGAGCTATTTTTCCGTGAGAGAACTTAGGATATAAGTGATCTACATATTTATCATGACTCCTTAGTGTTAGTTGTGATTTTATGACAATGGTTTTGTTGTGATACATTTTGAATTACATTCCCGTAATTCAACTAGTTGCTTTGCTGTGTCTTCCTCTGTGGTTGATACACCTTTTTTTGGCAAATGCGTGTGGGACGCAATTACGTATTAGCAGAGGACAACTCTTGAGGACAAATTACCAATGCTAGTTTGTAAACGTTGTCTTAAAGACAAAGAAACCTGAAAACCATTCAGTAATGAAATCAGAAAAACCCGGTTTCATCAAATTAATCCACTCGGACATAAGGGTCCGATAAGCGTGGGGGCAAGGCAAGTGGCCCAGTATTTTCTCACAGTTACGTGATGAAATTTGGATAGTTAGACAACTAACTATTCCACACACTCCACAGCAAAATGAGTTTCTCTTGGAGTTGATTAAGTTGATAATGACTCAAGTGAACGTTCCCATTGGGGAGATGTTTTGCCAACAGTCACCTTCGTACTTAACCATATGCCCTTGCAAATTATGTGAGTGACTCCTCATGAGTTCTAGTTAGGTAAAAGACCTAATTAGAGTATGTTGAGACCATGAGGGTATACGACATACTTGATCCTTCCTATGAGTATGGGAAGCTTGACCCTAGAGGCAAGTAACGTGTCTTGGTAAGATAGCTTGGTCACTCAAAAGGATACGTCTTCATTAGAGAGAATGAAGACACTCCGGTCACATAATTTGAGTCTAAGGATGTAATAGTCCTTAAGACAAACTCCTCTAGAGCAAGGGAGACAGATTTTTGGATGTGCATCTTCATTGAAAGTAGGCGGACCTACAGCACGTTGAGAGGAGCGTATAGACACATCTCCAGTTGCTGAGTCCAGTGAGAGTAATGCTTACGAGGAGCATATCTTCCACGATGCACAATCCAAAAGGAGTACTAGAGGAGTACTAAATTATCTAGTAGAGCCTTTGATAATTCAAAAGGCTCTCTCCGACCCTACTAGTAAAAAGTAGACTAAAATGATGGAAGAAGAAAAGACCAAGTCTATAAGGACATACCAAGTATAAGACTTGGTGGATCTGCCCCGCGTCACAAGGGATTTTGAGAACAAGTGTGCTCTAAAAAAAAATTTTAAGGGAGGCAGAAAGGTCAATCGACCACTACTAGGCACATTAAGCAGTGAAAATGTTCACACAGCAAGAAGGTATCGACTGTGACGAAGCCTTCTCATCTGCTGTGTGATCAAGAGTCTAATTCTAGCTTTGGTCACCAGTTTAAGTCTGGGGGTACATCAAATAGGATGTCAAGACCGCTTTCTTGTATGGCAAACTAGGTGAAGGGATCTATGTGCAAAAGCACATAGGTCTCATGGCAAAAGGCCAGGACCGCAGAGTATGCCGTCTTCAAGGATTTGTCAAGATCTCATATATTCATTTAGACTCGTGGTAATTGACCACTTAGTCCATTTCAGAAAGCTGAGAGTATTTCATTACCTCACGCTATATATATGTAGAAGACATATGGCTTGTTAGAAATAACATAGAGGCTGCTTTAGCCAATTAAGGATGGCTATCCTTTCATCTTTTAAGATAAAGGAAATGGTTTAGACAGTGGGAGACAAGATTCATGGTGAATGCTCCAAGAATCAACTCACTCTGTCACAAGAATCCTATGAAGAAGAGATTCTTGGTAGATTCCATTTGAGGGAACCTGAACCCGAATGATGTGATAGTAGCAAGAGGCAAGAGTTTGAGTCTTGCTACACGTCTTTAGACTAAGTCAGAGATGGAGTCATTGGATAGTACTTTGATACATGTAGTTGGTAGCTTGAAGTAAAATGAGGAATGTACTCGCTCAAAACATACTTTTTTGTAGTTGGCTTTGTGAGTCGTTATCAGTCAAGCCTAGGTCAGACCCACTATTTAGAGTGTTTTGAGGTACTTGTAGGGTGATGCTGAAGGGCACTGCTGACAATTGATTGTTTTCATCATATTGGTGACCCGCAAACGGTGGGTCACCCATTGATGTCGATTGGGTAAGAGACTGGGATGAGAGGACATCCACATCTTGGTATGCTTTGCTAAACACTAGAAACATCTTGCAGAGAGGCAAGTAAGGATTATGCATTTCTCTGTCCACTAGGGACATTGAGTTTATTGCATGATCATCAGCAGTACAGGGCAGTTTGGATTGGAAGATCTAAAGTCACTTATAGATCACAGACAGAGTTGTTGACCTAGTGACATTGATCTCATAAAGTCAAACAGCTATGGTTTACACCAAAGAAAGCCTAAGTACCACAAAAGAACGCAACACAACTTTGTATGAGACATCGTTACACACTAGTTAACTACCTTGTTGTGTCAGTCTAAGCATCAAGTGACCGGAGAGAGGGTCCTCACAGTATGACCTGTGATAGAGCATTGGCTCTATACCCTCACGGACTTGCATTGGTGGGTTGGCTGTATAGAGATACAAGCCATAAAACAAGTGTCTTAGATACACTGGATTGCTTAGAACCAGGGTGATTTAACATAAATTATGTCATGAGGACAAACTTTGTGAGAGCTTTATTTCTTGATCATAAGTAAAGTGTGATGCCTAGGCTTACCTTTATTTTGTGTGGATCAAGAAATAGAAGCACTTATTACACAATATATAAAGTATGTCGTACAGGCTTGGGAGGTTGGCTCTCTCACATGAGCAACCGCCTTGGACAAGCAAGTGGTGTGGGCTAAGATGAGACTTGGGTGCTTTTTCCTTGAACACCAAAATGAAATATAGTGTGAATATCCAGAGGCAGCTGAAAAGCGCCGAGTGTTGGAAAGGAAAACGCCACTGATAATTGATAAGTCGCCCTAGTAAGAGTACTAGGATGAGATCCGCTAATAGGATGAGATCCGCTAAGATGATGAGGTCTTATGATCGAATTATGAATTCCCGCTATTCATAATGCCTGTAGCCAAACGTGAGTGCTCCACTTGGCGCTATTTGAAGCGAGCAAAGTGTGGTAGCAAACTCAGGTCGGATTCTAAGTGAGTTTGGACTAAGGTCTGTGTGGTGTAAGTGATTGAGGGTCAAAATCGACATGCGCTTGAGAACACCACAACATGAATTTCATACCACATGTGCTTTAAGAACCGCAAGGGAAGCATGTGAAAGAATCCTTACTTCAATGCTGTGTGAGTCCCTGAAAGGATGCATCAATCCTTTCAAAGGGTACCCTTATGCACTTTGACTCTGTCATGAAGAGATAAGGTAGTGCTTGCTACTTTGATATCTTTCCAAGAGGTTATCGAAAAATATGGCCCGATGGAAGACTGTCAGGTAAGCAGCTATCTTTGATTGAACTGATAAGAGGTTGAAAGGAAGATTGTGTTGACATATGCATGTGTGATAATATCCTGAGGTCGACCCATTATGTGATCCCTTTGAGGTTCTCATGGATGTGGATACCTATCGCAACTGACTGTGGCTGAAGTCCTAGTCTTATTGTAGACTTAGAGGGATTGGACTAGCCATGTCTATGAACACGTCTAGGGAACCCATGGCACTATTTTTCGATGAGACATGTGGTCACATCATTAGACACTTGGGTTGTAGCATCACTTATAGCTGGGCCCTAACAGGCTTCTAGTATAAGGCTCCCACATATCGTGCCAAGCGGTTACGACTGACACGTAGTATGAAAGAAGACAATGAGAGAAAGAGAAATAGAGAAGTCCTTTGTGATAAGGATAGTCATGGGCCTGCCACCATGTGCGAGTGGGAGTATGTTGGATATATTGGGGTCTTCGGGACTAAATATCTGCCCATGTGGGAGTCTGATCGTGTCGAGTGAGGATCCGTTGGAAAGCTCGCTGAGAGACGAACAAAACAACACCAAGATGACACTCATCGGAGGTCACACGAGTCCGCCTGGATTTATTTTCAGTTTTTCTTTTCGGTCCTTGGGTCGGGTCGTATCACGAGGATCCGGACCTTTCCCTACATACTTAAATATGAAGTTATGATTTATCTTTATCCACAGGGAGAAAATCATTTCTACATATTTAGTTAGGGTGAAATGGAAATTGATTTATGTTTCTTAAGTAGCCTACAGGTATTAAGGAACATGAATGCTTTCTAGTTTTGTCACGACCCCCTATCGGACGTCCGTGACCGGCACGAGAGGTAGGATTTCTCTTATCCCGTAAGCCTCTAATCCCTGATTGACATTTTCACATGTTTGTAACTACCCATTTCTAATACAAACAATATATAATATATATGGCCATCCATATCCGGTGACCTAATTAGTTGCAATCCACGACTTGCTCAACGCCGCTTCAGTCTATATATATACACATTTTCACTCACACGTACATATAGTTTACATATTGATCACGCGCTTCAATACGGGTGATCTATCCTATTCACATGCAGAAGCCCTGTATACAGTCATACATATATTCAATAACACACATACAGATAGTTTACATATTGATCACACGCCTCAACGCGTGCGATATATCCTAGTCACATGCGGAAGTTATATTTACGTACAACATGTATTCAGCCACACATATATATAACGTACATATTGATCAAACGCCTCAATGCGTGTGATCTATCCTAATCACATGCGGAAGTCACAGATATATATATGATATACATACTATATCATAGCCTAAGTTCCCAATACCAAGACCTAACTTTACTCTGTATGAAGCCGACAATACTAGAGTTCGACATATATATACATCAGTTGTATATGTACAAAAGTTACATAAAAAAAGGATTCATATATACATATATATCTCGATTTATTTACATAAACCAAAATACGCTACCCACGAGGACTATGCGTGCGGTCTTCAGAATTGTCAGCCTCCTTGAGAAGAAGTGGACGCGTTCCCGACGACTGAACCACCTGTATCTGAAACATATAAACACGGGGGGGTGAGTCGAACAGACTCAATGAGAAGCTCCCCCATCCTTGGCGTAGAAGTGGGTACCACTATAGCTGGGGGAAGGGAGCAACCACAACCACATGCTCCTAACATATTTATCACTCTGCACGTACATAAATCACAATAGTTATATCATATGCTATCATGGTTAACATCTACTTATATGCGTAGGCACTCATTTGATGTCTCCCACATTATGCGAAGAAAAATACTGGCTCGAAGGCAATCTCTTGTTCGAACCTAGTTGATCACACAAGGAACTTTTTGACTCCAAGGCACGCTTATAGTAATAGCCGACAACTTATCTGACCACGGTTAAACCAAGGTAATGGCCACTATGTGGCATGCTTACTGATGACAAAATCCTGTCTGTCCGACCAGGATGACCGACTCGATCTACTCGGACTAACATAAACAACCTAAGTTCAGTTTCCTCAATGTACCATACGGTCAAGATCTGTAGAACGATTATCAATATAATTGGTTTGTAATATTAATAAACCCTCACATATGAATTTCCGACTCAGTCTTACCCGCAGTAACATACAAGGCTCGGTGAGCCACAATATCACATATTCACATGAGAACAAACATATAAGCGCATAAGCAGTTTGCACGTCCACTGCTTTCTTGCTAATCATATACGCGTAACGTAAATACATTCAGATACACATATTTCATATAAAAATTTGCACAAAATAGAGCAAACCACATTTCCACGTAGTCATCCAACCCTGTGGGGCTGAAATGGGAGAGCCCCTCACCTCGTTGGCCCTCCTGATCAGTCCTCGGAGTGCCTGAAGCTCCAATTACTCTGTGGTGCCCTATACACATGTACTTAAGCAATTTAGAAACGTGTAAAGAAGCATCTAACATGTACGTGTCATGCTAATCCTCATGAACCCTCTAACTATTTCCAAGAACTAGGTATTTAGTTCGTACGTCGTCTTATTTGCTCTCTTGAAAGTATATTTTGTCTTATACTTGACTTTCACACATTCGAGCCACTTAGAACCTATAAATGGTTAGTTTAGAGATTCTCATTTATCTAAATTCCACTCCATGTGCTCATACGGACTTCTAACTAATAAGGGAATAAATTCACGGCTCAAAAGAGGCCTTAGTTTACTCATTCCACCGTTTCCCACTTATTTGCCGAGTAAGAGTTCAACTATGACCTCTTTAATTAAATATAAAAATTACAATTGGGTATAAATAGAGCCTTGGAACCAATTTAACGGGTCTTAGGTGTCCACCAAGGACTAGACCGAGGTGTCCAACCCATAGCATAGCTCCTTACTTTACGGTGGCTTAGTGTTTCGCCTCTTTTTCACCGGATTGGGTTCCGGTTGAGATGGTAAATACTCGGGCTTTATTCCCTTATATATTTCTAGCAACTATAACACCTATACTACTCCAATCTAAGCCTATTCATGCATCAAACCAGAAAAATTCAATTTTAGAGCAATTTCCTAACCCAATTACCATGATCTCCATACCCGGTTCATTCCTATGGTTTAGCTTCGATTATGAACCTCCCTAAGCATTCAATAACACCCACTAAGCTCAAACTCCGGAATGTCCCGATTGGAAGTATTTGAAGAATTCCTAAAATACCCAAAATTGGAGAAATTGGGGTTTTGGGAGTTTGGGGCTTTCTCACCTTGAATCAATCGGCTAGAAAGCTTGTGAGTGTTGAAAGAGACCCTCAGTTACCGTCACCGGCATCGGAACATGATTTCCGATGAGATTCCAGCGCCAAACCACCGTGCACGTTACTTCTCCTTCTCTCTCGGCTTCTCGTGCGTGCGTGTGTGCATCTCGCTACTACTGCTTCTTCTTTTTTTATGTTTTCTGTTTGCTGAATGGGAGGTCACGGTTTTGACCCCCCCTAAAAACTAATAATAGAATAAAAAAATTATTATTATTTACTTGTTATATCTCCATTTTCTCCCCCCCCCCCCTTTTAGTTTTCCTTTTCATTTAAGTCCAAAAATTTATATATTTTCCCCATTTTTTCTCTTCCTCTTCTTATTTCTGTAATAACCGAAATATTTAAATTAATTTTTATCATCATTATTTAATTTATTTTTTCTTTTTGGAAGAAAAATAAATTAAATTAAAAGGGGTTAAAAAAATTAAAATAAAATGAAGAAGGGATTAAAAAGATTGGAAAAAAGTAGGATATAACAAGTAAATAAGTATTTCTAATAAAATATATATATATAATATCTAATATCTAATAATAAAATATATATATATATATATATATTAAAAATAATAATAATAAAAAAAAATAAAGGGGGCCAACCGTGACCCCCTTATTCTTTCACTAACACACATATAAGATATATATATATATATATATATATATATATATACACTAAGATACATGGGGGGCCCACCTTGACCCCCCATTCAACACACTCACACACACATTAAAAAAAGGAAAGGGAAGCAGACGTGAGAAGCAAAAGCAGAAAAACGAAGCACACACACAAAACGCTCCAAACTAAGAAAGAAGACGAGGAAGGTGAAATGGAGGAACCGGCCGGAAAAGCGCCGGTGAAGCCACGCCAGTGATGGAAACGGTGACCGGAGGTCATCCTCAACACTCACCAACCTTCTATCCGATTGAAATCAAGTAAGAAAGCCCCAAACTCCCAAAACCCCAATTTCTCCAATTTTGGGTATTTTAGGAATTCTTTAAATACTTCCAATCGGAGCATACCGGGGTTGAATTTGAGCTTAGTGGATGTTATTGAAAGCTTGGTAAGCTTCAGAATCGAAGTTAAACCGTAGGAATTTGACCGGGTATGGAAATTAGGAAAATTGGGTTAGGAAATTGCCATAAATTTGAAATTGATAATTCGATGCATATTTAGGCTTGGATTGGAAGTATAAGTGTTATAAATGCGGGATATAGTCGAGGGAGTAAAGCCCGAGCATTTACCGTCTCAACCGGAACCCGATCCGGTGAAAAAGAGATGAAATACTAAGTCACAGTACCGTAGAGAGCTGTGCGGTACGGTGGGTTGGACACCTCGGTCTAAGTCCGTGGTGGACATCTAAGACCCGCTAAATTGGTTCCAAGGCTCTAATTATACCCAATTATATTTTTATATATAATTAAAAAGGTAATAATTAAGCTTTTACTCGGCGAATAAGGGAGACGGTGGAATGAGTAAGCTAAAGCCCCTTTTAAACCGTAAATTTAATTCTTTTATTAGTTAAATACCCATATGAACACATGAAGGGAAATTTAGACAAGTGGAAATCTCTAACCTAAGCAATTAGAGGTTCTAAATGGCTCGAAAGTGTGAAAGTCGAATATGGGGCATTCTGGACTTTCAGAAAGAGCAAATAAGACGACGTAACGAACTAAATAATTAGTTCTTGGAAAATACCTAGAGGGTGCATAAGCATTAGCATGACACGTGCATGGTAGATGCTTAGTTACGTGTTCTAAATTTCTTAAATATAATGTGTATAGGGCACCACAGAGTGATTGGAGCTTCAGGCATTCCGAGTACTGATGAAGAGGGCCAACGAGGTGAGGGGCTCTCTCATCCCTGCCCCATAGGGTTGGATGACTACGTGGATATGTGGTTTGCTCTATTTGTGTAATTGTTATATGAAATTTATTTATATGAATCAATTTGTGTTACATGAGTATCATTTGCAAGTAAGCAGTCAACGTGCAATAGTATATGTGCTTATATGATTAATCTCAAGGTGTATATGTGCTATTGTGGCTCATTGAGCCTTATATGTTACCGTGGGTAGGATTGAGTCATAATTTCATATGTGAGGAGTTCAGTAATATTAGAAACCAATCACACCGATCGTCATTGTTAAGACCTTGTTCATATGGTTTGTTGAGGAAAACTAAACCTTGGTTGCTGAATGTGAGTGAGAGGGTTGCATAATTGGAAAGGGGGAAACTAGGCCTAGCTAATTCACACGTGTAATATTCAGTTAGTTATTAATATGGTGTCTTTCAAGGTCGAATAGGTTATTTGAACTTGTTTAGGTTAGTTCGGGTATATCGAGTCGGTTATCCTGGTCGGACAGACATGATTCAGTTAACAGTAAGTGCGCCACATAGTGGCCATTACCTTGGTTTAACCGGGGTCAAACAAGTTTCCGGCTATTACTCTAAGCGTGCCTTGGAGTCAGAAAGTTCCTAGTTTGATCAACTAGGTTCGAATAAGATATTGCCTTCGGGCTAGTATTTCTCTTAGCGTAACGCGGGAGACAGAAAGTGAATACCTTTCGGCCAGTATTTCTCTTAGCGTAATGCAGGAGACAGAAAGTGAATGCCTACGAGCATAACTATGTATGACTTATGAAAAGATATGATATATGTTTATGATTGGTTTACATGTGGATTAATAAACATGTTAGGAGCATGAATTAGGATTTTTAATTGTGAATATGATATGTTGATTGCCTTATCATATTAAAGGTCACAATATAAATCCGTTTCATGCGCATGTGGTTGTGGTTGCTCCCTTCCCCCAGCTGTAGTGGTACCCGCTGCTACGCCAGGGATGGGGGAGCTTCTCACTGAGTCTGTTCGACTCAACCCCTGTTTACATGTTTAAGATATAGGTGGTTCAGGAGTCGGAAACGCGTCTACTTCTTCGCAAGGAGGCGGACAATTCTGAAGACCGCACGCATAGTCTGCGTGGGTAGCGTATTTTGGTTTATGTAAATAGATCAGGATGTATATGTATATATATGACTCCTTTTGGATGTAGCTTTTGTACATATACAATTGCTGTATATATATGTCGAACTCTAGTATTGTCGGCTTCATACAGATTAAAGTTAGGTCTTGGTGATGGGAATATAGGCTATGATATAATATATATCATGTATATACGTATATGACTTCTGCAAGCGACTAGGATAGGTCACACGCATTGAGGCGTGTAATCAATACGTAAATTATATGTATGTGTGATTGAATACTTGTTTGTGTGAAAATATGACTTCCGCATGTGAATAGGATAGATCACACACATTGAGGCGAGTGATCAATATGTAAACTATATGTAAGCGTGTGATTGAATATATTTTGACTGTATACAGGAATTCTGCATGTGAATAGGATAGATCACCCGCACTAAAGCGCGTCATCAATATGTATATGATATGTACGTGTGAATGATTATGTGTATATGTATAGATTGAAGCGGCGCTGAGCGAGCCATGGATTGCAAACTGCTTAGGTCACCGGAAATGGATGGCCGTATACATATATATTATATATATTGTTTGTATTAGAAATGGGTAGTTATAAACATGTGAATGTGTCAATCAGGGATTAGAGGCTTACGGGATAGGGGAAATCCTACTTCTGGTGCCTGTCACAGACGTCCGATAGGGGGTCGTGACAATTTCAACTTTTTAATTTAACTTATTTTTCTTTCGCAAAGAAAAATAAATTAATAATAATGATAATAATAAAAATAAAAATTAATATCTCGGATATTACAATCTTCCCCCCCTTAAGAAATTCGGTCCCTGAATTTCAAACAAAATACTAACGTTAGTCTTGAAACATATGAGGATACGTCCTGCGCATTTCACCCTCGACCTCCCATGTAGCTTCTTCGATCGTGTGGTTTCTCCACAGGACTTTAACCAATGGAATCTCCTTCGTTCTGAGTTTCATCAACAACCGATCTAAGATTTCCACTGGCTCCTATTCATATGTCAAATTTTCGGTTAGTTGCACGTCTTGCGATTTGATTACGTGCGAGGGATCGGGAAGATATTTCCGAAGCATCGTTACATGAAAGACAGGATGTACTCCCTCCAATTCCATAGACAATTCCAACCGATACGCTACATTCCCAACTCGTTCTAGGATTTCAAACGGTCCGATATACCGAGGACTTAGCTTCCCCTTTTTACCGAACCGCATTAAGCCTCTCATCGGTGATATCCTCAGAAACACATGTTCCCCAATGGTGAATTCGACTTCTCTCCTCCGATTGTCTACATATGAATTTTGCCTACCCGATTGGGGATCTGCACCTATGACGTACAGAGCCTCGAAAGGTGCCATTTGGATAGTTGCTTGATAACTATTATTGTATGCAAACTCAGCCAAAGGTAAATACCTTTCCCAACTTCCGCCGAAATACATAATACACGCCTGAAGCATGTCCTCAACAATCTGAATGGTTCTTTTTGATTGCCCGTCTGTCTGTGGGTGGAACGCAGTACTCAAATCAACTCTCGTTCCCAACACTTCCTGAAATGATTCCAAAACCTGGAAGTGAACTGTGGCCCTCTATCAGATACTATGGACACTGGCACACCGTGCAATCTAACGATTTCTGATAGATAAATCCACGTATATTGACTCACCCATAAGTGGTGTTAACTGGTAGGAAGTGTGCGGACTTAGTCATGCGATCCACTATCACCCAAACCGAATCGAATCCCCGTTGTGATCTTGGCAACCCTGTTACAAAATCCATTGTTATCTTTTCCCATTTCCACTCAGGTATTTGTATCTGTTGTAACGTTCCGACGGGCTTCTGGTGTTCAGCCTTGACTTGCTGACACACTAAACACCTGGCTACATAGTTTGCAACATCCCTTTTCATGCCATTCTACCAATACAACTGTTTCAGATCGTGATACATTTTATTAGCTCACAGATGGATTGTATAAGTTGTCCGGTGTGCTTCTTCAAGGATGCTTTCTTTCAAGTTATCAACCATAGGGACACACAACCGTCCTTCCAATCGAAGTACTCTGACATCATCAATAGAGAATTGGACGTGGTCCCCCTTCTCTTTAGTTACAGTATCCTTGATTTGCTTAAGGTCGGTATCTTCATCCTGTCTAGACTTCACATCTTCTACCAGAGAGGACTTAGCTTGCAAATGAGAGTTAGAACTTCCAATCTCAAAGTTATTCCCCGTTTGTTCTAGCTCGTGCAACTCTCTGATCAACGGTCTTCTTTCTTCACTTATATGAGCAAGACTGCCCATGGATTTCCGACTCAGAGCATCAGCTACCACATTAGCCTTTCCTGGATGATACAAGATCGTGCAGTCGTAGTCTTTCAATAACTCTAACCATCGACGTTGTCTCAAGTTCAAGTCTTTCTGCTCGAAAATGTATTTGAGGCTTTTGTGGTTTGTATAAATTTCACACGTCTCTCCGTACAGGTAATGTCTCTATATTTTCAAAGCGAACACTACAGCAGTCATCTGAAGGTCGTGAGTTGGGTAATTCTTCTCAAGTTTCCTCAGTTGTCACGATGCATACGCAATCACCTTGTCGTGCTGCATGAAGACACACCCTAACCCGATCCTCGACGCATCACAGTATACCACATACCCTCATGTGCCTTCAGGTAATGCCAGCACTGGAGCTGTAGTGAGGCTGTCTTTCAGCTTCTGAAAACTCTGCTCACACTTGTCATCCCAAACGAACTTCACTCCCTTCTGAGTCAACTTAGTCATAGGTGCAGCAACCTTAGAGAAGTCCTGCACAAATCTTCTATAATATCCAGCCAAGCCCAAGAAACTGCGAATTTCAGTAACTGAGGTAGGCTGGGACCAATTCTTCACCGCTTCTACCTTACATGGATCAACGTGGATTCCCTCTGATGATACCTAGTGACCCAAAAAGGCAACTCTGTCAAGCCAGAACTCACACTTAGAGAACTTGGCATACAATTTCTCCTCTCTCAACTTCTACAATGCTATTCTCAAGTGTTCTGCATGTTCTTCAGAATTCTCAGAGTAAACCAAGATGTCATCAATGACAAATTGGTCCATAAATGGTTTGAAGACCCTGTTCATCATGTCCATGAACGCTACAGGAGCATTAGTTAATTCGAAAGACATCACCAAGAACTCATAATGTCCATATTGGGTCCGGAATGCGGTCTTAGGTATATTTGATTCTCGAATCTTTAATTGGTGATACCCCGATCGCAAATCAATCATGGAAATCCGCTTCGCACCCTGCAAATGATCAAATAGGTCATCTATCATCGGCAGTGGGTATTGATTGCGGATCGCCACCTTGTTTAACTTTTGGTAATCGATACACAACCGCAAATATCCGTCCTTCTTCTTCACAAAAAGGACCGGTGCACCCCAAGGAGAGAAACTGGGTCTAATAAAACCCTTGTCAAGCAATTCTTGCAATTGTGTATGTAACTCCTGCAACTCTTACAGGGCCATCCGGTAAGGTGGTGTGGAGATAGGCTGGGTGCCAGGTTGCAGCTCAATTTCAAATTCAATCTCACGATCGGGCGGCAACCCCGGCGAATCTTCTGGAAACACATCCAAGAATTCTCGCACCACCTGTACCTGCGTCAGTGAAAGTACTACCTTCGTGGTATCCTTAACCAAATCCAAGTACCTTTTACATCCCTTTGCAAATAACTTGGATGCCTTCAAAGCCGAGATTAAACTTGGATACGATGCAGCTCCATCACCCCGTATCACAAAAGGTTCTTCATTTGGCATATTGAACTTCAAACATTTAGCCCTACAATCCACAACCGCATGGCAGGACGACAACCAATCCATACCGAGGATTACATCAAGATCAACCATACACAACAACCGAAGGTCTACCACTGTCTCATGACCATTGACCTCCACAATACAAGACTTCTGCACATATTCTACTTGTACCGATTCTCCCATTGGAGTAGAGACCAGTACTATTTCTTTCATTCTAGACGGACTTTTCTTGAATTTAGAGGCAAATGCATGCGACACATAGGAATGTGTGGAGCCAAAATCAAATAAGACTCGTGCTTCAAGAGAGCAAAGAATGAGGGTACTTGTCACAACTGCATTTGATGCATGAGCGTCTTGCTGAGAAAGTGCAAATACCCGCGCTTGTCCTCCACCTATTGCCCCTGGCCCTCTGCCACTAGATCCTGCACCATGACCTCTAGCTGCACCTGTACTTGCTATCTGTGGTGGTACGGTTCTTACTAGTGGGGCTGAAATAGGTGTACCCCTCGGCGTCGGATTACTTCTCACACTTGTACCTTCTTTTCTCTTTAGACACTCTTTAGCCATGTGGCCCACCTGGCCGCAGCTGTAACACCCACCTGTCAGTCTCCTACACACTCCAAAATGATACCTGCCGTAAGTCGCACACTGGGGCCTTGTCTTAGCAGCATTTCCACCCCCTTGCACTCTATGTCCCCTTGAACAATACTTCTTGTACCTGTTTCATGGGTGATGGTTGAGGATTGTCCTCCTGCGGACCCAGAATATCCTGTACCTCCACCTGTTGTCTTCCTCTTCTTATTTCCACCTCCTTGGTTATCACTGCCTGTAATTAACTTGACTTTGGGATCAATAGAAGTCCCGTACCTCTTCCTGGTTTCAATCATTCTGGCAGAGTCAGCTGCTTGAGCTAAAGTCTCAAATTGTCTCCTCTGTGGTAACAAAGCAGTAAATAACGGCTCCATGAGACGGTGTATGAACCTCTTGATCCTCGCCTCTTCATCAGGAACCAACTCAAGTGAGAATTGAGCCAGTTCTGTAAAAAGTAATTCATACTCCGTCACGGTCATGTTAGGCGTCATCCACAACTCCTCGAATTGCTGACGCTTTGCATCTTTTGTGCCTTCACATAGAAACCAACCCAGGAATTCCCTCTGAAAATCTTTTCAGGTCATCGGTGCCACCCTTCATGAATACCTCGTCTGTACAGACTCTATCCATACTCTAGCAGCTCCCCTCACCTGGAATGAAGCTAATTCCACTAACTCATGCCCTGAGCAACTCAGCATGTGCCCAATTCTGACCACATCTCTCACAAAGTACTGCGGATCCTCTTTCTCACTAGTTCCGCAGAAGGTGGGTGGATGAAGCTTCAGAAATTTTAAAATTGGCAGCTCTCTGGGTGCTACCCGCGGTTGACGAGGCACTTCCTGTGGTTGTTGCCATTCTCTGTCCTCTTCCTCAAAAACCTCCATCTCTTGATTGCTAGGAACTCTCTCTCCTTCTTCTTCGCCGACTACTAACCGGCGTACTTCCCTCTGTATTTGTCTCATCATCCATTTTCTTAGTTCCTGAAATCCTGTCGTGTGCATTTTTGCCACAAAAGGTGCACCTGTCTCAACATGAGGTTCCGGTGACTGCCTCCTCTCTTCTTCTCCCACTTGTGCTCTACCTTGACCACAAGCACGACCTCTACCTCGGCTTCAAATACGGCCTCTACCTCGGCCTCGGGTGGGCATTCCCTCCTCTCGAACTGATTCTCGATCAATTTCAGCAGGAGTTCTCCCTCCACCCCTAGCCTGTCTTGTGATCGGTGGCATCCCTATACTGCACAAGGACCACACCTAATAAGTACACGTATATCAATGATACTTCATATCAAAGAGAGTAGAAAGAAAGAGCTGACTCAATTTCTTGGGTACTTCCACAAGTGCCTTTTTACTCCCACGTTGTGCCCGGGTTCACAACGAGGCGTAAACCGACACCCGGTCATACCTATGGTTTCGTACAGTTTAAAGTAAACCAGGCTCTAATACCATGTTTGTCACGACCCCCTATCGGACGTCCGTGACCGGCACGGGAGGTAGGATTTCTCCTATCCCGTAAGCCTCTAATCCTTTATTGACATTTTAACATGTTTATAACTACCCATTTCTAATACAAACAATATATAATATATATGGCCATCCATATCCGGTGATCTAATTAGTTTGCAATCCACGGCTTGCTCAACGCCGTTTCAGTCTATATATATACACACATTCACTCACACGTACATATAGTTTACATATTGATCACACGCTTCAATATGGGTCCTCTATCCTATTCACATGCAGAAGCCCTGTATACAGTCATACATATATTCAATCACACACATACAAATAGTTTACATATTGATCACACGCCTCAACGGGTGTGATCTATCCTAGTCACATGTGGAAGTTATACTTACATACAACATGTATTCAGCCACACATATATACAATGTACATAATGATCACACGCCTCATTGCATGTGATCTATCTTAATCACATGTGGAAGTCACAAATATATATATATGATATACATACTATATCATAGCCTAAGTTCCCAATACCAAGACCTAACTTTACTCTGTATGAAGCCGACAATACTAGTGTTCGACATATATATACAGCAGTTGTATATGTACAAAAGCTACAACCAAAAAGGATTCATATATACATATATATCTCGATTTATTTACATAAACCAAAATACGCTACCCACGAGGACTATGCGTGCGGTCTTCAGAATTGTCAGCCTCCTTGAGAAGAAGTGGACGCGTTCCCGACGACTGAACCACCTGTATCTGAAACATATAAACAGGGGGGGTGAGTCGAACAGACTTAGTGAGAAGCTCCCCCTTCCCTGGCGTAGCAGTGGGTACCACTATAGCTGGGGGAAGGGAGCAACCACAACCACATGCTCCTAACATATTTATCACTCTGCACATACATAAATCACAATAGTTATATCATATGCTTTCATGGTTAACATCTACTTATATGCGTAGGCACTCATTTGATGTCTCCCGCATTATGGGAAGAGAAATACTGCCCGAAGGCAATCTCTTGTTCGAACCTAGTTGATCACACTAGGAACTTTCTGACTCCAAGACACGCTTAGAGTAACAGCCGGAAACTTTTCTGACCCCGGTTAAACCAAGGTAATGGTCACTATGTGGCATGCTTACTGATGACAAAATCCTGTTTGTCCGACCAGGATGACCGACTCGATCTACCCGGAGTAACCTAAACAAGTTCAACTAACATGTTTAACCTTGAAAGACGTCCTATGAAAACTAATCGAATATTATACGTGTTTATTAGTTAGGCCTAGTTTCCCCCTTTTCAATTATGCAGCACTCACACTCACACTAAACAACCTAAGTTCAGTTTCCTCAATGTACCATACGGTCAAGATCTGTACAACGATGATCAATATAATTGGTTTCTAATATTAATAAACCCTCACATATGAACTTCTGACTCAGTCTTACCCACGGTAACATATAAGGCTCGGTGAGCCACAATATCACATATTCACTTGAGAACAAATATATAAATGCATAAACAGTTTGCACGTCCACTGTTTTCTTGCTAATCATATTCGCGTAACGTAAATACAATCAGATAGACATATTTCATATAACAATTTGGACAAAATAGAGCAAACCACTTTTCAACGTAGTCATCCAACCCTGTGGGGCAGGGATGGGAGAGCCCCTCACCTCGTTGGCCCTCCTGATCAATCCTCGGAGTGCCTGAAGCTCCAATTACTATGTGGTGCCCTATACACATGTACTTAAGCAATTTAGAAACGTGTAAAGAAGAATCTAACATGTATGTGTCATGCTAATGCTCATGCACCCTCTAACTATTTCCAAGAACTAGGTATTTAGTTCGTTCTGTCGTCTTATTTGCTCATTTGAAAGTCTATTCTGTCTTATACTTGACTTTCACACATTCGAGCCACTTAGAACCTCTAAATGCTTAGGTTAGAGATTCTCATTTATCTAAATTCCACTCCATGTCTTCATATGGACTTCTAATTAATAAGGGAATAAATTCACGGCTCAAAAGAGGTCTTAGTTTACTCATTCCACCGTTTCCCCCTTATTTGCCGAGTAAGAGTTCAACTATGACCTCTTTAATTAAATATAAAAAATAAAATTGGGTATAAATAGAGCCTTGGAACCAATTTAGCGGGTCTTAGGTGTCCACCACGGACTAGACCGAGGTGTCCAACCCACAACACAGCTCCTTACTGTACGATGGCTTAGTATTTCGCCTATTTTTCACCGAATTGGGTTCCGGTTGAGACGGTAAATTCTCGAGCTTTATTCCCTTATATTTTTCCAGCAACTATAACACCTATACTACTCCAATCTAAGCCTATTCATGCATTAAACCAGCAAAAATCAATTTTAGAGCAATTTCCTAACCCAATTTCCATGATTTCCTTACCCGGTTCATTCCTATGGTTTAGCTTTGATTCTGAACCTCCCTAAGCATTCAATAACACCCATTAAGCTCAAATTTAACCCCGGAATGCCCCGATTGGATGTATTTGAAGAATTCCTAAAATACCCAAAATTGGAGAAATTGGGGTTTTGGGAGTTTGGGGCTTTCTCACCTTGAATCAATCGGCTAGAAGGCTTGTGAGTGTTGAAAGAGAGCCTCGGTTACCGTCACCGACGTCGGAACGTGATTTCCGGCGAGATTCCGACGCTAAACCATCGTGCACGTTGCTTCTCCTTCTCTCTCGGCTTCTCGTGCGTGCGTGTGTGCGTCTCGCTGCTACTGCTTCTTTTTTTTGTGTTTGCTGAATGGAGGGTCACGGTTTTGACCCCCCATAAAAACTAATAGAATAAAAAAATATTATTATTTACTTGTTATATCTCCATTTTCTTTCCCCCCCTTTTAGTTTTCCTTTTCATTTAAGTCCAAAAATTAATATATTTTCCCCATTTTTTTCTCTTCCTCTTCTGATTTAAACTTTTTAATGTAATTTATTTTTCTTTCCCAAAGAAAAATAAATTAATAATAATTATAATAATAAAAATTAATATCTCGAATATTACAAGTTTCATCATTAAAGTAAACATGAGTTGTTGTATGCTGATTTCTTTGGCCACAGGTAGAATTAGTAGTACGTAATTCATGTCATTGTATGACTTGCATTGGTAAGCATACTAATTTAGCATGATACATGCCTCTATTAAAAAGATGATTAAATGTTTAAATTTTCCTATAGTAACTTCATCTCTTTCATTTGGTGAAACTTCTGAAAAGATTTTTCTGTCTGGTGACAATTATAAGGTGTGGAAGGAGTCAATCCTTCTGCATTTGGATGCCTAGACCTTGACTATGCTCTTTGTAAGGAGGACCTCTTGTACCCATGGCTACTAGCACTCCTCTTGAGATTGCATTGTATGAACGCTGGGAGCGATCTAATCGCATCAGCTTGATGTTGATAAAATCTAGCATAAGGGCTAGCATTCGAGGGTGCATACCTGATAAGGAAAAAGTCAAGGATTACATGCAGGCAATTGATGAGCAATTTGCAAATACAGACAAGGCGTTGACTAGCACTTTGATGGCACAATTGTCATCCATGAAATACACTGGCACTAAAGCTGTGCGTGAGCACATTATGCAAATGCGGGACAAAGCTGCACCACTTAAGTCCCTAAATATTGAAATTACTGATTCTTTCTTTGTGCAGTTAATCCTCAATTCTCTTCCTTCTCAGTTTGGACCTTTTAAAATCACTTATAACACACAGAAAGAAAAGTGGCCAGTTAATGAATTGTTGTCCGTGTGTGTACAAGAAGAAGGAAGGCTGAACTTTGAGAAGGGTGAGGGATCTAATGAGGCTCACATTGTGACAAACACCAAGAAGCAAGGTCACAGGGGGAAAAACAAGAAGAATGAACTTGCACCTCGTTCTAAAAAGAATAAGGATGCTATTAAGTGTTTCTTTTGTAAGAAGAAAGTACATGTTAGAAAGAATTGTCCCAAACGTGAGGCCTGGCTAATTTAGAAAGGTAATTTGTTGTCCTTTGTGTGTTTTGACTCTAATTTTGTTGATATTTGTATTGATACTTGTTCTACAATCCATATTGCTAATACCATGCAGGGTTTCCTAAACCAAAGGAAACCTAGTCCTGGTGAACAACTAGTTTTTCCTGGAAATCGGATTGGTTCACATGTCGAAGCGATCAGGACCTATAGAGTTATTTTGAGTACTGGCTTTGTATTAGATCTTGAACAGACTTTTTATGTTCCAAGTTTTTCCAGAAACTTAATTTCTTTTTCTAGACTTTATTCCTTTGGGTTTTTCTTTAAATATTAATGGTTTTTCTTTTGACTTATTAAAAAATGGGGTTTCTGTTGGAAAATTTTCCTTGGATAATGGTCTGTATAAGATTCATACAAATTGTAACGTTGCTAGTAGCTTAGTAACTGTGGATGGTAATTCTGGTATTAAACGAAGTATCATGAATGAGAAATCCTCTATGTTGTGGCACAAAAGGTTATCTATTGAAAGAATCAAAAGTTTAGAGAAAGATGGGATTCTTCAATCCTTAGATTTTTTTGACCTAGATTCATGTGTGGACTGCATTAAGGGTAAGCAAACCAATGTGTCACACAACGGTGCAAAGATAAGTTCTTATTTATTAGAAATAATACACACTGACAATTGCAGTCCAGATATAAGTTCTAATGATCCAAAATATTTTATTTCTTTTATTGATGACTACTCACGTTATATGTATGTGTATCTACTTTATAATAAAACTGAAGCAATTGATGTGTTCAAAATATATAAAGCAGAGGTAGAGAATCAATGTGGTAAACGCATTAAGATTTTGAGGTCTGATAGAGAAGGTGGATATTTTGGAAGGTACACTGAGAGTGGACAAAAACCTGGTGCATTTGCTATATTCCTTCAAGAGCAAGGTATAGTACCACAATATACCATGCCTGGCTCACCTAACACGAATGGTGTAGCTGAAAGAAGGAATAAGACACTGTTGGACATGGCGAGGAGTATGATGAGTAACTCTAAACTTCCTATATTCTTGTGGAGATAAGCCTTAAAGACAGCTGTATATATTCAAAATAGGGTTCCAACAAAAGCTGTTTCGAAAACACCTTTTGAAATTTGGAAAGGTTGGAAACCTAGTTTGAATCATATTCGTGTTTGGGGATGTCCTGCTGAGGTTAGAGAGTACAATCCACATGAATAGAAGTTAGACCCTAGGACTATTTCTGCGTATTTTGTTGGTTATGCTGAAAGCTCTAAAAGGTATAAGTTTTATTGTCCCACTCATAATTTAAAGTTTGTAGAATCTAGAAATGCAAAGTTCCTTGAGAAAGACACAATTAGTGGGAGTGATCAACTTCATGAATTAGTTAATGAGAATGATCATGAGGTAATTCCCACTACTAGTGGTCAAGGTGAAATTATATTTCTTATTGACTCTCATCCAATTGAAGTCATTAGAGAACATAATGTCGTTTCACCTGTCCCAAGTGATCATGTGGAAAGAAATTGTGATATTTTAGAAGAGGCACCTCATAATGCTCAAGAGGAACCTCAAGAAGAATTCCATATAGAACAACATCAGCCTCCACAAGAGGTTGAATTAAGAAGATCACAAAGGGCCAAGAAGCCTGCTATTTCTAATGACTACATGGTGTACTTATTAGAATCTGATCATGATGTCAATATAGAAGATGACCCTGTAACGTTTTTGCATGCTATGAACTATAGTAATTCCAAATTATGGTATGATGCTATGAATGATGAGATGAAATCTATGACACATAATGATGTTTGGGATCTTGTAGAATTGCCTAATGGCGCTAAGCCAGTTGGTTGTAAATGGGTTTTTAAAACCAAAAGAGATTCATTGGGCAATATAGAGCGCTACAAGGCTAGACTAGTTGCTAAAGGTTTTACTCAAAAACATGGAATAGACTATAGAAACTTTTTCTCCTGTGTCTAAAAAGGATTCTTTCAGAATTATCATGGCATTAGTGGTCCATTTTGATATGGAATTGCATCAAATGGATGGGAAAATAGCTTTCCTCAATGGTGATCTCGAGGAAGAGGTATACATGAAACAACTTGAGGGGTTTATATCCAGTGCTGGTGATAATCTTGTTTGCAAGCTAAAGAAGTCTATATATGGGCTTAAACAAGCTTCACGACAGTGGTAATTAAAGTTCCATAATGTAATCACATCTTTTGGTTTTGTTGAAAACATTATGGATCAATGCATATACCACAAGGTTAGTGGGAGTAAAATCATCATAGTCTTATATATAGATGATATTTTGCTTACATCTAGTGACTTGGGATTGTTACATGAGGGAAACAATTTCTTTTCAAGAAGTTTGATATGAAGGATATGGGTGAGGCATCTTATGTCATAGGCATAAAGATCCATAGAGATAGGTCTCAAGGCATTTTGGGACTATCACAAGAAACCTATATTAACAAAGTTCTTGAAAGGTTTAGAATGAAAGATTGTTCACCTAGTGTGGCACCCATTGTGAAAGGAGACAAATTTAGCTTATCTCAATGTCCTCAGAATAATCTTTAAAGAAAAGAGATGGAGAACATTCCTTATGCTTATGCAGTTGGAAGTTTGATGTATGTCCAAGTCTGTACAAGACCAGACATAGCATTTGTGGTGGGAATGTTGGCAAGATATCAAAGTAATCCTGGTTTGGATCATTGGAAAGTAGTAAAGAAAGTCTTAAGGTACTTACAAGGTACTAAAGACAATATGTTAACTTACAAGAGATCTAACACTTTGGAAGTGGTTGGTTACTCTGATTCAGACATAGCAGGATGTGTTGACACAAAAAGTCAACATCTGGTAACATTTTCTTATTTGCTGAAGGAGCGATTTCATGGAAAAGTGTAAAGGAGTCTTTGACTGCTACATCAACCATGAAAGTTGAATTCATATCTTGTTTTGAGGCAAGTTTGTAGGGTTTGTGGTTAAAGAATTTCATTGCTGGGCTTGAAATTGTTGATTCAATTTCTAGGCCTATTAAGTTGTACTTTGATAATACAACTGCTGTATTTCTGGCTAAAAATAACAAAAGTGGTAGTCAAAGTAAACACATTGACATAAAGTTTTTAGCCTTGAAAGAATGTGTAAAAGCTAGTCATGTAATTATAGAACACATAAGTACAAAGGATATGTTGGCCGATCCTCTAACTAAAGGGATGCATCTGAAATCGTTCAGCGATCATGTGCCGCATATGGGACTTATGCCTCAGTTGTCTTTATTAGACTAGTTGAGCTAAGTCATATTGATGAAATTCAATTTATTATTTTGTTTATTTTCTTGAATTTGTGTATATACATTATGAAGAAAGAAAATAAATATTTGTGTTTGGACCAGAATAAACATGTAAGGTTTATTCATAAATTGTGTACCATCATTGAGTTCAAAGTATGTTGCATAGTGATACATGGAAAGTAATACTCAACCATAACAGGACTTACTATTATGATCCTTGTAATGGATTTTGATTATTTGTTATGTCTTTGGAACATGTCATTTGGACCAAGTGGGAGAATGTAAGTGCAACCATTTTGAAAAAAATCAAATAATGGTCCTTCATGACCATTCATGCAACATAATTCTCCATAATTGGTTTTAATTTGGAGCTTTCAAAATTAATGGATGGTTACAATTTTCACTCTATAAAAGGGGCACTCTCTTTGAGGGGAAGGTGTGCATTTTACTTGTGAGTTCTCTGGTGAGTGGGTTCCTGACCAGAGATTACTGTGCCCGGCTTCCATCACGTATGGTAATTCATCGATTGGAAAATCTACTTACTAATTTTTGAGACTGCTACGGCTAGAGGTTAGTGAAATTTACTATACGTTATTATCTTGTAAGACACATATTTTATCGTGGAATCTTACGCAAAATATATTTAAATCAAGTTGCTAGATATTTGAAAGCCCCAAAGGGTTGAAACCATTCATGATTGTTAGAAGGATTTGGATCCTTTCCATGTGAAAAAAAACATGACAGGGTTATTTGAGAAGAGAGATAGACACAAAATTAATTGAGTGGTAGGCCTTATATATATATATATAATAGAAACTGTAACTCCAGAATATTCTGCCTAGGGACATGTGGCACTAAGCTTTCAGATGCCTAGTAACAGCATACGCTAACGACACGTGGCACCACTCACCTGCCTCCTACGTGGCCGTTGCCCGCGTCATTCCATAAGGGCTCTCGTCCAAGAAACGTGGGAGACCCCTTGAGCATCGTGGGACGACCCACGTCCCACGGGAACGTGGGTCGAGCACGTCCTCCCCACACTTAGTATAAAAGGACCCTCACCCGGGGGACTTAAGGATCAGATTCTAAACACTGGAAGAACTTTGCCTGTAATCACTTAGGCAAACATTATGAGCACCCTTAGACATCCTCTTGCCCAATCCACATTACACATCCCAAGCTCTGCCTATAGCACCACCAGGTCCTGTCACCGGCAAACATATCTCCGTCCCAGAGTATTCCACCAACAAAGCTCCCAACAGCTCTCAGAGACTCAAGCTCTCTCACACTCTAATGCAACCTCCCACGAGCGGCTCGCCTGTCCGGAGTACCTTACGTATGTCTTAGCCGCACACAGCCTGATACAGGTATCCACCTAGCCTAATGGCTCCTATAGACGTCACCATGACGAACTATGTGGACTTTGATCCCTTCCTAAGGGGACGTAGGCACCTAGGTTCCTCACCTAAGGACAAGTCCCCTAAGGTTAAGACCCCTTGCAGTCCTTAATTGCAAATTAGAATTGTCTGAACCACAAACGACAATTACAGAAACTATAGGTGAATAATGTATTTTCATTGTGTATTTATCTTTCTATTTACATGGCACACTTGTATTATTTTCTTACATGAGAGAATCTTGTTTAATTGTTAATTTTTTTTTTTGTAATTTGAACTTTTTAATTATTATCTATCAACTGCAATTTTTCGTAAAGATATTGACCACTAATTATAAGCATGTGTCTCTAACAAAATTTCAAACTTTAATTTGTCACGTTAGAAACATAAGCGATTAGCTTATTTCACGTCACCCAACCTCCAACTAATAAATATTTTAGAATCGTAATAATATATAGCTAAAATGATATCTGTAACCACGGAATATTCCGCCTTGGGACACGTGGCACCAAGCTTCTAGAAGCCTAGCTAGCGGCAGGACACACTAGCGGCACATGGCACCATTCATCCGCTACATACGTGGCCCTTGCCCACGTCACCTCACGGGGATACACCACTCAAGTAGACGTGGGAGCTCCCTAAGCACCGTGGGACAACCCATGTCCCGCAAGATCATGGGTCGAGCATGACTTCCCCACAGTCAATATAAATAGACACTCACCTGGGGGACTAAGATACACAAGTTCAAGGACTGTAACATTAGACCCAAAATACCTCAAGTACTTCCAGAGAGCATCACTCACCGCCATTCTAGCAGGTAGCCTGAGCACTCTCAGACACCTCACACACATCCCTCACGCATCCCGAGCTCCATCGAAGGCTCCGTCAGGTCCGACCACCTGCAAGCTCTTCTTTGTCCCCGGAGCACCTCCACCAATAGGGCTTCCAGCAACCCTTAGAGACCTGAGCTCTCTCCCATTAAGGCAACCTCCTAAGAGCGGCTCGCCCGCCTGGAGTACCTTAGACATGTCTTAGCCTCATACGGCCCAATACAAGTAACTACCTTGCCTAACGGCTCCTATAGACGTAATCATGACGAACTACGTGGACTTTGATCCCTTCCGAAGGGTACGTAGGCACCTAGGTGCATCACCTAAGGACAAGTCCTCCAAGGTTAAGACCCCTTGCGGTCCTTAATTGCAAATAACAATTGTGTGAACCAGAAACTACAATTACAATATCTATTTAAGCAAAAAAAAATTAAAATGAATGAATCCAACATTTATATCACACTTGTTTTGACTAAAAAATAAGTGAAAATTTTTGAAATTACTCATAATTATAACGATAAATGATAATTTTCTTATATTATTAATTAAATCTTAAAACAAGCTGTAATGAGTACCTATTGAACACATTTTGAAATATTAACGCGCCATTGAATCAGAATATCTCCTTTCATAAATCATTATAATTATAACTTTACAAGCAAAATGTGCAAAGGCTTCTTTTATATTACCTTTTCTTAATTTCATAAAAGTAGAAACTTCTTTCATATTCCACCTTTTTTGGGAACCAGGACAGTACCATGGCGACTTTATTCAATGAAAGTCAAAACGGACGACGTCCAAAATAAAATGAGGGAGATGCAACTAGTCCACCAATTTTTGTGGCTATAGTCTTTTGCAAAAGATACTAAATAATGGGCAGCATTATTACTTGCTCTAGGCATCCAAGAAAACGCTTACTAGATTTAATCATTTTCCTTTTATGGGTATGGACTATGAGTAGGTGATTAGAATGAAAACAGGGAAGAGCAGAGAGGAAGATGAAAGGCTAGTATTTTTTTGGTGTTTACTTTAATCACTTAATTATTCAGTCGGATTTTAGCTTATGGACCACTTAAAAATATATTAGTATCAAATGGCTAGATTTTTTTGTCTTCCATAGGGATTCTCTTATTAGGAGCGAGCTAAAAAGCACTGTCGAGAACTAAATGTAGGTACCTCTTCCATTGAAAATTTGAACATGGGGAGACGAAAATCTATAGTGAAACCCAAAAACAATTGTTGGAGAAGAAGGATATTACCTAAGGAGTAGTAATTTCTAATGATCGGTTTCTAACAAAATTCAATTTGTTGCAGAAAGAGTCAGATCTACTAGGGTGTCAGAGATCTTGTTGTCGACTATGACATTCAAATTTGTTCCACGGACAAAAATTGAGGTTAGGGAAATAGAAGGATCCCAGGGAATAGAAGAGTAGAGAGAAAGATTAGATTGAGGCTAGGTTTGTACCTAATTAAAGAGGCTAGCTTGTATAGAAAATGGTTTACCTTAATTATTGAGTTAGGTTCTTGTATAGGTAGAGAAATATAAGAGACCCAAAGAAGAGAAGAGATGAAGATTATAGGCTAGGGTTTCTTACCTTCTTAAGGAGCGTATATATACCTCTGGTCCAGAACAAAATGGTAATTTTTCTTAATTGCTGAGTTAGGGTATGGACTAATCCAAAATATATTTAAATCAAGTTGCTAGATATTCGGAAGCCTCAAATGGTTGTAACCGTTCATGATTGTTAGAATGATTTGGATACTTTTCATGTAAAAATAAATAACAGTATTATGTGAGAAGAGAGATAGACACAAAGTTAATTGAGTGGTAGGCCTTATACATATATAATCGAAACCGTACGTGAATGGTGTATTTTAGTTTTGTATTTATCTTTCCCTTCACATGACAATTATATTATTTTCTTCCATGTGAGAATCTTGTTTAATTGTTAATTTTGTTTTTTGTAATTTAAACTTTTTAATTATTATATATCAAATGCAATTTTGCTCAAAGACATTCGCCACTAATTATAAGCATGAACATGTGTCTCTAATAAAATTTCAAACTTCAATTTGTCACGTTAGAAAAATAAGCGATTAGCTTATTTTACGACACCCAACCTCCAACTAATAAATATTTTAAGTTATGACATATAATTTAATGTCTTCTAGGATCATAATAATATATAGCTAAAACTGTTCTCAATTTTAGCAAAAAAAATTAAAAAAAATGAATCCAACATTTATATCACACTTTTTTTAACTAGAAAATAACTGAAAAAAATATTGAAGTTATCATAATTATAAAAAAAAATGATCATCTTCTTATATTATTAATTAAAGCTTGAAACAAGCTATAATGAGTACCCATAGAACACTTATTGAAATAATAACACACCATTGAATCAGATTAGGTCCTTGCATAATTTTTATAATTATAAATTTACAAGCAAAATGTGCAAAGGCTTCTTTTAAATTACATTTTTTAGTGAACCAAGACGGTACCTGGGAGACTTTATTCATTGAAAATCAAAATGAACGACGTCCGAAATAAAAAGAGGGATACAACTAGTCTACCAATTATTGTGGTTATAGTCTTTTGCAAGAGAAACTAAATAATCTACAGATTATTACATGCTCTAAGCACACAAGAAAAACGCAAACTATTAAAACGATTACTAGATTTAATCATTTTCCTTTTTTGCGTATAGACTGTGAGTAGGTGATTAGAACGAACAGAGGGAAGAGCATAGAGGAAGATGAGAGGCTAGTTTTTTTATGTGTTTATTTTCATCACTTAATGACTGAGTTGGATTTTAACTTATGGAAAACTCCAAAATATATTTGTATCAAATGGTTATATTTTTTTTGTCTCCCATAGGGATACTCTTATTAGGAGCAAGCTTAGAAGCACTGCCGGGAACTAAATGTAGGCACCTCTTCCATCGAAAATTTGAACATGAGAAGACGAAGATCTATAGTGGAACCCAAAAACATTTGTTGGAGACGAAGGATATTACATGAGGAGTAGTAATTTCTAATGATAGGCTCTATCAAAATTCAATTTGTTGCAGAGAGAGTCAGATCTACTAGGGTGTCAGAGATCTTCTTGTGGACTATGGGAATCAAATATGTTTGATTGACAAAAGTTGAGGTTAGGGAAAGAGAAGGGACCCAGGGAATAGAAGAGTAGAGAGAAAGATTAGATTGAGGCCATATTTGTACCTGATTAAAGGTGGCTAGCTTATACAGACAATGGATTACCTAAACTACTGAGTTAAGTTCCAGTATAGGTAGAGAAATATACAAGACCTGGATAAGAGAAGGGATGAAGATTATAGGCTAGAGTTTTTTACCTTGTTAAGGTGTTATATATACCATAGGTCGAGGAGAAAATGGTAATTTTTCTTAATTGCTGAGTTAGGGTTTGGACTAGTCCAAAATATATTTAAATCAAGTTGCTAGATATTTGAAACCCCCAAATGGTTGAAACCTTTCATGATTGCTAATTTGGAGGATTTGAATCATTTTCATGTTAAAAAAACATTACAGCGTTATGTGAGAAGAGAGATAAACACAAAATTAATTGAGTTGTGGGCCCTATATATATATATATAATGGAAACTGTAACTGTCGTTTTTGGCTCAGACAATTATAATTTGCAATTAGGACCGCATAAGGTCTTAACCATGGGGGACTTGTCCTTAGGTGATGCCCCCAAGTGCCTACGTACCCTTCGGAAGGGTCAGAGTCCACGTAGTTCGTCATTGTGACGTCTGTAGGAGCCGTTAGGCAAGGTAGTTTACCTGTATCGGACCGTGTGCGGCTAAGACGTGTCTAAGGTACTCCAGACGAGCGAGCCGCTCTTGGGAGATTGCCTTAGTATGAGAGAGCTTGAGCCTCTAGGGGCTGCTGGAAGCCCTGTAAGTGGTATGCTCCGGGATGGAGGTGAGCTCGCTGGAAGATGGCCTTGACAGTACCTACGGCGGAGTAGGACTCGTGTGAGAGCTCTGAGAGTACTCAGGTAATTGAGACTATGTGAGGGATATGAGATAAGGTGTTGTAATCCTTCCTGTTGCGTATCGCGTTCCTGTGCTTGTTCTCCTCTAGTCCCACGGGTGAGGGTAGAGTGTGGGGAGGTCGTGCTCGACCCACGACGTCGTGGAACGTGGGTCGTGCCACGAAGCTTATGGAGTTCCCACGTCCGGTTAAGGGGATGCTCCGTGAAGTGACCTGGGTAAGGCCATGTAACTAGCAAATGAGTGGTGCCATGTGTCTCTAGCAGGTGATGAGGCCGGGCTTCTAGAAAGTCAGTGCCACGTGTCCGAAGGTGGAATATTCCGTAGTTACATAAGTCCCCTAAGTCTACAGGTGTCGGGCGCCCGTGGACTTAAGTTCCCTTGTCTATAAGATACTTAGGAATTTTTCGCTGCTTTTTCTTGTGGGAGAGCTCGTTCGCGCATAGTCACGGTTATTGGAGCTGGTCGTTCGACTTGTGAAGTAGGTTCCCTCGTATCGTTCCATGGAAAAGGAGACACTTTTGAGAGGACATGTGTCTTGTTCCGGATGACTGACTGCTTGACTTCTTCAGCAAGTTTTTGAGCCGTCTCTACAAAAAGTACACGACTTACCGAGGGGAAGTCATCATTGCTCAGAGGGGCATTTCCCGAAATGCCCTTTGCGGTCTGGTGGGGGAAATCCAAAGGTCAGGGGCCGTTTGGTCATTTCTAAAGGCTCTCCTCTGGCTATGTTCGTCCGCGGGCAGTGATTGATGGTGGATTTCTTGCTGGGAGTTGTCTGTTGAAGGAGGCCACATGTCAGAGCTTCAACGGGTGCCACTGGCATTTGGGTGTTTTCGCCGCCGTTTCTCTTTCGTTAAATGCATGTTCGTTTCCGAGGGTAGCCATCATTAGCCTGGGCAGAGAATTTTTGGAAAAGACCCCCCAAGCGTCTCCAGGTGACTCTTGGATTTCCGGGGGTTTTTCAATCTTTGTGTCTCCGTTGTCCCGGCTATGAATCTCGTCTGTCCTTTCTTTCCACGTGTTCGGTTTAGGCAAACGGTTGTATGTGGGCTTGATTATAGAGGATAATAAATTTTACCCGTTGCGGGAGACGAGGGGGTTGATGTTTTTGAATCGTCGCGCCTCTGGGTACCCTATAAATGTCCAGCGTTTGAAAGTCTGTGACTTTACTTTCACCTTTCTCTGTTGCCTTTGTTTTCCCTGCCTTTCCTTTATTCTCTCTGATTCTTGCTTCTGTCGAGGTTTTTGCAATGGCTGGTGGTGACATTATAGCTTCTACCCTCTCGACTTTACTGATTTGGAGGATCTTCCTTCTTCTTCTCCTCCTCCTCCTCCGCCTCTGAGCCGTACTCGCGACATCATTCGGAGTAGGGGGAAGAAAAACGGTCAACAAGGCCTTTCTCCGGAGGTAGCAGCCGATATCCCTGCTGTGGTACCCGCTGGTGGTGAGAGGGAAGGGCGGTTTCCCGTACCTCCATCTTCCGAGAGAGAGCGCTGTCAGGGGGTTCTTCCGAGAGAGAAGAGGGCAAAAGACGGAAGAGTCGGTGCAACTGGACATCGGGAGGGGAAAATGAAAGGAGCCTCTGCAGCAAAGTTATCCAATGCAAAGAAGGATAGCTCAAGAAGCGGCCTTCCGGTGTGGAGTTGCGGTGGCCTTCGCAGGTCGCACAGCGGAGTTCTGACCGAAGGGATGTACGGGTGGAGGCTCCGGTGAGAGAGACTGTTCCTGCCTCTGTTCCTACCTCTGTTCCCACTTCCGCTCCTGTTTTTCAATCACCTATGAGGGTGATTTTATCGGCTCCTCCTCCTGTCCTTAGCCCAGCTAGGGGGTTGATCAGCATGCTGCTAAAAGGGCCAGGGTGGTCGTTGAGGAGTCTGTTGGAGACTCTCCCGTGCCTCTGGGCATGGCGGGTGAACCTGCGGCTGAGGAAGTCGCGGAGTCTGGTGACGCGATCGTGGAGGCCGGAGCCCTCTCAGATAGAGGGAATGTAGTGGCGAGTCAAGTGGCTGCCACGAAAGATCTTATCCTGGGGTCAAGCATCGGCACTTCTGAACCACTTGGGCCACCGGAAGGGGGGATTGACTTTTGAACTGGTGGCGTTGGGCAGGCACTTCCCTGTGGAGATGCGGGAGAGGGAAGGCAGGGGGCTGGACACTTCTCCCCTGAATCTTGCAGTTCCAGGCTTCAGCCAGGTTGCTGAGGCGTTGGCTGACTTCCACCAGGCTGGTTTTGAGTGGGAGAAGCGTGTGGTGAGCTTCTTTATCCTGGCGTTGCGTTTTTGGGTTATTCTTTGCGTTTCTGACTCTTGTCTTTTTGTAAGGGGAGATCCGTCTCGACCGGGAATAGTTTTTCGGTGTTGCGGCCTCTAAGAGCTAGGCTCTGGAGGTCTCCCAGAAGAGGTTGGCGGACGTGCGTGATCAGCTGTCCGCAAAGAAGTTAGAGTGTGAGGACCAGGGCAACAAGATCGAGTCCTTGACTCACGAGGTTGCCCGTCTTAAGGCTGAAGTTGGGCACCCCTCCGAGGTTACGCTCCTTCACTCGGAGTTGGAGAAGACACGTAAGGAGCTTGTCGTCCGTTGGGATGATAATGAGAAGAGCCGGCAGGAGCTGCATTCTCTCCGCGAAGCTTTGCGGGGTGTTGAGGCTCATGCTTCCGACAACCTTTCTAGTTGGTTGGCGGCTGAGGATAAGGTCGCCGATGTCGCTGATCTCCAGGGGGAGTTACCTACGCAGAGGATGTACGGCATGCTCTGGCGGTCGAGCAGCTTGAGCGTCTTCGTGGGGAGAGATTTCCATCAGAGTGGGTGGCTTCTTTGCATCCGTCCCTGGAGTTCTTTGAAGACGAGCTTCGTGGTCGAACAGAGGTAGATCCTCTGTTGAATCTCGCTTATCTTCGTCAGCTGATCGACCGCTTGGTGGAGCACCAGGTGCTGTCTTGAATCGGCGGACGAGCTCCTGAGATTGGACCTACTTCTCAGCAGTTAGCTAATGCGACCAAGCGGGGGTTGTTGGAAGAGGTTGGTTGCGCGGATCCTACTGGGGCTAAGGCCTTTGTAGATCTTGGGGATGCCCAAGAATAGGTTTATGTAATTTTCAGGGTGTTTACCCTTTGTAATGGGCGGACGCCCTCTCATTTTTTGACATCTAATGAGAATGATTTTTCGTAAAGAGTTTTTTCTGCCTCCCTTTTTACTTCTGCGCAAAAAGTCGTGATGATTGCAGTTTCTCTTTTCGTAGTCATCTCTTTACGTGTGGGTAAAAAGATTTTCTTGCATGAGTACCGTGTGATCAAGACGATTTGTATGCGATTTGCTAACATTGTTCGTCGAACGTTCGTTTTGTGTTTTTCGCACCCGAGGGGTTTTTACCGCGCTACCAGGGGAAATGTTAGTACCGTGTGATCAAGACGATTTGTATGCGATTTGCTAACATTGTTCGTCGAACATTCGTTTTGTGTTTTTCGCACCCAAGGGGTTTTTACCGCGCTACCAGGGGAAATGTTAGCTTGGCCCTGGGGGGCGCTTAGCATTTCTTGGGGCGGTCGGCCCACTGTCCTGTGGTAGGACTTACGCGAGTACTTTGCAAATTTGAAGCCTTGTCTCTTGCTGAAAAGGAATACTTCAATAATAATAGACAAAATGGTTACATTCGTGCAGCCTCGGTCGGGCTAACCTTAGTCACGCTGAAAGTAAACAAGATGATTACATTCGGATTGCCTAGGTCAGGCAGGCCTTCGTCAGACTGAAGTAAATCCTAAATTCGAAATAAAAAGACGTGCATGACTTCGACTTAAACGTGGCGTGAAGACGCAAAGTGTGTTTGGAGTTTTTAGGCAAAGGTTTGGTCCGGTCAAGTGGACTCTAGTTTCTTGCCTCCTGAGTCTTTACCCTCGGGGGGTTCCTCGCGTGTTTCTCGGGCACCAAGGCGAGCGACCTTGACGGTCTTGGTTAGGCTCGCTGCGTAGCACGCTCGCGCCAGTTTCTGGTCTGCCATGATTTCTCCAACCCCGTGGGGTGTTGGGAATTTCGTTGTGAGCTGTGCGGTGGACACTACAGCCCTGAGTTTGTTTAGGGATGGTTGCCCTAAAATTGCACTATATGCTGACGGTGCCGAGACGATGATGAAGTCTACATCAAGGCTAGCGACCTTTGGTAGGGTGCCCATGGTTGTTCGGGCAGTGATGATTCCTTCTGCTAGAACCTGGGCTCCTGATAACCCTATGAGTGTGCCAGGGAATTGCCTTATACTAGCTTCGTTCAGCCTGAGTCTTTTGAAAGTATCGAAGTAGAGGACGTCTGTCGAGGATCCTTGGTCGATCAAGACTCTCTTTACTTTGTAGTTGGCGATTATGGCCGTCACCACCATGGGGTCGTCGTGGATTGGTCCCTCTAGGTTGGTGAGATCGAATGTGATGGGGTTTCCCTTGGATTCTCTCCTCTTTTTGTGTTTCGGGGCATTGTCAAGGGCCTGCTTTCTCCTTTGATGAATCTGCCGCGCTATCCCTTTCGGATTAGGTGTTTGATCTGATCCTTGAGGTGGATGCAGTCGTTGCTCTCGTGTCCGTAATCCTTATGGAATTGACAGTATTTAGACTTGTCTATTGGTTTTCCCATTTTTCGCCTCTTGACTTGAGGGTGAAAACTGAGCATGTCCGAATGATAAATCTCTTCCAGTACCCCAACATGGGACTTGTTGAGGGGAGTGTAGCTTGTGAACCATCCTCTAAGAGGCGTTCGTGGTCGAGGAGGTGATCTCTTCCTATTGTTTTTCTCTTTGGGAGCTTGGCTTTTTGTCACCGTTTTTTCCTTCTTCTTTTCCGCTCGTTCCATGCCGGCCCTGCTTATCAGGAACTTCCACATCTTTTCTTTGGCGATTTGTGCGTTCTCCTCTTGGATGAACCATTTCGCACGGTCCATTAGCTCCTGTAAGGAAGAGACGAGGCATCTGTTGAGTTTTCCGTAGAACTGTGAGCATCGGAGACCTTGTTTTATGACGAAGATGGCGACGGCGTCTTGAAGGCCTCGGACATGGAGCGAGAGCTTGGTAAACCGGGCCAAAAAGGCTTGTAGGGTTTCTCCTTCCTCTTGGTGGAAACCATTGAAGGAGTCTTCATTCTTTTGGTATTCCTTGCTGTTGGCGAACTGTGTAAGAAAGTTTCGCGCTAACTGTTCGAAGCTGTGGATCGAATTGGTGGGCAGCAGCGAAAACCATCTTAGGCCGGCCTCTTTCAAGGTTGATGAGAAGACCCGACACTGTTGGCCGTCTGTCATACCTAATATCGACATAGCCGAGTTGAACGTGTTAAGGTGACCCCACGGATCGATTTCTCCGTCATAAGGATCTAGGGCACGTGCTCGTTCATGATCTTCTTGGTAAAAGGATGTCTTCCTTTTCCCTGGAAGTCTAAAGCGGGCCACTGGTAAGCATTTGCGCCGCAGGCAGCATAGGGGTTGTAGGCTGTCGCCCACGGCATGTGGAGGTAGGATCCCGGAGGGAAGTTAGGGACTGGTGGTCGCGGATAGCTCGTAACAAGTCGTGCCGCTTGCCCGACGACCATAGCTGGTCATGGTGGGATCCCTGGTGGAGGCGCTGGTGCTGTTAACGACAGTCGCGCGAATTTCATTGGTAAGGTCCCGAATTGTATTGCGAGCAGGTTGGTAAAGTCGTTGGAGGTCCCCGCGCCGTGTGGCACTAGCGGTAGCTAGGCGCTTGCTTTTGCTGGGGCGAGGTTTCTGTTCTCTTCCCACTACTGTTGGCGCAGGGCCGCTACTTCTGCCTCGAGGCGGGCGATCTCTACGTCCCATGAGTTTCTTGTTGGCTCTGTCATTTCTTGACCACCGGTTGTGAGGCAAGGAACCTGTGGCATGCCATACGAGTGTTGAGGGCAGATTTCCTCTCCGGGTGCCGGGTTCTGGACCACGGTCTCCGTAACAGCTACCTGCATCATTGAGGCGCTTTGAGGTTGGGTTGCGTTTGATCCACCTGCTTCAATCGTGGTTGCGGGGGAGTTCGAATCGGTCATGTTGTATTATATCCTGTATAACCTGTAGACATTATGGAAAAATGCGTGGGTTTCTGAGTCGTTAGGTATATACTCCTACTCCCGGAAAAACAAATGCCGTTTAGCGGCATTGTGGTCAGAATAAGACCGCGGTGGGCGCCACTGTAACTTTCGGTTTTGGCTCAAATAATTGTAATTTGCAATTAGGACCGCATGGGGTCTTAACCATGGGGGACTTGTCCTTAAGTGATGCACCCAGGTCCCTACGTACCCTTCGGATGGGACCAGAGTCCACGTAGTTCGTCATGGTGACGTCTGTAGGAGCCGTTAGGCAAGCTAGTTTACCTGTATCGGGCCGTGTGCGACTAAGACGTGTCTAAGGTACTCCAGGCGGGCGAGGCGCTCTTGGGAGATTGCCTTAGTGAGATCGCCGGAGGTTGGCCTTGACGGTACCTACGGCGGAGCTTGACAGGACTCGTGTGAGAGGTCTGAGAGTACTCAGGTAATTGAGAGTATTTGAGGGATATGAGATAAGGTGTTGTAATCCTTCGTGTTGTGTATCGCGTTCCTGTGCTTTTTCTCCTCTAGTCCCCCGGGTGAGGGTCTATTTATACTGAGTGTGGGGAGGTCGTGCTCGACCCACGAAGTCGTGGAACGTGGGTCGTGCCACGAAGTTTGTGGAGTTCCCATGTCCGTTTAAGGGGATGCTCCATGAGGTGATGTGGGTAAAGGCCACATGACTAGCAGATGAGTGGTGCCACGTGTCTTTAGCAGGTGCTGAAGCCGGGCTTCTAGAAAGTCAGTGCCACGTGTCCCAAGGTGGAATATTCCGTAGTTACAGAAATCATAGGTGACTGATATATTTTCATTGTGTATTTATTTTTCTCTTCTCATGACACAATTATATTATTTTCTTACATGAGAGAATATTGATTATTTAATTTTTTTTGTAATTTGAACATTTTAATTATTATCTATCAAATGCAATTTTGCTTAAAAATATTAGCCACGAAAAATAAGCATATGTCTCAAACAAAATTTTAAACTTTAATTTGTCACGTTAAAGGCATAAAGGATTAGTTATTTCACAACACCCAACCTCCAACTAATAAATATTTTAAATTATGATATATAATTAATTTCTTTTCGAATCATAATAGGTTAAATGCTCAAATTGGTCCTAAAAGAATAGGGTAGGTTTAAAATTGTCCTAAATGTTTCATTGTTTCAAATTTTTCCTATAAGTTTTGACCATTTTTCAAATTGGTTCTGCCATTACAATCCGTTATACTTTTCTGTTAAGTGATAATGTCATCATTATCCAGTCAACAACAAAAAAATTCTAAATCATCAATTCTTGCTACATCATCATCTTCCTCTTTCATTTTTCTACATCATCTTCCCCTATAATTTTAGGACCAATTTGAGTATTTGACCATCGCAATAATATATAGCTAAAATGATATCTACTTTAGCAAAAGAATTAAAATGAATGAATCCAATTTATATCACACATTTTTTAACTGGAAAATAAGTTAAAAAAACACTCAAATTATCATAATTATAAATATAAATGATAATTTTCTTATGTTATTAATTAAAGCTTGAAACAAGCTGTAATGAGTATCCATATAACACATTTTGAAAGAATAACGTGCCATTGAATCAGAATAAGTACTTGCTTAAATTTTTATAATCATAAATTTACAAAAAAATGAGCAGAGGCTTCTTTACATTACATTTTTTATTTTTTTTTATAAAACTAAAAACTTCTTTCATAATACACTTTTTAGGGAACCAGAACTGTACCTGGGAGACTTTATTCAATGAAAATCAAAGCGAATGACATCGGAAATAAAATAAGGGATATAACTAGTCCACCAATTATCATGGTTATTGCATGTTGCAAAAGAAACTAAATAATGGGCAGCATTATTACATGCTCTGGGAACCCAAGAAAAACGAAAACTATTAAAACGCTTACTAGATTTAATCATTTTCCTTTTATGGGAATGCACTATGAGTAGTTGATTAGAACGGACATAGGGAAGAGAAGGGACGAAGACTAGAGGCTAGTTTTTTTATTTACTTTGATCACTTGATTACTGAGTCGGATTTTTTCTTATGGACAACTCAAAAATATATTTTTATTAAATGGCTAGATCTTTTTTGTCTCCCATAGGGATCCTCTTATTAAGAGAGAGCTCAGAAGGACTACCGGGCACTAAATGTAGGCACCTCATCCATAAAAACTTTGAACATGAGGAGAGGAAGACCTTTAGTGAATCCCAAAAACATTTGTTGGGATATTAATTGAGGAGTAGTAATTTTTAATGATCGGCTCTAACAAAATTCAATTTGGTGCGGAGAGAGTCAGATCTACTAGGGTGTCTGAGATCTTGTTGTGGACTATGACAATCAAATTTGTTCCACGGACGAAAGTTGTGGTTAGGGAAATAGAAGGGGCCCAAGGAATAGAAGAGTAAAGAGAAAGATTAGATTGAGGCCAAGTTTGTACCTGATTAAAAAGGGCTAGCTTGTATAGACAATGGTTTACCTTAATTACTGAGTTAGGTTCCAGTATAGGTAGAGAAATATAAGAGACCCAGAGAAGAGATAAAGATTATAGGCTAGGTTTTTTACTTTGTTAAGCAGGGTATATATACCTCAGGTCGAGGACAAAATGGTAATTTTTCTTAATTGCTGAGTTAGGGTACGAACTAGTCCAAAATATATCTAAATCAAGTTGCTAGATATTGGAAATCCCCAAATGGTTGAAACCATTCATTATTGTTAATTAGGAGGATTGGGATCCTTTTCATGTAAAAAAAACATTACAGCGTTATGTGAGAAGAGAAATAGACACAAAATTAATTGAGTAATGATAATGCAAAGAACAGAATTAAAATGTCATGCAATACAAGATTATATAAAATAATGTGAGCAATAAATAAAAACTTTCAATATAAATGAGAACCTATACCACCGGTAGTTCGCACTAGTACAAGTATGGGAGAGGGGATGGAGAAAAGAAAAGAAAGTAATGAAGAAACTTATATTGAATTGTAAAGGAACATTTAAAAGAGAGAACTTATAAAGGAACCTCAAAAAATTTTCTCTATCTGAAATCTCACTCTAAGAGAGAACTTATTCACCTTTATCCGGATTGATTTCATAGAAGTCATCTTCATTACTTTTCAAGGATCCTGAAGAAGCTGCAGAGGGACTTCTAAGGGTTGAAGAAGAATCATCTTTAGATTGAAAAAGTTGTAAGATTTGATTCAGTTATTTGGCTAACTCTTCTTTACTTGGGGAAGATGCTAAGCAAGATCGAATCCTTGATTTTTTATTTAAAAAGAGACAAGTGTCCCTATCTTCGGCAAGGAGAAATTTGGGGTTCTGGGAGAACCATTTTTTGATGGAACTCATACTAGCTCTGTCTATTCCTTCAAATTTTGGCCACCATTTGACTGAAGGCATCCTTTGGAGAATTGGAGAACTGTTGGGGAATGGTGCTTCCCCATATTTATATTGCCACATAAATACCCAGGCTAAACCGAATTTTGAAAATAGATGAAGATCCGCTGGGTGAGGATCATCTGTTAAATTTATTTTGTTTGTAAAATAATCAAGACCATTTTTCACAGTGATAAGTAAAATTTCTGAAGTAGGTCCAAAGAACCTCCACCAGAGATTAAACCACTGGAAAAAATGATATTGAATTCCATTTTTAAAAAGCAATAGCCAACAATGACTACACTTCTTATTTTGACCCTGCTCCCTTCTTCATCCCCTCTCCCATACTTGTACCAGTGCGGACTACCGCCGGTATAGGTTCCCATTTATATTAAAAGTTTTTATTTATTGCTCACATTATTTTATATAGTCTTGAATTGGATGGAATTTTAATTCTGCTCTTTGCATTATCATTACTCTTTCCCTACTTCATTCTCCCCTTTGTTCCCCATAATCTCTTGATCCTGCTCCCTTTGGTTTCAAAGCCTGAGGGGGATGAATCTGAGTACTATATGTATATATTTATCCTGTATAGTTTACTGTTCTTAAAATACTATCAACTAAACTGATAGCAGCACTATTATGAACAGTTCATTCATTCGTTTTTCTAAGGCAATGGATGGTAAGACCACAATGGTGGCAATATATCCAGAAGCCCCTTGCTTGAATACCTGTTCATGTTCATTTGGCTAAGTTTAGCTGATTAGTAAAAAAGGTTTTTTCTGTTTTCTTTCTGTCTCACTCAGATTCATCCAAAACATTATGCATCTTTACCGAACCTAATTAAGGTGATAATATCATAGGGATAGTTACAACTATGTTTAACCTCACCTTTTCCTCGTTTACCAGACGCAATTCCATACCCGACTCGTCCTCCCTTCTTGGCAGAGGATCCTCATCCTCATCAAATCAAATTTTCAAAGAAGAAATCCATTTTGAAAATATCAATCAAAATCTAGATGATTGGACTATTCCAATCGTTTCAAAAAATGAACTATACATACCAAAAGGTTGATTCTTTAGGGTTTCTGATTTTGTAATCAAAACTTCTGAAGAAACTATCAATATCATTTCTGATATGGAAGCATATCTCTTTTGTCTGAAAAATCAATAAAACTAAATAAACTAAAATATAGATTTATACATATAGGTTGTGTGCAAATTGCTTTAAAACCTTTGGTTAGAGAAGGCCTAAACGTTTCCTACCTATTATGCCTCAGGGATGCCAGGTACATCCAATTCTCTGATTCCCTTCTTGGAACAGTTGAAGCGGGCTTGCATGCAGGACTAATATACTTCAACTGTTTACCAAATAGGACAGTCTCCCTTGGAGATGATAATGTTATGGACTCATTAAAGCTCAATATCTTTTAGAAGAAATTCTTTCAATATGTCTAGGACTAGGTCTGTAAGAACTAGCGAGGATTTTAGGATTGCCATTGATCCATCAAGGCAATCTTGTTCCTCCATTCCTCAATCGGTAAGGATTGCTCTTTTAGTAATTCACCTACAAGGATTAGATACATCATCTAACCTGCCTAGGCCAATTTATCAACCACCACATGAGGATGAACAAGCCTCTGTCCAATCCCCTACATATCCCGACATGGTAGAAAATACCATCATTGTCATAATTAAAGATTTCCATTTAGATAAGATTTCCTTAAGAAAGTATTTCTATTCTAATCAAAATATTGAGAAAAGAGAATGGTTTTTAGGAAAGTATGACCAGGAGGATAGAAAACCAATCCAAGAAATTTATTACAAAATATTAAATAAAGTCTGTAACAGTATCCATTTCTTTGAATGGTTTAATGTGTATGCAAAATATCATTCAATTGATTACCCTTTTAAAATACCTTTAAAGAATCCTGCCAGAATAAATGTTACTTGGCAGACAAAACGACTTTGGATCCTCTGCAGTTCCAAATAGTGTTGTCCATTTGCTGTCCAAAAAATGCCTCTTTGTTGGTTTGTTGTGTTTATACGTTGAGCCTTTCATATGTGTTGTGAAGGATTATTTGAAGTATAGAATTCTATTTATTCATTTTAGTCGCAATATAGTCTTTTTGCAATAAAATTTCTATTACTGTTACATATTTATTTCTTCCAGTATATTCTTAAACACGTGAATATAATTTTCCATTATTTGGGTTTTAGGTCTATACAGTAATATTTTAGATTGGACCTTTGTTGGTCTTCCCAACATACCACTAGGCACTGGTACACTTTCCAATAGTTATTGGGAATATCTTCCCTTATACTATTTATTTAACAACAAAAATTTAAGACAAGTTGCGATTTAAACTTGTGCAGTAATCTTGCAGTTAAGGCCTGCGCAATAATCCTTTGGGTTGCATTTCTTTTTGTCTCCTTAATATGTCATTGGTACCCTTCTTGGTAATAATTCGCAATGTCTTTCCTTACTATAATTTTTTTTAACAAAAAAATATAAATATAATTTTTATTACAAAAATATATTATAATGGGACTAAAATGAAAGAGAAATGTTGTTCCTAATGAATATATTCAATTTGGTCCTTTAGATCCTCCACAACACGTATAATAGGAAGAAGCCAACGACGTCGTTCTAGCAAACCGCACGGACATCAACAAAAATGAACAGCAGTGGATCTGTTCTCAGACAAAACATGGCAATTCTATCCAAAATGAATTACCTCCCACACAAGCTTATTTTATTTCAAATATGACAATAAACGAAAGCTCTGTTATTGCTTCGCCTTTTAAAGCCAAAGATATCAACAAAGAAATTGAATCCAAAGACATACATTTCTAGTCTTATGGAACAAAATAATTATACAAATTCTTATCTTCAAACTCTAGGGGAAAACACTAATGCTTATTTAAAAAAGATTACTGAGCAACTTCTAGAGAAACCCAGTCTTACTAAAATCCCCACACAACAACAGGCAATATTGAAACCTTTTGAATCAAATATTAACCTAGCCAAGGAAAAATCAATTTCACAACTGATTGATGAAAAACTTCGTGGGTTAATCGCAGTAGACACACCTCATGCTCCTCTCAAAACCTTAGGATCGGGAACATCCTCTAATAAAATTCCTTTGGAAATCAATCACCTTAATATTCCAAAACAAATTCCCCAAAACCAAATCAATGCAATCATTCCTAATTGGAAGCACTCTACGAAACTCTATTATCCTAAGGCCACGTGTTCAGACATAGCCTTAGAAGAGAAAAATCTTTCCCTAAAGTATTTTGATGCAAGTCATATCTATGCTTGGAATATAGATGGACTAGCTGAAAATAATATTTTGGAGCTTCTCCAACAAATGACCATGGTCAGCATGACTTATTCTATATATCACAATTGTGATGAGCACTCTATTGCTCGAATCCCTATAGCAGGTTTCACTGGCCAACTCAAAGGTTGGTAGGACTTTTATCTTTTAGAAGAACAAAAGACCCAAATCTTAAACGCAGTCAAAACGAGTGATGGTGCTATAGTAACCAGCAATGGTGAACCAATACCAGATGCCGTTAATACCCTCATCTATAAAATTACCCACCAAGATTTTATAGGAGATCCTTCCTTATGAAGGGATAAATCTGCTGAATTGTTCTCAAACCTTAGGTGCAAAACATTGGCAGACTTTAGGTTATAAAGATACTTTCTTAATAAGAGCCTATACTAGGGAAGATAGCAACCATCCATTATGGAAAGAAAAATTTATTACTGGCCTGCCTACTTATGTGGGAGATAATGTTAGAGAAAAACTAAGAAACATGTCAGGAGACAACCAAATTTATTATGAAAACCTAAGCTACGGACAATTAATTGCTCTTGTTCAAAAAAATAGCCTTTAAAATATGTCAAGATGACAAAATCCAAAACCAATTTAATAAAGAAAAAACCCAAAGTAGAAGGAAATTAGGATCCTTATGTGAACAATTTGGTTTTCAATATTGTAAGAAACCAAAACCTAAACATAAAGAGCAAAAAGATTACCACAAACACAGAGAATACCAAAAGGCTAAAAATTATTATAAAACTCCTAAGAATAGGAATCCTAGAAATTTGTCAAAACACGTTTCTTCCAAACCACCGATAGATTTACCCAAAACTAAAATAAAATATTTTAGGTGTCGTAAAGAAGCTCATATGGCCAAGTATTGCAGACCAAACAGAAAAATTAGGACACTCAATCTAGACGAACGTGTAAGGGAAGAAATAATCAACTTAATGACTCAAACCTCTTCAGAGGAAGAATTTGAAGAATCTGACCAGGATATTAACCATATTCTTGAAGATGATTTTTCATCTAAATCCTCCTGTGAAGAAGGAAACTATGATTGTTGTGCAACAAACCTCATAGAAGAAAATAATTCACTTCATATTAATGTTATAAATACAGAAGAAAATATTTTATCTGAAGCACTTAATTCTTTTAGTACTAGTGAAGAAAAGATTCAATTCCTTAATAAATTGAAAGAGAACCTAGAAGCCCCGTCCACCTCAACTTGTACACCAATCCAACAACCCAGAAGATATGACTTCACTGAAATTATAAAACGTTTTGATAGTAAACCAAAACCCATTACTATTATAGAAAGAAATAAATAGTCTACAAAATGAAATAAAAGAAAAGAAAACTACCCAGAATCTGCACTATCTAATCATCAACCAAATTAAGTGTCACGACCCAAAACTGGGAACATGACCAGCACGAAATCCAAGGACGAACCTCGAATCTCGTAAGCCTAACAATCAGAATAACATATTCCAAATCTAAAATTTATAGTAATTTAGCAATTAACACAAATCTCTCAATAATTAGGAAGTGAGAATTCTGCATATGGAATTACAGAGCAACTCTAGAATACAACAAAATTTTCAAACGATAGTGCCCAATGAACAATGTCAGGCTGGGTCATGGAATTCACTCTGCGACACCTTGCACAAGTGCTTACCATTACTTGACTACCTAGAAAAATATGCAGAAAAACAAGGATGAGTGGAAAATCACCCAGTGAGCAGACAACACACGCTACAACTAATGCAGGACAAGCCGAGGCACGAGTGTTTTCCGATAAAGAAAATAAAATTTATAATGTCAAAATCAAGGTGAGTTCACAAGCGATTTCAATAGTATACTTGAAATGGGGCAATATAGGTATATCAAATCATAAAGTATCTTGAAAATGATTTCAATAAATTAAATAAGGCCTTAAAAATATTGAGTACCTCAAATAATATATATAAACTAAATTGAAGTTTCCAAATACATCAAAATCAAGTTTTATGGGAGAAACAACTCACAGAACATTTCATATATCCTCCAAATTTCATCCCTCCTCAACACCATAATGATACAACCACATAACACCGGCCACAACTCCTTTACGTGGCCCCAAACCCTCCATATAATGCACATACACTCCACGTGTGTGGCCGCACACAGGGCTAGCATCACCTAACCTCTGCTAGCTAAGGTTTACACCTATGCGCGCATAGGGCTACAGATACAGCTGTAGCACCAGTGTTCTATAAAGAGTTCCTCCCACTAAACATATCAATGAGTAAAATCTCCAAGTAGTTTATGTTTCAAATATATCTCATCCACTTAGATCAATTTGAATAAAAAGAACATAGATAAATAATTACTTTATGACAAGTTGTTAAATTATGTTATCACAATAAACTCGTAACTTTCAATCATAAATTTCTATCCTTTATAATCATATATAAATAAGATATATCATATAGAAAGTAATCTCTTTTTTTTTCATAGGAAAATAACTTATCAGATGGCTTGTCCCAAGGCCACGCAGATATAATACAATGAAATGAAGGATAATGAAAAGGGCTGGATATATGGAAAACAAGAAAACGCGTTATAACGCGTATCATCTACTCACAGTGATAACGGACAAGATTTTCAAGCTGGCCCCCGAAAGTGGAGAACGCTTCTGAGACACCTAATTAGCACAATATTATGCTTATTGTTATTAATAAAATCTCAAATAACTATTTGATTTCACTTACCATATGGTTGCCTCAAATTTCCATCCCACCTGAAAGCAAACCACATTTATCCTTTCATTAAGTAATACCATCTAATTATGTACAATTCCCTTTTTCTAATTCATATCATTCAACTCCCACATCTTCCATAACCCTTTATAAATCAAGGTTTCATAATTACATCCTCCTTTTGTTTCTCTCACCAGTCACCAATGAATAATTCTTAGACAATAAGGCATTATCTAAAATACTTATACTTAGCTATCCACACTAATATGCAAAATTAAAAATTGAAGTCTTCAAATGTATAATAAATTTTACTTTTATATATTTTAACCAGGTTCATAAAATTATTTATGATAAATTATAACCCAAACCCCAACAGATACATTTACACCAAACTTTCTTGCTTAAACTCATGCTCTAATATGTGGGTTTAAGCTTACCTAGCAAGGTATGTCAGTAGTAAAGAATAACCATTTAATTAGAGAGAAATTTCTAGATTTCCGCATTTCAAGTTAAGCTTAGGGTTTGCCCTGGATTCAATCTCAACTCATTCCAACCAAAATGTCAACAAAAGCCAATGAACAAGGTCTCTTAGATAAGGAAGTATACTCACCTAAATCAAGAATAAATCTTTCCCCTCACATCCTTTCTTCTTCCGTTTAAACTCACACACCATGAAAGAATGATTTTCTTCTCCTAACAGTACATATACGCTGCCACAATCTACAAAATATAGAATGGACATTGGTGGGTGGTCGGAAGCGGCGGTGACTTGCCAAAAATTAAAGAACCCATGGATTTAGTGGAGAGATTTGAGAAAATGAAGTGAGAAGAAGTAAGAGTAGAAGAGAATCGTGAGAGCTGCCGAAACAGGAAAAGAAACGCTGCTGTGTTGTTTTTAACATAGGCAATGGGTTTTTTTTTATATAGAATGGCCATTTAGGCCATTTTGAAGAAAAACACAATTTTAGGTCTTGTGAAAGTATCATTTTGAACAACAATTCTGGCTCAAGTAGATTTATAGGTAACAATGGAAAAGATATGAAAATTTTCAGAATTTCCTAAGTATTTAGGCCATTTTGAAGAAAAAGACAATTTTAGGTCTTGTAAAAGTATCATTTTGAACAACAATTCTGGCTCAAGTAGATTTATAGGTAACAATGGAAAAGAGATGAACATTTTCAGAATTTCCTAAGTATGTTAATATTATCTGTCATTACGTCTGTAGCAGATAGTAAATTCATACATTATAAAATTTTTAATTTCAAAAAATTCTGAAATTTAAACTGTAATTCATAATAATTTATATCATCATTATTTAATTAAATTTTAATTTTTCTACTTAAAATTTCTTTTTATTTTAATTACTAAAGTTATCTAACATTAAATTTTAAATAATTTATAAAATTTGTAAAAAAAATTATGTTTTACAAAAGTAAAACTCTCTAATTCATTCTGTCACAATATTTACTTCAAAAATCACATATCATAAAATTTTCAATTATTCTATTAATTTTAATTAATACTTTTTGTTAAAAAAAACATGTAATATATTTTTGGGTTATTACATTAAGCATCAAGAAAATCCCACATTTAACAACAAAGAAAACGTTGAAGAAAGGCAAGAGAAAGATCTTCCTGAAGCATTTCTAAATCTAATCACTAGAGTTTCCATTCAAAAATGGTACATTCCTATACAATTAATTCTCTAAAACAACTACGTGTATGATGTAACTACCATTTTTTATACAGGAGGTACCTTAAATTGTATTAGAGAGGGCATTATCCCCACAAAATTCTTTGAGAAAACTTTAGAGTCTCTCAGCAGTGCTGACGACGCAAAATTAGAAATCAATTACAAAATCACAGATGTTGTAGTAAGGAACGAGCATTTGACAATCTCCACCCCATTCATTATAGTCAAAAATCTTGCCTATGATGTCATTTTGGGGGCTCCATCTATTGATCAAATTATGCCTCTTTACATTTCAAGGCAAGGAATTGAGACTGAGTATTTTAGGAAAAATATCTTATTTCAATTCTCAAAACCCCTTTTACAAAAACTTGAATTATATTCAATACAAAGAAAATTAAATTAATTTTCTCAAGGAAGAAGTCTCCCACAAGATCATAGAATCCCAACTCTCTAAAACCGAGATAAGAACTAAGGTTCAAGAAATACAATCTTATATAGAAAAGTCTATTTGTTCAGATCTTCCAAATGCCCTCTGGGATAGGAAAAAACATGTAGTTACTATGCCCTATGAAAAGGATTTTGATGAGAAAAACATTCCAACTAAGGCCAGACGATTCAAATGAACCAAGAGCTCTTAGAGCATTGCCAGAAAGAAATCAAAGATCTTTCTCTTTCCAAAAAATTAATTAGCAAAACTCAAAGTCCTTGGTCTTGCTCTACTTTTTATGTCAATAAAAACGTAGAATTAGAAAGAGGAACACCCAGACTTGTTATAAATTACAAGTCATTAAATGATGCCCTCCAATGGATTGGGTATCCCATCCCTAACAAAAAGGATCTTCTGAATAGGCTTTTCCAGAAAAAAAATATTATCAAAATTTGATATGAAATCAGGGTTCTGGCAAATCCAAATTAATGAAAATGATAGATACAAAACAACACTCACTATCCCTTTCGAACAATATGAATGGAACGTCATGCCTTTCGGTTTAAAGAATGCAACTTCTAAATTTCAGAGAATAATGAATGAAATTTTTAATCCTTACACTAAATTCATTATTGTCTATATCGATGATGTGTTGGAATATTCCGAATCCATATACCATCATGTTAAACATCTTCATACTTTTATAAGTATGATCAAAAGAAATGGCTTAGCTGTTTCAAAATCCAAAATTAGTCTATTTCAAACTAAAATAAGATTCCTTGATCATGATATTTACTAGGGAACAATTACCCCAATTAATCGAGCCATTCAATTTGTAGATAAATTCCCCGATCAAATCCTTGACAAAACCCAACTCCAATGGTTTTTAGGTTGCTTAAAATATGTCTCTTACTTCATCCCAAACCTAAATAACATTATTAAACCACTCCATGTTCGTCTGAAGAAAAATCCTCCTCCTTGGACAGATGATCACACTCCTGTTGTTAAAAAAATAAAAAAATATGTCCAAAATCTCCCATGCCTATATCTACCTGACCCTCATGCATTTAAAATAGTTGAAACTGATGCATCAGACATAGGATATGGAGGTATCCTTAAACAAAAGATGCATGAAAAAGAGGTTTGCATTGCATTTACTTTAAAGCATTGGAATAGAACCCAACAAAACTATTCCACCATAAAAAAAGAGATGCTTGCAATAGTCCTATGTGTAAATAAGTTTCAAAGTGATTTATTAAATCCAAAATTTTTAATAAGGGTTGATTGCAAGTCAGCCAAAGATGTTTTCAAAAAGGATGTTAAAAGTCTTGCATCAAAACAAATTTTTGCTAGATGGCAAGCAAATTTGAGCATATTTGATTTCAAAATTGAGTATTTAAAAGGATCCTCGAATTCTCTCCCAGATTTCCTAACGAGGGAGTTTTCACAGGGAAAATAATACCACCAAAGAAGGAAAGGGCATAGCCCATGAAGAAATCAAGTCCAAGACACACCAAAAATTGTCTCAAGCCCAACCTGAAAAAAGTATTGTTCTAGGTTCATCAACCCTCCAAACCACAAAAAATGAGTCATCAACTCATTCAATCCAAAGTCCAAGTGATTATGTACTACCAATCCAAACCCTATTAGCATTTCATTCCAACCAAAAACTTCATAAATTACCAAAGAAAACTTGAGCAGATATTGCTCTTCAAGAAGAACTTGCCCAAGCCAAAGAACAAAAATCATAACAAAATAACTAGAGCAGACTCTTCGTCTCCTTTAGTTTTAACCCCTTCTTCAACCCCAAAGTTGTATATGTCCAAAAGACTGAAAGAGCTATGGACATATTCCAAACAGAAAAAGTTTTCTTAGAGAAAAGCCTCCAAATGCTTGCCTCAAAATTATTCCCTCTGGGATTCCATTTTATTCTACAATCCATCCAAAAAACCCAATTGTTTTGTGAATTTATTCTTGTAGATACTAAATCTGCAAGTATCAAACACTTTCCAGACTCTGATGAGAAGGATTCTCATGCATACTCAACTCTTCAAATCTTAAAAATCATTACTCCTACTGAATGGGGAAGTGATCTAAATAAAATTAATATATATATATATATATATATATATTGTAATACCCCAGAAAATTTCGAGGATTAAAGAATGATTTATTTCGGGGCTAGGAATTAAAACTTTAAAAAGAATATAGAAAAAATATGAAAGTTAAAAGAAACCGGAAAGGAATTTTTTTTTCGAACATTTTAATACCCGAGAAAATTTTTCGAAGTTTAAAATAAAATAAAAAGAGAAGGAAACGAAGTAGGAAATAATTTTTTAGGATTTAATTATGGGCCTAAGAAATTGCAAACCTGAATTAAATAGGGAAGGGGATTAAATTAAAAATATATATTAGTTATTATTTATTTAATTATTAATTAATTTATTCTTAATTATATGTATTTATTAATTAATTATATAATTATTATAATTATTTATTTATTTTTATTATATATATATATATATATATATATATATATATATATAAAGGAAAGGAAAAAGAGAGAAGAAAGAAAGGAAATAGAAAAGAAAAAGAAAGAATAAGAATAGAGAGGGAGAGAGCACGGGGAGAGAAAGAAAACGGAAGAAGAGGAAGAGAGAAAAGAAGCCGTGAGGTAGAGAGAGAGAGGGGGTTCACCGGAAATCCATCGGAAACTCGTTAGAGAAGAGCTAGCCGATGCCGGGAAAAGTCACCGGAGCTCGGTTACAACATCTTCCACACCTCCCACCAATCGAATCAAGGTTGGTAACCCCAATTTCATTCTAAACCCTCAATTTCTCCATTTTTAGGGATTTCTTCAATTAACCATCGATTGAGTTGTTTCGAGGGTTGATTGAAACTTAGGAAGTGTTCTTGAACACTTAGTCGGGGTAGGAATCGAGATTATATCTTCGGATTTAGCCAAATTCGAATTTAGAAGGATATGGGGTTGAAATTCTAGTTATTCCTAAATTGGGGAAAAATTGTTGATAATTAGGATTGAGCTTTGATTTGAGTAAATAGGCTTGCATTGATATTATTAAAATTATGTGGTTGAAATATTAGCTGAACAAGACCCCTGAAGAGCAGGCCCGAGGTTACTAAGGTTGAACCTTGATGTTAACGTGCCGGGTCCCTGCTCGGTTTGCCCAAATACACTTTAAGGGTGATGTTGAGGGCTCCAAACCTCTTCTTTTCAATCTTAAACAGCCTAGAATAATTCTAAATATGCTATCAAGCATCAAGAATTATTTTAGGTGCCTTCTTGCTTCTCAAGGATGGAAACTTGCAGAACAATGAAGTCCAAATTCTAAAATGTTAATTTTATTCCTTCATAATTATTAGGAAGCCTTAAGTAGGATGAATTAGAGGTGTATTGAGGTTTAGAAACTAGATTTCTTAGAACCCAAGTAGGAACACAAGTTGAATCAAAATGCTTAGACCTTCCTAAAATTAGGATTCCTTCCAACCAAGCTACATAAGCTTCTTTAGATGCGAATACAAGTCAGATAAAGGTCTAATACTCAAATCCAAGTATGTGAAACACTCAAGTAGAGTGTTATACTCGAGTAAGTCAAGTGTCCGAGGAAGGATAGGCATAAGTCGAGATAGAGAAGTCCAATAAGACCAAGAGCTTGACTCTGTGGCAACCATGAACTACATGTGAGAGTAAGGGAGAGATAAATAACAAGTTAAGTTAAGTAATAACCTTAATAAAGTAAATGTGGTTCTTATAGGGACAACAGCACGCAATAGAGTGCAACAGGAACTTCGAGGAGACTAAAGTTACAGGAGATGATTCTATGGAAGGTTGGCCAAGGTGAGGGCTCTTTCATCTTTGCTCCTAGGGTTGTATGCTTATGTGTACTACAGGAGTATGTATATTCTCTGCTTGTCTGGTATGTGTTAGCTAGAGGTATAGAATGTTAAAAGAATAAAGGAACTAGAAAATAGGTTGTGGAAAGTAGCTTAGATAGGAAGACATAGGAGTATAGAGTAATTGTTTGCTATGATTGGTGTGTTACAAATCCAACTCATACACTCCGGAGGCATGATGAGTATTTTATTAAATCTTTTCCACGATGGTGGCAAGAGTCCTTGTACGGAAGGACTAAACTTTTATTTTGAAAACTCGTCACGACGGTGACTTAAATTATAATCATGCAAAGGGAGTTATTGGTGGGTTTCGGATTTGGTTATGTTAGCGATGTGAGACATCGACTAGAACAACGCCAGATGGCACTTGTGACCTCAGTTTTATAATCACCATGACGATGGTCATTGCCCTATCCTGGCAATAGGGTCAAAAAGGTTTTATATTGCTATGACGATAGCTTGAGGCTCAGAGAGTGCATCTGGACGGGTATATGAGTTATATCCTGTTAAGGATACTCGTCCATATTAATAAGGAGAAGAATTTTGATCCTTCGAGAAAGATACAAAGAATCCTATTAATATGTGAGACCAAGATAAGGAGACACGGGAGGAACCTACGGGTGAACCGTGAGCCTGATCTTGCAGAAGAGAAATCATCATGTTGAGTTGGTCCAGGGTGTATCAGTGGCCAGGCTTTGAGACGACGTGTCGTGCCCGCCATTGTGGCCTAGTTGGGTAATGGACGAGTGGGCTCAAACTATTGCCCCGCAGCAAGGGGTCAGGACGTGCCACATGGTGGCTATGCGTCAGTTGTTTGATAGATAGAAGTTGATTGTGTTTGATGAACAGAATTGTCAAAAGGTGACCAGTACCCAAGTGAATGGGTTAAGTATGTTTTGCCACTTGGTGGCCAGTAACCCGAGTGCACAGGTTCGAAGTAGAAAAGCCACGTAGTGGTTAGCAGATACCCGAGAGTGGGGGAGATTAAGTAGATGTATGTTATAGCAACTGTGTGTATGTACAAATTGTCTGTTTTTGCATATAATTGCTGATTGTGCAGCGGAGTGGTGACGTACAGGATTACTTCATCACAACATCCTGTTTGATTCAAATATGCTAAACGTGAGAAGACCGGTAAGTCAAGGCCGGCACTATATGTTACGTGTTTATTTGTTGATTGATGACGTGGAATAAACTGTTGCATGCTTGTATCTGTTAAATGCATGTGAGTGGTTGGGTGAGATATCTGTTGTTGTGTGGTCGCCAAGAATGTATGCTAATTAACAGTAACCAGTTGTTTTTGCATGTGGTTGTATATGACTCCCAATCACAGTGCCATGGTACCCGCCTTGCGCCAGGGATGGGAGAGTTATCACTGAGTCGCATGTTTAAGAGTGACACCTCATTTTTACTACACAGAGACAGGTTAATTACAAGTGGAAGAAGTCTCGGTGGAACGAGGGTTGAGCAACACTTTCTAAGACCCACAACTTGTTCATGTGGGTGAATAAAGTGAAATTCTAATCTAATTTACTTTATTATTGTATCATAGTGTAAAGGGTAGACGTACCCAATAAGAGTGTATTACTAAATCTAGAACTGTCAGCTTCACACACCTTAAAGATCAGGATTCATTTTACTGCGATACAGGAAAAATTTGTTTTCAAAAAATATATATATACATATATCTGTTGCATGTGAATAGGATAGGCAGTATCCTCGGATGTGTAGCCAGTACACAGGTTATATATATTATGTGTGTTTTCCTATATCTATATCCTGAAGCGGCATTGGCCGTGGACTTGCTTGCCTAGGATAGGCCACCATTTCGGTGTAGCCATGGTATTATACTGCATGTGGATGTATTTTCAATAATAGATATTATGTCATTTAGGTGATAAGGCTTACAGGCGTAGGGATATTTCCTGTGTCTGTGCCGGTCACGATCCTCTAAGTGGGGGTCGTGACATATATAATGGAAACCATACATGACTGATATATTTTCATTGTGTATTTATCTTTCTCTTCACATGACACAATAATATTATTTTCTTACATGAGGGAATCTTGATTATTTGTTTTTTTTTTGTAATTTGAACTTTTTAATTATCTATCAAATGCAATTTTGCTTAAAGATATTGGTCACGAAAAATAAGCAGGCGTCTCTAACAAAATTTAAAACTATAATTTGTCACGTTAGAAGTATAAGGGATTAGCTTATTTCACGAAACCCAACCTCCAAGTAATAAATATTTTAAGTGTAGGGTTGCGGGTCCCCAAGACCCGCCCCATAGGGACCGAAAAAAATAATTAAATAGCAGCGGAAAAATTAACAACATGGACGCCTATGCTCGAGACTCTGCTCCACCAGGGACCTACTCAAACACGAACCACGAACCAACCGAGGAACCTGCTCGAACTCGAACCTCGAACCCACCGAGCGATTATTTTTGTCTACTAGAGTCAAAAATGTTTTCCACGACTGATCGCGAAAAAGCATCTAAAGAAATAAAACTGTATAGGGTTCTCTAATAAAAGAGCTCCCTTGAGAAATATGAGAGTAATTAGCAAATTGAATGGTGGAGAGTCCATCCTATTTATAGGAGGATGAGAGAGCTCCCATCTCTGACTTGTCAGATGTGGGACTTGGAAAATTGAACAAAACATCATGATAAAACCATGATCACCTAGCCCACTTTGGGAAACGAGTACGGACTCGTGTGATCTCCGATGAGAGTCATCTTAGTATCGTTTTGTTCGTCTCTCTACGAACTTTCCAACAGGTCATCACACGACCCGATCGGACTCCCCCATGGTCGGATATTTAGTCCTGAAGAATCCAACATATCCAACATTAAGTTATGACATAACTTTTTGTCTTTTAGGATCATAATAATATATTGCTAAAAAAGATACAGATTTTAGCAAAAAAAAAAAAAAATGAATGAATCCAACATTTATATCACACTTTTTTTTCATTGGAAAATAAGTTAAAAAAACATTCAATTTCTCATAATTATAACTATAAAAGATAGTTTTCTTATATTATTAATTATAGCTTGAAACAAGATGTAATGAGTATCCATAGAACATATTTTGAAAGAATAATTCACCATTGAATCAGAATAAGCACCTGCATAATTTTTTATAATTATAAATTTACAAGCAAAATGTGCAAAGGCTTCTTTTATTTTTCATTTTTTTATTTATTATAAAACTAAAAAAATTCTTTCATATTACATTTTGTTAGAGAACGAGAACGGTACTTGGAAGACTTTATTCAATGAAAATCAAAATGGACAACGTCGGGAATAAAACGAGGGAAACAACTAGTCCATCAATTATTCTGGTTATTGCAGGTTACAATAGAAACTAAATAATGGGCAGGATTATTACTTGCTCTAGGAACCCAAGAAAAATGAAAACTATTAAAACGCTTACTAGATTTAATCATTTTCCTTTTTTGGGAACGAACTATGAGTAGGTGATTAGAACGGACACAGGGAAGATAAGAGAAGAAGATGAAATGCTAGTTTTTTTTAATGTGTTTACTTTGATCACGTAATTATTGAGTCGAATTTTATCTTATGGACTACTAAAAAATAATATTTATTAAATGGCTAGATTAGGCATCCTCTTAGTAGGAGCGAGCTCAAAAGCACTATCAGGAACTAAATGTAGGCACTTCCATAGAAACTTTGAACATGTGGAGACGAAGATCTTTAGTGAATCCCAAAAACATTTATTGGAGAGAAAGGATATTACCTGAGGAGTAGTAATTTCTAATGATCGGCTCTAACAAAATTCAATTTGTTTCGGAGATAGTCAGATCTACTAGGGTGTCAAAGATTTTATTGTGGACTATGACAGTCAAATTTGTTCTAGGGATGAATGTTGAGGTTAGAGAAATATAAGGGACCCAAGGAATTGATGAGTAGAGAGAAAGATTAGATTGAGGCTGTTGGGCCCCGCACAAAAAAATATAAAGAAAAGAGAAAGAAGAACAAAAAATTTTAACGTGGTTCGGTGCCTCAAGACCTACTACCACAACCCCCACTGGGACAAACTTTACTACTTGTAATTTTTTAACGGAAAAATTACAAACCCTCCTCAATACATAAAAATACTCAAAACCCAATACACTCAATGATTATAGGCTAGTATTCTTATGTGTGTTGGAACCTATAAAACTCAGACCTATTTATATAAGCTCCTCACCCACTCACTCCACACACCCCACCGATGTGGGACTTTGCAATTAAACATACAACAGAGGCCACATTTGTACCTAAATTAAAGAGGACTAGCTTGTATAGACAATGGTTGACCTTAATTACTGAGTTAGGTCCCAGTATAGGTAGAGAAATATAAGAAACCCAGAGAAAAGAAGAGATGATGGTTATAGGCTAGGGTTTCTTACATTGTTAAGGAGGGTATATATACCTCAGGTTGAAGACAAAATGGTAACTTTTCTTAATTGCTGAGCTAGAGTATGGACTAGTCCAAAATATATTTAAATCAAGTTGCTAGATATTTAAAACCCGCAAATGGTTGAAGCCATTCATGATTGTTGGAAGAATTTGGATCCTTTTCATGTAAAAAAAAAAACCATGACAGGGTTATGTAAGAAGAGAGATAGACACAAAATTAATTCAATGGTACGCCTTACATATATATATATATATATATATATATATATATATATTTATAACGGAAACTATAGGTGAATGGTATATTTTCATTGTGTATTTATCTTTCTCTTCACATGAAGACACAATTACATGAGAGAATCTTGATTAATTGTTATTTATTTATTTAGTTTTTGTAATTTGAACTTTTTATTTATTATCTTTTAAATGCAATTTCTGATACTGGCTACTAAATATAAGCACGTATCTCTAACAATTTTAAACTTTATTTTGTCACGTTAGAAGCATAAGGGATTAGCTTTTTTCATGACACCCAACCTCCAACTAGTAAATATTTTAAGTTATGACATATAATTTAATGTGTTTTATGATCAGAATAATATATAGCTAAAAATGATATCTATTTTAGCAAAAAAAAAAAAACTAAAATGAATGAATCTAACATTTATCTCTAGTAGTGACAAAACGGGTTTGGGCCCACGGGCCAGCCCAGCCTGCCCACTAAATGGGCGGGCTTGGACATTAAAAATTGGCCTATTTTTAAATGGGTCTAAACGGGTTAGCCCGCTTAAGCCCGCGGGCCCCATGGGCCGGCCCGTAAAAAATAAAAAGAAAAAGAAAAAATATATATATTTGTTTAAAATATGTATAAATATATATATATATTAGATAATTTTATGTGTTAAATAATAATTTTATTTTAATAATGTGTATAAATAATTTAAATAAAAATTAAGAACTAATAAAATATTATTTTAAAATACAAAAAAATATTAATTTGTAAGTAAATATATAATTTTATAATTAATTTTAAAAGAATATATTTAAAAAAAAAAGTGGCCCTCGGGCCAATATGGGCGGGCTTGGGCATCACTCCTTGGCCCGGCCCGTGTAATCCCGGCTCGTCACAGGCCAGTGCCCGTTTTGACAGTACTAGCGGTGAGCGATAGTTGAGCGAACTCCATTGATAGAGTTTCGAATTGTATGGGGGGCGCCGATGGGCGGATTGGCTGTCCCTTGTGCTAATACGTTCGATGGACCTGCGAGGGTTGGTGCGCTGTTCAATGCTATTGGCATCTGGACGCTTGCGTTTGCTTGAGCTTGTTCCGCTTGAGGGGGTCCTCTGTACATTTCTCATTAGCATTGACGCATCCATGCTATCTCAGCTTCCACTCGTGCTATTTCGTTTTCATGAGCGGTTGTTCTCATTGGGTTTACTGGTCTTTGGTTGCTACCTAGTGGGCATGGGACGTGTGGCATGCCGTAAGGATGTTGAGAGCATATTTCTTCCCTGGTTGCTGGTGTTTGGGAAACGTTTTCTGCGTTAGTCACTTGGGACATTGTGGCATTTTATGGCTGACTTGCGGTCGAAGTTCCTGCCTCCATTGTGGTAGTGTTTGCGTTAGTTGATCCCTGTATTTTCGCGTGCTACGCCTCGAAACACTTGCATCTCACTCGTGGTAGTGGGTGCGCTCGCGTCAGTCATTTGTGAAAGTTACCTGTTGAGGGTCTCAAACGAAAAAAATGAGTTTCTGAGTATTAGGTATATACTCCTACTCACTGAAAAAGAAATGTCATTTAGCGGCAGAATGCGCAAGGCACTGTGGTCTGAGAAGTACCGCGGTGGGCGCCAATGTAGCTGTCATTTTTGGTTCAGAAAGTTCAAAATTGAAAATAAGAACCGCAAGGGGTCATAAACTTGGGGGACTTGTCCTTAGCTGATTACCTAGGTGCCTACGTACCCTTGTCAAGGGAGAAGATGAACCGTCCATAGAAGCCGTTAGGCAAGAGTGTTACTTGTGGTCGCTGTGTGCGACTAGGACATGTATGTTGCTCCGGGTGGGCGAGCCGCCAGTTGGAGGCAAAGGTGATGAGAGTGAAGGTTGAGAAAATAGAGGTCTCTGAGTAGTAACAGAGTAAGAGAGTAAGTGGGTTCTGAGTGTCTTTGATTCAACCTCGAGCCCCCAAGTGACGGGTATTTATACTTGGTGAAGGGTGAAACGTGGTCGCCCCACGTTCCAATGGGTCGTGCTCGTCCCATGTTCTTGATCTCTCCTCACGTCTGTAATACCAGAGGGGTATTTTTAGAATTAGGTCAATTGTGTATAGTAAGACTTAGCATGATCATCATTTGGAGTTGGAATGTAAGAATAAAGTAAATAAATAAATGAACAATAGAAATAAATAATAATTTTGTGTATACATATAGATAGATAAAATTAAATAGGAATTGATGGGATAATATGAAATTGATAAAATTGCGAAATTGAAGTTAAGCATTTTGGCTAAAGAAAATAAAAATAAATTTTGTAGAGTGAAATAAAATTTTTGGGATATAATTAAGATTTTTATAGTTTTAGAGTTAAGAATTTAAGAAATTAAAATAAATATGAAAATTTGGTAGAAAAATTATAATTTTGTTTAAAAGAGGTCATATGAATTATTGAAAGCTTATAGTTTAAATTTGAGAATTTTTCGAAAATAAAAATTATATTAGGTAGGAAATTTTCATCTGCAAGACACTCAATGACAGATATTTTTAACAGGTCTATGATTAGCCAAAAATTTCAAAACCTTCCTATTCTTACCCACAAATAAATCTAGATGAGAAAATCCAATCAAAACTTTATTTTACCATACCCAAAAGGATGTTAAACACCCATATTACCCTTAAAATCACTAACCCCAAAAGTGAACCCAATTTATGAGCAAGGAAATTGTCCAGACCACCACACAATACGCAGTTTTTTTGTCACGACCCCCGTTTAGAGGACTGTACGTGACCGGCACAGACACAAGGAATATCCCTATGTCTGTAAGCCTTATCACCTAATTGACAGAATATCTATTATTGAAAATACATCCACATGCAGTATAATACCATGGCTACACCGAAATGGTGGCCTATCCTAGGCAAGCAAATCCACGGCCAGTGCCGCTTCAGGATAAAGATATAGGAAAACACACATTGCAAGTCCCGAAGGATCAACAATTTCTCTCCTTATTAATATGTACAAGTTTCCTCAACGGGATATAACTCATATACCCGTCCAGATGCGCTCTCTGAGCCTCAAGCTATCGTCATAGCAATATAAAACCTTTCTGACCCTATTGCAAGGCTGGGGCAATGACCATCGTCATGGTGATTATATAAACTGAGGTCTCAAGTGCCATCTGACGTTGTTCTAGTCGATGTTTCACATCGCTAGCATAACCAAATCCGAAACCCACCAATAACTCCCTTTGCATGATTATAATTTAAGTCACCGTCGTGACGAGTTTTCAAAATAAAAACTTAGTCCTTCCGTACAAGGACTCTTGCCATCGTCGTGGAAAAGATTTAATAAAATGCTCATCATGCCTCCGGAGTGTATGAGTTGGATTTGTAACACACCAGTCATAGCAAACAATTATACTCTACTCCTATGTTTTCCTATCCAAGCTACTTTCCACAACCTATTTCTAGTTCTTTCATTCTTTTAGCATTCGATACATCTAGCTAACACATACAAGACAAGTAGAGAATATACATACTCATGTAATCCACATAAGCATACAACCCTAGAAGCAGAGATGGAAGAACCCTCACCTTGGCCAACCTTCCATGCAATCCTCTCCTGTAACTTTAGTCTCCTCGGAGTTCCTGTTGCACTCAATTGTGTTCCGTTGTTCCTATATGAACAATATTTACTTCATTAAAGTTATTAATTCACTTGTTCATTATCTTTCCATTACTCTCACATGTAGTCCATGGTTGCCACAGAGTCAAGCTCTTGGTCTTATCAGACTTCTCAATCCCGACTTCTGCGTATCCTTCCTCGGACACTTGAATTACTCGAATATAACACTCTACTTGAGTGTTTCACATACTTGGATTTGAGTATTAGACCTCTATCTAACTTGTATTAACATCTAAGGAAGCTTATCTAGCTTGGTTGGAAGGAATCCTAATTTTAGGAAGGTCTAAGCATTTTGATCCAGCCCCTGTGTTCCTAATTGGGTTCTAAGAAATCTAGTTTCTAAACCCCAATATACCTCTAATTTATCCTACTTTAAAGTTTCCTAAATATTTATGATGGAAGAAAGTTGAAATTTTAGAAATTGGATTTCATTGTTCCACAAACTTCCACTCTTGAGAAACAAGAAAGTACCTAAATTAATTCTTCATGCTTGACAGCATATTTAAAATTATTCTAGGGTGTTTAAGATTGAAAAGAAGAGGTTTGGAGCCCTCAACATCACCCTTAAAGTGTCTTTGGGCAACCTGAGCAGGAACACGGCACGTTAACGTCAAGGTTTAACCTTAGTAACCTCGGGCCTGCTCTTCACGGGTCTTGTTCAGCTAATATTCCAACCATATAATTTCAATAATATCAATCCAAGCCTATTTACTAAAATCCAAGCTCAATCCTAATTATCAAAAATTTTCCCCAATTTGGAAATAATTATAATTTCAATAATATCAATCCAAGCCTATTTACTCAAATCCAAGCTCAATCCTAATTATCAACAATTTTTCTCAATTTGGAAATAATTATAATTTCAACCCCAAATCCTTTCAAATTTGAATTTGGGCAAATCCAAGAATATAATCTTGATTCCTACCCCAACTAAGTGTTCAAGAACACTTTCTAGGTCTCAATCTACCCTCGAAATAACTCAATCGAAGGTGAATCGAAGAAATCCCTAAAAATGGAGAAATTGAGGGTTTAGAATGAAATTGGGGTTACCAACCTTAACTCGAGAGATTGAGAAGAGGAAGATGATGAGGATGCTCTCCGGCTCCTCCTCCAACTCCAGCTCGCTGGATTCTGGCGAAATTCCCACCGGATTTGCTCTCCCATCCAAGCCCTAGCTCCCTCTGTCTCTCTCTTCTCCCTCTCTCTCCTTTCCTTCCTCTCTTCTTTCTTTCTCAAACCCGTAGCTCTCCCTCTTTCTCTCTTTTTTTTTCTTTCCTTTATATCTTTTCTTTTCCTTATCTAATCCCCACGGCAACCCCTCCCATTTAATAATAATAATAAAATATTATAATTAAAATAATTATAACAATTAAGTAATTAAATAATAAATAAATATAATTAAAAATAAATTAATTAATAATTAAATTAAAACACAACTAATATATATTTTATTTTCTTTTATTTTCTTTTTTTTTTAAAATAGATAATAAGATAAATAATAATCAGATCAAAATAATAAAGATATATTTTTAATTTAATTTCCTTTCCCTATTTAATTCAGGTTTCCAATTTCTTAAGTCCTAAATTAAATCCCAAAAATTATTTTTTACTTCTTTTATTTCCCTCTTATTTTATTTTAAACTTCGAAAAATTTTCCTTTCCGGTTTCTCTTATTTTTAATATTTTTTCTATATTCTTTTTTTTAAAGTTTTAAATTTATAGCCCCGAAATAAATCATTCTTTAATCCTCGAAATTTTAAATAAATCATTTTTTAATTCTCGAAATATTTCGGTGTATTACATTTTTTTTCTTTTCATTTCACTTTCTTATTTATCTCTTCTCCATTTCTCCTCTTCTCTTAGGGTAAACCACAACCTTCATCTCTCAACCATCTTCCTTGCTTCCTCCCACCATTTCCAAGTTTCATCAAGCTTCATCTACCATTATGGGACATCATAGAGCTTAGCAACTCTCTGAAAACCCCAAATTCGGACTTGTAAGAGATAAGTCCCAAAATTCATGTCTCCACCTCTTAAATCATGATTTTCTTGTTGGAATGAGTTGCTAATGGATAATATATCAACCTAGGACTCTTTTGGAACATAGAAAACACCCCAATAAGGTTTTCTTTGGAGGATTTCAACCTAGGGTTCATGTTGGACGAATTTTGTGAAAATTTTTAGAATTTTTGATTTCTTTAAAATTGTTGATATGTATGAACTTTAAATTATATGTTTAGATATTTTAAACGATTTGGAATGATGCCCAATGATTAGGTTGGTGGTATGTGAACCCTTGATGAAAGTTAGAACTTCCCATATTTGGTAAAATTTCCATTAATGGAGCTTGGAGAGTGAACAAGGTTGTGAGATTAATTAATTATGTATTAAATTATGTTTAATCTAGAAAGAACACCAAATGATGACCATAGACTAAGTAAGTGAACTTGGGGGTTTGGATAAGTGTAAGAAGTCATAAGTAGAGAAACTAGGAAATTGTATGAAATTTTATATGGATTGAATTGGTTGTATGTGATAGGGTTCAAGTACTTCCTTGGAGACGAGAGCGCCCAAAGGGAACGCTAAGTGAAGCGGCCAAGGTGAGGGACCCTTCCATCCTAGCCCCAAGGGTTGTATGATAACCTTGCTTTGTGGGCTTGCTTATACGTGAATGTTTATAAATATTTAATTTTATGCTTGCTAGTAATACTCTGTCATTATGTTGGCGATTGCTGGAATTTTGTACAATGAATTGTTTGTGATTGTTAAAGTGGAAATATGGTGGATCAAGTACATATGGGTGACGATGAAGAATTTCGCGCACATATGTGCTTGACCCGAGAATTATGGCAATAACATGTATGGTACCAAGGGTAAGGGCTTTCCGTCGGGTCAGGTTCGGAAAGTGCCTTCATGTTGGCATTTCGTTGGGTAAGGTTCGAAATTGCCTTCATGTATATATACACTTGTGGATACTCTGTTGAGCCGGCCCGGAGTATGCCACCATTACTAGTTGGTTAATCCGTTGAGTTGGTCTGGAATGAACCAAGCGGGCTTCCCGAGACGATGGTCCGGAAAGTGCCGATGTAGATGGACACCTCGGCGGGTTGGTGCCGGGGTGCACCACCGAACACAACATTCCGTGGATACGGTCCCGGAATGGGTGTGTGTCTATGCTTATCGATGTAAGATACCGAGCGTATAGGTACTCAACATTAGTGTAAACCCTCAATGTCCTTGGTATGCACTATGACTAGATTTCCTTTTCTTCAAACATGCCATGACGATGGTCGGTATCCTCACGTGACGTCAAGACAAAGCTATATGGTTAAAAAGGTCATGACATTGATTGTTGTCTTGACGTGGCGTTGAGGAAACCTTGTTTTTAAATTACTATATTTCAAATCCAACCGACCATGATGATGGGTTAAGTCTTATAGTGCATCGGGATAGATAGGGAGGACCGACACGTCACGGCGACAACAAGGTAAGCAAAGGTACGTAAGTTTGGCGGGTGAACCGCACTTGGATGTTAATTTATGTTCGGTGTTTCTCGATACACGCATGTCAGAATGCATGATTAATGTATGTTGTGGTACGGTCAAAGTAGAGTTTGTACATGTTCTATTGCTTGAGAACAATTATATAATTATCAAAGATGGATTGAAGTGTATGCGTATGTGAATGTGGTTTCTCCCCTTCCCGGTTGTAGTGGTACCCGCTATTACGCCTAGGATGGGAGAGTCACTCACTGATTCGTTGACTCACCCTCTAGTGGTTTATTTTTTTCAGATACAGGTGCCGGTCAGGCTTCCATGTCGGCTCAGTGAAGGTGACGTTTTGCTGGCACTCACATTCTGTCTCCGTGGGTGGCTTTGATTTTATTTTGGATATTGTAATGAATTGATTACACTTTGTGGTTATTATACTCTAGACTTGTCAGCTCCACATACTTAAAGACAGGATTATTTTGGGGGACTTATTATTATTATGTATACGAATTTGCATGTGAATAGGATATGCCACACACCGGAGTGTGTGACAATGTATATGACATATATATATATATTGTGTGTTTGAGTATACATATAAATGGAAGCAGCATTTGGCTGTGGATTGCAGGTGTAAGATAGGCCACACAAGAGATGGGAGCCATATATATTGATAATGTGTGTATGAGAATGAGAATGATAGTTAAATGAAATAGGTGTTAAGGCTAACAGACTCAGGGTTAGGTCCTCTGTCTGTGCCGGTCACGTGCCTCCGGGTGGGGGTCGTGACGTCTCTCTTACGAGAGAGTCTAGGAGAATCATGGGTAAGGGACACGTACGAGGCCATAGAATGGTGCCACGTGTCACTAATCCAAAGTCTTGTTATGCTTCTATAAGACTATTGTCACATGTACATAAGAGGGAATATTAAGGAGTTACACTTATAATTAGTGACCAATATCTTTAAGCAAATAATATAATTGTGTTATGTGAAGAGAAAGATAAATACACCATTCACCTACTGTTTCCATTATATATGTATAAGGCCTACTACTCAATTAATTTTGTGTCTATCTCTCTTCTCACATAAGACTGTCATATTTTTTTTTTACATGAAAAGGATCCAAATCCTTCTAACAATCATCAATGGTTTCAACCATTTGAGGCTTTCAAATATCTAGCAACTTGAGTTAAATATATTTTGGACAAGTCCAAACCCTAACTCAGCAAGTAAGAGAAATTTCCATTTTTTCCTCGACCTTAGGTATATATACCCTCCTTAACAAGGTAAAAAAACCCTAGCCTATAATCTTCATCTCTTCTCTTCTCTAGTTCTCTAATATTTATCTACCTATATTGGAACCTAACTCAGTAATTAAGGTAAACCATTGTATACATGCTAGCACTCTTTAATCAAGTACAAACAAGGCCTCAATCTAATCTTTTTCTCTACTCTTATATTCCTTGGGTCCCTTCTATTTCCCTAACCTCAACTTTTGTTCATGGAACAAATTTGATTGTCATAGTCCACAACAAGATCTCTGACACCCTAGTAGATCTGACACTTTCCGCAACAAATTGAATATTGTTAGAGCCGGTCATTAGAAATTACTACTCCTTAAGTAATATCCTTCCTCTCCAACAAATGTTTTTGGGTTTCATTGTAGATCTTCGTCTCCTCATGTTCAAATTTTTTATGGAAGAGGTGCCTATATTTAGTTCCCGACAGTGCTTCTGAGCTCACTCCTAATAAGAGGATCCCTATGGGAGACCAAAAAAATCTACCCATTTGATACAAATAGAGCCGTCAAAATGGGCTTGGCCTGATGGGCCAACCCGTTAAGCTCGTACAAATGCAAAGGGCGGGATTGACAAATTCTTAGCCCATTTATAAAACGGGTTAGCCTAGCCCGACCCTTAATGAAAAGGGTTGAAATAAGCTTGGGCCAGTCTTGAGCCCGTTGTTACGACCCCCTATCGGACGTCTGTGACCGGCACGGGAGGTAGGATTTCTCCTATCCCGCAAGCCTCTAATCCCTGATTGACATTTTTATATGTGCATAACTACCCATTTCTAATACAAACAATATATAATACATATGGTCATCCATTTCTGGTGACCTAAGCAGTTTGCAATCCACGGCTCGCTCAGCGCCGCTTCAGTTTATATATATACACATATTGATTCACACGTACATATAGTATACATATTGATCACGTGCTTCTGGGCGGGTGATCTATCCTATACACATGCAAAAGTCCTGTATACAGTCATACATATATTCAATCACACGCTGGCATATAGTTTACATATTGATCACACGCCTCAATGCGTATGATCTATCCTATTCACATGCGGAAGCCATATTTTCATACAATCAGGTATTCAGCCACACATACATATAATTTACATATTGATCACACGCCTCAATGCATGTGATCTATCCTATTCACATGCGGAAGTCATATATATATACACATGATATATATAATATTATAGCCTATATTCCCAACACCAAGACCTGACTTTAATCTGTATGAAGCCGACAATACTAGAGTTTGACATATATATACAGTAGTTGTATATGTATAAAAGCTACATCCAAAAAGGATTCATATATACATAAACGTACCGATTTATTTACATAAACCAAAATACGCTACCCACGCGGACTATGCGTGCGGTCTTCAGAGTTGTCCACCTCCTTGAGAAGAAGTGGACGCGTTCCCGATGCCTGAACCACCTGTATCTGAAACATGTAAACAGGGGGGTGAGTCGAACAAACTCAGTGAGATGCTCCCCCATCCCTGGCGTAGCAGCGGGTACCACTACAGTTGGGGGAAGGGAGCAACCACAACCACATACGCATGAAACGTATTTATATTGCGACCTTTAATATGATCAGGCAGTCAATATATCATATTCACAATTAAAATCCTAATTCATGCTCCTAACATATTTATCATACTGCATGTACATAAATCACAGTATATAGATCATATGTTTTCATGGTTAACACCTACTTTTACACATAGGCATTCACTTTCTGTCTCCCGTATTACGCTAAGAGAAATACTGGCCCGAAGGCAATTTCTTGTTCGAACCTAGTTGATCACACTAGGAACTTTCTGACTCCAAGGCACGCTTAGAGTAATAGCCGGCAACTTGTCTGACCTCGGTTAAACCAAGGTAATGGCCACTATGTGGCATACTTACTGTTAACAAAATCCAATCTGTCCGACCAGGATGACCGACTCGATCTACCCGGACCGACCTAAACATGTTCAACTAACATATTTAACCTTGAAAGATGCCCTATTAGTAACTAATTGAATATTATACATGTTTATTAGTTAGGCCTAGATTCCCCCTTTTCAATTATGCAACACTCACTCACATTCAACAACCTAGGTTCAATTTTCCTCAACAAACCATACGAACAAGGTCCTAACAGTGACGATCGATGTGATTGGTTTCTAATGTTACTGAACTTCTCACATATGAAATTTGGCTCAATCCTACCCACGGTAACATATAAGGCTCAGTGAGCCACGATAGCACATATACACTTGAGACTAATCATATAAGCATATATACTATTGCACGTTGACTGCTTAATTGCAAATCATACACGTGTAACACAAATTTATTCATATAAATAAATTTCAAATAACAATTACACAAAATAGAGGAAACCGCATTTCCACGTAGTCATCCAACCCTGTGGGGCAAGGATGAGAGAGCCCCTCACCTCGTTGGCCCTCCTGATCAGTCCTCGGAGTGCCTGAAACTCCAATTACCCAGTGGTGCCCTATACACATTTATATTTAAGAAATTTAGAACGTGTAACTAAGCATCTAACATGCACGTGCCATGCTAATGCTCATGCACCCTCTAACTATTTCCAAGAACTAACTATTTAGTTCGTTAAGTCATCTTATTTGATCTTTTGAACGTCCATACTGTCTTATATCGGCTTTCACACATTTGAGCCACTTAGAACCTCTAAATGCTTATGTTAGAGATTCCTATTTGTCTAAATTTCACTTCATGTGTTCATAAGAGTATTTAACTAATAAAAGAATTAAATTCACGGCTCAAAAGAGGCTTTAGCTTACTCATTCCACCGTCTCCCTTATTCGCCAAGTAAAAGCTCAATTACTACCTCTTTAATTATATATAAAAATATAATTGCGTATAATTAGAGCCTTGGAACCAATTTAGCGAGTCTTAGGTGTCCACCACGGACTAGACCAAGGTGTCCAGCCCATAGCACAGCTCCTTACTGTACGGTGGCTTGGTATATCGCCTTTTTTCACTGGATTGGGCTCCGGTTGAGACGGTAATTACTCGGACTTTATTCCCTTGTATATTTCCAGCAACTACAACACTTATACTACTCCAATCCAAGCCTAATCATGCATCAAACTATCAATTTCGAATTTTAGAGCAATTTCCTAACCCAATTTTCCTAATTTCCATACCCGGTCAATTCCTACAGTTTAATTTCGATTCTAAACCTCACTAAGCTTTCAATAACACCCACTAAGCTCGAATCTAATCCCGGAATGCCCCGATTGGAAGAAATTGAAGAATTCCTAAAATAGTCCAAATTGGAGAAAGTGGGGTTTTGGGAGTTTGGGGCTTTCTTACTTGATTTCAGTCGGATATAAGCTATGATGGGTGGTGAAAATGAGGTCCGGTGGTTGTCTCCGGCGGCAGAGCCGTGTCTCCTGTGAAAATCCGGCCAAACCCTCCGTTCCCATGGCTTCCCCTTCTTTCTCGGGTGTGCGTGCGCTGCTTCAGCTCTCGTGCGTTGCTTGCTGCTCTTTTTTTTATTATTTACGTTTTGGTTTACTAATGAAATGCAAGGGGTACACGGTTTAACCCCAAAAATGAAATAAAAATAATATAAAATTAATATATTACTTAAATCCTAATTTTTCCCATCCTTTTTAATTCCATTTTCTTTTAAGTCGTAAAAATAAATTTTAAAATCCCATTTCTTTCCCTTCTTCATTTTATTTCAACTTTTTAATTTAATTTCTTTTTCTTTCCCGAAGAAAAATAAATTAATAATAATGATAATTATAAAAATTAATATCTCGGATATTACAATCTTCCCCCCTTAAGAAATTTGGTCCCTGAATTTCAAACAAAATACTAACCTTAGTCTTGAAACAGATGAGGATACGTCCTGCGCATTTCACCCTCGACCTCCCATGTAGCTTCTTCGGTCGAGTGATTCCTGTACAGGACTTTAACCAATGGAATCTCTTTCGTTCTGAGTTTCTTCAATTGCCGATCTAAGATTTCCACTGGCTCCTCTTCGTATGTCAGATTTTCGGTTAGTTGCACGTCTTGCGATTGGATTACGTGCGAGGGATCGGGAAGATATTTTCGGAGCATCGATACATGAAAGACAGGATGTACTTTCTCCAAGGCAATTCCAACCGATACGCTACATTTCCAATTCGTTCCAGGATTTCAAATTGTCTGATATACCGAGGACTTAACTTCCCCTTTTTACCGAACCGCATCACGCCTCTCATCGATGATATCCTCAAGAACACCTGTTCACCAATGGTGAATTCAAGTTCTCTTCTCCGGTTGTCTGCATAGGACTTTTTCCTACTCTGAGCCGTTAAAAATCTTTCCCTAGTGCACTTCACCTTCTGCAAGGCATCTTGTAATAATTATGGGCCGATTAGGCTAGCTTCTCCGACCTCGAACCACCCAATCGGGGATCTTCACCTACGACCTTACAGAGCCTCGAAAGGTGCCATTTGGATACTTGCTTGATAACTATTGTTATATGCAAACTCAGCCAAGGGTAAATACCTTTCCCAGCTTCCGCCGAAATCCATAATACACGCCCGAAGCATGTCTTCAAGAATCTGAATGGTTTTTTCTGATTACCCATTAGTCTGTGGGTGGAACGCAACACTCAAATCGACTCTCGTTCCCAACACTTCCTGCAATGACTTCCAAAACCTGGAAGTGAACTGTGGCCTTCTATCAGATATTATGGACACTGGTACACCGTGGAATCTAACGATTTCTGATAGATAAATCTGCGCATATTGACTCACTCCGTAAGTGGTCTTAACTGGCAGAAAGTGCGCGGACTTAGTCATGCGATCCACTATCACTCAAACCGAATCGAATCCACGTTGTGATCTTGGCAACCATGTTACAAAATCCATTGTTATCCTTTCCCATTTCCACTCAGGTATTTCTATCTATTGTAATGTTCCGGTGGGCTTCTGGTGTTCAGCCTTGACTTGCTGACACACTAAACACCTGGCTACATAGTTTGCAACGTCCTTCTTCATGCCATTCCACCAATACAGCTGTTTCAGATCGTGATACATTTTATTAGCTCCCGGATGGATTGTATAAGTTGTCCGGTGTGCTTCTTCAAGGATTCTTTCTTCCAAGTTATCAACCATAGGGACACACAACCGTCCCTCCAACAGAAGTACTCTGGAATCATCCATAGAGAATCGGACGTCGTCCCCTTTCTCTTTAGTTATAGTATCCCTGATATGCTTGAGGTCGTTATCTTCATCCTGTCTAGACTTCACCTCTTCTACCAGAGAGGACTTAGCTTGCAAATGGGCTAAAAGTGAGTTAGAACTCCCAATCTCAAACTGATTCCCCGTCTGTTCTAGCTCGTGCAACTCTCTGATCAACGGTCTTCTTTCTTAACTTATATGAGCAAGACAGCCAATGGATTTCCAACTCAGAGCATCGGCTACCACATTAGCCTTTCCTGGGTGATACAAGATCGTGCAGTCGTAGTCCTTCAACAACTCTAACCATCGACGTTGTCTCAAGTTCAAGTCTTTCTGCTCGAAAACGTATTTGAGGCTCTTGTGGTCTGTATAAATTTCACATGTCTGGCCATATAAGTAATGTCTCCATATTTTCAAAGCAAACACTACAGCGGTCATCTCGAGGTCATGAGTCGGGTAATTCTTCTCATGTTTCCTGAGTTGTCACGATGCATACGCAATCACTTTGCCGTGCTGCATCAAGACACACCCTAACCCGATCCTCGACGCATCACAGTATGCCACATACCCTCCTGTGCCTTCAGGTAATGCCAACACCAGAGTGGTAGTGAGACTATCTTTCAACTTCCGAAAACTCTGCTCACACTTGTCATCCCATATGAACTTCACCCCCTTCTGTGTCAACTTAGTCATGGGCGCAGCAACCTTAGAGAAGTCCTGCACAAATATTCTATAATATCCAGCCAAGCCCAAGAAACTACGAATTACAGTAACCGAGGTAGGCTGGGACCAATTCTTCACCGCTTCTACCTTACTTGGATCAACGTGGATTCCCTCTGATTACAGCACGTGACCTAAAAAGGCAACTCTATCAAGCCAGAATTCACACTTAGAGAACTTGGCGTGCAGTTTCTTTTCTCTCAACTTCTACAAGGCTAATCTTAAGTGTTCTGCATGTTCTTCAGAATTCTTAGAATGAACCAAGATGTCATCAATGAAGACAATGACAAATCAGTCCAGAAATGGTTTAAAGAGCCTGTTCATCATGTCCATGAACGTACTGAGCATTAGTTAATCCAAAAGACATCACCAAGAACTCGTAATGTCCGTATTGGGTCCGGAATGCAGTCTTATGTATGTCTGATTCCCGAATCTTTAATTGATGATACCCATATCGCAAATCAATCTTGGAAAACCGCTTCGCACCCTGCAACTAATCAAATAGATCATCTATCATCGGCAGTGGGTATTGATTGCGGATCGTCACCTTGTTTAACTTTTGGTAATCGATACACAACCGCAAAGATCCGTCCTTCTTCTTCACAAAAAGGACCGGTGCACCCCAAGGAGAGATGCTGGGTCTTATAAAACACTTGTCAAGCAATTCTTGCAATTGTGTATGTAGCTCCTTCAGCTCTTTCGGAGCCATCTGATAAGGTGGTGTGGAGATAGGCTGGGTGTCAGGTTGCAGCTCAATTTCGAATTCAATCTCACGATTGGGCGGCAACCTCGACAAATCTTCTGGAAATACATCCAAGAACTCTCGCACTACGGGTACTTGAGTCGGTGAAAGTACTGCTTTCGTGGTATCCTTGACCAAGGCCAAATACCCCTTACATCCCTTTGCAAGTAACTTGGATGCCTTCAAAGCCGAGATTAAACTTGGATATGGTACAGCTCCGACGCCCCATATCACAAAAGGTTCCTTGTTTAGCATATTGAATTTCAACAATTAGCCCTGCAGTCCACAACCGCATGGCAAGACGACAACCAATCCATACCGAGGATTACATCGAGATCAACTATACACAACAATCGAAGGTCTACCCCAGTCTCATGACCATCAACCTCCACAATGCAAGACTTGTGCACATATTCTACTTGTACCGATTCTCCCATTGGAGTAAAGACCAGTACTATTTCTTTCATTCTAGACGGACTTTTGTTGAATTTAGAGGCAAATGCATGCGACACATAGGAATGAGTGGAGCCAGAATCAAATAAGACTCGTGCTTCAAGAGAGCAAACAATGAGGGTACATGTCACAACTGGATTTGATGCATGAGCGTCTTGTTGAGAAAGTGCAAATACTCGCGCTTGTCCTCCACCTACTGCCCCTGGCCCTCTGGCACTAGATCTTGCACCACGACCTCTAGCTGTACCTGTACTTACTGTCTGTGGTGGTACGGTTCTTACTGGTGGGGCTGAAATAGGAGTACCCCTCGGCGTCGGATTACTTCTCACACTTGTGCCCTCTTTTCTCTTTGGACACTCTCTCGCCCTATGGCCCACCTGGCCGCAGTTGTAACACCCACCTGTCAGTCTCCGACATATTCCAAAATGATACCGGTCGCAAGTCACACATTGGGGTCTTGTTTTACTGGCATTTCCACCCTCTTGCACTCTCTGTCCCCCTTGAAAATTACCTCTTGTACCTGTTTCATGGGTGGAAGTTGAGGATTGTCCTCCTGCGAACCCTGAATATCCTGCACCTCCACCTGTTGTCTTCCTCTTCTTACTTCCACCTCCTTGGTTATCACTGCCTGTAATTAACTTGACTTTGGGATCAACAGAAGTCTCGTACCTCTTCCTGGTTTCAATCATTCTGGCACAGTCTGCCGCTTGAGCTAAAGTCTCAAATTGTCTCCTCTGGGGTAACAAAGCAGTAAATAATGGCTCCGTGAGACGGTGTATGAACCTCTTGATCCTTGCCTCTTCATCAGGAACCAACTCAGGTGAGAATTGAACCAGTTTTGTAAAAAGTGATTGATACTCCGTCACGGTCAAGTTAGGCGTCATCCACAACTCCTCGAATTGTTGATGCTTTGCATCTTTAGTGCCTTCAGATAGAAATCGACCTAGGAATTCCCTCTAAAAATCTTCTCAGGTCATCGGTGCCACCCTTCTTGAATACCTGGTCTGTATGGACTCTATCCATACTCTAGGAGCTCCCCTCAGTTGGAATGAAGCTAATTCCAATAACTAATGTGTGCCCAATTCTGACCACATCTCTCACAAGGTTGAACTTTGACGTTAACGTGCCGGGTCCCTGTTCGATTTGCCCAAATACACTTAAGGGTGACATTGAGAGTTTTAAACCTCCTCTTTTCGATCTTAAACACCCGAGGATAATTATGAATATTTATTAAGAATTATTTTAGGTACCTTCTTGTTTCTTAAGGATGGAAACTTGCAAAACAATGAAGTCCAAATTCTAAAATGGTAATTTTATTCCTTCATAATTATTAGGAAGCCTTAAGTAGGGTGAATTAAAGGTGTATTGAGGTTTAGAAACTAGATTTCTTAGAACACAAGTTGAATGAAAATGCTTAGACCTTCCTAAAATTAGGATTCCATCCAACCAAGCTAGATAAGCTTCCTTAGATGCGAATACAAGTAGATTGAGGTCTAATACTCAAATCCAAGTATGTTAAACACTCAAGTAGAGTGTTATATGCGAGTAAGTCAAGTGTCCGAGGAAGGATACGCATAAATCGGGTTATTGAAGTCCGATAAGACCAAGAGCTTCACTCTATGGCAACCATGGACTACATGTGAGAGTAATGGAGACTAAAGTTACAAGGGATGATTGCATGGAAGGTTGGCTAAGGTGAGGGCTCTTTCATCTCTGCTCCTAGGGTTGTATGCTTATGTGGATTACATGAGTATGTATATTCTCTGCTTGTTTGACATGTGTTAGCTAGAGGTATAGAATGCTAAAAGAATAAAAGAAATAGAAAATAGATTGTGGAAAGTAACTTGGATAGGAAGACAGAGGAGTAGAGTGTAATTGTTTGCAATGATTGGTGTGTTACAAATCCAACTCGTACACTCCGAAGGCATGATGAGTATTTTATTAAATTTTTTCCACGACGATAGCAAGAGTCCTTGTACAGAAGGACTAGGCTTTTAATTTGAAAACTCGTCACGACGGTGACTTAGATTATAACCATGCAAAAAGAGTTATTGGTGGGTTTCAGATTTGACTATGCTAGCGATGCGATGCATCAACTAGAACAACGTCAGATGGATCTTGAGACCTCAGTTTTATATTCACCATGACAATGGTCATTGCCATATCCTGGCAATAGGGTCAGAAATGATTTATATTTCTATGACGATAGCTTGAGGTTCAGTGATTGCATCTGGACGGGTATATGAGTTATATCCTGTTGAGGATACTTGTCCATATTAACAAGGAGAGGAATTGTTGATCCTTCGGGAAAGATACAAAGAATCACATTAATATGTGAGACTAAGGTAAGGAGACACAGGAGGAACCTATGGGTGAACCGTGAGCCTAACCGAGAAAAGAGAAATCATCCTGTGGAGTTGGTCCAGGGTGTGTCAGCGGCCATGCTTCGAGACGTCGTGTCGTGCTCGCCATTGTGGCCTGGTTGGGTAATGGACGAGTGGGCTCAAGCTATTGCCCCTCAGTGAGGGGTCAGAACGTGCCACATGGTGGCTATGGATTAGTTGCTTGATAGATAGAGGTTGATTGTGTTTGATTAACATAATTGTCACGAGGTGACCAATACCCAAGAGAATGGGTTAAGTATTGTTTGATTAACAGTATTGTCACGAGGTGAGCGGTACCCAAGTGAATGGGTTAAGTATGTTTTGCCACGTGGTGGCCAGTAACCCAAGTGCACGGATTCGAAGTAGAAAAGCCACGTAGTGGCTAGTAGATACCCCAGAGTGGGGGGAAATTAAGTAGATGTATGCTAAAGTATCTGTGTGTGTGTACAAATTGTCTGTGTTTGCATATAATTATTGATTGTGCAGTGTAGTGATGACGTACAGGATTACATCACCACAACGTCTTGTTTGATTCAAACATGCTGAACATGAGAAGACCGGTAAGTAAAAGCCGGCACTATATGTTACATGTTTACTTGTTAATTGATGACGTGGGATAAACTGCTGCATGCTTATTTCTGTTAAATGCATGTGAGTGGTTGGGTGAAATATCTATGGTTGTGTGATAACCAAGAATGTATGCTAATTAACAGTAACAATTTGTTTTTGCATGTGGTTGTGTATGACTCCCAATCCCAGCGCTATGGCACCCGCCTTGCGCCGGGGATGGGAGACAGGTTAAGACTCACACCTCATTTTTACTACACAGAGATAGGTTAAGTACAAGTGGAAGAAGTCTCGGTGGAACGAGGGACAAGAAAAACTTTCCAAGACCCACAACTTGTTCATGTGGGTGAATAAATTGTAATTTAATTTACTTTATCATTGTAGCATAAAGTAAAGAGTAGACGTACGCAATTAGATTGTATTACTAAATCTAGAACTGTCAGCTTCACACACCTTACATATCAGGATTAGTTATATCGCGATACAGGGAAAAATTGTTTCTAGAATATATATATATATATATATATATATATATATATATATATATATATATATATATACATATATCTGTTGCATGTGAATAGGATAGGCAGCATCTTCGGATGTGTAGCCAGTATACAGGTTATATATATTATGTGTGTTTTCCTATATCTATATCCTGAAGTGGCACTGGCCGTGGATTTGCTTACCTAGGATAGGCCACCATTTCGGTGTAACCATGGTATTATAATGCATGTGAATGCATTTTCAATAATAGATATTCTGTCAATTAGGTGAAAAGGCTTACAGGCATAGGGGTATTCCCTGTGTCTGTGCCGGTCACGGTCCTCTAAACGGGGGTCGTAACACTCAAGTTTCGTCTGTGGAACAAATTTGATTGTCATAGTCCACAACAAGATCTCTAACACCCTAGTAGACCTGACATTCTCCGCAACAAATTGAATTTTGTTAGAGCTTGATCAATAGAAATGATTACTCCTTAATTAGGTAATATCATTCCTTTCCAACAAATGTATTTGGGTTTCACTATAGATCTTCGTCTCCTCATGTTCAAATTTATGATGGAAGACATTAAATTATATGTCATAACTTAAAATATTTATTAATTGGAGGTTGGGTGTCGTGAAATAAACAAATCCCTTATGCTTCTAATGTGACAAATTAAAGTTTGAAATTTTGATGGATAATAATTAAAAAGTTCAAATTACAAAAAAAAAATTAAGAAGTAATCATGATTCTCTCATGTAAGAAAATAATATAATTGTGTCATGTGAAGAGAAAGATAAATACATAATGAAAATACACCATTCACCTATGGTTTCTGTAATTGTCATTTTTGTTTCAAACAATTCTAAATCAGAAATTAGGATCGCAAGGGGTCGTAACCTTGGGGGACTTGTCCTTACTGACCTAGGTGCCTACGTACCCTTGTGTAGGGATCAAAGTTCACGTAGTTCAAAGTGCATACGTCCATGGTGGCCGTTAGGCGGGAGCGTTACCTGTAAAGGCCGTGTGCGGCTAGGACGTGTATGGAGTACTCCAGGCAAGTGGACCATCGGTTGGAGGTTTCCTTGGAGGAAGGAGAGAACAGGGGTCTCTCTGAGCTGCTTAGAGCTTGTGGATAGAGAGATTCAAAGGGGTAGGTGAGCTCTGGCTGCTTAACCGTGAGAGGTGATTGATTAGGCTTGGATGTGGACGTGATAGTGTGCTATACTTAAAGAATTCTATCTTACTTGCCTTAGTCAAGTCCCCCGGGTGAGGGTATTTATACTAAGGGTAAAAGGGAACGTGGTCGACCCACGTTCTTTTTCGTAGTGGGGCGACCCATGATGGTTGAGCGTATCTCATGTCTCTAAACACGAGAGTGTGTGTGGAAAGACGTGGGTACAAGCCACATACGAGGCCAGAGAATGGTGCCATGTGTCATTGACTCGCATTCCTTCTAACGTTTTAGAAGGCTAGTGCCACGTGTCCCAAGGAGGAATATTCTGTAATTACACAAGTCCCCCAAGTCTATGGGTGCTGGGCGCCCGTGGACTTACGTTTCTTTAACAAGTTATTCGGGAAAAGGTCTCCCACGAAGGGTATTGGCCAAACGAGCTAGACCGTTAGTTAGATGGACTAAGTTGGTCATATGTTCAGATGAAAGATTTGGCACGCTTTTTCCTGAGGATCGCTCTCAAAGGAATAGGCTGTCAAGGGTGCCACGTGTCCTAATATGGACGGTTGACTGCTTGGCTTCCTTGGCAAGTTTCTCTAACCGTGTCTGCAGAAAAGTATGCATCTTTTCAAGGAGGCGTTCATCATTGCGAAGAAAGAAAATTTTGAGAATGCCCTCTGGGGGTATGTGGAAGAATTTTAAAGGTCAAGGGTTTTACTGACCATTCGCAGTGTCTTTCCCAACCCTAACTCAGCAATTAAGAAAAATTACCATTTTGTCCTCGACCTGAGTTATATATAGCTCCTTAACAAGGTAAAAAAACCCTAACCTATAATCTCCATCTCTTCTGTTGTCTGGGTCTCTTATATTTGTCTACCTGTACTGGAAACTAACTCAATAATTAAGGTAAACCATTTTCTATACAAGTTATCCCTCTTTAATCGTGTACAAATCTGGCCTCAGTCTAATCTTTCTCTCTACTCTTCTATTCCGTGGGTCCCTTCTATTTCCCTAACCTCAACTTTTGTTCGTCGAACAAATTTGATTGTCATAGTCCACAACAAGATCTCTGTCACCCTAGTAGATTTGACTCTCTCTGCAGCAAATTGAATTTTGTTAGAGCTGATCATTAGAAATTACTACTCCTCAGGTAATGTCCTTCCTCTCCAACAATTATTTTTGGGTTTCACTATAGATCATCATCTCCTCATATTCAAATTTTTGATGGAAGAGGTGCCTACATTTAATTCCCGACAGTGCTTCTGAGCTCGGTACTAATAAGAGGATCCCTATGGGAGACAAAAAAAAATCTAGCCATTTGATACAAAAATATTTTTGGGTAGTCCATAAGCTAAAATCCGAATCAGTAATTAACTGATCAAAGTGAACACATAAAATAAACTAGCCTCTCATCTTCCTTTCTCCTCTTCCTTGTGTTTGTTCTAATCACCTACTCATAGTCCATAGCCATAAAAGGAAAATGATTAAATATTCTAAGGGTTTTAATACACTACAAGAAAAAACTGGATTAGCTACGGAAAAATCTGTAGCTAATCGGATTAGCTACGGATTTGGCCGTAACTAATATTTGAACGCTAATTGCTACAGATTTCTTTCATAGCTAATCCCTAGCTAATTTTTAATAAACAAACGAATGAGTCCGTACCTAACAGCTAGGAAAAATATGTAGCTAATCCGTAGCTGTTCCCTAGCTAAATCGCCCCATCCGACGACGGGCGCCGACGACCTCCTCCACCAGCCTTCAGCATGCCCACCGTTGGGCCCCTTAGGCGACCTCCCCCCCCATAGACATCCTCCACCGGAGGCCACTTTATATTTTTGAAAAAAGGTCCTAGGAGGACTTGAAGACGGAACATCATGGATGGTAACATTTACACCAACCACTAGGCCATTTATCACTTTTTGATTTATTAATATAAAACATTTTTTATATATACATATAATAAATGGTTTAGAGATTTGCTACGGTAAAAATCCGTAGCAAATCCGTAGCTAAAATTGGAGAAACTTTTGCTAAGGAAAAAATCTATAGCTAAAATTGGAGAAACTTTTGCTAGGGAAAAATCTGTAGCTATTCCATAGCAAAATTTTCCTGCCTTTTCGCGCCAAATATTTTTTCCCCTCGCTAATTAGCTATGGAAATCCGAATCAAATCCGTAGCTAAATTTGAGAACTTTTCCTATGGAAGAAATCCGTAGCTATTCCATAGCAAAATTTTCCCGCCTTTTCGCGCCAAACTTTTTTACCAAATTAGCTATGGAAATCCGTAGCTAAAATTGGAGAAACTTTTGCTACGGAAAAATCCGTAGTTCTTCCATAGCAAAACTTTCACGTCTTTTTGCGCCAAACGTGTTTACCAAATTAGCTATGGATTTTTTCCCCTAGCTAATCCCTAGCTGATTAGCTAGGGAAATTTTCCCTACTTGTATCCATCGTTTTATTTCAGATGTCATCCGTTTTGATTTTCATTGAATAAAGTCTCCATGGTACTGTTCTGGGTCCCTAGAAAAATATAATTTGAAAGAAGTTTTTACTTTTATGAAATAAAAAAAATGTAATATAAAAGAACCTTTGCACATTTTGCTTGTAAAGTTATAATTATAAAAACTTATGCAAGCACTTATTCTGAATCAATGGCGCGTTATTATTTCAAAATGTGTTCTATGGGTACTCATTATAGCCTGTTTTAAGCTTTAATTATTAATATAAAAAATTATCATTTATCGTTATAATTATGAGAAATTTGAATTTTTTTTTCACTTATTTTCTAGTTAAAACAAGAGTGATATAAAATGTTGAACTCGTTCATTTTAAATTTTTTTTGCTAAAATAGATATCATTTTACACTACAAAAAAATTCATTTTTAGCGATGGTCAAAATGTGTTTTTGCTGAAATAGATATCTTTTTTTCTGTGCTAAAAGATAACAAAAAATTAAAGCAAACCAAAGTGATGATAAAAGATACGTCAACTTGTGCTTACAATCACTTGTTCAATAACAGAGTATTAAAACATGTCAAACAAAAGATGATGCTAGTCTAGTTAAATAATCCCAAATAATTATATAAAACTACATCATGAGATCAAGTCATTAACAAACTCTTAAAGCAAACAACTAAACCAACTTCAACTAATGAGATTTTATGATTCGAGAAATACTAAAAATGATGCTAATCTAGCTAAATAACAGAGCATTGAAACATGTGAAATCAAATGGCATAGCCAACAATGTAATCTACTACTATAATCATACCAATCAAAACCAACCAGGTAGAACTAATAATATTTTAGTCTCATTTATGTTAAGCCCATTTCTTAAAGGGAATATCTTTTTAATAAAGCCAAAAAAATAGACTTATAGTGCACTACTTACAAACAAGGAGGGGCACCGCAAAACCATAGCAATCTTCTCTATATCCTTATCAGCTTGCATAATTTTGTTAATCTGAGCCTATAATGATTAGTCAAGCTAGTTACAAAGATATTGAATACATTAATGAAAACAAAACAAAACAAATTCCTTGTGTGTTATACATATGAACTACAAAGTCAATCCATATATATCTAATGATAAAAAAAAGGTCATATATATAATTAAATATAGACTATGAGTTATCAGTGATGTATTGTTAAGGTTGAAAAAAGGATTTGCCACATAATGAGTTTCTTAAGATCATTCATCAACATAATTCCTCACAGCATTTGTTAAAGACGTGCTTAAGAAGGTGAAAGACAAATCCTATAGATTGAATATAATAAAAGGTTTTATCCGTCTTCCCTCTCTTCCATGAAAGTCTCAAGTGCTACACGCTTGGTTTCGTACAATAATTGCTCACCTTGAATTGATTTTGGAGCCTTGGATTTGAGTTACTAAACCTCGATATGCTTCTAAATTATCCTACTTAAGGTTTCCTAATAATTACGAAGGAATTAAATTGCCATTTTAAAATTTTGAACTTTATTGTTCCGCAAGTTTCCATCCTTGAGAAACAAGAAAGTACCTAAAATAATTCTTGATGCTTGATAGCATATTTAGAATTATTCTAGGGTTTTTAAGATTGAAAAGAAGAGGTTTGGAGCCCTCAACATCACCCTTAAAGTGTATTTGGGCAATCCGAGCAGGGACCCGGCATGTTAACGTCAAGGTTCAACCATAGTAACCTCGGGCCAGCTCTTCACGGGTCTTGTTCAGCTAATATCTCAACAATATAATTTCAACAATACCAATCCAAGCCTATTTACTCAAATCCAAGCTCAATCCATAAGCTATCCATAATTTCCCCAATTTAGGAATAATTAGAATTTCAACCCCAAATCCTTCCAATTTCGAATTCGGTCAAACCCGAGGATATAATCACGGTTCCTACCCCAACTAAGTGTTCAAGAACACTTCATAGGTCTCAATCAAGCCTCGAAATAACTCAATCGAAGGAATCCCCTAAAATTGAGAAATTGAGGGTTTCGAATGAAATTGAGGTTACCAACCTTTGATTCGATTGGTGGGAGGAGTAGGAGACGTCGCACCCGAGCTCCGGTGACCTTTTCCGGCGTCGGCTAGCTCTCCCCGGTCACTTTTCCGGCGAACCCACCTCTTCTTCCTCCTTCTTCTTCCCTCATGCGTCCTCTCTCTCTCTCTCTCTCTACCCTTCCACTTTTTCTCTCTCTCTCTCTCTACCCTTCCACTTTTTCTCTCTCTCGTCCCCTTCTTCTTTCCTTTTTGTTTCTTTTTAAATTCTTTCTTTCTAAAATCCGTAGCTCCCTCTTTTCCTTTTTATTTCTTTACTTTTCATTTATATATATATATATATATATATTTGATTAGTAATAAAAAAAATCTGAAAGTAATATAATTATAATAATTAAATAAATAAATAAAATTAAAAATTAATTAATTAATAATTAAATAAATAATAACTAATATGTATTTTTAATTTAATCCCTTTCTCTATTTAATTCAGGTTTCCAACTTCTTAGGTCCTGAATTAAATCCTAAAAATTATTTTCTACTTCTTTTCTTTCCCTTTTATTTTATTTTAAACTTCGAAAAAATTTCTCGGGTATTACAGTGTAGGTTTTGAAAATAGAGGGGTGGGGAGTGCATTTTTATCTCTTAGGAGAGGGGAGGGTATTTTACTCTACTAATAAACATAGTCTACTAATAATGCTTTAATTTTGCGTCTATGTGTCTTAGTGATTCTTTGTTAATTTTTCCTTTTACCGGTTCTTATTTCTAAAATATTGAATAGATGTAATTCTCTCCTATCTTAAGCCATTCCAAGTTTTAAACTCTCCTTTCTCAATTGTCTCTTTGTCAAATCCATTTTTGCATATTGTTTTGATAATAAGCTAGTTTTGTTACTTCAGGCATCTAATCCCTTTTTTACAAAAAAAAAATTACCCTTTTGATATTAACTTTGAGATCTTCTATTAATTTCATTTTCTTTAAAAAAATGTGTCATAAATGGTAGACCTATAAATTTGAAATTCTGAATAATTTCTCTTTTATACTTCTTTGAATATAAAATTGGAAGACATAAATATGATGTCAGAGGGACCGACTTAAAACCATCAACCCACATGGTGAAGAGACTAAATGCATGAGCCCCTTAGAAGGAAACAAAAAAGTTGTTTCTCCGTCTTGTCTTTATTCTTCTATAACTGTCGTTTTTGGCTCAAACAATTGTAATTTGAAATTAGGACCGCAAGGGGTCTTAACCTTGGGGGACTTGTCCTTAGGTGATGCACCTAGGTGCCTACGTACCCTTCGGGAGGGATCAAAGTCCACGTAGTTCGTCATGGTGACGTCTATCAGAGCCGTTAGGTAAGGTTGTTACCTGTATTGGGTCGTGTGCGGCTAAGACGTGCCTAAGGTACTCCGGATGGGCGAGCCGCTCTTAGGAGGTTGCCTTAGTGGGAGAGAGCTATGGTCTCTGAGGGCTGCTAGAAGCCCTGTGAATGGTGTGCTCCAAGGAGGAGATGAGATGGTCGAAGGTTGGCCGGAATGGAGGCCGGCGATAGAGCTCGGGGTGCGGAAAGGACCTACTTGGGTTATCTGAGGTTGCTTAAATACCGAGAGAGTATGGAATATCAGAGATGATGTACGATAATCCTTTAGGTTGTGTATAGTTATGTGTGGGCTGGATTGCTTTCTTAGTCCCCCAAGTAGGGGTATATTTATGCTTGAGTGTGGGGAGATCGTGCTCGACCCACGACCTCGTGGGACGTGGGTTGTCTCACAGGGCTTGTGGAGATCCCACGTCTGGTTGAAGGGAAGCTTCGTGTGGTGACGTGGGCGAGGTCCACGTAACAGATAGATGAGTGGTGCCACGTGTCTCCAGCGGGTGCTGGGGCCGTGCTTCTAGAACGTCAATGCCACGTGTCCCTAGGTGGAATATTCCGTAGTTACATAAGTCCCCCACGTCTACGGGTGTCAGGTGCCCGTGGAGTTAAGTTCATTTGCCTGTAAGACACTTAGGAGTTTTCACTGCCTTTACTCGTGGGATAGCTCGTCCGCTTAGAGTCGCGGTTATGGGAGCAGGCTGTCTGACTCACGAAGTTGGCTCCCTTGCATCGTTTCGTGGAAAAGGAGACGTCTCGGGAAGGACACTCCTCTCACTTTGGATGGTTGGCTACTTGGCTTCCTCAGCGAGTTTTTGAGCCGTCTCTGCAGGAAGTATGCGACTTACCGAGGTGGAGTCATCATTGCTCAGAGGGGTATTTCCCGAAATGCCCTTCGAGGGCTGGTAAGGGGAATCCAAAGGTTACGGGCTGCTTTGGTCATTTTTGAGAGGCTCTCCTCTGGCTATGTTCGTCCGTGGTCAGTGGCTGGCGGTGGTTTTCTTGCTGAGGGTTATTTGTTGAAGGAGCGGGCTTTGTTGCAGGTGCCACGCGTCAAAGCTTGAACGGGTGCCCTTGTCATTTAAGTGTTTTATCGTCGTTTCTCCTTCATTAAATGCGGGTTCTTTTCTGAGGGTAGCCATCATTAACTTGGGTGGAGACTTTCGCAGAAAGGCCCTCAAGTGTCTCGAAGTGACTCTTGGGTTCTCGGGGGCTTTTCGGTCTTTGTGTCTCCTTTGCGCTGGCTGTGCATCCCGTCCGTTCCTTCTTTCCACGTGTGCGGTTGAAGTGAGCGGTTGCAGCTGGGCTTGATTGTAGAGGATAAGGGGTTTTATCCGTTGCGGGATACGAGGGCTCGAAGTTTTTGAATCGTTGCGCCTCTGGGTGCCCTTTAAATGTCCAACGTTTGAAAGTTTGTGACTTTACATTTGCATTCGTCTTTCTCCGTTGCCTCTGTTTCACCTGTTCTTGCTTTTTCTGATTCTTGCTTCTGTCGAATCGAAATCCTCGCAATGGCTGGTGGAGGTGATGACTATAGCTATTACCCCTTTAATTTCACTGATTTGGAATCCCCTCCTCCTCCTCCTCTGAGCCGCACTCGCGATGCCGGTCAGAGTAGGGGGAGTAAGAATGGTCAACAGGGCTTGTCACCGGGGGGAGCCACCGATGTCCCTGTTGTGGTACCTGCTACGGTGCCTACTGGTGGTGAGAGGGAAGGGCGGCTTCCTGTGCCTCCGTCTTCCAAGGGGGAGCGTCGTCAAGAGGTTCTTCCGAAGGAGAGGAGGAAGAAAGATGGGAAGGTTGGCGCGAGCGGGCCCCGTGAAGGGGAAAGGAGAGGAACTTCTGCGGCAGAGCTACCCAAGAGCAGAGAAGGGGGCTCAAGAAGCGGCCTGCTGGGTTGACTTGTGATGGTCTTCGCAGGTCGTACGGCGGAGTACTAACCGGGATTATGTACAGGTGCAGGCTCCAGCGGGAGATGTTGTTCCTGTTTCTGCCCCTGCCCCTGTTCCTACCTCTGTTACCACTTCCGCTCCTGTCCGTCAGTCACCCATGAGGGTGATACTCTCTACTCGTCCTCCTGTCCTTGGCCCCGTTGAAGGGGTTAATCAGCCTCCTACTAAGAGGGCCAGGGTGGTCGTTGAGGAGTCTGTTGGAGACTCTCCCACGCTTCAGGCCGCGGCGGGCGAACCTGTGGCTGAGGAGGTCGCAGAGTCTGGTGATGCAGCCGTGGAAGCCAGAGCCCCCTCAGATAGAGGGAATGTAGTGGCGAGTCAAGCGGCTGCCACGAGAGATCTTGTTCCTGGGTCGAGCTTCGGCCGTTCTGAACCCCTTGGGCCACCAAAGGCGGGAGAGGGAAGCTAGGGGGCTGGACACTTCGCCCCCGAATCTCGCTGTCTGAGGCTTCGGTTGAGCGGCTGAAGCGTTGGCTGACTTCCACCAAGCCGGTTTTAAGTGGGAGAAGCGTGTGGTAAGCTCCCTTGTCTTGGTGTTTTCCTCGTTTTTCTTTGGCTTGTGTTCTTGACTTCGCTGTATATGTGCGTACTTCGTGCAGGAGGAGATTCGTTGCGACCGGGATCAATTTTCCGGTGTCGCGACCTCTAAGAGCCCGGCTCTGGAGGTCTCCCAGAAGAGGATGGCAGAAGTGCGGGAGCAGCTGTCTGCCAAGAAGCTGGAGTGTGAGGATCAACCGACATTTCAGGATTCGACATCAGACGCGTGTTGGTAGATCCCGAGGCCGTTACCGATGTACTCTTCGCGAAGACTTTAGAAGAAATGGCCCACCAGGAGGATCAACTAGCATCAGACAAAGAAACTTTTGTTGATTTCTCTGGACAGGTCGTTAAGGCGCAGGGACCCCTCACGACATGGCTCGCCCTAGGCACACAACCTAGGACCGTCCCCGCTCGAGTGAGATTTGCTATATCAACGGTATCTTCGGCATACAATTCAATTTTGGGTCGACCGACCCTGAGCAAGCTTCAAGCCATCTTATCTACGATTCATATGGTGATGAAGTTTCCTACGCCAGTTGGCATCGCGGAAATACGAGCAGTTCAGGAATCCCACATATGTTATGCGACCGACCGACCCGCTGCTGGCAAAGACAAGAGCCATGCCGCAAGCCCCCCCTGAACATAGCCTCCGTAGGCTGCGGCTTGGCTACGGGGATTTCCGCGATGCCAACTGGCGTAGGAAACTTCATCACCATATGAACATAGCCTCCGTAGCCTACGGCATCGCGGAAATCCCCGTAGCCATGCCGCAGACTCGCAGTACCCCTAGTGGTTGTCAAACGTGGTGATGGTCAAGAAAGCGAATGGGAAGTGGCGAATGTGCATAGACTTTACCAACCTGAACATAGCCTGCCCAAAGGATGCTTACCCTCTCCCGAACATAGACAAACTGGTCGATGGGACGACCGGGCACCGGATGCTGAGTTTCTTGGACGCCTTCTCATGGTACAACCAGATCCAGATGAACCCAAAGGACCAGGAAAAGACCTCCTTCATCACAGATAAAGGCATCTACTGCTACAGAGTCATGCCTTTCGGACTGAAGAACGCAGGGGCCACCTATCAGAGGATGATGAACATCATCTTCTGAGAACAAATAGGTCGGAACCTCGAGGTCTACGTCGACGAGATGGTAGTTAAATCCATGGAGCTCGAACAACACCTGGCACATCTGGAAGAACTCTTCTTGGTTTTGCGGACGCACCAAATGAAGCTGAATCCAACAAAATGCGCTTTCGGCGTATCGGCGGGTAAATTCCTAGGATTCATGATCACACAGCGAGGAATCAAAGCCAACCCCGAGAAATGCGCAGGCATTCTCAACATGGAACCACCATGAACGGTGAAAGAAGTACAGAGGTTGAACGGGAGGTTAGCGGCCCTCAACAGATTCTTATCAAGAATGGCCGACCGATGTCTCCCCTTCTACAAAATTCTAAAGAAATAGCACCAGCGTTCCAATGGACTGAGCAATGTGAAAAGTGCTTCCAGGACCTCAAGGCTTACTTGGCCAAACCTCCAGTCTTAGCCAAGGTACTCAAAGGGGAAACCCTCATACTTTACCTAGTACCGCCGACCACGCTATAAGCTCAGCACTCATAAGGGAGGAAGGAGTCGAGCAGTTTCCAGTCTACTACACAAGCCACGGCTTGCAGGGGGCCCAGCTTCGGTACCAACGGATGGAGAAGCTCGTACTTTCTCTTGTCCACTCGGCCAGAAGACTTCGACCCTACTTCCAACAACATACGATTATGGTCCGAACTGACCAACCCCTGCGGCAAATACTACAAAAGCCAAACTTAGCAGGGTGAATGACAAATTGGGCGGTCGAGCTATCAGAATTTGACATCCAATACAAGCCCTGTCGGGCGATCAAGGCCCAAGCTTTGGCAGACTTCGTCACCGAAACGACTCCATCAGAACGCCCTCAGGGGACGCCCCGGCTTCAAATCACGATAAGTTAATTGAGCCATAGCCAGAAAAATCCCCATGGCTAGTCTACGTGGACGACTCCTCAATCGGGAAATCCGCGGGCGCCAGCATCATCGCAGAGAGCCCCGACGGAATCAAAGTGGAACAAGCTCTGCGCTTCACGTTCCCTGCCTCCAACAATCAAGCTGAATATGAAGCACTCATAGCCGGACTAGCGCTAGCTTATTACCTGGGCGCCTCAAAGGTGAAGCTATTCAGAGCTTCGCAACTAGTGGTCGGGCAACTAAATGGATACTTTGAGGCAAAGGACCCCCTATCATCAAATATGTGGAGCGTGCCAGACAAGAAATCAGCAGGTTCAAATCCGTCCTGATCACATGGATCCCTCGGAACCAGAACACCCAAGCTGATGCGCTCTCGAAATTAGCCACCACACCGAGCTAATCGGGACTTAAGACGGTCTTGCGAACTACGCTTCGCACCCCAAGCATAAACCCATACGTATTGCCGGTTACATTCAAAAATTCTTGGATGGCCCCCATCAGGGCATATATAACGGCGGGCACCCTGCCTACAGACAAAGAACTGGCCCGAAAAATCAGGAGGCAAGCGGCTCGATACTTTGTCTGGGGGAACGACCTATACAAAAAGGGATTTTCATCCCTACACCTCTGGTGTATCTCGACTGAAGAAGCAAGCTACGTGGTGCAAGAAATCCATGAAGGCATATGCGACACACATCAGTCCGCAGGAGCCCTCCGAAAACGAGCTCTGCGCTCTGAATTTTAATGGCCAACAATGAGAGCCGACTCAGAAGCCTTACTCATCCATTGTGACCAATGTCAGCGCCACGCCGCGTTTCTACACCAGCCACCGGGTGAGCTAAAGCCATCGACTCCCTATGGCCCTTCAACACGTGGAGCATGGATATCCTGGGCCCCTCCCTCAGGGCACGCTCCAGAGAAAATTCCTCATCGTGGCTGTCGACTACTACACCAAGTGGATCGAAGCCGAGCCCTTGGCCACCATTGGATCTCAGAACGTTCAAAACTTCCTTTGCCGGAACATCGTCACCCACTTCGGTCCCCCGCATACGCTGATCAACGACAATGGATGACAATTCGTTAGCGAGAAGTTCGAAGATTTCTGTAAAGAATGGAGCATCGACCATAGAACCACTTCAGTCGAGTACCCGACGACCAATGGGCAAACGAAAAGAGCAAACCGTATCATCCTCGAAGGGCTGCGAAAGCAGTTGATGGACACCAAAGAAGGATGGGTGGACGAGCTCCCATCGGTCTTGTGGTCATATAGAACCACAGTACACACGGCCACAGGAGAAACCCCTTTTGCTCTGACGTACGGGCAGGAAGCAATCATCCCAGCCGACATCGAAGTTCCCTCAGATCGGGTGCTCAATTACTCTGATTCAAATTCGGAAAGCCTGTAGGTTAGCCTCGACGCTGTCGAAGAGCGAAGGGAAGTAGCGGCACTCAGAAACATCGCATACAAACAGCTGCTGGCACTAAAATATAACTGGGGCATCCAACCCCGTAGATTCGAAAAAAGGCAACTTGGTAATGCGTACAACGATAAACAACAGGCGCGACCGCCTACACGGCAAGCTCGCCCCCAATTGGAAAGGCCCATACAGGGTTATTGGCATCGCCTCGAACAACACATACAAGTTAGCGCACCTAACGGGTGAACACGTCCCAAATACTTGGAAAGCCAGCAGCCTCAAGAAATATTTTTCCACGTCATAGTCAATAATGTTTCTTTGCGCCTTAGTCCAAAGGCCAAGCTCGCAGGCACTTCACTACGTCTTAGTCCCAAGTCGGATGCCTCTTGCCCTGTCTTAGTCCCAAGATAAATGTAATACTAACTCGTCTCAGTCCTGAGACAGTTACGCTGTGTGTTTAAAAGAATATGAAATGCAATACGATTGACCAATTCTCGTGTTCAAAAATTCTTTATATTCACATAAGGGGTCTAACGCCCCGAAATTACAAGGGGACTACCGCCCCGAAATTACAAAACTGCAAAAATAGCGGTCTAAAATTAAGCACCCCCTGGTAGACGCGGAGACCCGTTCGACCGTGGCGGATCCCTTCGAGGATTTGGAGGCACCTCGTAATCCTCGATCCTCAAAGGAGAATAACCTTGAGCGCGAACGTGGAATTCTCCGCCAATCTTCTCCCATGAAGGGTGCATCCTGGCCTTAACTTCTGGAGGAACAGAGATACCCGTTAAATCCTCCAGTTGGGCTATACCATTCTGCATCCCGTAATTCGCGAAACGTAAAAAGTCCTGACCACAGACCCGCAGGGCGCTGGCCTTGCCCTTTTGAAGCTCGCCCTCCAGCTCCTCCACCCGCGTAGCCAGCCGAGTGTTCTCCTCTAACAACTCCTCAATAACTTCCTGCACAAGGATTACAAAGAGGATCAGTCACTGTCAACGAAATACAACAAAACTAGGGGAAAAAGCGTCCTACCCCCTCAAGCTCTCGTTGATATGCGAAGCCTGCCAGACAGCTTAGCAACAGCATGCTCACCCTGGTCATACGCTCTAAAGCATAATCGTCCCCATAATCGAGAGGATAATGCTGACGAGCCAGGATGAACCGCTCCCCTTCAAACGGGATCAATTTCCATCTAAAAGAGATACCCTCACCCAGAAGTCGGACGGGCATCTCTTCGGGGGGTACAGGGGTATAAGGAACCTTCGTACGGCTGAGATGAGTCAAGCTGGTATCACCTACCTGATTCGGAGCCACGACACCTTTTCCCATAGGATCTCCGCCTGCCTCAGCGTCCTCGTCTGTGCGAATGACAACAGTCACCAACTCCGACCGCTCGCGCTTTCCACTCTGAGAACTCGGTGGAGGATTCAACCTCCCCTGAATCCCGCCTAGAGTCAGCCCTGCGAGAAGAAAGCATCCAAGGCCTGATAAGAAGACAAAAAGAAGGGATACAAATTCACCAACGCCGACTTACCCAAGGTTGCGCCCGACATCGTGGCCCCCTTCAGAAATTCGAAGTCCGTCTCCTCGTACTCTTCCCAGTCATACCGAACCTAGAGAACATGATTATACCACTTGAGCGGAAAGCGTGGACGCCAGTCGGACGGACGATCCCAAGGCGGGCAGAAGCCTTTCTTGGGAACCACCTTGAAGAAATACGACCTCCAGGCGTGGTTGTTGCCCGGTAGGTCAGTGACGGTGAAGCCTTTGACGCGTGATTGAAACCACACCCATCCGTGCGCCTCGCGGACATGGTAAAGGGAAAGAAACACACTTGGGAGAACCTCCAACCTATGTGACCGACAGAACCTGTCGAAAACACTGAGTATTGACCAAGCATTCTAGGTCAATTGCGCAGGACAAACTTTCAGCAGGTTGAGCATGGCCTCCACAAAGACAGAAAATGGAGGAATAAAAGCAGCATTGTAAGGAACGGAGAGAGGAAGGACGAAGCCAACCCAGTCGCTCCAGAGAATCGTCTCCCCTCCCCCATCGGCTTTGTCTCATAGCCATCTGGGAGAGAAGGAGCGAAACGCTCCTCCCACACCTTCTGGATACCGTCCCCCGGCAGCACCCACGAAACCTCGCCGGCATCCGCCGCCGATACGTTCACCGTTGAACCCAGTTCCGGCTCTGCAGAGTACCAACCCGCGGAGACAGCCGGAGGAGGAATCGCCAGTGTTCCATCCTCCCCAGAGAGAATTTCCCAGAGATCCGCGGAGTCCCACGACATAATAAGAGCATCCACTCTCTCGCTGACTCCCTCCATGGCCACCAGCAGGAGGGACTGCTCAAAGTCTAGGTCCCGGGAAGAGCACATAGAAACAGCGGCACTAGCGGAAGCCATTTGTCGAATGACGAGGAATTGAAAACCACAAGGTCTAAAGTTTGGGAAGGAGAAGATTCGCAGAACAATGGGAAATCTTCCGCCCTCAGCGTATAAAAGAGGCCCAGCAGATGCCTTGCAGCGCAAGCGGCGCGAAAATGAAGCGACTCCAAAACCAAATGGAACGACCAAACGGCCCCTGACCTTTGGATTTCTCCCGCCAGACCACAAAGGGAATTTTGGGAAATGCCCCTCTAAGCAATAATGACTCTACCTCGGTAAGTCGCGTACTTTCTGCAGAGACGGCTCAAAAACTTGCTGAGGAAGTCAAGTGTCTAGCCATCCGGTACGGGACACGTGTCCTCTCCAAGACAGCTCCTTTTCCTACGGAACGATGTGAGAGAGCCAACTTCGTGAGTCGGACGGCCAGCCCCCATAACCGCGACTCTAAGCGGACGAGCCATCCCACGAGTAAAGGCAGCGAAAAATTCCTAAGTGTCTTACAAGCAAAGGAACTTAAGTTCACGGGCGCCCGACACCCGTAGACCTGGGGAACTTATGTAACTACGGAATATTCCACCTTGGGACACGTGCCACAGACGTTCTAGAAGCACAGCCTCAGCACCCGCTAGAGACACGTGGCACCACTCATCTATCAAATATGTGGCCCCTGCCCACGTCACCTCATGGAGCTTCCCCTCAACCAGACATGGAATCTCCATCAGCCTCGTGGGACGGCCCACGTCCCGTGAGGTCATGGATCGAGCACGATCTCCCCACACTCAAGTATAAATAGACCCTTACTCGGGGGACTATGCAAGCAATCCAGTCTCAACAGAACTGCACACAACCTGAAGGATTATCACACCTCATCTATGATATTTCCATTCACTCTTGGTACCTGAGCACCCTCAGATACCCCACGCAAGTCCTTTCCACACCTCGAGCTCCATCACTGGCCCCTATTCTAGCCAGCCTCCGGCAAGCTCACCTCCTAAGAGACCACATCTCTCTAACTAAGGCAACCTCCTAAGAGCGGCTTGCCTGCCCGGAGTACCTTAGGCACGTCTTAGCCGCACACGGCCCAATACAAGTAACAACTTTGCCTAAAGGCTCCGATAGACGTCAGCATGACGAACTACATGGACTTTGATCCCTCTTGAAGGGTATGTAGGCACCTAGGTGCACCACCTAAGGACAAGTCCCCCAAGGTTAAGACCCCTTGCGGTCCTAATTTCAAATTACAATTGTCTGAGCCAAAAACGACAGTTACAGAATGCAAATTTAAAAAAGAATCTAACAAAATGATTAATCAGTTTCGAAAAAGCTTATGAGTAATATGGAAACTAAGTTCGTTATTTTATTGTTATTCACTTTTTGTTAAATTTTTTTCAAGTATCATTTTAATTAAATATGACTTACAATTTAACGAATTTTCACGCCTAACAAATTTTTTTCTTTCTTGATGTAATGAAGGTTGATATATTTTTCTTTTTTTGAAACAAAATTAAATAATGAGGTTCTATATGGTTATAGCTTTGGGAATTAATCTACCTTTAAAAAGTAATTAATTAAAAATAATGGCAAAAAATTGATTAATTAATTTGTTATATTCTTAAGGATTATGAAATATATTCAAGAAAATATATATATATATATAATTGCTTTAAAACGTTAAGCATTAAGTGCCATTGTAATAAACAAAATTGGATCTGGTACAATTAGCTTTCATGCAATTACGGAGCAATTACTTCAAAACATACATTTTAATTTCGTTTTTGAAGTAATTTTAGGGACCTACACTAATAAGGATCTACCATGAAAGGATTAGGGACCAAATTTTTATCAATATTGACAAATATCATCACTAAATACCCTTGTAAGACTATTTATCAATATTAATAACAATTTAGTCTCTAATCCATTTAAGACGATGATATTTGCTAATATTGATAAAAATTTAGTCCATAATCCATTCATCGTAGGTCCTTATTAGTGTGAGTCCATATTAGTACTTCAAAAATGAAATTAAAATGTGTGTTTTGAAGTAATTGCACCGTAATTGCACGAAAGCTAATTGCACCGGATCCAATTTCGTAATAAACCTATTTTACATTTAAGTATGTGTCTTTGGCTTGTTTTTCAGGCCGGTGTTGCTTCACCAATAAAAAACAAAACATCATACCCAACATAAATAAATGGTTGCTCCTTTATATTGCCTCGTTGTCTCATAACTTATCACTGATCATACCTGTACCCTCAGTCTCTCCCTTTTTCTATCTATCTATCTATCTATCTATCTATCTATAAAAAACACCATTGTCCAAGCAATAGAACCACAGAGACTGTAAGTTTTCTAAATTATATACAACAACTTACTACTTTGTTTAGACCACTAAACAACACCAATTGAATTTTCAAAGCTATGGAAGGTGGAGAGGGTCCCTCATTTCCCTTTGGCCATCACCAATATAAAAATCCTGCAGGTAATCACTACACACTCACAAATACACCAGTTTATGCATAAGCATGCCACCTGCATCTACTTGATTAGATTTTTTTTTTTAATCGAGTGAGATTAATGTTTCTGTCACAAGATCTATTTTTTCCCTCGCAAGAAGTTGCTTGAGATGAAAGTATTTATTTAGTCTTTCCTTCATTTGAACTTCATTTGATGTATTCTATTGGCCTAGACAACTTTCTTTTTTTCCGAAGCATTGATACTTAATAATAAACATAGATTATTTATAATGCTTTAGTGTTGCATCTGTGTGTCTTACCTTTTCTTGTCTCTAAAAGATTGAATAGATAAAACTCTCTCACCATCTATGCCCAGTCCATGTTTTAAATTCTACTCTCTCACTTTTCTTTTTGTTAAATACACTTTTTCATATTGTTTTGATAATAAGCTAGTTTTGTCGCTTTGGGTGACTAGTCCCTGTTCTACAAAAAAAAACTTTTGAAATTAACTTTTAGGTATTTTATTAAATTCATTTTTTTTTTAAAAAATAGTCATCAGTGGTAGATCTATAAGTATGAGATTCTGAGAGAATTCTACTTCATACTTGTTTGAGACTCACAAAATATAGATTTTAATTATAACCAATTTTAAAAAAAGTAAAAACAATAAATTAAAAGATTGAATATAAAATTGCAAAACATAAATGTGAAGTGATGCTTCGTATAAATAGAGGGACCCACTTAAAACCACTAACCCACATGGTGAAGAGACTAGATGCATGAGCCCATAGAAGGAAACTAAGAAGTTCTTTCTCTGCCTTGTCCTTATCCTTCCATTCACTCTACATATATCTCACCTCCTCCCTTTCTTTTTTCACACCCTTATTTCTTCTCTTCAATGCACAATTTTTGGGTATAGCTACATCCTTCTTCTCATAATTTCATCACATTTGCCATTAGAGTTGTCAAAATGGGCCAGCCCGGTGGCCCTGGCCCGTTTTGGCCCTAATTATTTTAGGGCCGGGCCGTTTCAAAAATGGGCTAGCTTTTCCTTGGCCCAGCCCAGCCCTATTAGGGCCACGGGCCGGGCCAGCCCTAATTTTTTTTAAACAACCTTACTTTTTTATTCTTCAAGAATTTTAAGACAATTCTAAATTACTTACATATTAGTCATCCTATTGTTCATCTAATGCAAATTTTCATACAATCATGAACATTTGAACCAAAAACTATACATTTATTTATTAATTTAAATAACAATTCACACATAAATACAAATATATGGTTCTAAAAAAATAAATACAAATAACAAATCCAATACAATATATTGGTGTGTGAGAGACTGAGAGTGAGAAGAAGTGTAGTGTGTGTGCGTGAGAGTGAAAAAGCAAGAAGAAGAAGAAGAAGAAATATTGAGATTTGGTTTAAAAAGAGGAAGAAGAAGTGTTGAGTGTTGTGTACAGTACCTGTGTAAGCTTGCTGGTTGCTGCGGCTAATGGCTATGGGTGGGAGGAAGGAAAAGTCAAAAGTGTGTGTTGTTAGGTTAGGGATTTGATGAATGGGTTATGGGCTCATGGGTGTTTGGGTTATTTTTTTTTTATTTGTTAATGACATTTGGGTTTGGGTTTTGTGCAAATGATAAATAAAAATTTTTTTTAAATAACGGGCCGGCCCTAACCCGGCTCGGCCCAAGCCCGGTTGCCGAGCCGGCCCATTTTTAAAATGGGTTGAAAATTTTCCAGCCCGGCCCTATATTTTATACCAGGTTTAACGGGCCAGCCCGTAGGGCCTGGCCCGTATTGACGACTCTATTTGCCATATGGGTTACCTTCATGCATACAATGAATAAGAATGTGGATTTTCATATTTAAACATCTTGCCGGTGGAGATACCTACAACTCAAATCCAAGATGTTGATGCAACCAACGCCGGCGTCAATGAGGACCAACCAGCTCCTCACGCAGTAGTGCAAGAGCCAATCCATTATAGTCCTCTCACTAACTTGACTAGAATTATGAGGCAGATTCTTCCACAAAACACTAGAATCTCCGAGGATTCCAAACAGACTCTCCATGTTTGTGTCTCGGCGTTTATTCGCTTTCTCACTAATAAGGCTAAATTACAGTATCAGCAAGATTGTTGCATAACTATAACATCAGATGACATGCGTTGGGCAGTTAGGAATCTAGGCTTCAATGACTATGTGGAGCCTCTTACCACCTTTCTCAGCTACCTCCGTGATGTCGAAGGTGAACATTATACCGCATAAGGGCCGAACACACTAGCTCCTTAGCATCTGCCTATTCTTCCACCAATGTCACAATCACTACTACCTTTTATAATAAATCATTTTATTTTATTTAACAATTAGAAAAGAGCTCATCTAAACAAGTTAAATGCTCTAACTTAATATGCAACTATATATATATGTCATGCACAAAAATATATCACAAGTATTTGGATAGACTTATATCACAAGGTTGTCCCTCCGGGAACATTCGATAAAATTCGAACAACACTATATTCTATGATTCAAAAGAAAATGTGTTTTGTGTTTGCATATACAAACACGCTAGTTCAGCACTTCAAAAGATTCATTTTGTTAATTATTAGGATAATTCATATTTATACCCTACTTTATTTTTGAAAATTTGCAACTCATTAATTATAATGTAGTAGCATTCAAAAAAATTGAGATAATTTAAGGTAAAACAAATTTTCAGTTTGAATCAAAGTGAATATTATTGCATTAAAACTAATATTAATGTTTTTGAAAGTTATTATCAATTAATTATATTCATTAGATTTGTTATTCATTTAGGTAGGCTACAAGTATCTATTATATTAACTAAATAATTAGAAAAATTAAGTATGGATAGAATTTTCTCAAATATCATAAACATGTCAAAAACAATTTAAAGATAACAAGAATTGAAATATTTACGATGTTAAACTCAAGTTGCAAAGGTTTAGGATGAGGACAAAAAGAAGAAAATTTAAGAAAGTGTCTAATAAATTAATTAACCAGTTACAAAAAAGCTTTTGAGTAATATGAAAACTAAGTTCGTTGTTTTATTACTTTTCACCTTTTGTTAAATTTCATTCGAGCGTCAATTCATTAAACAATTATTTATTGTAACTACAAAATATTCTCCTTTTTGTACACGTGGTGCTAGCCTTCTAGAAGCGCTGCAGGAGCTCGCGCCAGTGACACGTGGCACCACCCATTCGCTTCATACGTGGCCGGTAACCACGTCTCCCCTCTTAAGCTCTCGCACCAGAGACATGGGAGGCCCTCGAACGTCGTGGGTCGACCCACGACAAGCGAGAACATGGATCGATCACGTCCTCCTACGCACTTGTATAAAAAGGCCCTCACCCGGGGGACTAGACGGACAGATAGACTCCGAACACATGGAAGTAAGACTCAGCACTCTAAATACGATACACCACCTCCTTAATCTTAGAGCTTGGTCCACCACCTCATAAGCTCCACCATCAACCAGTGTATCTCCGTCCCGGGGATCTCCATCAGCAAAGCTCCTAACAGCTCAGAGAGACCCTTGCTCTCTCTCAGTCTAAGGCAACCTCCAATGAGTGGTTCGCCCGCCCGGACTACCTTATGCACGTCCTAGCCGCACACGGTCACCTACAGGTAACCACCTTGCCTAACGGCTCCTACGGACGTTAACTCAGCGAACTACATGGACTTTGATCCCTTCACAAGGGTACATAGGCACCTAGGTTCTCACCTAAGGACAAGTCCCCCAAGGTTAAGACCCCTTGCGGTCCTTATTTTTAACTTAGAATTGTCTGAGCTGGAAATGACAGTTACACTTACAATTTAACGAATTTTGTCAGCTAATAGAGTTTTTCTTTCTAATTTAAAGTATTGAAGCTCAATGTATTTTTCCTCTTTTTTTTTGTTAAATTTGTCACAACCCCCGCCCGAGGAGTACGTGACCGGCACAGACTAAGGGTGGGACTCCTAGACTGTAAGCCTGCCATTCAAAATCACTTATTGAACATATAAAAAAAATTTAATTTAGCTTGTGTCAAAATATAATAATTATCTTTTACAACCAAAATAATAAATTTTTTTTATACAGACGCATGAACCTTGCCTCTAGACTAATGGAGCTAACATCTAAATTATTACAATAACATTTAGAAATTACAAATCATACTAACATCCACATGAACGAAAATTCACAACTCGCAATCCAATCTATAGCCTAGATGCCAAGCACAAATAATCATTCAAAATTTCTCAACTACATATCAAAGACTTCCATCAAACCCATTCACGAATCAAATCGACAGACAGTTCAAACTCAAATAGCATAGTCAAACACATCAAGTGTGTAATCAATAAGTCAATGAAGATCAAATGAAGCATAGTACAATCATTCACATACCCTTGGGGGTGTTAACCATAATGTCACACATAAACAATTCCTTACGGACACAAAATCAAATTCTGACAGAGTTCATATAATAATACCAATAGCACGTCATCCAAATCAAAATTTCACAAAAATGAACAGTCCAAGAAAACAAATATTTTGGTGTAATGTTGGGCGCAAAGGGTTGAGGTTGCTTGGGCACCATTTAGTGAAGTAAGGTTGTTGAGAATAATAAAATTTTAAAACAATTAGTTTACAAAGCTAGTGTCCAAGGTTTTCCAAGTAATAAAGAGCTTGAACCCTCGACTTGATTTTCAAAAGGATAAGAAATGCAGTATGTAAAGAAGAGGGTTCATACAGTAAGAGAAACTATGTGACCAACATTACCTATACAAACAAATTCCTTCCCACAAGCAAACGAGGGGTGAAGTTCAACTAGGTTCCTTCCCACCACCTTCCCAATCTTTCAAATTCCAACGGCGCATGGTTCAACCCCGTTCCTTCCCAAACCCGCCTTAGTACCTTAACACAAGGTTAGTCTCATGGTTCAACCTTGTTCCTTCCCATACACCACTTTATAACACACTAAATCGCTCAAATCAAGCAAATAGACAATTCCTTACTAAAGACACCAACATACCGAGCAAAATCAATCAAAATGAAAATACAACACCATCCCATTCATTCTATCAAGACTCTTGTTCATACACAACACATATCAAATCCACCATGTCCTTCATCCCTTGAAAATAACAGTCACAATCATAATTTGAACATAATATGTCCACACCCAATCTCAATCAAATCTAAAACACAACAACAACGGAACATGCCTCATTTGCCAATTCATAATGGTTCAAATCACATAAACAATCCCATTACAAGGTCAATTTAGATTCAATCATAACTCATATTAAGTACATGATTACAATCACACAATTAATCACAACACATAATTTAATCATCTCTTTTTGGGGCTAAGATAAGAAAATCCCTCACCTTGGCTGCTTCACTTAGCATTCCCTTTGAGCACTCTCGTCTCCAAGGAAGTACTTGAACCCTATCACATACAACTAATTCGATCCATATAAAATTTCATACAATTTCCTAGTTTCTCTACTTATGATTTCTTACACTTATCCAACCCCCAAGTTCACTTACTTAGTCTATGGTCATCATTTGGTGTTCTTTCTAGATGAAACACAATTTAATACGTAATTAATTAATCTCACAACCTTGTTCACTCTCCAAGTTCCATTAATGGAAATTTTGCCAAATATGGGAAGTCCTAACTTTCATCCAGGGTTCACATACCACCAACCTAACCATTGGGCATCATTCCAAATCATTTAAAATATCTAAACATATAATTTAAAGTTCATACATACCAACAAGCATCAAGGAAATCCACAATTTCTAAAATTTTCTCCAAATTCGTAGGTCATGAACCATAGAGTGGAAATCTCCATAAAACTCAATATTTGGATTATCTCTATGATAAAAAATGATTCTAAGGTGATATACTATTGATAGATAACTCATTTCTAAGAAGAAATCTATGATTTAAGTGGTGGAGACAAGATTTTAGTGAATCACCTTGTGGAAATTCGATTTTGGAGTTTGTGGGAGATTGCCCAAGCTCCTTGATGCTCAATAATGGTAGAGGAAGATTGAGAGAGTCTTAGATTGGTGGTAGGAAACAACAAATCTAGTTGGAATGTGAAGACTTTGCAAAATCTCCAATGCCCTAAGAGAGAGTTGGGAGGAAGAGGAAGAAGAAGATGAGTGGAAGGGAAGAAGTGCCGTGAGAATGCTCCTGGAGTTAAAAAAAATGTGTTTTCATGAGTTTTTGGGAGATTTATGGGTAATTTAGACATTTGACAATTTTTGGGGTATGCTAAAAGAAATTTCTGATGGGATTTTCTTATCTAGACTCATTAGTGGGTAAAAATACGAAAGTTTAGAAATTTTTGGGTAATCATAGGCCTATTAAAAATATCTGTCACTGGAGTCTCTAGTAGATGAGAATTTTTTACCCAGTACAATTTTTATTTTCAAACAATTCTCAAATTTAAACTATAAGCTCGAAATAATTCATATAATTCATATTTAACCCAATTTATATTTTTTTATTTGAATTTATTATTTATTTTAGTTTCTTAAATTCTAAAATCTAAAGCAATTAAAATCTTAATTATAACCCAAAAAAAATCTTATTTCATTCCAAAATTTTTTTTTTATTTTATTTAGTCAAAATGTCCAACCTCAACATCAAAATTCCATCAATTTCATATTATCCTATCATTTCTTAATTAAGATTATTTATCTATATATATACATATTTCTATTTTTTTACTTGTTTATATATTATTTATTTGTTTTTTTTTTACATTCCAACTCCAAATGATGACCATCCTATGTCTTACTATATAATTGACTTGATTCCAAAAATACCCCTCGGGTATTACAATCTTCCCCCCTTATGAAATTCGATCCCCGAATTTCGATTCTTGTATCAAATATTTTATCTAAGTGCAAGGACAAACACTTTTGGCATATCTCGACCTTGCTTTCCATGCGAATTCCATCCGTTATGACATTCTACTATCCGACATATGGCATTCTTTCCCCTGTTCTGGGAACGTAAGGTTCTTGCCTATATACAAACGAATTGGGCTAGGGTTGTCCCACCCATCTGATTGGTTACTACCTCCTTAGAATGATTGTCCATAACACTAGTACTCATTTATAACTGACTTTTTTATCAAGGCTCAACACGGTCGATCCCATCGGCTGCGATGTCTCATTCCATCCTTTAACTAAGTGGAGAGGCAACCATAAACTTGTGCTACCCCTCATCATTTGTTTCATAGTTGAATTCTCGATTGGCTGCTTCTATGTCGTTAGACAGGGCCACTTCTAACCCGTCACACCCCCCCTTTATGGCACCTTCTCTAACTACTCAGAATGATCCAGGCCCCTTTTGCCAATATTTGAATACACACATACCTCAAGCGAACTACGTGTTCGCCATTACCAATCCTATCTACCTAGGAATCTGAAATGAGTGTTAGGATCAAGCTTAAACCCAATCCCTATCACCCACGAAAGTCCTTCTCTTACAATGCGACTCTCTTAAGTCCCCCAACAACTTCTCAACTCTCCTCTTTAGTTCACTTAACTCATCCTTGAGCCAAGGAATTGATTCATCTCTTTAACCGCCAATGGAGGTACTCCACACTTTAAAGCACCCAAGTCTAAACATCCTTCCCTAGTGAAATATTCAACCTATCTGTGGCATACTGCCAACATTAGCATCACCTATTCCTCCTCCCAAAAGGAAGCCTAATACAATTTATCGAAATCCCATACATTCGAACCTAGGCGACTAATCTTGCTTCATGGGCTCCATGCATGGGTGCTTCTCCCTCTCCTATTGGTACTCTCAACCCTTTTTAGGATGATCACATCATTCCCATTTGCTCTCTATCTTTGTGCCACTTCGAGGTTCAATGTCGCAGTGTCAGCACAATCTTTAACCCACCTTTATCGCTTCCCCATGCCAACGGCAATGGATCCTACATTTAGGTAATTGTCCCCCCTTTTTGGACCTCTAACCCTTTTGGGGGTACCAACCCTCTTAAGTTACTTAGTACCTTCCTAATAATCCCTCTCGACCTTACCCTAACCTTAATGTTTTCCACAACCATTTCAAAGAACCCTCAGCCAAACCTTATTACTGCTTGTACCTAGATTCCTCACCATACAAGAACACACCACCAATTATGCCTACATGGAAATCCTAGTGAACTCGACTACACTCTGTACACCCGACTGCTACATGCATCTATACCCACTAAGTCCAATAAATCCCTGAATTTTGAATTTGTCGGTGAAATCTGATATCCCTCCTGAGGCCTACCTCTAGAAGGACTACTATGACTCAGCTCACCATAACCTAGGGCCTCGCCCGACATCTCGCAAAGACTACAAATCTTAACCACACTAAGATTCTCCTAACAAGGTTGCATTGTGTTATGCTAACCTTTCTTGGCCAGTTCCCGTTGGCTCTACCCCATTCTTGACACTAAGTTCCTTAACTTGTTTAGATCATACGTTTCTCCTTGAAACACATGATCTTGCGAAGTCAAATGCCAATTTCACTAACCATGCACTTACCCTTCAAATCAAATGGGAACCACTCACATGATTCGATCTCTCACGTAATCGAAGCACGACATACGCCTCATGGCCATATGCCTTTCCTTATAAGCATATAACCCATCAGTTTCCGACCGTCCTAATGATGTTATACCGTTGTCATGCGCCTTGACTTGCAGCTCACAAAGGTGTGTACCCAAACCAGGCACTAGAATTCATACACCTTTTCTTCATCTCATGCCTATACGACAACCTTTTTGTGTGCTCCTTAACCACACACTAGTGACTAACGCTCACATCTTAGCTTTACTGATCGTATGGCTGGTCTTGCCCCCACGGGAACCCTCACGGTTGTATAGTCATATGACTTACCTCCTTGGTCATAACCCACCCGAAGGGTTCTAGACCCAAGGATCTTAAGGCTCAACTAGGTCGTAGGGCTAGCTTACCTAGCTAGACCCATCACACAACATATGTTATCCCGTATTAGTTGCACGATTCTTACTTTCTACTTGACCCATGCAATACGAGATTCTATAGGTTCCCATTCTTTCCCCCTTATGTAATCGCTTCTTTCGAACAAGACCCTCCCATAAGGCATCCATAAGCCCCTTAGGGTGGTGCCTCTTAATTGAACCTATTGAGAGCTATCCATCATAATAGCACTCAGTCTTGAAATCTTTGGGTTGATGCTCGAAGGCTCACACCCAATATCATGTCTAGGCCTACCCTATCTTAGTTCTGCCAAATCCAATACGCTCTCATAACCCTTGACCCTCACAAAACCAAACTCTTTGTCCTACCCTTATTGTCCTTGCATAAGACAACATCATCCAGACCATCTTAAGGTTTCAAGAAATGTAGATATCAATTCACTTAGTAGGTTTGTTAGCCACATGATGTAAATCTCTTGGGCACCTTAATGTTTATAAAAGAATTGAAAGAAAGTTTTCTCTTTGAAGATTGTTTTCACAACTGATGTCCAAGGTTATGTTTGGTGTCCAGGATGTTGAACAAGTAATATAATATGTTTAAAAGAAACAATTATAAAATCTTCCCTTTAAAAGTCATTCTGGGTTTTCAAGAAAAGAATGAGAAAATATTTCTCTTTGAAGATTGTTTTCACAACTGATGTCCAAGGTTATGTTTGGTGTCCAGGATGTTGAACAAGTAATATAATATGTTTAAAAGAAACAATTATAAAATCTTCCCTTTAAAAGTCATTCTGGGTTTTCAAGAAAAGAATGAGAAAATATTTCAAGGTTTAGAACAACAAAAGATAGTTTTTTTTTTCAAAACTTTTCCATGTGACCAACTCCCTCTCTCTCCAATCAATCTTCCCTAAGCAATCAAAGGAGTTCGGTTAGACTTGCCTTTATTCCTTGGTTGTTTAGGGGAAAATCGTGGTATGTGGGTTGGACGCATGGTGGAACCAAGTTCCTCCCCATCCCATCCCACATACTATGCCTTTTGACAGGCACATGGTTACACCATGTTTGTTTCCATGTGCCCTCCCATGAAACACTTCACATACGGTGTATGGTTCAGTTACATTTCCTCCCTGTACACCATTTCACTCCTATTCATTGTAAAATCCTGAAAATTCAAAACCTAATTTTGACTAGATCTCCTGTTTGACTTTTCTGTTTTGGGCTTGCTTGTGTTTGACTGTGTTGAATGTGCTTGGAAAAAGGGCAAGAAACCCTAGTTAGAGAATGAGAGACTTAAAAACTTAGGAAAAATACCAAAGAAAACCCTAACCCAAACCCTAGGGACTAAGTTGAAAGAAAAACTTAGTTTTAACCCTTTTGTTTTAATGAATTAAAATGAGTAGATACGGCCTATCTGACCCAAGAAAAGTAGCCTAGGACACTCTAGAGACACCCTAGGACTTAAATAAGGGCACCCAACTTCATGAAAAGTCCTGAATTGACACATTTTCTCCAGTAGAAATTCAGGGACTAAAAAGATAGAAATAGAAATTTTTAAATAAGGCACCCTAGCTTACTTAGAGCTCAAGGAAGCCCAATTCAGCCACCAAAAAACATTCAAACCTGCCCTATTAAGTACCAGCTATATGTCTTAATGGAGAATTTAAGAATTTTAGCAAGTTACACGTTTTAAATCAAAATAAAAGGGAATTAAACACCCAATCAAATCATTAAGTGTCACACTTTGCTTAGTAATCGAAAATACCAACTTAAATGGCTAAATTAATTACCTAAGTGTAACATTAGCTACTGCCAACACACTTAGGCAGCCATACACAAAAGAAATAACCAGAATTGAAGCTTAGGAACCTAAATAGCACATGTCACAATTCAATTTAAAGGCCACATGAGCCACTTCACTAAAAATAGCCCTACTCGAGATTTCACAAGCAATTAAGCCATCCAAACAGCACCTAAAGCCACTACCAGCAAATGTACTTAGGTGTCCACGTATAAGTAAGCAGAATTAAGGGCTGGAAACCTCACTTAACATGCAAACTCCATCATTAGCACCCACATGATCTTAACCCACCATAAATAAGAGGAAACCGAGAGAGAGGAGTGCACCAGCTGAAATTGAAACTGAAAACTTGAGAGAGAAGTGAGAGTGAGTTTCAAAGAAAGCAAAGGCAAGGGAGAGAGGCTGGGAGCTCGAATCCAGTAGCTGAGAGGCAAGGAGAAAGGCAGAAAAGTGTAGACACACACACACTCAAGAAACCCACCTCCATCAAAGCTTGAACCAAGGTTTTCAGAAGCTCAAACCGTTCATTCTTCTCTGGAAATCCAAGGTAACATAGGGTTACCCTTCCTTCTACTTCTCAGAGTCAAAAGCATCCATCAAGAGTGATGGTATAAGGCTTTATGACCATTTCCCTTTGCTGCCATTTCTGAGCCCTATTTTGGGCAGTGTTGCTTTGACAGAGCATAACTCTCTCGATTCTTAACCAAATTAAGCAAGTAAGATGTCAAAAGAAAGCTAAAAGAACGTACTTTAATAAACCCTAGATGCATGTTTCATCCAAGTCTGCCGCACTGCTGATCATGGCCTTGTAAGTTACTGTAAAAGACAGAACCCCTGTTTTTCTGAAGTGTGGAATTATGTTTCTGTTTCTGTGATTTCTAGCAAGATATGTTTCGAATAAGCTTAAGGCAACTAACAAATGGGTAAATGAACTAGGAGACACTAGAGATCGCGGCTGATTACCTGATTTGAGTGTTGAAACAGTAGTGAAAACCTTCAATTTAGAAATTGAAAAAAATGGATTTACATGGATTTCTGTTTTGGGTTTTTCTTGCTATCAAGTTGCTGAAACTCTCTCTTCTGATGTCCATGCTGTCATATGTGTTCATTGAACCTCTAAATGCCTTAGAAATACTGGATTTACTAAAATGGAATCTATTAGAACAAGTTAAATAGTCTAAATGGCTAAAATGGACCCTTGATGCAAAACCCGACCAGTAACCCGTTGATCAATTAACTCGAGACATGATTAAGAATATACTCCGGCAACCTTCTTATACCAAAAGGGTTCAGCTACTAGAACTTCTTACGCCTAACCCTGGTAACCCTCAAGAAGGCTCAACATTTGTTTTTACAGCCCATGGTAACACATAGTGAAACGCAGAATTAATCAAATCAACAACCTACTGGCTAATACATAAACATCAACCCTTCAACTCTACTCACTAAGAGCATACATAAAATTTAAGCACGTAGAAAACCCAGAAGAATGGAGAGCATTGTGTTCCACCACTTTAGTCTTGAAAGAGAGGATGAGAAAGTATTTATAGACTCCAAAGTCTAGTCATTGAAGCTTCAATCACGGATGTCTATCTCTGGAGAATTATTCCCTTTAATGCTTGTTGCTATCCTTCTAAAAATATTGCCTCCAAAGGTTTGACATTGATTGAGATTTTGAGACTGATCCGTTTCTAAAAATCATTCACTCGAATTTAAGGATATCAAAATCAATTCATTGGAGCATCGAGTATGCATTTATTCTTCATAGATATTGAGCTTGAATGTGCAACAATCATCATTTACGGGTAGAACTTGATTGAGATATGATTTGAACATAATTCCATATTTGGTGAGCAATTATATAAGCTTTTCTGGTTAATGCACGTTTTACCCTTGTAGATAATAAAGAGAATATCTTGATTTGCATTAATTGTAAGATATCAATCCACATCTTCTCATGATATAGCAATCTTGCATAACTCAAATATGAAATCAAGAGGTTTCCTTATTCGGCTTTCTGGTCAATGCTCGAACAGCTTGATGGCAACCAGCCGTATGGAAAGTTCTTTATTGCTTCTTCATTATGCTCAATGTCAACTTTCCTGTAATCAAGCTTCTTTCCTTTTTCAAATTGTCAGCATATAAACATTTAAGGACAAAATATATTAAAATAAAACTTTCCTTATTTCGTCTTAGATGCCTAGAATTCGAAAATCAATTGCTTATTAATTATAATGCAATCTTCATTTTTTTTTCTCAAAATATTTAGTCAATGATTCCATATTCAATCTTACATTAAAAGCAGAATCAACTCATGACTAAATTTTCCCTTTTTCAATAGCTTCCTTACTTACTAAGATCTGCAAAATATAAATGATTGATCTATAAAATATCTCTGATAAAACTTTGATCAATCAATTCGAAATCTCTTATGATTGAAATTGAATTTTTGCAAATCATTATCGAAACAAATTAAATTAAATTTTGGACATAATATGTCCCAACATTCTCCCCTTATTGATAATGAAAAAACTAAGATTTCACAAGTACAATTAGTAAGCAAAGCTCCCCCTCAATATATGCAAAAATGTGAAGTTACATAAATACTTATAGAGCCTTATTAAGTTGCTTACTTTACTTACCAAAAACATTTTTTCATGATAAAAAAAAAATTATTTTATCTAAGATAAAATTATCCCAATCATATTATTTCTACTTAAACTAACTCATCGACTACTCAATTTGTGAAGACATAAATTAAACAAATTTAGCAACTTAATTATGGTCTATATTGTTAATTAGTTCAACTTTTTATAGTTTAAAATGGTTATCCATCTTTCATAGTTGAGAGCAGAAAAGGAACGGTTAAGAAATCTTGTACACATAGTTCTCAATTTGTTAATATTAATAAGAATTTATACTAATAAAAATTATTATAGATTAAATTTTTATTAATATTAACAAATAATTAATAATATTAGAGAGAGTATCAAATTTTTAATATTAAAAAATTTAGATAAAATTTCTTATATTTTATTATAAAATATTGTAATTATTCATGTCTCATTTATATTTTTTATCTTCTATATGGTTGGTCATATTATAAAATGATAATTTTGTATCTCCACCATGATTAATGGTACATAAATATTTTGTCACGTATTTTTTTTTGGCTAAAATGCACTAAGACCCCCTGAGTTTTGGGCTAAGGGCACATACACCCCCTGAGTTTTCAAACCTTGCACACAGACCTCCTGAGTTTTCACTTATGGGCAAATAATACCCTTCCGTTAGATTTCTGTTAAATTTCTACAGTTAAGTGCCAAGTCAGCCTTTTTCTTTTGGATATTTTAGTCATTTTACAATTAACCCTAATGACCCACCCAAATTTCATTTAACGCATACCCAACCCACTACCTGTTATGCCGTGAGTCTGTGACCCAACAAAACCTTCCGTGAAGCGTACACATCAAACCCATCGAAGCAAAGCACCGTTGCTCCGTCACCGTCGAAGACCACCGCCACCTTCACAGGAACCACCGTCACCGTTGCGATAACCACTGTCGAACTCATCTCAGGTAAGAGCTTTCTACTCTTTGTGATACTCAAATTGCTCTCTTAGTCCTCTATGCTACTGAGATTTTTCGTTCAACCATAGGATTCAAAACACTCACCTCTAACAAAAATAGAACTTAGCCCAACTCCACGATGCCTTGTCTTTGCTTAAGTTCTGCATTGGCCGTTCCATTGTTAGCAGTATCCAAATATAGGATTTTAATTTGTTTCAGTTCTTGGGGAATTTCCCAAGATTGAATTAAAAACTAAAAATAAACATAACACTATATAATGTCATTATATATACATACACACAAATATATACAACTACTAAATTACCTTTCTAGAAAAAATCATGTCTCAACTTCCCTCAAACTGCTTCTCATGGTTGTGCTAGGGCTTGCTGATATGTCATGCTTAATTTTATATTTTTACAAGAAATTCCTTTGTTGATTGGGAATGTTAATAGATTTGGAATTGAGATTATGAATAATTATGGACAGAGAGGTTCAGCCATATTATCATATTAGTTAATTAATTTTTCATCCGCTTAATATTGACAGAGAGATTAAAATGATTTGATATATGGAGTTCAAATTATTTACTATATTTATAAGGTATTGCAATCCTTCTCTTCACTAATGTTTTAGCTTGAAGTATGCATTAGCTTGTACATTCTTATTGATCTCTCTTTCACTAGCGTTGCTCTTTTTTGTGGTAAAATTAGATTTTAATGATTTTTTAATGTCATTAAGCATGTCATGTCATAATCCCATTTGTTTTACCAAATGTTTGTGATGTTTTGTGGATCTTTTGGGCTTAGTTTGACCAATGATTTGCAATGATTTTGTTGTGTATTGGGTTAGTAATTGGTTATCAATGAATTGCTACATGTAGTGATTTTCACTTTTTGACAAGACCATTTTGTATTTGAACGACAATAACAAAATTCTGAGAATACTAAGAGAGGTATTTTGGTAATGAATGCATTTGATATGATTACCTTGTTACAACCATTTGAACATTCATTTGACAAATAAATTATATCTATTTGAACATTCATTTGAAAAATTGTTTTTTAATAAAACCAATCCTTTAGACAGATTGGGTACACTTACACAAGGAAGTTACCTCTTTGTTAAGATCATTATCTGTATTCCAAATTACTCCATAGATATTAGAGTAATTTTTATCCTGTTCTGTCGTGACTTATTTTAATTTTGCAGGTTGGTTAGAATGCCCAGCGTATGATCAAGAAATAGGATGCATAATTCTTTCAAAGGTTTACAATGGGGTTTCCCCCACAGCTGCTATGCTTACCTCAGATCAAGGATTGCTTTGTGTGACTGCAAATAGAAACACAAGGCAAAGTTGTACTGTCAAAACCTGTGGCCAGACTCTGAAGTAGTCTTTACCAAATAGGCTTTTTATGTAATGGGATTTTGACATATCAAGATAAATAGTAGGTTGTTGTATAGGAGTTTGTTGTTGTAAAATCTCATGATAAAGTTTGTAATAGGATTTTGTTGTTCAAATAGTTATTATTTATTATAATTGACAATGTCCATCAATATAACAAGATTTTTTTAGATTGGCCAGACTTTTCTTTCGCTTTTATTTATCCTCTTTTCAAAGTGCAAAATTAACTAGAACTAGAATAGATGTATGAGTTCACTATGAATTGAATAGGTTTCAGATTGGTCAATTTTGCTATGCCAATAGTTTCAACTATATGATAAAGCTTGTTAATACAAACAGGAAGGCCAACTTGAAGGTTTCATAGTAGTTTAGGTATGAGTTCACTGTGAATTGCACAAATGAGTTAGGTTGCCAAATGCTATTAACATATAAATTTCCAGAATCTTATACATAACATCCATTTGTATATGTTTCATTGAGTAATATCCCATACATAGCACATCATAAATTTTTAAAATCTCATACATGCACCCACAGACATGTCTTTATTAAACCACTACAATATAATACAAAATCAATCTCCATATGTTCTAAGAAAAACAAATCAGTCTACAATAACAAAACTTCTAGCTTTCCACAGTTGTCTTCTTCCAATCTTTGCACCCACTTAGTTTGCCAAAACACATAACCTATAACACCTGTAAAAATTTTAATGATCGAATTAGTAGCTTTACATGCAATGAATAAAAGTGCTCATTTTTCCAAAACCAATCAAGAATTTGATCTTTGGACAAAACCCCATTAATTTTAGGAGACAAAATATCTTGTGTTGATGAATACTCAGATTTAATGTAGAGAACATCATTAGAGACAAGTAAAAGATTCCAATCATTTGGATACTGAATATTATAAATCTTAATTGTAAAAGGAATAAGAACAAATTTGATGAATCCACGTGGCATAAGCATTCTCTCCAAAACTTCTACAATCAAGCCATTCCTGCAGTAAATATGACACATACAATTAAGGGCTGTAACTTAGGAGTAGCTATAAAATATTCAATAAATATGACACAAATGACTTACTTTTTAATTTGGTGGGTGAGTGGTAATCTTCTTTTCGGTAGATGGTTCTCCAGTGCTCTTACTCTTCTTCTTCTTCTTATAAATCTTTCGATTAGGGTTAGCGGGCCCTTTGCAACTACGATAATTGTGTCCGGGTTTACCACAATTTTTACACTTTGTTGTAACTCCTTTTCTAGTATTTATATTTGTGAAGGGATTTTGGGGTTCATCCTCAGCCCTCTTTCGAGCCTTCTTAGGCCTTCCCGACGCTGTTTTGTATTCTGGAGGCAATATTTGATTACAGTTGGTTGGTGGCCAATATTCTTCGCCTGGCACTGGACCGATAGTGGTGCTATATGCATTCAAGAAGGTACTAGTACTGTAGTACAGATCAACATATTCCTCGAGAGTCCTCCTCATCTTGTATACAGCTGCGACACCATGCCTACAAGGTATTCCAGTCAAGTCCCAGCACTTACATGTACATGTTCGGCTGTTTAAGTCAACCACTTCCCTCTTCCACGGGCTCTCCACTTCGAATCGTCCATCACCCGTCGCATAGAAAATGTAGTTCCTTGACTCCAACTTAGCTCTCTCCAACTTTGTTTCGATTCTCGGGCATATTGGGCCACGATAATTTTCCATCCCTTCCTTCTTCGCTACAAATCTTTGCATCAAAAGTCCTCTTATCATTTCAAACATGGTTATTATCGGCTTATCTCTTGCATCCAATATGAATGAATTGAAAGTCTCCGCAATGTTGTTTTGCAAGATATCACACTTAGTTCGTGGACTAAATGTGTGCTTACTCCATGTGTTGGCCGGATACTTAGTCAACCAATTGTGGGCATCAACATGAAGGCTCTTCAACACCGACATATGATGTTTGAAAATGTGCATTGTTGTGGCTCTGCAGACATTCCACAACCCATCTTTCAAGCTTTTACCTTTGTGCAGCTTCTTGAAATTTGCGTACAAGTGCCTCACACAAACCCTATGGTCACAACCGATGGATTCTAGCACTTGTTGCAATCCCTGCAATATCATCATTATAACATTTATTTAACAATAGCTATAACATCAATATCATATTTAGTCAACAATAAGTAATTATAACATCATTAACATAAAAAACTTACTTTCAGCATATCAGACATTATAACCCATCCTCGTTCTTGTGGAGTCCCAATATCGGTAAACAAAAGATCAAGAAACCATTGCTAGCTGTCTTTACATTCGGACTCCACCACCGCGTATGCTATCGGATACATATTCTCATTTCCGTCCTTCGACACAACAGTTAGTAATTGCCCTCCAAAGCTCCCCTTCAAGAAGCAACCGTCAACACAAATAATTGGGCGACAAGCTGATAAAAACCCCTTCTTGCAAGGATCCAAGCAACAGTACATCCTCTGGAAACAAGAATTCTCCAATTTCAACTTCATTGTACTGCCGGGGTTGGTCTTCCTTATTATTGCACAATAGCCCCACAACTTACTAAACTGTTCAGTGTGACTTCCTTCAACTTGCTTCTTGGCCTTACGCTTGACCCTGTATGTTTGGTGCCTAGACACTTCAACATTATGATCTCTTAGTACCTGATTTTTGAAAACTGTATTACTCCAGTCAGGTGTATCCTTAATATTGTCAACAAATTTTTCGGCCAACCATTTTGATGTCACCCATCTATTGTCTTTCTCCCATCCGCAATTGTGATCTTTACCCTTGAATGTCTTCACTTGAAATGCCTCCCCATCATGGGTCTTTGCGGCATGAATCCGCCAACCACAATTTTTTTTGCAAATAACCGTGATCCTTTTATTCTCGTTCTTTTTGTACTTGAATACAATCCCATTCTCAATGCAATATTGCTTCAAGGCCTGTCGATAAATTTGATGGTTTGCAAACTTGAGACCAACTTCAAGATTTATTGGCTTCTTGAAGTCAGTAACTTCATTAAAGGACTTAAACCTCGGTCTTTTATTTGCTTCATCATCTGATGAGCCATCCAAGCTCACTAATTCATCACTATCATCATATTCTGAGTGTGCTTCCCCATCCCATCCAGATACATAAGCATCATTATATTGGGGTAAGAGAATAGAACTTGCCTCACCACTTTGTTCTGCAACTCCATCCCTCTGTTCTCCACCATTATCCTGAGGAACCCTTTTACCTTTACCTCCATCCTCAAAGAAAAGGTCAGGTTGCTCAGCATCGCTATCTAGAAATTCGCAACCAGTCAAATCAACTTTATCAGGGTCAATTGCGCCAGTATTGGTTGTGCGTTCTTGATGCGCAGCATCATCCATCCGATGTGATTGACCCTCGCCAATATCGTCATTTATCTGAGACTGAGGAGTTAGTGTAAGAAGCGAAGGCGCTGTGGATGATGCAGTGGCAACTACTTCAGGCTCTTCATCAACTTCATGCTCTACAAATAATTGTAGCACCTTGCAATCATTGTTTTGGAGAGTATTCAAGATTTTCATGACATCTTTGTCCTTCTCAAAAACGAAAATATCTGAAAAGTCATCAACTTCAAACTTGTACCAAATGGTTGAGTAATTGGAATACCCACATTCCTTGATAATAAATGCAGCAATATCTGTCACCGTGATGGAATCTGGGTCGAAGTTTTCATATATATCTTTCTTTCCGCCGATGTATGCTATGGTTGGTGACAATTGAAGCCTACCACCATGATGAATCTCCAACTTAATTTTGGACATTGTTCCTATATAAAGAAAAATGAAATTATATATATGAAAAGAAGAGAAAATAAGATGTTTTTCATATATACGAGAATGATTGAGCAGTACTCAAACAAATCAGAGGCTTTTTGTTTTTGTGAATTAAAAAAAAAAATCCAATGAATATATAGGAGAATGATAGAGCAGTACTTTAAAGTTTAATTTAAACAAAGCCTCCATATTGGACCCCAAAATGTCTCTGCAAAATCTTCTTTCTCATTTTGCCATTTGCTCCCATACCCTCTAGTTGTAATACTAAGAAGAAAAGAAAAATACAAATCCATACCCTCTAGTTGAAACCTATATATATATATCATAGATGGTTTATAAGAAGATGATATATATAATTTTACTTGTACAGAGTGATGGAGTCACAATCAATAATGTAGGGAAAGGCCCGGATCCACATGACCCGACCCGACCCAGGGACCTAAATGAAAAACCGAAAATAAATCCAGGCAAAAATATAAATATTGCGGAAGCTACTAACCTGGACGCCGATGCTAAGACCTTGGATCTTGCTAGTGCCTCTGCTCCACCAGGGCTGGCCTCCAATCGATGAGCTCCGAAAAGGGCCGCACCAAACGGAGGACTCTACCTACGAGAGGTAGAGGCACATGTCCACGACTGATGCGCGGAAGAGGACTAAAGAGAAAGAGAAATATTATACTGAGTGAGGTTTCCCAAACGGGACCCCCCTTTTCCAACACATGGAATGAGCAACTAGAAAGGTGTGGAGTCACTCCTATTTATAGGAGGATGAGAGAGCTCCCATCACTGACGCAAGCAATGTGGGACTTAGAATGTGAACAAAATATCATGCTTCCATCATGATCACCAAGCCCACTTTGGGCCACGAGTACGGGCTCGTGTGACCTCCGATGAGAGTCATTTTCGTTTCGTTCTCTTCGTCTCTCTGCGAGCTTTCCAATGGATCCTCACTTGACCCGATCGGACGCCCACATGGGCAGATATTTAGTCCCGAAGACCCCAATATATCCAACATACTCCCACTCGCACATGGTGGCAGGCCCATGACTATCCTTATCACAAAGGACTTCTCTATTTCTCTTTTTCTCGTCGTCTTCTTTCATACTCCGTGTCTGATGATGTGACCACATGTTTCACCGAAAAGTAGTGCCATGGGTTCCCTAGACGTGTTCATATACATGGCTAGTCCAATCCCTCTAAGTCTACAATAAGACTAGGACTTCAGCCACACTCAGTTGCGATAGGTATCCACATCCATGAGAACCTCAAAGAGTTCACATATATGGGTCGACCTCAGGATACTATCTCACATGCATATGTCAACACAATCTTCCTTTTGACCTCTTATCAGTTTAGTCAAAGATAGCTGCTTTCTTGACAGTCTTCCATTGGGCCGTATTTTTCCATAGCCTCTTGGAAAGGTATCAAAGTAGCATGCACTACCTCATCTCTTCATGACAGAGTCAAAGTGCATAAGGGTACCCTTTGAAAGGATTGATGCATCCTTTCAGGGACTCACACAGCATTGAAGCAGGGATTCATTCCAATGCTTCCCTTGTGGTTCTTAAAGCACATGCGGTATGAAACGCACGTTGTGGTGTTCTCGAGCGTATGTCAATTTTGATCCTCAATCACTTAGACCACACAGACCTTAGTCCAGACTCACTTAGAATTAGAATCTGACCTGAGTTTGCTACCACACTTCGCTCGCTTCACATAGCGCTAAGTGGAGCACTCACATCTGGCTACAGGCATTATGAATAGCGGGAATTCATAATTCGATCATAAGACCTCATCATCTTAGCGGATCTCATCCTAGTACACTTACTAGGGCGACTTATCAATTCTCAGTGGTGTTTTCCTGTCCAACACCCGACGCTTTTCAGCTGCCTCTGGACATTCACACTATAATCCATTTTGGTGTTCAAGGAAAAAGCACCCAAGTCTCATCTTGGCCCACACCACCTGCGTGTCCAAGGCGGTTGCTCGTGTGAGAGAGCCAACCTCCCAAGCCTGTACGACATACTTTATATGTTGTGTAATAAGTACTTCTATCAAGAAATAAAGTTTTCACAAAGCTTGTCCTCATGACATAAACTATGTTAAATAACCTGGTTCTAAGCAATCTTGTGTATCTAAAACACTAGTTTTACGGCTTGTATCTCTATATAGCCAACCCACCACTGCGGGTCCGTGAGGGTATAGAGCCAATGCTCTATCACAGGTCATATTGTGAGGACACTCTCTCCGGTCACTTGATGCTTAGACTGACAAAATAGGGTAGTTAACTACTGTGTAACGATGTCTCATACAAAGTTGTGTTGCGTTTTCTTGTGGTACTTAGGCTTTCTTTGGTGTAAACCATAGCTGTTTGACTTGATGAGATCAATGTCGCTAGGTCAAAAGCTCTGTCTGTGATCTATAAGTGACTTTAGATCTTCCAATTCAAACTGCACTGTACTGCTGCTGATGATCATGCAATGAACTCCATGTCCCTAATGGACAAAGAAATGCATAATCTTACTTGCCTCTCTGCAAGATGGTTTCATTGCTTAGCAAAGCACACCAAGACGTGGATGTCCTCTCATCTAAGTATCTTACCCAATCGACATCAATGTCTGGCCCGCCGTTTACGAGTCACTAATATGATGAAAACAATCGATTATCAGCAGCGCTCTACAAGTACCTCAAAACACTCTAAACAGTGTGTTTGACCTAGGTTTGACTGATAACGGCTCACAAAGCCGACTACAAAAAAACACGTTGAGCGAGTACAATCCTAATTGTACTTCAAGCTACCAACCACATATATCAAAATACTATCCAATGACTCCATCTCTGACTTAGTCTAAAGACGTGTAGCAAGACTCAAACTCTTACCTCTAGCTACTAGCACATTACTCGGGTTCAGGTCCCCTCAAATGGGATCCTCCAAGAATCTCTTCTTCATAGGATTCTTATGACAGAGTGAGTCAATTCTTGGAGCATTTTCCATGAATCTTGACTCCCACAGTCTAACCCATTTCCTTTATCTTAAAGATGAAAGGATAGCCATGCTTAAGTGGCTAAAGCAGCCTCTGTGTTATTTCTAGCTAGCCATATGTCTTCTACATATAACGTGAGGGTAATGAAATACTCTCAGCTTTCTTGAAATGAATTAAGTGGTCAATTACCACAAGTCTAGATGAATATGTGAGATCTTGACAGATCCTTGGAGTCGGCATACTTTGCGCTCTTGGCCTTTTGCCATGAGACCTATGTGCTTGTGCACGTAGATCCCTTCACCTACTTTGCCATTCAATAAAGTGATCTTGACATCCTAATCGATGTACTCCCAGACATAAACTGGTGACCAAAGCTAGAATCAGACTCTGCACACAACAAACGAGAATGTTTCGTCACAGTCGATACCTTCTTGTTGTGTGTACTTCTTCATTGCTTAATGTGCCTAGTAGTGGTCGATTGACCAATCTGCCTCGCTTAACTTTTGAGAGCACACTTGTTCTCAAAATTCCTTGTGACGCGGGGCAGATCCACCAAGCCTTATACTTGGTATGTCCTTATAGACTTCGTCTTTTCTTCTTTCATCGTTTTAGTCTAACTTTTACTAGTAGGGCCGGAGAGAGCCTTTTGAACTATCAAAGGCTCTACTTGATCATTTAGTACTCCTCTAGTACTCCTCATGGATTGTGCTTCGTGGAAGACATGCTCCTCACAAGCATTATTCCCACTGGACTCAATCAACTGGAGATGCGTCTATACGCTCCTCTCAACGTGTTGTAGGTCCACCTCCTTTCAATAAAGATGCATATCCCAAAATCCGTCTCCCTTGCTCTAAAAATGTTTGTCTTAAGGACCATTACATCCTTAGTCTCAAATTATGTGACAGGAGTGTCTTCATTCTCGCTAATAAAGACGTATCCTTTTGAGTGACCAAGCTATCTTACCAAGACACGCTACTTGCCTCTAGGGTCAAGCTTCCCATACTCATAGGAAGGATCAAGTATGTTGTATACCCTCATGGTCCCAGTATACTCTAATAAGGTCTTTCACCTAACTAGAACTCATAAGGAGTCACTCACATAATTTGAAAGGGCATGTGGTTAAGTACGAAGGTGACTGTTGGCAAAGCATCTCCCCAATGGGAACGTCCACCTGAGTCATTATCAACTTAACCAACTCCAGGAGCAACTCATTTTGCTGTGGAGTTTGTGGAATAGTTAGTTATCTAACAATTCCAATTTCATCACGTAACTGTGAGAAAATACTAGGTCACTTGCCTTGCCCCTACACTTATCGGACCACTGATGTCCGAGTGGACTAATTTGATGAAAGCGGGTTTTCTGATTTCATGACTGAATGATTCTCAAGTTGCTTTGTCTATAAGGCAACGTTTACAAACTAGTATTGGGAATTTGTCCTCACAAATTCTCCTTTGCTAATACGTAATTGCGTCCCACACGCACTTTCCAAATAGGTGTATCAACCCAGAGGAAGACACAACAACAGGTTGCTTTGTCTGTAAGGCAACGTTTACAAACTAGCATTGGGATTTTGTCCTCGCAAATTCTCCTTTTCTAATACGTAATTGCGTCCCATACGCACTTGCCAAATAGGTGTATCAACCACAAAGGAAGACACAGCAAAGCAACTAGTTGAATTACGGGAATGTAATTCAAAATGTATCACAACACAACCATTGTCGTAAAATCAGAATTAACACTAAGGAGTCATGATAAACATGTAGATCACATTATATGCTAAGTTCTCCACGGAAAAACAGCTCATAATAAGTTCCGTCCAGTATCTAGAACATAAAACATATATAAAGATAAAGAGTGACCACAATGCAACTTCGTTTTGTAGCTGTCCAACCTCTTAACTTTAATAATGCTTTGTTCCCACGAGGATACTTCTGCTCCCATTGAACAGAGGATGGAACTCCATGAACCAATGTTCATGGGTGAGAGGAAAATGATTGCTGCAAACAAATTTTGCGCGTAGTGCCTTATGGAATGGCACAAGCAACATTTGACCTTGGCCAAAATATCTTTTTCTCTCTTGCTTTTCCTGTGAACTGAGGCTATTTACCTTACACTTACCCTTTCTCTTCCTAGCACCACATCTCTTGGACCCATTGTCCTTGTTCATGGAGCCCAGAGCTCTAAGTAACTTTAGCCACTTAGGCTACGTGCTCGATGGATTTCGCAACCTTGTGCCACCAATCCTTGAGCACTAGGTGGTGTTTAATATCATCAAGAAACTTGATGGTATTAGTGAAGGTCAGAATGACCTATATGCACTCCCAATGGGAGGGAAGAGATCTGGCAACAGTGTGAACTCACTGTTTACCAGTGGGGAGTGTTCAGGCTTACTCACACTCCCAAATTATCTTTGATTTCTCCTTTAGATGCGTCTTCATGCTCTTGTCAGAGCGCATCTTGGAGGAATCAAACTTTATTGTATGCTGCCTCAGTTTGGTGGCCACAGTGTCACCAAAGCGATCTCTCTAATGTGATCTACATTCACAAGTTTTGTAATTATACTATCATATTTTAGCATAAGTGAATTAATGTCATTTGTTAATTTGGGGCCCGACCCGACCCGGCCACATTTGGGGCCATCGGGTCCCAAGTCAGGCCCTCTAAAACCCGACCTGGGGTATGCTCAATTTCTTTCTTTTTTTAAAAAAAAAAAATTTGTTATTTTTATTATTTAAGTATTTTTATATGTAAAATCTATATGTATATGGCTTTGGACTTTTTGGTGTCACAAAAGCAGAGTGTGACAAAAAAAAAACTACCCTAACCCCACTTTCTTCCACTAAAATAAAAAAAATATGAAGTAAATATTATTATAGAATGTGGTTGAGGAGTAGATTTCAATTAGTTACCAAAAAAGGTGGAGAAGTGCATAACTTCCCGTTATTTCATTTATTATTTTAAATTATAATAACAATTTTATTTAAAAATTAAAAAAATATCAAATATTATAATTTAATATTATTTTAAAATATAATAATATTTTATATTATATTCTTAAAAAAAATTCCATGCATGTATGTGCATGCGAAGCCTCTAGTATATAATATTTGTATGTATAATTTTGTTTTTTATTGATTATTAATTGAAAATACACAAAATATAACTTTAAATTAATTAAATTTACTTTTTTTAAATTATTAAATATGTCAAATTTAAATTAATATAATTTTTTTAAAAAAAAATGGAATACCCAACCCGGCCAAATTCGGGTCGAGTCTCGGGTCCGAACAAAACCCGACTCAACGCGAAATTTGTACACCCCTACCACTAATTGTCGAGCCATGTTGTGCGATTTTTTAATTAAAATTTTGTGGTTAAATTTTTAGTTAGGAATTTAGGATTATTATTCCGTAACTGTTGCTAAAAACCAAATAGCAATACAAAATGCCATTTTCGGCCAAAAAAAATACAAATGCCAACCAAGCTTGGTTGGTCTAGTGGGTTAGCTCACTAGGTCGCTTAAGCAAGTGTTGGGGGTTCGAATCCCACCTTGTGTATGCAGCAACCAATTGGCCAGCGGCAAACCCTTAAATAGAGCTCAGATCCGCGGAGGATTAGTCCTTGGCCTGTCGGGCTGGGGGATACCTTGGGAAACCAAAAAAAAAAAATACAAATGCCATTTCTTTGAAGAAAAAAATTCATCAAAATAAAACGATAAGTTCATTGATACAGATATATATTGAAATAAAAGTATTTTTTTTTTGAGAATCCAGGCGGTACTGGAGCAATTCATTGATAGAAATCTAATTGTTGGATGTGGATTATATTTATTATTATAATGAAAATAAATTTTATTTGGATACTATTTTATAACTTTTACTTCATATAAAATTTATACGTATATAATTAAAGATATAATATTATATTTTCATTTTAGGATTTTTTGCTCTATTTGTGGTCCTTTAGTAAATATTACTATTTACTAAAGTTATATACAGTAGTATAAAAAAGGCTTAAATACACTTATATATCTTTAATTTTTTAAACGTTTATTTTGATCCCTCAAGTCAAGGTTAAACCAAATAATGTTATCTTCCTTTTTCTAAATTAATCTAATTTTGTTCTCTGTGTCAAGTTTTCATCTAAAATTTATTAATAACTTGTTGAATTATACGCAAAATCCAAATGTAAAATTATAATTTTAAGTAGAAACAAAACAGTTAAGTCAACTCATTCTTAAATTTTGCATTAAATTTTAGATCAATGATAAGATAGAAGGATTAAATTACATCATCACATATAATAAAAGGGTAATTAAATTAATTAAATTTACTTTTTTAAAATTATTAAATATGTCAAATTTAAATTAATATAATTTTTTTAAAAAAAATGGAATACCCGATCCGACTAACCCGACCAAATTCAGGTCGAGTCTCGGGTCCGAACAAAACCCGACTCAACGTGTCACGACCCCCATTTAGAGGACCGTGACCGGCACAGACACCGGGAATATCCCTGTGCCTGTAAGCCTTATCATCTAATTGACAGAATATGTATTATTGAAAATACATCCACATGCAGTATAATACCATGGCTACACCAAAATGGTGGCCTATCCCAGGCAAGCAAATCCACAGCCAGTGCCGCTTCAGGATATAGATATAAGAAAATACACATAATATATAACCTGTGTACTGGCTACACATCCGAAGATGCTGCCTATCCTAATCACATGCAACAGATATATGTATATATAGATATATTTTGAAAACAAGTTTTCCCTGAATCGCAGTAAAATAAATCCTAATCTTTAAGGTGTGTGAAGCTGACAGTTCTAGATTTAGTAATACGGTCTAATTGGGTACGTCTACCCTTTACTTTATGATACAATAATAAAGTAAATTAAATTATAGTTACAATTTATTCACCCACATGAATAAGTTGTGGGTCTTGGAAAGTTTGCTTGTCCGTCGTTCCACCGAGACTTCTTCCACCTGTACTTAACCTGTCTCTGTGTAGTAAAAATGAGGTGTGAGTCTTAACCACGCGACTCAGTGAGGACTCTCCCATCCCCGGCGCAAGGTGGGTACCATAGCGCTAGGTTTGGGAGTCATATACAACCACATGCACAAACAACTAGTTACTGTGAGTTAGCATGCATTCTTGGTGATCACACAGTAACAGAAATTTCACTCAAACACTCACATGCATTTAACAGATATAAGCATGCATCAGTTTATTCCACGTCATCAATCAGCAAGTAACATGTAACACATAGTGCAAGCTTTTACCTACCGGTCTTCTCACGTTCAGCATGTTTGAATCAACAAGACACGTGGTGACGTAGTCCTGTACGTTACCACTACGCTACACAATCAACAGTTATATGCAACCACAGACAATTTATACATACACACAGATGCTAAACATACATCTACTTAATCTCCCCAACCCTGGGGTATCTACTAGCCACTACGTGGCTTTTCTACTTCAAACTCGTGCACTCGGGCTACTGGCCACCACGTGGCAAAACATGCTTAACCCATTCACTCGGGTACTAGTCACCTCGTGACAATTCTGTTAATTAAACAATATTTAACCTATTCACTTGGATACTAGTCACCTCGTGACAATTCTATTAGTCAAACACAATCAACTTCTATCTATCAAACAACTGATACGTAGCCACCACGTGGCACGTCCTGACCCCTTGCTGCGGGGCAATAGCTTGAGCCCACTCGTCCATTACCTAACCAGGCCACATGGCCGGCACGACACGACGTCTCGAAGCATGGCCACTGACACACCCTAGACCAACTCCACATGATGGTTTCTCTTTTACTAGGTTAGGCTCACGGTTCACCCGTAGGTTCCTCCCGTGTCTCCTTACCTTAATCTCCCATATTAATAGGATTCTTTGTATCTTTCCCGAAGGATCAACAATTCTTCTCCTTATTAATATGTACAAGTATACTCAACAGGATATAACTCATATACCCGTCCAGATGCACTCTCTGAGCCTCAAGCTATCGTCATAGCAATATAAAACCTTTCTGACCCTATTGCCAAGATAGGGCAATGACCATCGTCATGGTGATTATAAAACTGAGGTCTCAAGTGCCATCTGACGTTGTTCTAGTCGATGTCTCACATCGCTAGCATAATCAAATCCGAAACCCACCAATAACTCCCTTTGCATGATTATAATTTAAGTCACCGTCGTGACGAGTTTTCAAAATAAAACTCAGTCCTTCCGTACAAGGACTCTTGCCACCGTCGTGGAAAGGATTAATAAAATACTCATCATGCCTCCGGAGTGTATGAGTTGGATTTGTAACACACCAATCATAGCCAACAATTTCTCTCTACTCCTATGTCTTCCTATCTAAGCTACTTTCCACAACCTAATTTCTAGTTCCTTTATTCATTTAACATTCTATACCTCTAGCTAACACATACCAGACAAACAAAGAATGTACATACTCATGTAATCCACATAAGCATACAACCCTAGGAGCAGAGATGAAAGAGCCCTCACCTTGTTCACTTTACTTAACAATCCCTTTGAGCACTCTTGTCTCCAAGGAAGTACTTGAACCCTATCACATACAACCAATTCAATCGATTTCAAATTTCATACAATTTCCTAGTTTCTTTTTTTATGACTTCTTACATTTATCCAACCCCCAAGTTCATTTACTTAGCCTATGGTCATCATTTGGTGTTCTTTCTAGATTAAACACAATTTAATACATAATTAATTAATCTCACAACCTTGTTCACTCTCCAAGCTCCTTCAATGAAGGATTTTGCCAAATATGGAAACTCCTCATTTTCACCATGGGTCCACACATAAAAAAAAATCCAACCATTGGGCAATCTCTCATTTCATTTAAAAAGTGTAAGCAATTCATTCGGAACCCAAACAAACCAACAATTTTTTTTTATCTAGGATTTTGTTTGATCTTTGAAATGACACTTAAAAATTGGTTAAACTCATTTTAGTCGAAGGAAAAGGAACCATTCAAATTAAGGAAGAAATAAGTTTTCAAAAACTAGTAACTTGGTAGTGTATAAAACAGAACTGCTAACTTTCGAGAAACTTCCCAGAAAATCTAACCGTTGGACTTTTTAGTAAAAATACAACTTAGAAAGCTTAGGATGTTAGCTTTTATATGGCTTTGGAATCACTCAAATCCATTAAGTAACGAATTCAGAAAACACATTTAAACCGAGCAAGATCAGATTCAAAACAGCATGCAACATTTGGCAACCTTCATTGAAATGGTCATATCTCCTTCCATACTTAAAGAAATTATTTGATTCTTCTTTCTAAATCAAGCTTAGCGAAAAAATATTCTAATTATCAATTCATTACAGAAAGGGTTTGAGCCATTTAAGAGCAGTAATTTAAAAACAGTAGCCAATCATACAAAATTTCCGCATCAGTTTAGAAAACAGAACCGTTGACTTTCGAGTCCATTTCCAGAAGATCTAACTGTTGGAATATTTTGGAAAAATAAAATTTATAAAGCTTAGGATGTTAGCTTTCATATGGATTTGGAATCATGCAAATCCATCAAGAAACTAATTCAGAAAACACGTTTAAACAGAGCAAGGTCGGATTCAAAAACTCAGTTCTTGACAAAAACATGTTCCACGAATTTCTTGTGTCTTATACCATCAAAGATTGTTGTTTTTAGAAGAACATGATGAACAAACTCAAACCCTAAACTCAAATCTCTAACCCAGCAAAATCTCAGCACAACCAACAACTCTATTAAAATCCACAATTCCTTCAAAATTTATAAATTTCGTAACTTATAAACCCTAGAGAGAAATCATCCATATAAATCATGATTTGGGTGTTTTCTATGTTCTAAAATAGTCCTAGGGTGATATACTATTAATGGGTAACTCATTTCTACCCAGAAAATTAAGATTTAAGTGGTGGAGACGTGATTTTTGGAGGCTTACCTTCCCAAATCCGAGAATGAAGATTTGGGAGTGCTACTCAAGCTCTTTGATGCTCCAAGAGAGTAGATGAAGCTTGTGGGAGCCTTAGATTGTTGGGAAGAAGCAAGAAATTTGATGGAAGTGAGTGGTTCCTTCAATTTGTTCTTGATGCCCTAGAGGGAATGAGGAATGGAGAAGAAGAGAAGAAGAGAAGAATGAGGTGTGGGTGCTGGCTGGTGCTTCTGCTTATAAATTTGGGTTTGGGCATTTAAGGGTAGTTTGAGCAATTGACAACTTTTGAGGTATGGTGAAATAGAGTTTTGATTGGATTTTCTTAACTATATTTGTTTATAGGTAAGATTAGGGAAATTTTGAAATTTTTGGCAAGCCTATTAAAAATATCTGTCATTGAGTGTCTTGCAGATGAAAATTTTCTACCCAGTATAATTTTTATTTTCGAAAAATTCTCAAATTTAAACTATAAGCTTTGAATAAATCATATGACCACTTTTAAACAAAATTATAATTTTCTACCTAATTTTCATATTTATTTTAATTTCTTAAATTCTCAACTCTAAAACTATTAAAATCTTAATTATATCCCAAAAATTTTATTTCACTCTATAAATTTTTTTTTTCTAAGGTTTTAATTCCTAGCCCCGGAATAGATCACTCTTAAATCCTCGAATTTTTCAATAAATCATTCTTTAATCCTCGAAATTTTCCGGGGTATTACACAACGCGAAATTTGTACACCCCTACCACTAATTGTCGAGCCATGTTGTGCGATTTTTTAATTAAAATTTTGTGGTTAAATTTTTAGTTAGGAATTTAGGATTATTATTCCGTATCTGTTGCTAAAAACCAAATAGCAATACAAAATGCCATTTTCGGCCAAAAAAAATACAAATGCCATTTCTTTGAATAAAAAAATTCATCAAAATAAAACGATAAGTTCATTGATATAGATATATATTGAAATAAAAGTATTTTTTTTTTTGAGAATCCAGGCGGTACTGGAGCAATTCATTGATAGAAATCTAATTGTTGGATGTGGATTATATTTATTATTATAATGAAAATAAATTTTATTTGGATACTATTTTATAACTTTTACTTCATATAAAATTTATACGTATATAATTAAAGATATAATATTATATTTTCATTTCAGGATTTTTTGCTCTATTTGTGGTCCTTTAGTAAATATTACTATTTACTAAAGTTATATACAGTAGTATAAAAAAGGCTTAAATACGCTTATATATCTTTAATTTTATAAACGTTCATTTTGATCCCTCAAGTCAAGGTTAAACCAAATAATGTTATCTTCCTTTTTCTAAATTAATCTAATTTTGTTCTCTGTGTCAAGTTTTCATCTAAAATTTATTAATAACTTGTTGAATTATACGCAAAATCCAAATGTAAAATTATAATTTTAAGTAGAAACAAAACAGTTAAGTCAACTCATTCTTAAATTTTGCATTAAATTTTAGATCAATGATAATATAGAAGTATTAAATTACATCATCACATATAATAAAAGGGTAATAATATTGATTTATAAACTAGAACCAAATTCAAAATTTAAAGAAATTATAGGGACTGAAAATAAAGGTAAGCCTACTAATAATAACAATCATTTATAAAATGAAAAATATACCTTCAATTTTTCAATAATTTCTTAAGAAAAATATTAACTAAATTAATCAAGATTATCTTAAAAGGAAATTTAATGTCAATTACTTTTATGTCCTTGGAAGAAAAGAATATATTTTTTTTAAAAAAAGTACTAGCTGGAAACAAGTTCGTAATCATAAATAATGATTATTCTCCCAACTTTTAATCATAAATAATTTGGCTGATAACAACACCACCTAATTTCAAAATGTTAAGGATATCTTTGGAAATTAGACAAAAGAGATTGAAAGGGAAGGAGATGTGAGGGAAGGTAATTATAAGGATTTTCATTACACAAGCTATATAGCAAAAAGTTTATACACGATCAATCACAATAGAAAAAAATATAGAAAATCGTATTTTACATAATCAATCATAAAAGAGAGAGTATAAATAAAGTATATGATTGAAATATCTTATATTAAATATATAAAAAAATATTTCCTATATTTGTTTCAACAAAAAAAAAAATCTTTCAATCCCTTTCTCTCAAAATTTTAAAAATCAAATAAAAAAATGACTTGTACATTCAACAACTTGAATAATATGGGTAACTTTTTGTTCTTCATGGTAAGGAATTGTGAAGGTAATGAAATTATAATTAAGAGCAGAATAACAAAACAACAAGCACCAGTGGTCTACTGGTAGAATAGTACCCTGCCACGGTACAGACCCAGGTTCGATTATGATATTTCATATGAGAAAAGTGTAATTGCGCTTCCTTTTTTCCGTTAATTGTTCTTGTACCTCAAGAACTTTGAATGAATATTTAAATTTTTTTAAAACTCAAACCTGTTTACTTGGAGAATGTTCAAGATGATTTTTTTTTTAAAAAAAAAAATATGAGTGGTCTACATATAAACTCACAAAAATAAATTGATAAATTATATCAATATAGACTTTAATCTAAATATCTAATATACATTAGGTATAAAATTTTAAACCATTTATTCATATAATAACTTATATGTATATATATTAGAACTAAACAATTATTTCAAAGAGGGAATTAATTTAAGAGTGATTATCATATGGGTTTGGGTTCATGTATGTTTACATGAATCCGTCACATGTTAACTTTCAATAGGATCTCCAAAAATCTTATTATTATATACAATGTAAGCAATCAAAACACCATAATGTTTTAAAGAGTGAGGATTTCACGGTACCTAATTTTAAAAAATTAAAATTTTTGTTTAAAATACATAAAAATTCTATTAAAAGTTATATAATTGTAGAATTACCCAATTTCTAAAAAATATTTATAGAAATATTTAAAAAAAATTTATAAGACATATGTTAATATTTGTAACTACGGAATATTCCACCTTGGGACACGTGGCACTGACGTTTTAGAAGCACGGCCTCAGCACCTGCTAGAGACACGTGGCACCACTCATCTATCATTTACGTGGCCCTTGCCCACGTCATCTCACGGAGCATCCCCTCAACCAGACATGGGAACTCCACCAGCCACGTGGGACGACGCACGTCCCATGAGGTCGTGGGTCGAGCACGATCTCCCCACACTCGAGTATAAATAGACCCTCACTCAGGGGACTAAAGAGAGGAATCTCTTAACAGAACAAGACACAACCAGAAGGATTATCACACCTCCGCTGTGATATTCGTAATTCTCTCGGTGATCTGAGTACCCTCAGACGCTCTACGCAATCTCTACACACCATTTCGGCCAACCTCCGGCTGACTCACCTCCCCCTCGGAGTGCACCATTCACGGGGCTTCTAGCAGTCCCCAGAGACCCTAGCTCTCTCCCACTAAGGTAACCTCCTGAGAACGGCTCGCCCACCCGGAGTACCTTAGGCACATCTTAGCCACACACGGTCCGATACAGGTAATCACCTTGCCTAACGGCTCCTATAGACGTCACCATGATGAACTACGTGGACTTTGATCCCTCCCGAAGGGTACTTAGGCACCTAGGTGCACCACCTAAGGACAAGTCCCCCAAGGTTAGGACCCCTTGCGGTCCTAATTTCAAACTACAATTGTCTGAGCCAAAAACAACAGTTACAGTGGCGCCCACCGCAGTCTTATTCAGACAACAATGACTTGCGCACTCTACCGCTGAACGCCTGAACGACATTTCTTTTTCGGGGAGTAGGAGTATATGCCTAACACTCAGAAACCCGTATTTGCTTTTGTCTTGATCCTCGATACAGGATATACAGGATATAATACATCATGACCGACTCGAACGTCGCCACGACCACGACCAATGCTAGCGCTTTAAGATGTAGCACGGCCGAAGCGGTCACAACTGAGGCAGGCAGATCAAGCGCAACCCAGCCTCAAAGCTCCTCAATAACGCAGGTAGCCGTCACGGAAACCGTGGTCCAGAACCTGGCATCTAGAGAGAAAACTTGCCCTTAACACCCGTATGCCATGCCGAACGTCCCTTGCCCCGCAATCGGTGGTCAAGAAACGACGGAGCTAGCAAGGAACCCACGGGACCCTGTGATCGCCCGCCTCGAAGCAGAAGTAGCGGCTCTACGCCAATAACGATGGGAAGAGGACAAGAACCTCGCCCCAGCAAACGCGAGCGCCCAATTCTTGGTAGCGCCGCACGGCGCGACGGCACGACGCCAGGGACCTCCAACGACCTTACCAGCCTGCCCGCAATTCAATTTGGGACCTTACCAATGGAGTTCGCGCGATTGTCGCTAACGGTGCCACCACCTCCAGCAGTGGTCCCACCTGGACCAACCATGGTCACCAGGTAAGCAGCACGACTTGTCACGAACTATTCGCGACCACCAGTCCCAAACTATCCTCCAGGATCCTACCTCCATATGCCATGGGCAGCGGCCTACAACCCGTACGCCGCCTACGGTACAAATGCTTACCAGTGGCCCACATTCGACTTCCAGGGAAAGTGGAGACACCCCTTCACCCAGCAGATTATGAATGAGCACGTGCCCATGGGTTTTAAAATACCTTTCCACATAGAACCTTATGGTGGAGAAATCGATCCACGAGATCACTTGAACACCTTCAACTCGGCCATGTCGATATTGGGCATGACGAACGGCCAATAGTGCCAAGTCTTCTCGTCGACCCTCAAAGAAGCCGCCCTAAGATGGTTCTCGCTGCTGCCTACCAATTCGATCCACAGCTTCGAACAACTGGCGCAAAACTTCCTCACACAGTTTGCCAGCAGCAAAGAGTACTAGAAAAATGAAGACTCATTCATTGGTTTCCACCAGGAGGAAGGAGAAACCCTGCAAGCCTTCCTGGCCCGCTTCACCAAACTCTCGCTCCAAGTCCGAGGCCTCCAGGACGTCGTCGCCATCTTTGTCATAAAGCAAGGTCTTCGATGCTCACAATTCTACGGGAAATTGAACAAATGCCCCGTCTCCACCTTACAGGAGCTTATGGATCGTGCGGAATGGTTCATTCAAGAGGAAAACGCTCAGATCGCCAAGGACAAGATGAGAAAATTCCTAATAACCCGGGCCGACATGAAACGGGCAGAGAAGAAAAAGGAGAAGATGGGAACCGAGAACCAATCCCACAAGGAGAAGAGCAATAGGAAGAGGTCACCACCTCGACCGCGGACGCCTCCCAGAGGACGATTCACGAGCTATACTCTCCTCAACAAGTCTCATGTTGGGGTGTTGGAAGAAATTTATCACTCGGACATGCTCAGCTTCCCCCCGCAGGTCAAAAGACGGAAGACAGGAAGGGCGGTAGACAAGTCCAAGTACTGCCAATTCCACAAGGATTACAGGCACGAAACCAACGACTGCATCCACCTAAAGGATCAAATCGAGGACCTAATCCGGAAAGGACAGCTCGGCAGATTCATAAAGGAAGAAAGCATGGCTAATACTGAACAGCCCCGAGAGGCCAACGACCAAGCGCCTACCCGCGGGGTTATTAACGTTATAGCAGGCGGACTACAGAGAGGGACCTCCTCACTACCGCAAAATAAGAAGAGGATGGAACGCTCCATACTCGCCCTCGATTACGCTCCGAAGCACAAAAAGAGGAGCGAACCCAAAGGAGACCCCATCACCTTCGATCTCACCAACCTAGAGGGATCGGTCCACGACGACCCCATGGTGGTGACCGCCATAATCGCCAACTACGAAGTCAAGAGAGTCTTGATCGACCAAGGATCTTCAACAGACGTTCTCTACTTTGACACAGGAAATTCCTCGGCACGCTCATAGGGTTCTCAGGAGCCCAGGTTCCAACAGAAGGAATCATCATCGCCCGAGCAACTTTGGGCACCCTAACAAAGGTCGCGGGCCTTGATGTGGACTTCATCATTGTCTCAGCACCGTCAGCATACAATGTGATACTAGGGCGACTGTCCCTAAACAAGCTTAGAGTTGTAGTGTCCACCGCATAGTTCACAATGAAGTTCCCAACGCCCCACGAGGTTGGAGAAATCCTGGCGAACCAGAAACTGGCGCGAGCATGCTACGCAGCGAGCTTAACCAAGACCGTCAAGGTTGCCCGCCTTGGTCCCAAAGAAACACGCGAGGAACCCCCTGAGGGTAAAGAGTCAGGAGAAAAGAAGCCAGAGTCTGCCTGCTCGGACCTAACCTCTGCTTAGACTTCGAACGCACTTTGCACTATCACACCATCTTTAGGTCAAGTCACATACGTCTCTACTTTGAATTTAGGATTTTTAGCCTGACTAAGGCTCGCCTGACCTAGGCAATCCGAATGTAAACATTTTGCTTACCTTCAGCCTAACTAAGGCTAGCCCGACTGAGGCTGCATGAATGTAACCATTTTGTCTATTATTAAACTACTTCTTTCCAACTAGAGACTAGACTTCAAAATATGCAAAGTACTCGCACAAGTCCTACAACAGGACAGTGGGCTCGACCGCCCCAAGAAACGCTAAGTGCCCCCAGGGCCAAGCTAACATTTCACCTAATAGCGCAGTAAAAAACCCCTTGGGCACGAAAAACACACAACGAACGTTCGAAAAACCATGCTAGCAAAATGCATACAAACCGTCCTGACCACACGGTACTCATGCAAAAATCTTTTTACCCAGACGTAAAGAGATGACTACGAAAAGAGAAACTGCAAACATACACGACTTTTTGCCTAGAAGTATAAAGGGAAGCAGGAAAAACTCTTTGCAAAAAATCATTCTCATAAGATGCCAAAAATGAGAGGGCGTCTGCCCATTACCAATGGTAAACACCCTACAAAATTACATAAACCTAATCTTGGGCATCTCCAAGATCTACAAAGGCCTTGGCCCCAGCAGGCCTCGTATGGCCAACACCTTCCGACGACCCCCGCTTGGTCGCCTCAGGTAGCTGCTGAGAAGTAGGTCAATCCCTGGAGCTCGCCCGCCGATCCGAGACAACACTTGGTGATCCACCAAGCGATCCGTCAGTTGACAAAGATAAGCGAGATTCAACGGAGGGTCTGTTTCCATCCGACCGCAAAGCTCACACTTTAAAAACTCCAAGGAAGGATGCAAGGAAGCCACACACTCCGCCGAAAATCTCTCCCCACAGAGACTTTCGAGCTGCTCGATCGCCAGGAGCATGCCATACATCCCCTGCGCAGACAACTCCCCCTGGAGATCAGCAACGTCGACAACCTTGTCCTCGGCTGTTAGCCGGCTAGAAAGGTTCTCAGTAGCGCGAGCCTCCGCACCCCGCAAGGCTTCGCGAAGTGAATGCAGCTCCTACTGACGCCTCTCAGCGTCATCTCGACGGGCGGCCAGCTCCTTGCGAGTCCTCTCCAACTCCGAGCGAAGTAACGCAACCTCGGTAGGGTGACCAGCTTCGGCCCTAAGACGGGCAACCTCTTCAGTCAAGGACTTAACCTCGCGTCCTTGACCCTCACACTCCAGCTTCTTAGCAAACAGCTGCCCCCGCACGTCCACCAATATTTTCTGGGAGACCTCCAGAGCCTGGCTCCTGGAGGACGCAACATCGGCAAATTGATCTCGTCGCGATGAATCTCCCCCAAAAAAAAGCAAAATCAGAAACACGAGCCATAGCAAAATGAGGAGAACACCAAGGCAAGGAAGCTCACCACATGCCTCTCCCACTTGAAACCAGCCTGGTGGAAGTCGGCCAAAGCCTCAGCAACCCGGCTGAAGGCTCGTACAGTAAGATTCAGGGGAGAAGTGTCCAACCCCCTGGCTTCCCTCTCCCGCATCTCCACAGGGAAGCGCATGCCCAACGCCACCAGCTCAAAAGACAATCCCCCCTCCGGTGGCCCAAGGGATTCAGAAGGGACGACACTCGACCCAGGAACAAGATCTCTCGTGGCAGTCGCTTGACTCGCCACTACATTCCATCTATCTAAAAGGGCTCCGGCTTCCATGGCCGCACCACCAGACTCCGCGACTTCCTCAGCCGCAGGTTCGCCCACCGCCGTCTAGGCCGCAGGAGAGTCTCCAACAGACTCCTCAACGACCACCTTGGCCCTCTTGGCAACAGGGTTATCAACCCCCTCAACGGGGTCGAGAACGGAAGGACGGGTGGAAAGTATCACTCCCATGGGTGATTGACGAATAAGAGCGGAAGTGGTAACAAAGGTAGGAACAGGGCCAAGGACAGAAACAGGAACAACATCCCCCACCGAAGTCTCCACCTGTACATCTGCTCGGTCAGTACTCTGCCGTGCGACTTGCGAAGGAAGTCGCAACTCCACACCGGAGGGCCGCTTCTTGAACCCTTCTTCCCTGCTCTTGGGCAACTCCGCCCCAGCGGCTCCTCTCCTTTCCCCCTCCCAAGGTCCACTCCCGCCTGCCTTCCCGTATTTCTTCCTCTTCTCTCTCGGAAGAGCCTCCTGCCGGCGCTCCCTCTTGGAAGACAGAGGCACAAGCGATCGCCCTTCTCTCTCGCCACCAGCATACACCACAGCAGGAACGTTGGCAGCAACCCCTAGGGAAAGTCCATGTTGGTCGTTCTTCTTCCCCATACTCCGACCAACGTCGCGAGTACGGCTCAAAGGGGGAGAAGGAGGAGAAGAAGAAGGAAGGTCCTCCAAATCAGTAAAGTCAAAGGGGTAAAAGCTATAGTCATCACCTCCACCAGCCATTGCGAAAACTTAACAGAAGCAAGAATTGGAAAAGAGTAAAGCAAAGGCAGGGAAAACAAAGGCGACGATGAAAGGTGAATGTGAGCAAATGTAAAGTCACAAACTTTCAAACACTGGACATTTATAGGGCACCCAGAGGCACGACGATTCAAAAACATCGACCCCTCGCATCCCGCAACGGATAAAACCTATTATCCTCCACAATCCAGCCCAGCTACAACCGCACACGTGGAAAGAAAGAACGGACAAGATGCACAGCCAGGGCAATGGAGACACAAAGACTGAAAAGCCCCCGAGAACCCAAAAGTCGCCTCGAGACACCTGAGGGCCTTTTCGCGAAACTCTCTGCCTACGCTAATGATGGCTACCTTCGAAAACGAACTTGCATTTAATGAAGGAGAAACGGCGGCAAAGCGCTCAAGCGACAGTGGCACCCGTTCAAGCTCTGACGCGTGGCACCTGCAACAAAGCCCGCTCCTTCAAAAAATAACCTTCAGCAAGAAATCCATCGTCAGCCACTGACCACGGACGAACATAGCCAGAGGAGAGCCTTTCAAAATGACCAAACGGCCCCTGACCTTTGGATTTCTCCCACTAGCCCTTGAAGGGCATTTCGGGAAATGCCCCTCTGAGCAATGATGACTCCACCTTGATATGTTGCGTACTTCCTGTAAAGACGGTTCAAAAACTTACTGGGGAAGCCAAGCATCCAACCATCCAAAACGGGATACGTGTCCCCTCCAAGACCTCTCCTTTTCCACGGAACGATATGATAGAGCCTACTTCGCAAGTCAGACGAGCCATCCCACGTACAGAGGCAACGAAAATTCCTAAGTATCTTACAGACGAGGAAACTTAAGTCCACGGACGCCCGACACCCGTAGACTTGTGGGACTTATGTAACTACGGAATATTCCACCTTGGGACACGTGGCACTGATGTTCTAGAAGCACGGCCTCAGCACCCGCTAGAGACACGTGGCACCACTCATCTATCATTTGCGTGGCCCTTGCCCACGTCATCTCACGGAGCATCCCCTCAACCAGACGTGGGAACTCCACCAGCCTAGTGGGACAACCCACGTCCTACGAGATCGTGGGTCGAGCACGATCTCCCCACACTCGAGTATAAATAGACCCTCACTCGGGGGACTAAAAGGAGGAATCTCTTAACAGAACAAGACGCAACCAGAATGATTACCACACCTCCGCTGTGATATTCGTACATTCTCTCGGTGATTTGAGTACCCTCAGACGCTCTATGCAATCTCTACACACCACAAGCTCCGCCGCAGGCCCCATTCCGGCCAACCTTCGACAGACTCACCTCCCCCTCGGAGTGCACCATTCACGGGGCTTCCAGCAGTCCCCAAAGACCCTAGCTCTCTCCCACTAAGGCAACCTTCTGAGAGCTGCTTTCCCGCCTAGAGTACCTTAGGCACGTCTTAGTCGCACACGGCCCGATACAGGTAATCACCTTGCCTAACGGCTCCTATAGACGTCACCATGACAAACTACGTGGACTTTGATCCTCCCGAAGGGTAGTAAGCACCTAGGTGCACCACCTAAGGACAAGTCCCCCAAGGTTAAGACCCCTTGCGGTCCTAATTTCAAACTACAATTGTCTAAGCCAAAAACGACAGTTACAATATTTTTAAATCATATAAAAATAAGATAATATAAATATCTCATATACAATTTAAAAAGTATAAGAGATGGAAATTACTTTATCTCTTCATATTTTAAATTCCAAAACATATATTTACAAATATAATATTTATCCTATCAAGTTTGTCATTTTCTTTTCCTCCAAGCAAAGAGCAACTATATTTTGTCTCTATCTCTCACATACATTTTTTTTTTTACTAATGTATACATGGTTCTTCAACTTCAAGTTTCTAAGCACTAAATTGTATATCTTTTAACAAGAAAGGATGCACAATGATAAACTTTCTTAATTCTTATGAGTATTTGGCATATATATATATATATATATATATATATATATATATTTAAATAATTAAAATAAAAAGAGATAAAGTAGTTTTAATCTCTTATACTTTTTAAATTATACAAGTGATATTAATATTATATTATTTTCATATGATTTAAAAATATTTTACATATCCTTTATAATGTCACGACCCCAATTCGGGAGTACGTGACCGGCACGGGAATAGATTTTTACCTCTAAACCCGTAAGCCTTATCCTGTATACATGTTTATTACTACCCTGCTATACAATCAATATATATATATATCATACTAGTGGCCACACCTCACTGGTGGCCTAATTAACCGGCAATCCGCGGTTCGCTCAATACCGCTTCAGCTTAATCCAGTGTATAGATATATTTATCAGCACTCATAATGTAAATATTAATATCATATTGACCGTACGTCTCAATACATACGATCTATCTTATTCACATGCAGCAAGCACACATAATATATATCCATAACATATTGACCGTACGCCTCAAAGCGTACGATCTATCCTATTCACATGCAGAAGTTTATATACTCAAACATATATCCTAGTTTACCCGCAACTGGACCCTGTCTTTAAGTACATGTGAAGCCGACAATTCTAGAGTAGGTACATATCAAAAGCTATAAATATATATATATACAACTCTTACAACTTCAAAATATGTACAACAAGAGAAATCAAAATAACCAAAGGAGTCCACCCACGCGAACAATAGCGTAAGGATGGTCTGATGTCCGTATCACTGTCCGGACGTCGATGCCTATCCTATCCCTGTATGTGAAACATTGAAGCAGAGGGAGTGAGTCAAACAGACTAAGTGAGAAGCTTCCCATCCTCGGCGTAGTGGCGGGTACCACTACAGCTGGGGAAAGGGAAACACCCACAATCACATGCACATGAAAGTCCAGTTTATCAAATGTTATATTATGATCAAGCAATATTAATATAACATTAAAATCACAGATAAACCTACGGATCATGCTTTTCTATCATGCTTCTTATAAACAAGCAATCACATTTTAACATATCATCTGAAAACTGTAAATCACTCAACTGACCCTAGTACCAGGCTAAGGCAATGGCCTCAACGGGAAAATCTTTTAGTCTTTTACTGACCCTAGTACCAGGCTAGGGCAATGGCCTCAACGGGCAAATTATTTTAAATCTTTAACCCCAATTTCATTTGAAACCTCCAATTTCTTCATTTTTAGGGATTTCTTCGATCCACCTTCGATTGGATTGTTTCGAGGGTAGATTGAGACCTAGGAGGTGTTCTTGAACACCTAGTTGAGGTAAGAATCGAGGCTATACCCTCGGGTTTAGCCGAATTCGAATTTGAAAGAATTTGGGGTTGAAATTCCAATTATTCCTAATTTGGGGAAATTATTGATAATTAGGAATTGAGTAAATAGGCTTGGATTGGAATTACTGAAATTATATTGTTGAAATATTAGCTGAATAAGACCCGTGAAGAGCTGGCCCGAGGTTACTAATATGGAACCTTGACATTAACGTGCCCGGTCCCTGCTCAGATTGCCCAAATACACTTTAAGGGTGACGTTGAGGGCTTCAAACCTCTTCTTTTCAATCTTAAACACCCTAGAATAATTCTAAATATGCTATCAAGCATCAAGAATTATTTTAGGAACTTTCTTGTTTCTCAAGGATGGAAACTTACGGAACAGTAAAGTCCAAATTTTAAAATGGCAATTTAATTCCTTCGTAATTATTAGGAAACCTTAAGTATGATGATTCAGAAGCATATCGAGGTTTAGTAACTCAAATCCAATGCTCCAAAATCAATTCAAGGTGGGCGATAATTATACCAAACCAAGTGCGACGCACTTGGGACTCTCATAGAAAAGAGGGAAGACGGATAAGACCAAGGACTCGGTTCTTGGCGACGTCTAGATGTATTTTACGCACGATCATGTAGTATTGATATGAATTGCATGTAGTTTGAGATGTTAACCACTTGAATGCATTCGTTAGGAAACCACGACTCGTCCGGAGCAAGAGTTACTCCAAGACAAGCACAAGGGAGCCGTCCAGGTGAGGGGTTTCCCATCCTTGCCCTACAGGGTTGATTGAGGATGTGGATATGTGGTTTGCCTATTTGCCTGTTTGTAAGAATTATTTAGTGGTTAACATGCTATTGTTGTTCCTAAACTGTTATATATGGAAGTATCTGTATATGTGTGTTTGACTACAGGTAAACAGGTACTGAAGGGTATCCATGTGATGACATGAGATACGCCGAACAGTACAAGCAAGGGGGTAAGTTGTTGATTGAGTCCCAGGTTTGGTTTACCCTATTAATTAGAAACTCATTAAAGAAATCGTATCGAAGTTGTTAGTAAACGTCGACGTTTTATGGTAATTGAACTTAGGGAAGACCTTAGAGCTAGGTTATGATCTAAACCAAGGGTTTGCGAACAATATGAGGATTAATACGATCTCTTAATTGATTAGTGAGTCGTAGGAATGTTCACACTACCTAGGTAAGGTCAATTTAGGATAGTAATGGGTAGATAGAGTCAAGATCCCAGCTGAAAGCTTGGGAAGAGAAACAAGTTAAAATAGTTGCTCGTTGAGGCCATTGCCCTAGCTTGGTACTAGGGTCAGTAAAAGACTAAAAGATTTGCCCGTTGAGGCCATTGCCCTAGCCCGGCACTAGGGTCAATTAAAGAGTAAAGCATTTGCCCGTTGAGGCCATTGCCCTAGCCTGGCACTAGGGTCAGTAAAAGACGAAAAGATTTGCCCGTTGAGGTCATTGCCCTAGCCTGGCACTAGGGTCAATTAAAGATTTAAAAGAAATTGCCCGTTGAGGCCATTGCCCTAGCCTGGTACTAGGGTCAGTTGAGTGATTTACAGTTTTCATGATGATATGTTAAATATGTTTGCTTGTTTATGAAAAGCATGATAAAAGAGCATGATCCGTAGGTTTATCCATGATTTTATGTTATATTAATATTGTCTGATCGTAATATAACATTTGATAAACTGGATTTTCATGCGCATGTGATTGTGGGTGTTTCCCTTTCCCCAGCTGTAGTGGTACTCGCCGCTACGCTGAGGATGGGAAGCTTCTCACTGAGTCTATTTGACTCACTCCCTCTACTTCAATGTTTCAGATATAGAGATCGGACAGGCATCGACGTTCGCGTGGGTGGACACCTTTTGGTTATTTTGTTTCTTTTGGTTGTACATATTATAAGTTGTAAGAGTTGTATATATATATATTTACAGCCTTCTATATGTACCTACTCTAGACCTGTCGGCTTCACATGTACTTAAAGACAGGGTCTATTTTGGGGATAAACTAGGATATATGTATGAGTATATGAACTTCTGCATGTGAAAATATTCTTCAATGTACACTAGTTTATTTCGTTTTCTTTTATGAGTAAACTTATTTTTTTTCCTTAAAAGCTTAGAATTCTAATGATTTAGTTCTTCGAAGATTATAATATACTTTTTACTCCTACAAAAATCATGAAATTCAATTGTTAGTCAATGATAGGGATGGAAAATTTTCCCGCCCCACGGGATCTCTGCAGGGATTCCCCGTGCGGGGCCCCATATAGCATATACGGGGATTTTTTCCCGCGGGGACGGGGATGGAAAAAAATTTATCCTCGATGGTAATTTGGGGACGGGGACGGGGAGCATGTCCCCCGCCCCGCGGGGTCCCCGTACCCGAGGGTATATGTATAATTTTATTTAATATTATTAATTTATTATATTAATATTTATATATATAACATTTTATTAATTTTTATATTATTATATTATTATTAATTATTATGTTTTTTTATTATACCTAAAATTTAACCTAATTCATTCACACTTATTCTATGTTGTGTTGTAAACTTTGTTATAATCTTTATTGATTGTTAGGTTTTTTAATGAATTTTGGTAAAATGATGTGTTTGTTGATGTTTTTCAATTAGATTTATTTAATATGACTTTTTTTTATCTAATTTTATAGGTTACATTTTTATTAAGATTAAATCAACTCATATTTATATATTTTTTTAAAATTTTTTATTTTTAAAAATATATTTCGGGGTCCCCGCGGGTCGGAGATGGGGGGAAATTAAATGATATGACTCGTTAAATGATGACATCTTAACGTAACTTAGAGATTGATTTATGAGGTAGTGACGCACTAAGATGACATATTTTTCATAGCGATAAGTTGATTTGGCGTCTAACAAAGCACTCAATAGCACCACATTATTATTTAATGAGCCACATTTAACAACTAATAATTCATGAATTAAATACTATCATAATCTTACCACAAAGTATATTTACCCTATTTACTTTTGTAAAGTTTAAAAGGGAAAAGAAAGAAAGAAAGAAAGAATATATATATATATATATACCAGCAATTACTTTATTTTTCTTAATAGGTAAAGTACCTTTCCTACCCAATGTTTGGGGGTCCTGTCAGTTTCTCCCCTAACATTTTTTCACTGTCAATTGTACCCCTAATGTTTTACGTTTCTGCCAATGTCTCCCTTTTCACTAACACTGTCAAATATTTAACAATTTTTGCTGACGTGGCATGTACCCCTAACGTTTTACATTTCTACCAATGTCACCCTTTTCACTAGCACCATCAAATATTTTGTTGGATATATTGGGGTCTTCGGGACTAAATATCCGCCCATGTGGGAGTCCGATTGGGTCGAGTGAGGATTCGTTGAAAAGCTCGTTGAGAGACGAACAAAACGACACCAAGATGACACTCATCGGAGGTCACACGAGCCCGCACTCAGTGGCCCAAAGTGGGATAGGTGATCAAGATGGAAGCATGATATTTTGTTCATATTCCAAGTCCCACATTGCTTGCGTCAATGATGGGAGCTCTCTCATCCTCCTATAAATAGGAGTGACTCTACACCTTTCTAGTTGCTCATTCCATGTTTTGGAAAGGGGGTCCCGTTTGGGAAACCCCACTCAGTATAATATTTCTCTCTTTCTCTTGAGTCATCTTTCGCGCATCAGTCGTGGACATGTGGCTCTACATCTCATAGGTAGAGTCCTCCGTTTGGTGCGGCCCTTTTCGGAGCTCATCGATTAGAGGTCAGCCCTGGTGGAACAGAGGCACTGGCAAGATCCGAGGTTTTAGCGATGACGTCCAGGTTAGTAGCTTTCGCAATATTTATTTTTGCCTGGATTTATTTTCGGTTTTTCTTTTAGGTCCCTATGTCGGGTCGGGTCATGTGTATCCGGGCCTTTCCCTACATATTTAATAGTTTTTGCTTACGTGGCATCCTATGTGGCAAAATTATCTGACATGGCATATTTTTTTCCACACCATATTTTTTAGTCATCTTTTTCCCATCAAAACCGTGTCGTTTTAGCCTCACCATATTCCTTTTAAAATATAACTCAAACGCACGTACCATTTTGCAAACAAAAACATCGGAGACGTTACCCGTTCTCTATTTTGTCGGAGACGTTACCCTAAAATAGAGAATGAATAACGTCTCCGATGTTTTTATGAGCAAAATAGCGCGTGCATTTGAGTTATATTTTAGAAGGAATAGGCCGAGGTCAAAACGACACAACTTTGATGGGGAAAAGATGAGTAGGAAATCTGATGTAGAAAAAAAATATACCAAGTCAGATATTTTTGCCACAAAGGATGCCACGTAAGCCAAAACTATTAAATATTTGATGGTGCTAGTGAAAAGGGTGATATTGGTAGAAATGTAAAACGTTAGGGGTACAATTGACAGGAAAAAAATGTTTTGCCGCATAGGATGCCACGTCAGCAAAAATTGTTAAATATTTGACGGTGTTAGTGAAAAGGGTGACATTGGCAGAAACCTAAAACGTTAGGGGTACAATTGACAGTGAAAAAATGTTAGGGGCAAAACTGACAGGACCCCAAAACGTTGGGGGTAGGAAAGGTACTTTTGCCTTCTTAATATTATCTTATATTTTATTTTGGCATGTTAATTTCTTCAGCTTCTAATTTGTGAATCCTTAAATATTTTGTTTACAATTATATTTTATTTCATATAATTTGCAAGGCGAAATAACAATGAACCTTCAATTCGTCCAATTTTCTGAACTAGTTGACTTTAAGTTAGTGCAACAATTAACAAAGATAAAAAAGTGTAAGTCAACCCACCACCTAACCTTGATTAGATAATCGACAAATTATTATAATAAAAAACTATTTATAATTTGAGTAAATTAAATGATGGCATGATTTCTCAAAGATTACATGTATGGCTTCAATGTTTCTAAGAGTTTCAAATAAATAATTTTAATTTGTCTTCTAATTAAAAAAGTTCTTTGAACTATTTAGTCCTTCATTTGTTACATAGGTGCCATTAACACTCCATCTTCATGCCTTTAAACTTGGCATTTGGCAAGTATGAAAAGGTGCGTTGCCTTTAACTGATTTGTGGTTCTTAGCCACTATTAGAAGTCAACCATGTTTGAATAGTTTGTATTTTGCAATATATATAAATGTGAAATTTCAAATGCTCAAATTGGTCCTAAAAATATAGGATAAATTTTAAATTGGTCTTAAATATTTCATTTGTTTCAAATTGGTCCTATAAGTTTCAATTGTGTTTTAAATTGGTCTTACCGTTACAAATCGTTATATTTTTCTGTTAAGTGTTGATGTCATCATTGTCTAGTCAACAAAAAGAATTTATAGTCATCAATTCTTGCCACATCATCATCTTCCTCTTTCATTTTTCAGTGTTTCAGACTTCTAATTTAATTTTCACTCTTCACATAATACCCCTCTTTTGTTGATTGGACAATGAAAACAATAGCACTTAACATAAAAATATAACGGTTTATAATAGCAGGACCAAACACAGTCGAAACATATAGGATCAATTTGAAATAAATGAAATATTTAGGACCAATTTGAAATATACCCTATACTTTTAGGACCAACTTGAATATTTGACCAATTTGAAAAAAGTCTCAATAAAAGAAAAAAAGAGACTATTTCTCTTTTTTTTTGTCATCTTTAACTCTTTGCTTTTGATTTGGGCTCTAAACCTTCTATCCCTTTAATGGCAAAGAGTCATATTACAGAAAATTCATTTGGATCGGTGGGCTAGACTCTATGTTGGAATTAGGGTCCGTTTGGCAATTGCAAAATACTTACTTTTAAATAATTTTTTTAATGGAGTTTAAGAAAAAAATTATTGTGAGAGAAAAGCGATCCATGTTTAGCAAATTGAGTTGAAAAGTATTTTTATTTGTAGTTCAGAAACAATTTGTATTTGACAAATTTGTACAAAAAAATGCTTTTGTCACGACCCCATTTCTAGGAGTCCGTGACCGGCACGGGAGTAGGATTTCACCCCTAAACCCGTAAGCCTTCCCTATTACCATTTAAAATAATTACCCTGCTATACAGACAACGTACAATATTCACATAATAAATATTGGCCACGTCATTCATGGTGGCCTAAATAACCTGCAATCCACGGCGCTCATTGCCGCTTCAGCCCAATTCAAGTATATATATACATCCATTCACATAAGCAATCACACATAAATATGTATATACGTAGTGATCAAACCACAAGGGAATGACCTATCCTATTCACACACAATATATATAACCTGTTCGATCACCTGTATATAAGCATCCACACTCGCATTTAACTTTACATATTGATCACACGCCTCAATGCGTGTAATCTATCCTATTCACATGCAGGTTCATATATTTGCAAACAATCACATACCAACCACACACACACACATATATATATATATATATATATATATATATATATATATAATTTACATATTGATCACACCCCATAGGGTGTGACCTATCCTATTCACATGCGGAAGCAATTCATACTCATCATAATATTCATATATCCTATATTCCCATCCATGACCTAATCTTTAAACAGTATGAAGCCGACAAGTCTAGATTTGTACATATATATATACATATAGCAATTGCCTATACATCAAAGGCTATACTCAAAATAATGTATACATCAATGAAATATAACAAAAGAATGTATACATCAAAAGATAAACCTCTCACGCGAACAATGCGTGAGGTCTCTAGGAATGTCCGCCTCCTTGAGAGGAAGTAGACGCGTGTCCGGTGCCCGCTACACCTGTATCTGTAACATGTAAAATTGGGGGGGTGAGTCAAACGGACTCAGTGAGAGGCTCTCCCATCCTTGGTGTAGTAGCGGGTACCACTACAACTGGGGAAAGGGAGCCAATCACATCCACATGCACATATAATATTCCTTTTAACCTTTCATGTTTAAGTGATCATGCATTTAGCATATATAACACATATATTGACAAAATTAGGCATATATATCACATGTTCAATATCATCAAACACTTTCCAATATCATATATCGTTTTAAAATAACATAAACTGGCCCGAAGGCATATCTCCCTTTGGGGAGAGAACTGGCCCGAAGGCATATCTCCCTTTGGGGAGAGAACTGGCCCGAAGGCATAACTCACGTGAGTGGCATCCGTTATGAGGTAAACTGGCCCGAAGGCATAGCTCACGTGAGCGGTTAGGAACCTAGTTGATCATTCTAGGAACCCCTGGCCCCAAGACTTTACTTGAGACATATCTGGCACCAAGACTTTACTTGGTACATAGCCGGCGACTCGTGTGACTTTGGCCTAACCAAAGCTTTAACCACAAAGTGGCAAACTCATAGACTTTGGACTCTTGGGTGTCCGACTTCACGAGGACATACTCGATCTACCCGGTTTATTTAAAATGGACACCTCTTTTATCATAGACTCTACATGACTCCTATGAACCCCTACTAGTTCGGTTTTACTTTTCTTGGAAAAACTTATAAGTTTATACCCTTTCCCAAGTTCGAAAATAATTTCAAGGAAGAACATCCTAAGTTCGATTATTTCAAAAATTCCAAGATCAAACAATAGGTTTCCAACTTCATTTAACTTGTGAGTTTCTAGGACCATGGAATTTAGACACCGAGAGTAGACTCGATCCTACCCCCGATATCGTTCTAGGTTCCAAGAACCCTTTTTCCATATAAGGCTTCCCAAGCCATCATGATATATCACATGTATCAAATACACATATAACATGTAATTTCATATAATAACATTTAGGAATAACAATAGCATGTTTCTAACATACATATTCTAACAAAGAGGCAAATAATACAAACCATATTTTTTTCCACATCCTCATACAACCCGCAAGAGGGCAAGGATGGGAAAGCCCCTCACCTGGTTGGCACTTCGGATCAGCTCTCGGTGTGCCCGAAGGTCCACTCACAGTATGGTGCCCTATACACATATATATTTAGGAAATTTAGAACGCGTAATTAAACATCTAAAAATGCGTGTGTCGTACTAATACTCATGTACCGTTTAGATATTTCTAAGAACTAATTATTTAATTCGTTACGTCGTCTAAATTTCTTTTTTTTTGAAAGTCCAGAATGCCCCATATTTGACTTTCACACTTTCGAGCCATTTAGAACACCTAATTGCTTAGGTTAGAGATTTCCACTTGTCTAAATTCCCCTTCATGTGTTCATGTGAAGTTCCCATTACCCAAGTCTTGAATTTATGTCTCAAGAGTCATAAATTCTACTTGTCCAAAATTTCCATTTATCAAAATAACCCTGAACCCTTCACCTACACATGAATACGTATACCCGAATACGCGTAAAATTAGAAGATTGTCTCTTTTTCCCCAAACGGGGTTCCGGGTGAGACGGAAATTACTCGGGTTTTAATCCCTCGTACATTCCAATAATTTTTTAATAATTATATAATTATTATTCAACCTTTCAGTGCACCCCAAGTCATTCCGCAACACCCTTAAACCTTAACAATCACATTTTCCTACACTTTTTCGAACCCAGATAAATTCCATCAATTTGGTTCCGGTTCCTAAGCTTCCAACTCACTTCCTAGCATGCAAATACTTCAATTTAGGATCCAAAATACTCATATTGAATCAATTGGGGTCTTTCTAAAAATCCCTAAAATTGATAAAATTGGGGTTGGAGAGATTCGGGACTTTTTACCTCGATTCAATCGGTTAAGATGATGGAATGGGGTATAGGAAACCCCCGGTCACCTTCCCCGAGCTCGGAACGGCCAAAATCCGGCGAGATTCCGGCGAAAAAAACACTATTCCCGTTTGTTTCTCTCTCTAACCAAGCTCTCTCTCTCTCCTCCGTGAACCCGCCGGCCACCTTCCTCCGGCGTCGCCGTCGACTGCTCCTACTCCGGCGAACGGCGGCGTCGTCCTCCGCTGGCTCTCCCGCACACCCGCTCGCACGTCCCCCCCTTCTTCCGTTAGCTTGGCGTCGTGGTCCTCCATCTTTTTTGCTTCACGATTTTGGCTGCTGGAGAAATGAGGACCAAATTCTTTTTTTTAAATGGGGGGTCACGTGTGTGACCCCTCCCTATTCCACCAATGCATATATAAATATTATATATATTTATATATTTTCTTTCTTTTTTTTTAAAAAAAAAGTATATATATATATATATATATATATATATATATATATATATATATTTAATATATTATTTATATATTTATTTAATATATTATTTATTTATTTAAAATTGACTTTGGGGTTAATAACTTACACCCAATATTTCCCATTAAGTCCTAATTTTTGTCCCAATAAAATTTCATTTATTTTAAATTTCCTCCTTTTCCTTCCAAATTAAAATAAAAATTAAATTAGGACCTTAACGTTGATTGGAAATTTTCCGGGTATCACAATCTTCCCCCCTTAAGAAATTCGGTCCCCGAATTTCAATCACATACCAACCTTAGTTCTGAAACAAATGAGGATACGTCCTGCGCATTTCTCCACAGAACTTTAACCAACGGAATTTCTTTTGACCTGAGCTTCTTCAACTGGCGGTCTAAGATCTCCACTGGTTCCTCTTCATATGACAGACTTTCGATCAGTTGCACATCTTGCGATTGAATCACGTGCGAAGGGTCTGGAAGATGTTTCCAAAGCACCGAAACCTGAGAGACAGGATGTACCCTTTCTACTTCTGTAGGTACTCCCAAACTATACACCACCTTTTCTATTCGTTCCAAGACTTCAAACGGTCCGATATACCAGGGGCTTAATTTCCCTTTTTTTACCGAATCGCATTTCGCCTCTCTTTGGTGATACCTTTAGAAACACTTGTTTGCCAACGGCAAACTTAAGTTCTCTTGTTCGATTGTCAGCGTAGAACTTCTGCTTACTCTGAGACGTTAACAATCTTTTCTCTAATCACCTTTACCTTGTCCAACGCTTATTGAACAAGTTCTGGACCAACTAACTTGGCCTCTCCGACCTCGAACCACCCAATCGGGGATCTACACCTTCGACCATATAAAACTCGAAAGGTGCCAATGGTATACTCAGTTGACGACTATTTTTGTATGCAAACCCAGCCAGAGGTAATTACCTTTCCCAATTTCCGTCGGAATCCATAATATGCGCCCGAAGCATGTTTTCAAGAACCTGAGTGGTTCTTTCCGACTCCTAATATGTCTGTGGGTGAAAAGCATTACTCAAATCAACTCTAGTCCCCAACACTTTCTGCATAGACTTCCAAAACTTGGAAGTGAACTGTGGCCCTCTATCAGATACTATGGATACTGGCACCTCGTGCAATATAACGATTTCTGATAGATAAAGCTGCTCTTATTGACTCACTCCGCAAGTGGTCTTAACTGGCAGAAAGTGCACGGACTTAGTCATACGATCCACTTATCACCCAAAACAAATCAAATGAACGTTGTGATCTTGGTAACTCTGTTACCAAAATCCATTGTCATCCTTTTCCATTTACTCTTTGATAGTCCTAACTGTTGTAACATTCCGGCGGTTTCTGGTGTTCAGCCTCGACTTGCTGACACATTAAACGCCTGGCTGCATAGTTTGCAACATCCTTACTCATGGCACTCTACCAATATAACTATTTCAATAATTATCTATGTTATTGATTCCTGGATGAATGTTATAAACGGTTCGGTGTGTTTCCGCAAGCATTCTTGCTTCCTAGTTATCAACTATAGGAACACACCACCGTCTCTCCAACCGGAGTACTCCAATTTATCAATACAGGGGTCGGATATCATCCCTCTTTTTTTTTTTCGTTAGTTACTGTATCTTGATTTGTTAGAGGTCGGTACCTTTATTCTGTCCAGGCTTCACCATTTCCATGAACAAGAACTTAGCTTGCATATGGCTAGAAACAGTTGGAATTCAAACTTCGAATTGAGTTCCAGACTGTTCTTGACCACAACGGTGAGTATGATGCAATTAGTTCTCCGAGGAGTTAACAATTGCATTTTCTAATGAGGTTCACCTTAACTCAGTCTGCCCGTCAAACTAGCTACGTCCGTAGAGGCTCCTTATATTCGTCTTGGAACGCGCCTGGATATTAGCGGTTTGTGTGGCACACTAGGTTCTATTTCCATAAACTCTAACTCCCACCATCGGAGTCCTTGTACCTACATATCGTCTACTTCCACGCAATTACCCTTCTGTTGGTATTTTCCCCGACAATTTCTTTGTAAACGACTTCTCCAGAAAAGTCCGTTTACATCTCACTACTCCCTCTACACTTCATCTATACTTACCTCTTACACGTCATACACCCTACGTAGGTGTTTACACTTTACCATCAGTGTACCCAACCCTTTCGAGGTTGTTACACTTACTTTCAACTCGATTTATCCTACTCGTGTCCTAACGACGCTTAATGTCATGATACTAGCCCCGTTACATATCCCACTTACCGTTCCTTCATTTATGACCCGTGTTTCACTCTTCCTTTCTGGGCTTCCACACTCACCCTTAGTGGTTTTCATAACCACTTTAGGTTACTCCCTGCCGACATCCCATGTTTGACTCACTTAGACTCTTCTATGGCTACTACTTGTAGCCATTTCTATGTATAATGGAAACTCATCAGTCTCCCATCATACTCATAACCCTACCTCATGTTCAGTTCTGTCTTCACATCCGGAGACCTCACTTAACACGACTATGACTGTGGATTTATACCATCCTCAGTTTAGTCCACTTAGGGTTGCATACCCTATGATAACTCCACTCATTTTGGGTTGCCGTTGGCCTTTACACCAACTTGGCCCTCTCGGACTCCTCAACTCATTTAGACCTTGTATTCCTACTTGGAATACTTGATGTCTTTAACTTCAGCATGAACCTTTTCGGACATGCTCTACTCCTCTTAACTAAACAGGATCCGCTCCCATGTTAGACTCTTTCTTTTCTTACATTGTGGCGTATGTTCACGAACACACACCGCCTCTTGTAATTGTGTTGCCCCTTTGGGTTCCAATTGCCCCCACTGGTAACAAACTTTGTTTTATCATTTTGGCTTGCATCCCCTCGATGCTCACCCGACTCCGTTCCCGTATTCTCTCTTTTGTTTTCCCTTTCATACCTACGTGGTGCCCTTTCTTTGAGTATTTTCAAATACTCACTACTAACCAAATTATACCCCTCGATTAACCGTCCTTATGGTTAACTTTCCTGGTATGGCAATCGCAGAGCCATTTGTACATTTGGTTCGTTTACTCAGTCTCCACCCATACACGGGCTTCAGACTAACAGATTTACGGTTCACCAACCCGTGGGACAAGCTCACCTAGCTATGTCCACTACAATTTGTGTACTATACCTACACTTACTGTAATAGTCGGTTTTCCCACTCCTACCTAACTCTTATCTTATGGGGTTCTAACTCCTATAGATTTCCGCTCTTCTACTTCTCTTATGAAACTTCTTACTCCGTCTACTTTTTTTCTCATCCGAGAGCTATTTATTGCAATAGCACTCATTTTCTTCATTGTTGGACTGTACCCGAAAGGATACGCCCATTTCCACTTCTTTACTTTCTCCGGTTTAACTCCTTCGGGTCCATAATCGCTCTATGGTCCCTTAATGGTAACCCTTAGGTTTACCCGAACATTTATTTTTTTGCACTGTTTAGTGATTTTCGATGTTTGCTTAACTGTAATCACTTCAAGTGAGTGATTTTTCTTCTGCTTCAACCATCCTTATACAGTTTACCTGTAAAAGGACTCTTGCTTGATAGAGTATTGATCACATGAGTTAAATTTCTTAGGCACCTAGCAAGTTTCAAAAATATATTCAAGTTTATTTCTTAGAAAAACAATGCCTAAGATTTTCGTAATTGATTTGGGTTTAACCGATTGGAATGACACACTTTTAGAATGAGCTTTCAGGAAAATTTTGCCTTCCAACGGTTATTCCTAATATTTTCAAGAAAAATTTAAGGGTCTTTCAGAATCTCATATCCGGAAAGACCGAAAAGATTTCTAACAAAACTTTCATGTGAGCAATATCCTATCATTTATGCTCTTCTTTAAACAACACAAGAGAGTTTGGTTGGGCTAACTCCCTTCCTTTCCCCCTCGTTTGCTTAAGAAGCTAGCAGTTCATGGATCAAGCGCAGGGTTGGACTAGGCTCCTTCCTTGTGCTTTACCATTTACTCTTTCTTCTACTCGGCGTACGGTCACGTTCTACACGTTCACATATGCCTTTATTTCTTAATATCTATTTCTACGGCGTATGGTTCGGCCACTTTGCCCTCCCATATACCGCTTTTCCTTATACCGCTTTTCCTGAGTTTTCTAGTTCGTAGACTTTCACTTCTTTTCTGTGGCATTCACCACCTCATTTCTGTTTACATTTCAGGAAGGACAACTCACTTCCTTTAGCCATAGTCTACCGCACAGTTGTGACCCAGTTACGCGGTCATCTTACTGTCGTCCTAATACCCCATAACCCTGTTTATTCTTATCTGTAACTTTTCAATTTCAATCGCCCCATGGGCTTACATTCCTTTCTACACGTCAAGTGTGCCTTTTCTTTTACTTTACAAACCATTTCTGGCCGAAAGTACCATTTACCGTATATCACTATTCTGAATCACAATTGGTCACATGGTTCTGCCTTTGCTCCCTCCCATGTTTCCAATTACGCATCATTCACATAGGGTGCATGGTTCTCCCGTGTCCTTCCCACGCCCCGTACTTACGTTTCTATTCTATTGGCATCCCATACTATATCCAAATCCTTTGCGTCTATACTATAGCACACAATGCATCGTTAATTACATACTGTAGTGCATTCCTGCCTACAATTCAACTGGATGCACATGTGTCTAGGTAGCATCCTCTATGGATGTCACCTTTCCATACTGTGGCGTTCTAAGGTTTCCGGGGTCACTCCCACCCCACCTTACGCCTTAGTGCTCCTTGGCACTTATGTACGGTTACAGGTTGCGTGCTCTACATAGAATTTCACATACCAATTCTACGCCCGAGCGATGACACGAAAAATTCATGACTCAACATCCTGGGTACTCCCACAAGTGCCTTTTTACTCCCACGTTGTGCCCGGGTACACAAAGAAGGGTAAACCGACACCCGGTCATACCTATGGCTTCATACTATTTAAAAAAACCAGGCTCTGATACCAACTTTGTCACGACCCCATTTCTAGGAGTCCGTGACCGGCACGGGAGTAGGATTTCACCCCTAAACCCGTAAGCCTTCCCTATTACCATTTAAAATAATTACCCTGCTATACAGACAACGTACAATATTCACATAATAAATATTGGCCACGTCATTCATGGTGGCCTAAATAACCTGCAATCCACGGCGCTCATTGCCGCTTCAGCCCAATTCAAGTATATATATACATCCATTCACATAAGCAATCACACATAAATATGTATATACGTAGTGATCAAACCACAAGGGAATGACCTATCCTATTCACACACAATATATATAACCTGTTCGATCACCTGTATATAAGCATCCACACTCGCATTTAACTTTACATATTGATCACACGCCTCAATGCGTGTAATCTATCCTATTCACATGCAGGTTTATATATTTGCAAACAATCACATACCAACCACACACACACACATATATATATATATATATATATATATATATATATATATATATATAATTTACATATTGATCACACCCCATAGGGTGTGACCTATCCTATTCACATGCGGAAGCAATTCATACTCATCATAATACTCATATATTCTATATTCCCATCCATGACCTAATCTTTAAACAGTATGAAGCCGACAAGTCTAGATTTGTACATATATATATACATATAGCAATTGCCTATACATCAAAGGCTATACTCAAAATAATGTATACATCAATGAAATATAACAAAAGAATGTATACATCAAAAGATAAACCTCTCACGCGAACAATGCGTGAGGTCTCTAGGAATGTCCGCCTCCTTGAGAGGAAGTAGACGCGTGTCCGGTGCCCGCTACACCTGTATCTGTAACATGTAAAATTGGGGGGGGTGAGTCAAACGGACTCAGTGAGAGGCTCTCCCATCCTTGGTGTAGTAGCGGGTACCACTACAACTGGGGAAAGGGAGCCAATCACATCCACATGCACATATAATATTCCTTTTAACCTTTCATGTTTAAGTGATCATGCATTTAGCATATATAACACATATATTGACAAAATTAGGCATATATATCACATGTTCAATATCATCAAACACTTTCCAATATCATATATCGTTTTAAAATAACATAAACTGGCCCGAAGGCATATCTCCCTTTGGGGAGAGAACTGGCCCGAAGGCATATCTCCCTTTGGGGAGAGAACTGGCCCGAAGGCATAACTCACGTGAGTGGCATCCGTTATGAGGTAAACTGGCCCGAAGGCATAGCTCACGTGAGCGGTTAGGAACCTAGTTGATCATTCTAGGAACCCCTGGCCCCAAGACTTTACTTGAGACATATCTGGCACCAAGACTTTACTTGGTACATAGCCGGCGACTCGTGTGACTTTGGCCTAACCAAAGCTTTAACCACAAAGTGGCAAACTCATAGACTTTGGACTCTTGGGTGTCCGACTTCACGAGGACATACTCGATCTACCCGATTTATTTAAAATGGACACCTCTTTTATCATAGACTCTACATGACTCCTATGAACCCCTACTAGTTCGGTTTTACTTTTCTTGGAAAAACTTATAAGTTTATACCCTTTCCCAAGTTCGAAAATAATTTCAAGGAAGAACATCCTAAGTTCGATTATTTCAAGAATTCCAAGATCAAACAATAGGTTTCCAACTTCATTTAACTTGTGAGTTTCTAGGACCATGGAATTTAGACACCGAGAGTAGACTCGATCCTACCCCCGATATCGTTCTAGGTTCCAAGAACCCTTTTTCCATATAAGGCTTCCCAAGCCATCATGATATATCACATGTATCAAATACACATATAACATGTAATTTCATATAATAACATTTAGGAATAACAATAGCATGTTTCTAACATACATATTCTAACAAAGAGGCAAATAATACAAACCATATTTTTTTCCACATCCTCATACAACCCGCAAGAGGGCAAGGATGGGAAAGCCCCTCACCTGGTTGGCACTTCGGATCAGCTCTCGGTGTGCCCGAAGGTCCACTCACAGTATGGTGCCCTATACACATATATATTTAGGAAATTTAGAACGCGTAATTAAACATCTAAAAATGCGTGTGTCGTACTAATACTCATGTACCGTTTAGATATTTCTAAGAACTAATTATTTAATTCGTTACGTCGTCTAAATTTCTTTTTTTTTGAAAGTCCAGAATGCCCCATATTTGACTTTCACACTTTCGAGCCATTTAGAACACCTAATTGCTTAGGTTAGAGATTTCCACTTGTCTAAATTCCCCTTCATGTGTTCATGTGAAGTTCCCATTACCCAAGTCTTGAATTTATGTCTCAAGAGTCATAAATTCTACTTGTCCAAAATTTCCATTTATCAAAATAACCCTGAACCCTTCACCTACACATGAATACGTATACCCGAATACGCGTAAAATTAGAAGATTGTCTCTTTTTCCCCAAACGGGGTTCCGGGTGAGACGGAAATTACTCGGGTTTTAATCCCTCGTACATTCCAATAATTTTTTTAATAATTATATAATTATTATTCAACCTTTCAGTGCACCCCAAGTCATTCCGCAACACCCTTAAACCTTAACAATCACATTTTCCTACACTTTTTCGAACCCAGATAAATTCCATCAATTTGGTTCCGGTTCCTAAGCTTCCAACTCACTTCCTAGCATGCAAATACTTCAATTTAGGATCCAAAATACTCATATTGAATCAATTGGGGTCTTTCTAAAAATCCCTAAAATTGATAAAATTGGGGTTGGAGAGATTCGGGACTTTTTACCTCGATTCAATCGGTTAAGATGATGGAATGGGGTATAGGAAACCCCCGGTCACCTTCCCCGAGCTCGGAACGGCCAAAATCCGGCGAGATTCCGGCGAAAAAACACTATTCCCGTTTGTTTCTCTCTCTAACCAAGCTCTCTCTCTCTCCTCCGTGAACCCGCCGGCCACCTTCCTCCGGCGTCGCCGTCGACTGCTCCTACTCCGGCGAACGGCGGCGTCGTCCTCCGCTGGCTCTCCCGCACACCCGCTCGCACGTCCCCCCCTTCTTCCGTTAGCTTGGCGTCGTGGTCCTCCATTTTTTTTGCTTCACGATTTTGGCTGCTGGAGAAATGAGGACCAAATTCTTTTTTTTAAATGGGGGGTCACGTGTGTGACCCCTCCCTCTTCCACCAATGCATATATAAATATTATATATATTTATATATTTTCTTTCTTTTTTTTAAAAAAAAAAAAGTATATATATATATATATATATATATATATATATTTAATATATTATTTATATATTTATTTAATATATTATTTATTTATTTAAAATTGACTTTAGGGTTAATAACTTACACCCAATATTTCCCATTAAGTCCTAATTTTTGTCCCAATAAAATTTCATTTATTTTAAATTTCCTCCTTTTCCTTCCAAATTAAAATAAAAATTAAATTAGGACCTTAACGTTGATTGGAAATTTTCCGGGTATCACAGCTTTTGACTAAAAAATTACCACATTTAAGGTGTTATTAAACAAATAAATGACTATAAATATTTTTTATTGTTAATTTTTAAACAAATAAATATAAAACTTTAATTACTTTAATAATTTGATAAAATATTAATTAATCACATTAATATATATAAAAATATTTATGTTTTAATTTACATGTCTCAAGATAATTAATGTTAAATCTGTTTTTTCATAAAAAAAAATTTGTTAAATCCGTTTTTGGTTAAGGGGATTTACATAATAACAAATAATCACATAGGATTGTGGCTATGGGGGCTTGCCTTTAGGTGAGGTTCTTGGTGCCTACGTACTCTATGTAGGATTAAATTAAGTCCACGTTGTTCATAAGGAAGATGTCCATGGAGACCATTAGGTTAGAGATAGGTGATTCGTAGGCTAGAACAGGGTTTGGTGAGCAAGTAACCGGAGATGGCACCAAGGGTTGCTTTTAGGGGGCAACTGAGGGTGCCTTGAACGGTGAGTGCACTCACGATGGTGAGGGCAATGATCTCAGTGGTGGAGAAGTCACGTAAGGTTACATGAATGATGGAGATATGGAGGCTGAGAATATGGGAGAGGTTATCTCGGGGTGGTTATGAGAGAGGGAGATTAAACTCTTAGTAGGTTGAGAATATGAGGTAACGTCTAGGTTTCGTGAGTGGTAAATATTTATAGTGTTGTTAGTGAGTTTATAGGATATGGGCCACTTTAGGCGCAAGTCCTCTAAGCTACACAAGTGCGACATGTGCATAACATGTGACAAAGCCCAATTTTGATAGTAATATAAGTCCCTCAAGTCTTCGAATGTGTGTGCTCGTGGACTTAAATAGTTTTTCGGGTGTGTCGCACTAGAGGGGCTTTGACTTTGTGATGAGGTGATCCGCTTGCTGAGGTGTGATTAAGGCAAGTGTGAACGACATCGAGCATGTGATGCTTTATACGAGGGTGAGTTTCAAGTTTCGCTTCGGAAGACTTAAAAGGTGAAGAAACTGGGGAAATATCTTGGGTGAGTTGCCGAGCATGATGAAGCGCTCGCCTGAGCAAAGGTAAGAGGTGTAGATCTTGGGTGAGTCCCCCGGCCACGTGTCATGTATTTATATTGTGGAGGGAACTATAGCGTTGCTTCCTCTCCAGGTTTCGAAGAAAGCTAGTAATGACGTAACGACTGTCAGTTCAATGCGAGGCTCGAGGCTGTACCATCATTTGAAGGGCAAAGCGCATGTGCACACATGGGAAACAAGTAGGGGAATTATTTTCTTTGGACGCCTAAGAAGGCGAGCTAAGAGAGTGAAAGCTCTAAGTTAAGACCAAAGGCCTGTGAAGTATGCTTTTTGGGTGAGAAGGAGAAGTTCTCCACGTACTCAAAGTCATGAGTTTCTATGAGTTAGAGGCGTAAGACTTAATTGTATTTTTTTTGTTAGGTTTTCACCCATGATGAGCTAAAATTTGAGGAGTAATACGAGCGAATGTTCTGTTGAAGTTATATGGTTGCCTTCAAGGCGAGGGAGTCCCCCATGTGCATAGGGCGATTATGCTTGCGCCCGTGGAATTTCAATCTAAGGCGTGTCACTGCATTAAGCTTGTGTGGAGACGACCTCAAAATTCGCCACCAAGTTTTTATCCTTAATAGTTGAAAATAGAGTTTCAAAGCAATTTTGATGAAAATGGGATTAAATGATTTGAAAATGATTGGGTTCGGGAGTCTATTTGAGACAAGAGTAAGGTGTTAGGCAACCCTCGTCACCCATCCAAAGATAGCTACCCCCAAAAAAACTAAAATTCAAAGTGATTTGGCAAATATTCACAAGATTATATCAAACAAGTCATAAGATGGCTTGAACCAGGATGAAACCCTGGGGCCTATGTACCCTTCAAGAGGGATTAGAGTCAAATGTAGTTCTCGGTGCATGCAAGTGTGTTGTGGATTGGAGATGCTTGCCAAGCCAATGGCCTAAATGGTATCCTAAGGTGGGGTGGGTCTATAGGAACGAAGGCTCCTTGACTTCTATCTACCATGCAAAAAGACAAGCTAAGGTGTGTGACAGCATTCGCCAGGCTATGAACCCAGACGGCGCCAGTGCATTTGCCTAATGGAATGTTGGTTCCTCAGTCTTTACAAAATTAAAGTGTGGAAAGGAGTAATTTAAAGAAAGCAGTAGAAAACAATCATAAAAGAAAACAAAGATTCACAATTAATCAATGTACAAAACGAGGTAGAAAACAGAGAATAACTTTAGGGAAAGAGGCAAAACAATAAAACTTACATAAATAAAGAGAAAAAGGTAAATAAAAAAGGGGAGGGTCGCAACCCATTATGCATAAATAAAGGTTTTGCACAAAAAATTAAGTGGGTCGCGAGATGACTTAAAGATTGGAGACCTTATTGATTACGAAGATGCCGATCAAGTCTTGGAGATATCGGACTTGAAGGGCTAGTTTGCATAATTTGGCCAAAAACGCTTGTAATGTTTCACCATCTTCTTGGTGGAACCCGATGAAGGAATCTTTATTTATCTTATATTCTTTGTTGCTGGCGAGTTGGGTCAGAAAGAGCTTTGCCAGTTGTTTGAAGTTGTGGATGGAGTTGGAAGGAAGAAGAGAAAACCATCTTCTTGTATGGCTTGATGGTGAAAGGCATCTGAAATCCCATGGGAACGTACTCATTCATGATTTGTTGGACGAGTAGGTGTCGTCCTTTTGCTTGAAAGTCCATCCCTTGCCAAGGGATCTGAGTTGGTTGGCCAAGTGGCATTCCATAAGGATGATACTGAGGGGGGCTGATGAATTGCGGTTGGGCTAGATGAGGCCTAAAGGGGTAATCTGTGGAGGCAAAAGCTGAGGATATGTCACTGGTGAAGCGAGTTGTTGCCATGGTCATTAGCGGTTGCTAGGTCGGAACCGTAGGCTCCATTAGAGGCACCAAGACGATTAAACCACTAATGTTGAGAGAGGTTGTGCCAAATTGGACTGCTTGAGCGGGTTGTACTCGTGGCATTCCCAAAGGAAGGGTCACTTGAGGAGTGTAGTTTGCTTGTAAAAATGGTAGAGCAACAGGCAGGGCTCCATGAGATAGTTGTGTCGCTTGTTGGACTTGTGGTACGCCCATTTATAGAGGGTTACTTTGGGCGTGTGATTCTGGGATGGTTTGGGCCTATGGTGGATAGGGCCGTCAGGCCGAAGGGCATTTGAGTGCGTGGTTCATAGACCTAGTACGCCGGATGTTGGTGAAACCGGGCGATGTCCATTCGAATGCAAGCCAATTCTTCGTGGAGCTGGTCATTTGTACTAGAGGGAGCTGGCTGATGGTAGGGAACGGGGTGTGCGGCATATCGAACGGGTGCTAGAGGCACTGATTTCCTTATAGATGCTGCTCTTGGGTTTCAATTTCTGTCGCAGATGCGCCTACTTCTGGGATATTGACCCTTGGATGTTTGGCTACATTTGAGTTGCCTGCCTCGCTGGTCATTATACCCATGCCGCTGGCATTTGTGACATCTCCGAATGTCTGAACAAGCGGTCTGTTTCTTTGAGTACGCCTAGGAGCGTTTGGGTCAATGGTGCCCTTGTTCCGGTTGTGTCTGTCATTTGATTTTTTTGGATTGTGCTTGGTAGGACAGCAGTGGGTGCCAATGATAAATCCGTTTATGATTCGTGGGATTTACAATAAATAAAGTAGGACCACAAAGGATAGTAGTCTTGAGGGACTTTTCCTTAGGTAAAGACCTAAGTGTCTACGTACCCTATTAAGGAATCAAAGTTCACGTAATTCGTTAAAGATATGTCCATGGTGGCCGTTAGGCTAATGGATTACATGTATGAGATGAGAACCTAGGTGGCTAAGACGTGTAGTGGGAGAGCCAGGTCACCAATGTGGAACCGTAGAGGTTCGGTGGTGCCTTAGACGGTTAGGGAGCACTTAACGATGGTGAAGGCTACGTTCCCTGGTGATTGTCATGTCGGGCAACATGAATGGTGAGGAGAGAGTGTGTGCGAGATATTGGAAGAATATCTCGGGTAGTTAAGAGAATGAGAGAGCCAACGAGTTATTTGGTGAGTCTGAAGTTGCATGAAGTAGAATGAATGGTGCGTGCCTAGAGTTTCGTGTATGACACTATTTATAATGCCTCATACGAACCGTTGATCCGTGGGCATCTTTTAGTAATAGGCTTTCTAGATTGCAAGGGTGTGACACGTGCACATAAGTGAGTACCATATTTGATATATAGTAACATTTTTATTGTTTTTTTATAACATTTTTATTGTTATAATGTGATATCAATATAATATTTTATCTTATAAATTTTAAATACTCAAATATATGATCAATCAATTTAATATTTGAAGGTTTAAAAATTTTATAAATTGAATTACGCTATCAAATTGAATATCACCCAATCAAATAGAATATTTCAAAGATATTCCCTAAAGGCTTTAAGGATAAATTGTTGACAACGCATAATCGAATTAAAAAATAAAAAATTCTTAATTTTTTTTAAATACAAAGTACTAGGATAGAGATTAAATATGCTTTTCTGATTATCTTGAATACCGTAATCCATGGTTTATTGCGCCCCCTGTCTTTGATTTTTCGCTGTGGGTAGCCTTGTCTAAATTGCGTTGTTCCAAATAATAAAAAATGAATAATTTAAACTCAAGGTGTGGTTGAATGGAATGGACTATTCTATCCTTAATTAAGTGTTAGGGGTTCGATTCCTGTCTTAGGTATGAAGTAGCTTTAAATCCTTGGGCCAGTTGTCTCATCCTTCAAGGTGTCTACAATTCAACAAAAAGGATTAGTCACGGCGGTGAATACCCTAGTCTAGACCCAAAAAAAGAATAATTTAAGTGTTCGTTTAATTATAAATAATTGCTACTATCATTAATCATTAATAGTATATAGATTAAGTTATAGTCATTTTTTTGGTAAACTAAGTTATAATTATTTTATGTCACCTTGGACCAACTCAACTAATTAAATAAAATCTTCTTCACCAAATAAAAAACAATATATCTAGTGAGCACATTAATAGACGTGCAAGTCTTGTGTATAAAAAATTTTTGTTGAGAGAGTTTTATCCTTTTTATAGGACGTGGCTCAACTAGTTCAAACAGAATTGTCTCCAATATTAATTAAGAGAATACCTGTAAAAAAACAAAAAAATTAACAGACGTGCTAGAATAATAACTAATATATGAAACTCTTCATTATTTGAAAAATTATATTTGGTTTTCCTAATTTTATATATATATTGCCTTAATTTTGTATATATATTACGAAACATTCTTTTTTTTTGGATTTTGAGTTCACATTTTGCACAATATACCTATATATGAACTTGATAATAATGTTGCTATAAATTATATACATATAATAGTAAACTCAGTGAAATTTATGATATATTTAGTCACACAAAAACCTTACTTTACTGTGATGCATACTTTCTTCTCGGCTAAAGTACTATTTTGGTCATCAATGTTTACATGAAGTTTAATGTTGGTGCTCAATGTTTCAAAAGTTTAATGTTGGTTCTCAAAGTTTTTTTTGGTCGATTTTGGTCATCGAGCATAACACCGTTAACTTTTGCCGTTAAATGATGACGTGGCATGCTTATGTAGCACACTCTCTCTCCTACGTGTCATATTTTAATGACATGGCATGAAACATTGAGGACCAAAATAGTACTTTAGCCCTTTATTCTCTTGTACATATTAATAGTTTAGTATATAAAATAGAGAATTTATATATATATATATATATATATATATATATATATATATATATATATATATATATATATATATATTAAAACATAATTTTCTAATTTAGTTTTTTATTTGCTAACTTTAATTCAGGTTAAATTATTCTCTCTCTTTTTTCTACTAAACTATTTAGACACATGATATATGTTTACGTATGATTTATATAAACTTTAACGTTTGGTTTTTTGACATAAAATGAAGATATAATCTTTGGTTTAATTCAATATTCTTCCTAACAAATATACTTTACTTTTTGTAATGTGATATAATTATATTTTTATCCTTATTTAATTTATTTTTTTATATTTTAATAAAAGGGTAAAATTGTCATTTTACCCACTTTTATTCCATTCTCATTCTCATTCTCATTCCATTCCTATTTCCTAGCTACTACCAAACATAATAAACTCATTCTCATTTTCATTCCCATTACAACCACATTCCATCTACCAAACAAACCTTGAGTATATACAAAATCTCTGCTCTTCTTTTATTAAAGTACTCCTCCCATAACTTTTCACTCACTTGAATTTCTAACATATTATGGTTAATTTGAAAGTCTAAAGAAACAAATAAAAGCTAATTAAGAAACTATATAATATAGTATAAATATTGTAATACCCGAGAATATTTTAACTAGCATCATTCATTAAATTAAATTAAATTATTTAAAAGTGGAAAATGAGATAAAAATACACACTAGCCTATTACTATCACGTTGTAAATACAAATTATTTTAAGTCCTAATTTTCTATATTTCCTTTCTTTTATTTATTATTATATATCAGATTTCTTTTTTTCCTTTTTGTAATATGTATATATATTAAGTAATTATATATATATATATATATATTATATAAGAAAAAGGATAAAGAAATAGAAAGGAAAAGCAAGTGAACGAAAGAAACAGAGGGGGAAGAAAACGTGAACGAGAGGAAAGAAGGGAAAGAACGCACGGGAGAGAGCTGGGCGCCGTTTTTGCACGAAGGAGCTCAATGAGGAGAGACAGCACGTGCGAGCCGGTGCCGGAGTGCGACACCGTCCGTCGGAGCTCGCTGTCGTTTGGCTAGAGAGAGAGAGAGATCACGAGTTAGAGAGAGAGATCACGAGTTAGAGAGAGAAAGCAAAGGGTGAAGGCTTTCTCGCCGGAAAACGTCGTTTCTTCACTGGGGAAGGTAGCTGGGAGACTCTTCTACTCCATATCGTCCTTCTAACCGGTTGAATCGAGGTGAGAAGTCCCGAAACTCTCAAACCCCAATTTTATTAATTTTAGGGATTTTTGGAAAGACCCCAATTGATTCAATCTGAGTATTTTGGGTCCTAAATTGAAGTACTTGCATGCTAGGAAGTGAGTTGGAAGCTTAGAAACCGAAACCAAATTGATGGAATTCATCCGGGTTGGAAAAAGTGTAGGAAAATGTGGTTGTTAAGGTTTAAGGGTGTTGTGGAATAATTTGGGGTGCATTGAAAGGTTGAATGATAATTATATAATTATTAAAAATTATTGGAATGTACGAGGGATTAAAACCCGAGTAATTCCCGTCTCACCCGGAACCCCGTTCGGGGAAAAAGAGACAATTCTCTAATTTTACGTGTATTCAGGTATGTGTATTCATGGGTAGGTAAAGTGTTCAAGGTTATTTTGATAAATGGAAAATTTGGACAAGTAGAATTTATGACTCTTGAGCCATAAATTCAAGACTTGGGTAATGGGAACTTCACATGGACACATAGAGGTGAAATTGGGTAACCTTGCATTCCCAAATTCAACGTTTCCGAATAGCATGATTAAGAGAGGGTTGGACACGAATTAGAAGCATGCTAGGTGTTCCGACAACTAGTTGAGGGCATTCCAAGCCAACAACTAGTCTATGGAATTAATTAGAAAGAACATGAGCATTAGCGTTACATGTACACGATAGTGGTTGAATTTTCAAGTCTCTGAATCTCTCAAGTATATGTGTATAGGGCACCATACTGTGAGTGGACTTTCGGGCGCACCGAGAGCCGATCAGAGGGGCCAACCAGGTGAGGGGCTTTCCTATCCTTGCCCTATAGGGTTGACTGCGGATATGGATATGTGGTTTGCCTTCTTGCCTATTTGTAGGAATTACATATTAGATAACATGCTATTGTTGTTCCTAAATTACAGTATATGTGAAAATGTGCTATATGTGTGTATGTGAATTGTTAAAGCAACGGTGGCTCAAGGAGCCGTATATGAAGAGCAGTTCCTCGGGACCTATACGACATCGGGGGTAGGATCGAGTAAATATTATCTGAAGGGTGTGGTTTTGTAAGTAAGTCCTTAAAGAGAATAAACCTAGGTGACTTTGTTCTGAACCAAGAGTCCGAATTAAAAACCACTTGGAAATCTAAATTTGCCTAAGAAGAAGTAAAATGAACAAGTAGTGGTCCATAGTGGTCATTTATTGTACAACGCGGGAACCGAGTCTATCACGGGTGGTCCGGGTAGATTGAGTCTCTTGTCTTGAGCCAAACCACATAAATACAGAGTATATGAGTTCACCACATTGTGGCTATTACCTTGGGTAAACCGATGTCAGATGAGTCGCCGGCTATTGCTCCAGGTGAAGTCTTGGGGTCAGACTATTGTTCCAAGTATAGTCTTGGGATCAGGGGTTCCTAGAATGATCAACTAGGTTCCCACATTCCTCACGTGAGATATTGCCTTCGGGCCAGATTCTCTCCTAACGGAGATATTGCCTTCGGGCCAGTTTATGATTATGATTACTTGAATACAGAGGACCACATGGAATTGTATGTTAAATCATGATATGATGTATGTGTGAATTTAAATGTATGTAAATCCATGCTTTAAATTCGTTATTGTGAATATAATATATGTTAATTGCCTGACCACCTAATATATGAAAATCTAAACCCGTTATATGCGTATGTGTTTGTGATTGGCTCCTCTTCCCCAGTTGTAGTGGTACCCGCTACTACACCAGGGATGGGAAAGCCTCTCACTGAGTCTGTTTGACTCACCCCAATATTACATGTTACAGACACAACTGGTATAGGCATCAGAAGCGTTTCCACTTCATCCCAGGGAGGCGGAAAAACTTAAAGACCGCACGCATTGTTCGCGTGGGTAGTACTGCTATATGTATTTTGACAGGATACATATGTATATGATTCATTTTGGTATAGCATTGTTTTGTACAGTTGCTATATGCATATATGTATATGTCACACTCTAGAATTGTCGGCTTCATACAGATTAAAGATTGGTCTGGTTGTTGGGATCATAGGTTATGATATGATGAATATCATGTGTATATATATATATGGATGTGATTTCGGCATGTGAATAGGATAGACCACTCGCACTGAGCGTGTGGTCAATATGTAAATTATATATATGTGTGACTGAATACTTGATTATGTGAAAATACGGCTTCCGCATGTGAATATGATAGGTCACACGCTTTGAGGCGTGTGATCAATATGTATATTTTATGCAAGTGTGTGATTGAATATATATGCTTGACTGTACACAGGAATTCTGCATGTGAATAGGATAGATCACCCGCCCTGAAGCGCGTGATCAATATGTATATTATATGTACGTGTGATTGACCATGTGTATATGTATAGACTGAAGCGGCGTTGAGCGAGCCGTGGATTACCTGTTACTTAGGTCACCGGACAGGGATGACCATATATACTATATATTGTTTGTAATAGAAATGGGTAGTTATGCGTATACAAAAATGTAAGTCAGGGATTAGAGGCTTACGGGATAGGAGAAATCCTACCTCCCGTGCCGATCACGGACGTCCGATAGGGGGTCGTGACAAACTTGGTATCTAAGGCAGGTTACTTTAAATTGTATGAAGCCATAGGTATGATCGGGTGTCGGTTTACCCCTCTTTGTGTACCCGTGCACAACGTGGGAGTAAAAAGGCACTTGTGGAAGTACCCAGGAAATTGTGTCAGCCTTTCTTTCTACTCTCTATTATACGAAATGTCATTAATATACGTGTACTTATTAGGAGTGGTCCTTGTGCAGTATAGGGATGTCACCTATTACGAGACGGACTAGGGGTGCAGGGAGAACTCCTGCTAAAATTGATTAAGAGTCAATTCGGGAGGAGGGAATGCCCACCCGAGGCCGAGGTAGAGGCCGTACCCGAGGTCGAGGTAGAGGTCGTGCTCGAGGTCGAGGTAGAGCACAAGTGAGAGGGGAAGAGAGGAGACCGTCACCGGAACCTCAACCTCAAGTAGAGACAGGTGCACCTTCCGTGGCGGAAATGATCACGGTAGGATTTCAGGAACTAAGGGAAGAAATGACGAGACAGATACAGAGGGAAGTACGCCGGTTGATAGTCGGCGAGGAAGAACAAGAGAGGGTTCCTAGTAATCAAGAGATGGAGGTTGTTGAGGAAGAGGATAGGGAATGGCAACAACGACAGGAGATGCCTCGTGTACCGGGGGCAGCACCCAGAGAGCTGCCAATTTCAAAATTTCTGAAGCTTCATCCACCCACTTTCTGCGGGACTAGTGAGAAAGAGGATCCGCAGTACTTTATCAGAGATGTGGTCAAAATTGGGCGCATGCTGAGGTGCTCAGGCCATGAATTAGTGGAATTAGCTTCATTCCAACTGAGGGGAGCGGCTAGAGTATGGATAGAGTCTGTACAGACGAGGTATTCACGCAGAGTGGCACCAATGACCTGGGAAGATTTTCAGAGGGAATTCCTGGGTCGGTTTCTACCTGAAGGTACCAAGGATGCAAAGCGTCAGCAATTCGAGCAATTGTGGATGACTCCTAACATGACCGTGACGGAGTATGAGTTACTTTTCACAGAACTAGCTCAATTCTCACTCGAGTTGGTTCCTGATGACGAGGCGAGGATCAAGAGATTCATACACCGACTCACGGAGGCATTGTTCACTGCTTTGCTACCTCAGAGGAGACAGTTTGAGACTTTAGCCCAAGCAGCAGACTGTGCAAGAATGATTGGCACCAGGAAGAGGTATGGGACATCTGTTGATCCCAAAGTGAAGTTAATTATAGGTAGTGACAACCAAGGAGGTGGAAGTAAGAAGAGGAAGACAACAGGTGGAAATGCAGGATATTCGGGGTCCGCAGGAGGACAATCCTCAACTACCACCTATGAAACAGGTACAAGGGGTAATGTTCAAGGGGGACAGAGGGAACAAAGGGGTGGAAATGCCGGGAAGACAAAGCCCCAGTGTGTGACTTGCGGCAGATTTCATTCTAGCATATGTCAGAAACTGATAGGTGGATGCTACCATTGTGGCCAGATGGGCCATATGGCTAGAGAGTGTCCAAAGAAGAAAGAGCGTAAAAGTGTGAGAAGTAATCCGACGCCGAGGAGTACACCTATTCCAACTCCACCAGTGAGAACCGTGCCACCACAGATAGTAAGTACAGGTGCAGCTAGAGGCCGTGGTGCAGGGTCTAGTGGCCGAGGGCCAGGGACGATAGGTGGAGGACAAGCGCGGGTATTTGCACTTTCTCAGCAGGATGCTCATGCATCAAATGCAGTTGTGACAGGTACTCTTATTGTCTGCTCTCTTGAAGCACGAGTCTTATTTGATTCCGGCTCCACTCATTCCTATGTGTCTCATGCATTTGCCTCTAAATTCAACAAAAGTCCATCTAGAATGGAAGAAACAGTACTGGTCTCTATACCAATGGGAGAATCGGTACAAGTAGAGTATGTTCACAAGTCTTGCTTTGTGGAGGTCGACGGTCATGAGACTGTGGTAGACCTTCGGTTGTTGTGTATGGTTGATCTTGATGTGATCCTCGGAATGGATTGGTTGTCGTCTTGCCATGCGGTTGTGGACTGCAGGGCTAAATGTATAAAATTTAATATGCCAAACGAGGAGCCTTTTGTGATACAGGGTGACGGAGCTGCACCGTATCCAAGCTTGATTTCGGCTTTGAAGGCATCCAAATTACTTGCAAAGGGATGCAAAGGGTACTTGACATTCGTCCAAGATACCACGAAAGAAATACTTTCACCGACTCAAGTACCTGTAGTGCGAGAGTTCTTGGATGTATTTCCAGAAGAATTGCCGGGGTTGCCGCCCGATCGTGAGATTGAATTTGAAATTGAGCTGCAACCTAGTACTCAGCCTATCTCCACACCACCTTACCGTATGGCTCTGAAAGAGCTGAAGGAGCTACATACACAATTGCAAGAATTGCTTGAAAAGGGTTTTATAAGACCTAGTTTCTCTCCTTGGGGTGCACCGGTCCTTTTTATAAAGAAGAAGGACGGATCCTTGCGGTTGTGTATCGATTACCGAAAGTTAAACAAGGTGACGATTCGTAATCAATACCCACTGCCGAGGATAGATGACCTATTTGATCAGTTGCAGAGTGCGAAGCGGTTTTCTAAGATTGATTTGTGATCTGGGTATCACCAATTAAAGATTCGAGAATTGGATATACCCAAGACCGCATTTCGGACCCGATACGGACATTACGAGTTCTTGGTGATGTCTTTCGGATTAACTAATGCTCTTGCAGCATTCATGGACATGATGAACAGGGTCTTTAAACCATTTCAGGACCGATTTGTCATTGTCTTCACTGATGACATATTGGTTTATTCAAAGAATTCTGAGGAACATGCTGAACACTTGAGACTAGCCTCACAGAGGATGAGAGAGGAAAAACTGTATGCCAAGTTCTCTAAGTGCGAATTCTGGCTAGACAGAGTTGCCTTTTTGGGTCACGTGGTATCATCAGAGGGAATCCACGTTGATCCAAGTAAGGTAGAGGCAGTGAAGAATTGGTCCCAGCCTACCTCTGTTACGGAGATTCGCAGTTTCTTGGGTTTGGCAAGATATTATAGAAGATTTGTGCAGGACTTTTCTGAGGTTGCTGCACCTATGACTACATTGACTCAGAAGGGAGTGAAGTTAATATGGCATGACAAGTGTGAGCAGAGTTTTCAGAAGCTGAAAGATAGTCCCACCACCGCTCCAGTGCTGGCATTACCTGAAGGCACATGAGGGTATGTGGTATACTGTGATGCGTCGAAGATCGAGTTTGGGTGTGTGTTGATGCAACATGGCAAGGTGATTGCGTATGCATCGCGACAACTGAGGAAGTATGAGAAGAACTACCCGACTCACGACCTCAAAATGGCGGCTGTAGTATTCGCTTTGAAAATATGGAGACACTACTTATATGGTGAGACTTGTGAAATCTATACAGACCACAAAAGCCTTAAATAAATTTTCGAGCAGAAGGACTTGAACTTGAGACAACGTCGATGGTTGGAGTTGTTGAAAGACTATGATTGCACGATCTTGTATCATCCAGGAAAGGCTAATGTGGTAGCCGATGCTCTGAGTCGGAAGTCCATGGGCAGTCTTGCTCATATAAGTGAAGGAAGAAGACCGTTGATTAGAGAACTACACCAGCTAGAGGAAACGGGAAATCAGTTTGAGATTGAAAGTTCTAACTCACTTTTAGCCCATTTGCAGGCTAAGTCCTCTTTGGTAGAAGAGGTGAAGGCTAGACAAGATGAAGATACCGACCTCAAACAAATCAGGGATACCGTAACTAAAGGGAAAGGGGACGACGTCCGATTCTCTATAGACGATTTTGGGATACTTCGGTTGGAGGGACGGTTGTGTGTCCCTATGGTTGATAACTTGAAAGAAAGAATCCTTGAAGAAGTACACCGGACAGCGTATACAATCCATCCGGGAGCTAATAAGATGTATCATGACTTGAAACAGTTGTATTGGTGGAATGGCATGAAAAAGGATGTCGCAAACTATGTAGCCAGGTGTTTAGTGTCCCAGCAAGTCAAGGCTGAACACCAGAAGCCCGCCGGAACATTACAATAGATAGAGATACCTGAGTGGAAATGGGAGAGGATAACGATGGATTTTGTAACAGGATTGTCAAGATCACAACGGGGAGTTGATTCGGTTTGGGTGATAGTAGATCGCATGACTAAGTTCGCACACTTTCTGCCAGTTAAGACCACTTACGGAGTGAGTCAATATGCACAGATTTATCTATAAGAAATTGTTAGATTGCACGGTGTGCCAGTGTCCATAATATCTGATAGAGGTCCACAGTTCATTTCCAGGTTTTGGAAGTCATTGCAGGAAGTGTTGGGAACTAGAGTTGATCTGAGTACTGCGTTCCACCCACAGACTGACGGGCAATCAGAAAGAACCATTCAGATTCTTGAAGACATGCTTCGGGCGTGTATTATGGATTTCGGCGGAAGTTGGGAAAGGTATTTACCTTTGGCTGAGTTTGTGTACAATAACAGTTATCAAACAAGTATTCAAATGGCACCTTTCGAGGCTCTGTACGGCCGTAGATGCAGATCCCCGATTGGGTGGTTCAAGGTCGGAGAAGCTAGCCTAGTCGGCCCAGAATTGCTACAAGATGCGTTACAGAAAGTAAAGTGTATAAGGGAGAGATTACTGACGGCTCAGAGTAGCCAAAAGTCTTATGCAGACAATCGAAGAAGAGAACTGGAGTTTGTCGTTGGTGATCAGGTGTTCTTGAGAATATCACCGATGAAAGGCGTAATGCGGTTCGGTAAGAAGGGGAAGTTGAGCCCTCGGTCTATTGGACCGTTTGAAATCTTAGAACAAATTGGGAATGTAGCTTATCGGTTGGAATTGCCTACGGAATTGGAGGGGGTACACCCTGTCTTTCATATATCGATGCTTCGGAAATATCTTCCCGATCCCTCGCACGTAATCCAATCGCAAGACGTGCAACTAACCGAAAATATGACGTATGAAGAGGAGCCAGTGGAAATCTTAGACCGCCAGTTGAAGAAACTCAGAATGAAAGAGATTCCATTGGTTAAAGTTCTGTGGAGAAACCACTCGACCGAAGAAGCTACATGGGAGGTCGAGGGTGAAATGCGCAGGACGTATCCTCATCTATTTCGAGACTAAGGTTAGTAATTTGTTTGAAATTCAGGGACCGAATTTCTTAAGGGGGGAATATTGTAATACCCGAGAATATTTTAACTAGCATCATTAATTAAATTAAATTAATTAATTTAAAAGTGGAAATTGAGATAAAAATACACACTAGCCTTTTACTATCATATTGTAAAAACAAATTATTTTAAGTCCTAATTTTCTATATTTCCTTTCTTTTATTTATTATTATATATCAGATTTCTTCTTTTCCTTTTTGTAATATGTAAATATATTAAGTAATTATATATATATATATATATATATATATATATATATATATATTATATAAGAAAAAAGGATAAAGAAATAGAAAGGAAAAGCAAGTGAACGAAAGAAACAGAGGGGGAAGAAAATGTGAACGAGAGGAAAGAAGGGAAAGAACGCACGGGAGAGAGCTGGGCGCCGTTTTTGCATGGAGGAGCTCAAGGAGGAGAGACAGCACGTGCGAGCCGGTGCCGGAGTGCGACACTGTCCATTGGAGGTCGCCGTCGTTTGGCCAGAGAGAGAGAGATCACGAGTTAGAGAGAGAAAGCAAAGGGTGAAGGCTTTCTCGCCGGAAAACGTCGTTTCTTCACCGGGGAAGGTAGCTGGGAGACTCTTCTACTCCATATCGTCCTTCTAACCGGTTGAATCGAGGTGAGAAGTCCTGAAACTCTCAAACCCCAATTTTATCAATTTTAGGGATTTTTGGAAAGACCCCAATTGATTCAATCTGAGTATTTTGGGTCCTAAATTGAAGTATTTGCATGCTAGGAAGTGAGTTGGAAGCTTAGGAACCGGAACCAAATTGATGGAATTCATCCGGGTTGGAAAAAGTGTAGGAAAATGTGGTTGTTAAGGTTTAAGGGTGTTGTGGAATGATTTGGGGTGCATTGAAAGGTTGAATGATAATTATATAATTATTAAAAATTATTGGGATGTACGAGGGATTAAAACCCGAGTAATTCCCGTCTCACCCGGAACCCCGTTCGGGGAAAAAGAGACAATTCTCTAATTTTACGTGTATTCGGGTATGTGTATTCATGGGTAGGTAAAGTGTTCAAGGTTATTTTGATAAATGGAAAATTTGGGCAAGTAGAATTTATGACTCTTGAGCCATAAATTCAAGACTTGGGTAATGGGAACTTCACATGGACACATAGAGGTGAAATTGGGTAACCTTGCATTCCCAAATTCAACGTTTCCGAATAGCATGATTAAGAGAGGGTTGGACACGAATTAGAAGCATGCTAGGTGTTCCGAAAACTAGTTGAGGGCATTCCAAGCCAACAACTAGTCTATGGAATTAATTAGAAAGAACATGAGCATTAGCGTTACATGTACACGATAGTGGTTGAATTTTCAAGTCTCTGAATCTCTCAAGTATATGTGTATAGGGCACCATACTGTGAGTGGACTTTTGGGCGCACCGAGAGCCGATCAGAGGGGCCAACCAGGTGAGGGGCTTTCCTATCCTTGCCCTATAGGGTTGACTGCAGATATGGATATGTGGTTTGCCTTCTTGCCTATTTGTAGGAATTACATATTAGATAACATGCTATTGTTGTTCCTAAATTACAGTATATGTGAAAATGTGCTATATGTGTGTATGTGAATTGTTAAAGCAACGGTGGCTCAAGGAGCCGTATATGAAGAGAAGGTCCTCGGGACCTATACGACATCGGGGGTAGGATCGAGTAGATATTATCTGAAGGGTGTGGTTTTGTAAGTAAGTCCTTAAAGAGAATAAATTTAGGTGACTTTGTTCTGAACCAAGAGTCCGAATTAGAAACCACTTGGAAATCTAAATTTGCCTAAGAAGTAAAATGAACAAGTAGTGGTCCATAGGGGTCATTTATTGTACAACGCGGGAACCGAGTCTATCACGGGTGGTCTGGGTAGATTGAGTCTCTTGTCTTGAGTCAAACCACAGAAATACAGAGTATATGAGTTCACCACATTGTGGCTATTACCTTGGGTAAACCGAGGTCAGATGAGTCGCCGGCTATTGCTCCAGGTGAAGTCTTGGGGTCAAACTATTGTTCCAAGTATAGTCTTGGGACCAGGGGTTCCTAGAATGATCAACTAGGTTCCCACATTCCTCACGTGAGATATTGCCTTCGGGCTAGATTCTCTCCTAACGGAGATATTGCCTTCGGGCCAGTTTATGATTATGATTACTTGAATACAGAGGACCACATGGAATTGTATGTTAAATCATGATATGATGTATGTGTGAACTTAAATGTATGTAAATCCATGCTTTAAATTCTTTATTGTGAATATAATATATGTTAATTGCCTGACCACCTAATATATGAAAATCTAAACCCGTTATATGCGTATGTGTTTGTGATTGGCTCCTCTTCCCCAGTTGTAGTGGTACCCGCTACTACACCAGGGATGGGAAAGCCTCTCACTGAGTTTGTTTGACTCACCCCAATATTACATGTTACAGACATAGGTGGTATAGGCATCAGAAGCGTTTCCACTTCATCCCAGGGAGGCGGAAAAACTTAAAGACCACACGCATTGTTCGCGTGGGTAGTACTGCTATATGTATTTTGACAGAATATATATGTATATGATTCATTTTGGTATAGCATTGTTTTGTACAGTTGCTATATGGATATATGTATATGTCACACTCTAGAATTGTCGGCTTCATACAGATTAAAGATTGGTCTGGTTGTTGGGATCATAGGTTATGATATGATGAATATCATGTGTATATATATATATATATGGATGTGATTTCCGCATGTGAATAGGATAGACCACTCGCACTGAGCGTGTGGTCAATATGTAAATTATATATATGTGTGACTGAATACTTGATTGTGTGAAAATACGGCTTCCGCATGTGAATAGGATAGGTCACACGCATTGAGGCGTGTGATCAATATGTATATTTTATGCAGGTGTGTGATTGAATATATATGATTGACTGTACACAGGAATTCTGCATGTGAATAGGATAGATCACCCACCCTGAAGCGCGTGATCAATATGTATATTATATGTACGTGTGATTGACCATGTGTATATGTATAGATTGAAGCGGCGTTGAGCGAGCCGTGGATTGCCTGTTACTTAGGTCACCGGACAGGGATGACCATATATACTATATATTGTTTGTAATAGAAATGGGTAGTTATGCGTATACAAAAATGTAAATCAGGGATTAGAGGCCTACGGGATAGGAGAAATCCTACCTCCCGTGCCGGTCACGGACGTCCGATAGGGGGTCGTGACAAATATGCTAATTAAACGTAAAAATAATTACTATATTTCTTAAAAAAATATAAATGCACCAAATTTTTAATTATGGATCTCTACCACTAGGCTGGTCAAAATGGTAGAAGTTGCAGAAATAATGAAAGAGATTAGATTATGATGAAAGAGATAATCAAAGATCAAATAAAGAATCCGCTAGCGAGAGAATTTTCATGCAGAACCTGGTTTAGAGAGGAGTAAAGGACGTAAAGGACACCTTTGGTTGCCTTTAATATTTTTTTTACTAAATATATTTTATTTTTGTAATGTGATGAATTATGTTTTTGTCCTTACTTTTTTATCCACGTTTATTCTATTCTCACTTTTAATATAAGGTTCAAATTATCATTTTAGCCATTTTTATTCCATTCATATCACATCACTTTTACATTTCTATTTTCATTCCCTTCAACATTCCTATTCTTATTCCTATTTTATTTTCATTTCTATTACATCTAATAACTAAAAATGCTTTGATTGATAGTTGTGCTCAGCTTTGACTGTTAGATACAGTCCAATTTCTTGACGTATAATTAAACTAATGAAAACTCCACCTCAAGTTAAGGTTTTTTTTATTTATTTTTTTCTAGAAGATGGAAATAATTTTTTTTTTCAAAAGATAGAACATGGGAAGCTAAACTTCAGATATTCAGTCTTTTCTTTTGATTTTGGGACAAATTACTTTTCAGTATTTGAATTATTGGTCAAATTATTATTTAATCTCCGAATTTTAAAAAAATACAACTTAGTTTCCAAATTTGCAACTATATATCAACTATTTAGTCACCTAAATGTTATCTGGTTGTTAATTGCAAACATTGTACTGTTAATGACGACCATGCGGGTGTCACTGCTGACGTAGGAGAGAATTTTGTCATAAGAACGAGACATGATGTGGCCGCCATAACTATCAAGCAAAGTTTTGGCTTTGAGAGTAGGGGGAAGGGGGTCATCGACCCAGTCTTTCACAACGTGAGAGGAGGAGCAAGGAGCTGAGTCCAGCCACATCAACAAATAACGATCATGTCACTTGATTATTTAACGAGTAACGTTCAGAGGATTAAATAATTGACAGAGTTGCAAATTCGGAGCCTAGATAGTTTTTTTTTCAAAATTCGGGGACTAAATAAAAATTTGACCAATTATTCGGGGACTAAAAAGTATTTTATTTCTGTAATTTTTCTTTCTTAATATTTTTATTTGAAGAAAAATAAGAAAAGATAGAGATAGAGTGAAAAACTCAACCTTTCCAGAGGTTGAGTTCAAGTTTCAATTTGATATTGTACGGTACTATATTCAACCTCATTATTGGGAGCTTTTTTTTCTATCTCTTTCTACTTTCTTTTTCTTTCTTTATTTTAATAAGTAAATTGTAGTACTCTCGTCCTATTTATTTTGAAAAATTGCAATTCTTCCTTTTAAACAAATCTATAATTTTATTTATTTTGACTAAAATACCTTTATGTTTATTATTTATATGATTAAAAAATTAATATAAAAAGTATAATTAAAAATAATAAATAATTATGTTTAACTCCAAATGAATAATAGTGACTTATAAAAAAAATGAATAATAGTGAAATATAAAAAAAGTATTTTTTATAATAAGAAATAATCATTTTAGAAAATTAATAATGTAGGGAATGGCTCGGATCCACATGACCCGACCCGACCCAGGGACCTAAAAGAAAAACCGAAAATATATCCAGGCAAAAATAAATATTGCGGAAGCTACTAACCTGGACGCCATCAATAAAAACTCGGATCTTGCCAGTGCCTCTGCTCCACTAAGGCTGACCTCCAAACGACGAACACCGAAAAGGGCCGCGCCAAACAGAGGACTCTACCTACGAGAGGTAGAGCCACATGTCCACGACTGATGCGCGGAAGATGACTCAAGAGAGAGAGAAATATTATACTGAGTGGGGTTTCCCAAACGGGACCCCCCCTTTCCAACACATGGAATGAGCAACTAGAAAGGTGTGGAGTCACTCCTATTTATAGGAGGATGAGAGAGCTCCCATCATTGACGCAAGCAATGTGGGACTTGGAATATGAACAAAATATCATGTTTCTATCATGATCACCTAGCCCACTTTGGGACACGAGTGCGGGCTCGTGTGACCTCCGATGAGTGTCATCTTGGTGTCGTTTTGTTCGTCTCTCAGCGAGCTTTCCAACGGATCCTTACTCGACCCAATCGGACTCCCACATGGGCAGATATTTAGTCCCGAAGACCCCAATATATCCAACATACTCCCACTCGCACATGGTGGGAGGCCCATGACTATCCTTATCACAAAAGACTTCTCTATTTCTCTTTCTCTCGTTGTCTTCTTTCATACTCCGTGTTAGTCGTGACCGTTTGACACGATATGTGGGAGCCTTATACTAGAAGCATGTTAGGGCCTAGCTATAAGTGATGCTACAACCCAAGTGTCTGATGATGTGACCACATGTCTCACCGAAAAATAGTGCTATGGGTTCCCTAGACGTGTTCATATACATGGCTAGTCCAATCCCTCTAAGTCTACAATATGACTAGGACTTCAGTCACACTCAGTTGCGATAAGTATCCACATCCATGAGAACCTCAAAGGGATCACATAATGGGTCGACCTCAGGATACTATCACACATGCATATGTCAACACAATCTTCCTTTCGACCTCTTATCAGTTCAATCAAAGATAGCTGCTTTCCTGACAATCTTCCATTGGGCCGTATTTTTCCATAGCCTCTTGGAAAGGTATCAAAGTATCATGCACTACCTCATCTCTTCATGACAAAGTCAAAGTGCATAAGGGTACCCTTTGAAAGGATTGATGCATCCTTTCAGGGACTCACACAGCATTGAAGCAGGGATTCTTTCACATGCTTCCCTTGCGGTTCTTAAAGCACATGCGATATGAAACGCACGTTATGGTGTTCTCGAGCGTATGTCGATTTTGATCCTCAATCACTTACACCACACAGACTTTAGTCCAGACTCACTTAGAATCTGACCTGAGTTTGCTACCACACTTCGCTCGCTTCACATAGCGCCAAGTGCAGCACTCACGTCTGGCTACAGGCATTATGAATAGCGGGAATTCATAATTCGATCATAAGACCTCATCATAGTACACTTACTAGGGTGACTTATCAATTCTCAGTGGCGTTTTCCTGTCCAACACTCGGCGCTTTTCAGCCGTCTCTGGATATTCACACTATATCCCATTTTGGTGTTCAAGGAAAAAGCACCCAAGTCTCATCTTGGCCCACAGCACTTGCGTGTCCGAGGCGGTTGCTCGTGTGAGAGAGCCAACCTCCCAAGCCTGTACGACATACTTTATATATTGTGTAATAAGTACTTCTACTTCTTGATCCACACAAAATAAAGGTAAGCCTAGGCATTACACTTTACTTATGATCAACAAATAAAGCTTTCACAAAGCTTGTCCTCATGACATAAACTATGTTAAATCACCCTGGTTCTAAGCAATCTTGTGTATCTAAAACACTAGTTTTACGTCTTGTATCTCTATACAGCCAACCCACCAATGCAAGTCCGTGAGGGTATAGAGCCAATGCTCTATCACAGGTCAAACTGTGAGGACCCTCTCTCCGGTCACTTGATACTTAGACTGACAAAACAGGGTAGTTAACTATTGTGTAACGATGTCTCATACAACGTTGTGTTGCGTTCTCTTGTGGTACTTAGGCTTTCTTTGGTGTAAACCATAGCTGTTTGACTTGATGAGATCAATGTCACTAGGTCAACAGCTCTGTCTGTGATCTATAAGTGACTTTAGATCTTCCAATCCAAACTGCCCTGTACTGTGTAACATCCCAAAAATGGAAACTCAACTTTGACCAAAAAGTCAAATTGTTGACTTTTGACTTTTGTGTTGACTATTTCTTTAACTTGTTTGACTTTTTTATTTTTAAGTGCTTCGATGTGTTTGCCTTTGTTTTTGTTTGTAAATAAGTCTAGGAAACCCTAACTAGAGGTCAAGAGGCCCAAAAACCAGAGAAAAATGACCAGAGGAACCCTAACCCTAACCCTAGGGACTAAATTGAAAATAATAAGTTATTTTAACCTTTTTCTTTAAGGAATTAAATAGGGCAGAAAAGACCTATTTGACCCTAGAAAGATACCCTAGGACACTCTAGAGATACCCTAAGACCTATCTAAGGGACCCCAACCTCAAGAAGAGTCCTAAAAAGATACATTTTCTCTAGTGAAAATTCAGGACTAAAATGAAAGAACTGAAAAATTGGAGCTTTAGCCCTTTAGCTTACTTAAGGCCTAAGGAAGCTCAATTTAACCTCTTAGAGACACCCTAAACTATCCTACAAAGTGCCAGCCATGAAATTAAATCAAAAACAAACATGATTAGGTAAGTTACACATTTTAAAAATAGAAACGAATTTATTGTTTTAAAAGACAATTAAAGACCTAATCAAGGTAGTTACCACATCCAGCAACTTGAGTAAGCAAAATACAAGGCCAGAATGAAGAGAATCGAGGCTGGAAAATCGAGGCTAACTAAGGTACAACTCAATAAAAGACCACTTAAGCATCACTCACTAATGCACCTAGATTAAAGCCTACCTGAGGCCTAAGTGCCTAATTACCCACCCCAAACAGTCCCTTAAGCTACCAGCACGCCTCCATTATGTGTCCTAATGCTAACCCACGAGCTCCAGCCATCAAACACCTCATCCCACTAATCATTGTAATTTCACATGGCTATGGGTGCTATATAAGGAATGGAACCGTGAGGGAGAGGCACACTAGCAGGCAAACCGAAAAGCAAAGCTGAGAATAGTAAGTTGAGAGTTCAGAAAGAGAGTTGGAGCTGTGGAGAAGCTGGCGGTTTGGGAATTAGCAGCTGGAGGCAGAGAGAGAGAAGCTGAAATACACACACACTCACACCCAGAAACCTTGCTGTTTTGCATCAGTTTGCCCAAGCTGTTCAGAGGTTCAAATCCATGGTTCTTCTTCTGGAAATCAAGGTAACATAGTGTTACCCTTCCTTCTCCATCCCTGAGGCAAGAGCATCCACCAGAAATGGTGGTATGAGCCTCTATGACTCAATTTCCCGAGGCTGCCACAGAATGCCCTATTTCGGGTAGTGAAGCTTCCATGAAGCATATCTCTTTCGTCTTTTGTCAAAATTGAGCGTGTGAGTAGTCAATAGAAAGCTAAGACAATGAACTTTAAAAGCCCCTTGATGCATGTATGATCAGAGGCTGCCGTATAGGGGTTCAGAGCCTCGAAAACATGTAAATTTTCTGCTAAAAATGCTATTTTTGATGATTGAACTATATGCTTGCTGAACTTTGTGTCTCTGATGATCTGAGTCCTGAATTGACTTGAAATTATTAAGTAAAGGTTATTAGAACCTCTTAGTGGTAAGGGTCTGTCATGGTCACTCATTAAGTTTCTGGTTTGACAGTGATGATTTCTAGTTTTTAACTCTGAAATTATTCTTTTGCTAGAAGTGAGATTGTTACTGTCATTTGCTGAAAAATCTTTGTGCCACTTTCTTCCACCTGTAAAATTTCTACTGTGAATCTTTCTAAGGAACTTGGGAAGGCTAGTTTCTGGTATGAAAAGGGTAGGATGAATGTATGTTTGAAAAAAAAAAAGAATCATGAGCATGTGACTGAATTTCAAAACTGAAATTTTCTTCTTCACTTAAAAACTGTGTTTGATTCTCATTACTGCCATCTTCTACAAAATTTCTGTTCCTGGCAACTCTTCTGTAAAATAATAGCTGGTGAGTCCTTAAAGTCTTGGAAAGAATACAGTGATGGTATGAAAACAAGAAGGAAGATTTTCTGTGTTAAAAACAAAGAGGGCATGAGGTAAGGATGAACTCTTTGAAACAAAATGGTTGGTAAACCCTCTTTGAACCACTACTGGAAGGTGGGTGTATTCTTCCCCATGTACTTTCTATTTTTCCACAGTGGCTACATGCTGAAAATTGACCTACCTGATGCTAAATTTCTATTTTTGAAACTCATGGAGGGTAAGAAAAAGTGAAGTTGTGATTTTTGAATGAATAGCTTAAGGTTTACAAAGTGAGGTACTAAAGTTTGTAATTCCTTTTATGAGTGCATCTTGGTGAGTGTTCTAGCTGTCATAACCTAGGAAATGTTTGCTGGTAGTCTAAATTAATTAGGGGAAGCCTAGGCATGTCAAAAGTGGAGTTTTGTGATACACACATGCTGAGTATGGCTGTGAGTTTTGTGCTTTCTGAAAATTTACTGGTGTGAGAACCTGCTAAGCTTTTAGACACCTTGAAAACACACTAGGATCCTTTTCTGAACTTGCTTAAGCACCCTAAGTAGCTAGAGGAGTCAAAAGAGAAGAAAATGGCAAAAAGGGAGAGAAATGCTTGCAGAAATAACAACTCTGTACTAATGTGGCTGCACCCACTTGCTGTTCAAGTCACAAGTAGTCTAAATTTGCTTAGGAGACACTAAGATGGGCTGGTTAGAAATTAAAACTAAAAGGGAGAGGTAGTAGGGACTAAACTACTTGAATTTCATTGTTTTTGCCCCTTTTTCAGAATCTGTGTAGACTGAGCAATCTGAGATTAAATTTCTGTACTTTCTAGTTCTGTGTGTTAGTGTGGACTTATGTATTGGCAGGGAAGTGGTCAGAGTGGCGTCTAACCCCATTTTATGCTCAACTTGATTTTTGGGGAATTCCATGTATTTTGCTGCAAAAGTATGTCTTCTGGGTGTTATTTTTCTGTGAAAACTGCATGAGCAAGTCCCAAATAGTTTTTAAGTACTTGTTGCACTCTGGTTTTGGCTTGAAACAACCAGAACAGAATTTAGGTCTTAATAGGGACTAATTTGCAAGAAAAACTTGAGAAAAACTGAAAAAACCTATTTATACCCAAATTCTGGTTCAATTCTTTTGGGATTTTCTGGATGTGTGTAGCAGGTCCTAATTGACTCTTTGGATGACTGAGTGGGATCTAAATACTTGGAATGAACCTTGAATTTCCTTACTTTAAAGAAATGGACTCTTTTGAAAAGATTTGTGAATTTAAGGGTCCAAATTCAATTTTCTTTATTGGAAAATTGATTAAAGCTGTTGAGTATGCATTAATGATGCTTGTGGTGAAATTTCATGACCTTTGGATGCTTAAATTGATGGTTATGCCTGTTACTTGTTATGTAAGTTATATTTGGCATTATGGTTGACTTCTGTTTGACTTTTCTTGACTAGTGGTTGAATTTATTGATTTTATCAGGCTATTTAAGTGTGTGGCATCCAAATCATGAAACTGAGTTTTAGCATGCATCTATGAAACTAGAATGCCTTGAAGGGAAGGCTTTTGAGCATGCATCTGTATTATGATGTGCATATGCCCCTGGAAGGGTAAAATGGTAAAATTGCCCTGGAGAGGCAGTATTTGTATTTTGATGCCTTGGAGAGGCAATATTTGGGTTTTGATGCCCTGGAGTGGCAATCACTGTGTTTTGATGCCCTGGAGAGGCACTATCAATGTTTTGATGCCCTAGAGAGGCAATTTATTTGGCAACTGAGTAAACATTACCTGTGGATAAAAATTATAATGTATAATTTGATGTGTATGAAAAGGACACACTAGGCTGGCTAGGAATGCGTTTGGGACGTAGCTGCCTAGCAACTAGTGAGGAAACAATCCAGTCCGGGACTGGTGATCCTAAGGTTCTAACTTTGTTTGCACACCAGGGGATGCCCTGGGATGTTAGGTAATTATCTGTTGGCCTTATTTGGGCAGACTTTCCATAGTGGTAAATGGTAAGTCGGTATTGTCCTGTTTCATTAGATTGGTTTTGAATTGATGGTAATGGTTTAACCAGTTGTAATAAGTCCTGGAGAGACTTGATGGTTGCATGTAGAGGTAAACATGAACCTTTTTGAAAAGACTGGCATGACTGAAACCTGCATATAGTGGTAAATATGCATGTTTTTAAAATGAAAATGATTTTTCATCTGTTTACAGCTTTCAGCATGACCATATATCTCCGAATTTGTGTGAATGGAAATATCTTGTGATTGATGTATTAATTTCCTTCTGCAAGTGGAAATATCTTGTAATCAATGTGTATTAAGTTTAAATTATCTGTTGATTGGGAAGGAAGTATTTTTCTGTATTCTTAGGAATGCAGCTAAACCACTAATTAGTCTTTTATAAAACTGGTAATCTATGTTACTGGGATTTTATATCTCACTACGTTAGTGTGTTCAGATACCCAGGTACATACTGTTGCTGGAGATTGAGGTAGAACTCCTGGAGGTACCCTTTCTCGGATACTTCCAAATCCTGAAGGCAGTTAACATCCTTTTCTTCTTCCCTTCAATTGAGAATACCCTAGGGACTTAGAAAGGGGTGAGATGGACAGGTAGCAGGAGCTGACTCACATTTTGGCAGTGACCCTGATGTCACTCTAGTATAGACTTTAGTACTGACTATTTTGGGCCTGCGAGTCGCTAACTTTGATACTGATGTCTGTATATATATATGTATGTATGAATTATATGCTGTAGACTTAGGTTTTGAACTGCTTAGGTAATATGCAGAGGTATAGTACCGCATTTTCACTTGACTTTATTTGTATGTGTATTTTGGGAGAGCGCGAGAGTATCAAACATGTAACTTCTAGTTTCTTAGGTTAAAATAACCAATTGAGAGTAAGCGATCCTTGGGGAAACACTTAACTTCATGAAAAGAAAAAGAAAAAAAAATTAGATCGGGATTTTAAGAAGTTAAGTAAATAACCTAATTCCGCAACTAAAATCAATAAAGAAACTAGGATGTTACATACTGCTGGTGATCATGCAATGAACTCCATATCCCTAGTGGACAGAGAAATGCATAATCCTTACTTGCCTCTCTGCAAGATGGTTCTAGTGCTTGGCAAAGCACAGCAAGACATGGATGTCCTCTCATCCAAGTCTCTTCCCCAATCGACATCAATGTGTGGCTCGCCGTTTGTGGGTCACCAATATGATGAAAATAATCGATTGTCAACAGCGCCCTACAAGTGCCTCAAACACTCTAAACAGTGTGTCTGACCTAGGTTTGACTGATAACGGCTCACAAAACTTACTACAAAAAGTACGTTGGAGCGAGTACACTCCTCATTGTACTTCAAGCTACCAACTACATGTATCAAAATACTATCCAATGACTCCATCTCTGACTTAGTCTAAAGACATGTAGCAAGACTCAAACTCTTGCCTCTTGCTACTAGCACATCACTCGGGTTCAGGTCCCCTCAATTTGAATCCACCAAGAATCTCTTATTCATAGGATTCTTGTGACATAGTGAGTCTCTTGGAGCATTCTCCAAGAATCTTGACTCCCACTGCCTAACCCAAATACTTTATCTTAAAGATGAAAGGATAGTCATCTTTAATTGGCCAAAGCAGCCTCTGCGTCATTTCTAGCTAGCCATATGTCTTCTACATATAGCGTGAGGGTAATGAAATACTCTCAGCTTTCTTGAAATGGACTAAGTGGTCAATTACCACGAGTCTAGATGAAGATGTGAGATCTTGACAGATCCTTGGAGTCGGCATACTCTGCGCTCCTGGCCTTTTGCCATGAGACTTATGTGCTCTTGCACATAGATCCCTTCACCTAGTTTGCCAAACAAGAAAGCGGTCTTGACATCCTAATCGATGTACTCCCAGACTTAAACCGGTGACCAAAGCTAGAATCAAACTACGACCACACAAGGAATGAGAAGGTTTCGTCACAGTCGATACCTTCTTGTTGGGTATACCTCTTCACTGCTTAATGTGCCTAGTAGTGGTCGATTGACCCATCTGCCTCCCTTAAATTTTGAGAGCACACTTGTTCTCAAAATGCCTTGTGACGCAGGGCAGATCCACCAAGTCTTATACTTGGTATGTCCTTATAGACTTCGTCTTTTCTTCTTCCATCGTTTTAGTCTACCTTTTACTAGTAGGGCCGGAGAGAGCCTTCTGAACTATCTAAGGCTCTACTTGATCATTTAGTACTAATCTAGTACTCCTCTTGGATTTTGCTTCGTGGAAGATATGCTTCTCGTAAGCATTACTCCCATTGGACTCAACAACTAGAGATGCGTCTATACACTCCTCCTGACGTGTTGTAGGCCTGCCTCCTTTCAATAAAGATGCACATCCCAAAATCCGTCTCCCTTACTCTAGAAAAGTTTGTCTTAAGGACCATTACATCCTTAGACTCAAATTATGTGATCGGAGTGTCTTCATTCTCGCTAATGAAGACGTATCATTTTGAGTGACCAAGCTATCTTACCAAGACACGCTACTTGCCTTTAGGGTGAAGCTTCCCATACTCATAGGAAGGATCAAGTATGCTGTATACCCTAATGGTCTCAGCATACTCTAATTAGGTCTTTTACCTAACTAGAACTCATAAGGAGTCACTCACATAATTTGAAAGGGCATATGGTTAAGTACGAAAGTGACTGTTGGCCAAACATCTCCCCAATGGGAACGTTCACTTGAGTCATTATCAACTTAACCAACTCCAGGAGCAACTAAATTTGCTGTGGAGTGTGCGGAATAGTTAGTTGTCTAACTATCCTAATTTCATCACGTAACTATGAGAAAATACTGGGCCACTTGCCTTGCCCCCAAACTTATCGGACCACTGATGTCCGAGTGGACTAATTTGATGAAAGCGGGTTTTCTGATTTCATGACTGAATGGTTCTCAGGTTGCTTTGTCTGTAAGGCAACGTTTACAAACTAGCATTGGGAATTTGTCCTCACAAATTCTCCTTTGCTAATACGTAATTGCGTCCCACACGCACTTGCCAAATAGGTGTATCAACCACAGAGTAAGACACAACAAAGCAACTAGTTGAATTACGGGAATGTAATTCAAAGTTCATCACAACTCAACCATTGTCATCATCAGAACTAACACTAAGGAGTCATGATAAACATGTAGATCACATGATAAACATGATAAACACTGGGGAAGAGGAGCCAATCACAAACACATACGCATATAACAGATTTGAACTTCTATATATTTAGTGGTCAGGCAATTAACTTATATCATATTCACAATAAAGAATTTAAAGTATGGATTTACATACATTTAAATTCACACATACATCATATCATAGTTTAACATATAATTCCAAGTGGATGTCCATATTCAATTAACCGTAATCATAAACTGGCCCGAAGGCATATCTCACGTGAGTGGTATGGGAACCTAGTTGATCCTTCTAGGAACCCCTGGCCCCAAGACTTAACTTGGAACATTAGTCTGACCCCAAGACTTCACTTGGAGAATATCCGGCGACACATCTGACCTCGGTTTACCCAAGGCAATAGCCACAAGGTGGTGTACTCATATACTCCGTATTTCTGTGGGTTAAGTCAAGACAAGAGACTCGATCTACCCGGACCACCCGTGATAGACTCGGTTTCCACGTTGTACCATAAATGACCCCTATGGACCACTACTTGTTCATTTTACTTCTTCTTAGGCAAATTTAGATTTCCAAGTGGTTTCTAATTCGGAACCATGGTTCAGAACAAGGTCACCTAGATTTATTCTCTTTAAGGACTTACTTACAAAACCACACCCTTCGGATACTATTTACTCGATCCTACCCTCGATATCGTATAGGTCCCGAGGACCTTCTTTCCATATAAGGCTCCTTGAGCCACCATTGCTTTTACAGTTCACATATACACATACAGCACGTCATCACATATATTGCAATTTAGGAAAAACAATAGCATGTTATCTAATATGTAATTCCTACAATTAGGCAAGAAGGCAAACCATATATCCATATCCGCAGTCAACCCTATAGGACAAGGATAGGAAAGCCCCTCACTTGGTTGGCACCTCGGATCGGCTCTCGGTGTGCCCGAAGGTCCACTCACAGTATGGTGCCCTATACACATATATATTTAGGAAATTTAGAACGCGTAACTAAACATCTAAAACTATGTGTGTCGTGCTAATGCTCATGTACCCTTTAGATATTTCTAAGAACTAATTATTTAGTTCGTTACGTCGTCTTATTTGCTCTTTCGGAAAGTCCAGAATGCCCCTATTTGACTTTCACACTTTCGAGCCATTTAGAACATCTAATTGCTTAGGTTAGAGATTTCCACTTGTCTAAATTCCCCTTCATGTGTTCATATGGGTATTTAATTAATAATAGAATTAAATTCACGGTTCAAAAGAGGCTCTAGCTTACTCATTCCACCGTCTCCCTTATTCGCCGAGTAAAAGCTTAATTATTACCTCTTTAATTATATATAAAAATATAATTGGGTATAATTGGAGCCTTGGGACTAATTTAACGGGTCTTAGGTGTCCACCACGGACTTAGACCGAGGTGTTCGACCCACCGTATATCTCCTTACTGAACAGTGGCCTATTATTTCGCCTCTTTTTCACCGGATTGGGTTCCGGTTGAGATGGTAAATACTCGAATTTTATTCCCTTGACTATTTCCAGCATTTATAACACTTATACTACTCCAATCCAAGCCTAAACATGCATCAAACCAGCAAAATTCAATTTATAGGAATTTTCTAACTAAATTTTCCTAATTTCCATACCCGGTCAAATTCCTACGGTTTAACCTCACTAAGCTTTCAATAATATCCACTAAGCTCAATTTAACCTTGAAATGCCCCGATTTGAAGAAATTGAAGAATTCCTAAAATACCCAAAATTGGAGAAATTAGGGTTTTGAGAGTTTTGGGGCTTTCTTACTTGACTTCAATCGGATAGAAGGCTTGGTGGTGTAGGGGATAGGTTCCGGTCAACGTTTCCGGCAAGAATCCGGCGAGAATCCGGCCGGTGCACGTCGTCCTCTTGCTTCCCGTGAGTTTCTCCTCTGGTTCACGCTGCTTCTGCTCTTCTTTCTTTCTTTTTTCTTTTATTTGCTATGCTTATGCGTTATGTGTGTGTGTGTTAATTTTATATATATATATATTACTAGTTTTATGTTTTGCTGATGGCGTGTTTTTTTTTCATTTTTTTTTTGAAATTTTTTTTTACATTCTCTTTTTTTTTCTTTTAGGTCCTAAAAATGATACTTAGATTTCCTATTTTTTTCTCCCCTTAATTTTATTTTATCTTTAATTTAATTTATTTTTCTTTCTGAAAGAAAAATAAATTTAATAAAAATAAAAATAATCTAATCTAAATATCTCGGATATTACAAAAACACAGAATAAATCTGGAAGAAAACACCACCAAAATAATGGGGACAATATAGATCTGAAAGATCTATTTATTTTAACTACTAAAATCAAACAAAATAAAGAAAATAAGGAGGGGTTGCTAAACTTACAAAAAATTGCAAGTTATAGCAACCCCTCCTACTAAGAAGAAGCTGCTAGTGTAATTTAGATGAAGAAGCAAAGCGGCAGTGCGGCAGTGCGGCAGTGCGGCATTCATTTTATTGTTATTTTTTATCTTTAATGTTCTAGAATTATTAAATCTATCAAAATAAAATTGTAAAAGAATAATATAATACAAATATATAACTAAATTTAAGTTTTGTTTATTGTTGAAGTTCAGAACATACATACTTGGGTTGAAAGTTAACAGTGCCGAAGGGAAGAGCATAAACGGTGCGGAACAGAAGAGCACAAACTCACCTTAGACTAGGAGGATAACAGTACTCTTGAATATGGTGGAGAGATTAGAGGAAATGAAGAGTTTGAAGGAAACGCTAAAAAGAGTTGAAAGTAGAATATTAGTGTTTATTGTTATTATTTTAGAGATAAAATAAATATAATTTAATAAAATAATTAATTAATTCAATTATTTTTAAGTAATTTCTTTTATAAGTTATATTAAATATTAAATTTTGAGAAAAAAATATAGGGTAGTTAAGTGATAACATAACAAACCACATGGGATACATTAATTTTAAGCCAAACCACAAGGTAGTTAAGTGTCGCATTTTAAACCACATGTGGTAAACTAGATTTAAGCCAAACAACAAAGAGATAGATTGTAGTTTACCCTTAAATTTTTTACTATTCACATTAGAGATAAATAAATAAAACAAAAAATAAATTTCTTTAGTCAATACATAATTATCATTTGTAGGGATATAATGCAATTAAATGAGATATAAAAGAATATAATGTCATGAAATATGATCTTACAAACAACAAACATATTTAATAGGAATGAAATATAAGAGTTAAAAATTAGAATGAATTTAATATTTAAAATATTCTTAATATCTGGACAGGTGGTACCGCGGCCATGATAATAATAAGAGGGACATTTAAGTCAAAATATATTTAATTACGTTAGAAAAGATCTTTTACATCTATACCTTAGAATAATTGAAATACAAAATAAAAAATAAACTTAAATTATATGTGATTGAAATTATTATGACATATCAAACCTTGTAATCAATGTTTTAAAATTCAGATCGAACTGGTTGAATCAGGAACCGGCCGTTCGTCCGATTCGAGTTTAGCTAAAAACTCGATCTTAAGTTGACCCGGGTTGGACTGGTCAAACCCGATTAAAATTGGTGACCCGAACCAGTTTTGATTGACTCTTTTTTTAAAAATTTTAAAAAAAATATTTGGAGTTGGGCTTGACATTTTGGGCTAAACTTGAGTACAAGCATTTTATATTTTACAATTTTAAATCTTATATGATTATAAAACAACTAATATAGTGTGTAAATGATATAAATATTTTAATTAATATTATTTGAACTTATTGTTTTTTTATATATATAGTTGAATAATATAAATTACTCATTATATTTTAAATTCAGGTATAAAAATATAATTTTTGTAATAAAATATATATATATATATATATATATATATATATTGATATAAATATTATTCAAATATTATATATATATATATATATATATTTTTATTGGCAAAAAAATATCAACCGATTCGATTACCGATTTAATCGATTGAACCCGATAGTTTGTAACCCGAAAAATTTTCAGATTCAATGAACAATCCGATTTTTAAAAAATTGCATATAATATCCAAATGCCGGCCATACCATACGTACCGTTCATCATTTTCAACCATTTAACTCTCTCTGAATGTTATAAAACCACTTCTCTAATACTTTTGCTTCCTCAAGTACCTCAGGCGGCACACACACATGCACAAAACACAAAACCCGCCAATGGCACAATCATTAAATCCTTACACTTATCTCCATCCCCTTCTACTTCTTCTTCTTCTCCTTCATGTTTCTTCTCCATTGGCTGACCCTTCATTGTACGACAGTTTTCTCGAGTGTCTCAAAACCGACACAAACCCCTTTGACCAATCCTACGTCTCCGACATAGTCTTCGCCCAATCCAACGTTTCGTATCCCAACGTCTTCGAAAACTACATCCGAAATACCAGATTCAACACTTCCTCCACCCCAAAGCCCTCACTCATCATAACCCCTCCCCACGAAGCCCACGTCCAATCCACCGTCATCTGCGCCAAATCCGTCATCCCAATCCAAATCAAAATTCGGAGCGGCGGCCACGACTACGAGGGCATCTCCTACGTCTCCAACCACCAACCCTTCATCGTCCTCGACCTCTTCAACCTCCACAACATCACCGTCGATGTTCAAAAGAACCTCGTCGTCGTCCATGCCGGCGCAACGCTCGGCGTGCTCTACTACAAGATCTGGAACAACAGCAGGACCCACGGCTTCCCGACCGGAGTCGGCCCCACGGTGGGCGTCGGTGGCCATGTCAGCAGCGGAGGGTACGACAACATGCTCGGGCGGTACGGACTTTCCGTGGATAACGTCATCGACGCGAGAATCGTGGACGTGAATGGGAGAATTTTGGATAAGGAATCCATGGGGGAAGATCTATTCTGGGCTATTAAAGGAGGCGGAGGAGGTAGTTTTGGCGTGATACTGTTGTACACTGTGAAATTAGTTGAAGTACCTGAGGTCGTAACCGTTTTTCGCGTGGAGAGGATGTTGGAGCAAAACACAACCGATCTTGTCGTTCAGTGGCAGGAAGTCGCTCCCCTTGTGGACGACAGGCTCTTGATCAGGCTGCTGATGTCGCCACTGAGCTCGACGGCGGTAAAAGATTCCAAAACGGTGAGAGTTTCGGTGGTGACGTTGTTTCTAGGCGGTGCCGACGAGCTCGTGACGCTATTGGAGAAACAGTTTCCTCTGCTTGGGCTAAAGAAGGAGAATTGTACGAAACGACATGGGTTGAGTCCGTACTTTGGTGGGCAAATTATCCTTTAGGTACAAAACCAGAAACTTTAATCGATAGGAATCTGAACTCCGCGGATTTCCTCAAGAGGAAATCCGATTACGTCCAGAATCCAATTCCAAGATCCGGATTGGAGGTGTTATGGAAGAAGATGATTGAATTGGGGAAAACAGGGTTAGTTTTCAATCCTTACGGTGGGAGAATGGGCGAGATTCCATCCGATGCGACACCGTTTCCTCATCGGGCGGGGAATCTGTTCAAGATTCAGTACTCCGTGACATGGTAAGAGCCAGGAAGTAAGGCGGAGAAGAATTACACAACACAAGCTAAAAAGCTTCACAGATATATGACTTCGTTTGTGTTGAGGAATCCGAGGAGTGCATTCTTGGCTTACAAGGATCTTGATATTGGGATTAATAGTTTTGATGAGAATAGCTACGAAGAAGGTGAAGTTTATGGGTTGAAGTATTTCAATGATAATTTTGAGAGGTTGGTGAAGGTTAAGACCGAAGTGGATCCGGAAAATTTCTTCAGGAACGAGCAAAGTATCCCAGTGCTTCCAAGAAAATGATTGGGAATTGGGAGTCAACGTATGTATGTATGTATGTATGTCAAAAAGTCTTGGTTGTTTTGTTCCTAGCTACATAACTGCTTAGATTCATTTACGTCCTTGACTTGGACTCTTATAATTAAGGTGTGTTACATAAAGCTTATAATGCTGTTCAATTACTTAATTCGACGGTTAAAATTTAATTGTTGAAAAAACTATTTTTTCCTCAACAATTAATAGTGATCATCGAAATATAAGTTGTTGAAAATGCTCATTTGTCTTGTTGTGCGTGGTTTATGGGCAAAGATAATGATTAATTTTTGATAGTGAAGTTGAGGGCCGGAGGCCTTATTACTTTACTTATATAGTTATATATATATATTAGAGTATATATATAATTTGGTCTCTGAAAGATTCCGAAATTAACATTTTCGTCCTGAAAGATTTGAACTACCCAAAGATTGTGCCGTTACACAATTTAGTCCTTTCGTCATGCCTAGTTAAATGCACTTAACAGAATCGCTGACGTGGCACATTAAATGCACATGTGGCCTGTTAAGTGCTGACGTGTACTTGCTTATATGGTAGAAAACAAGAGCATAAACACAGTTTGGTCTCTGAAAGATTTTGAAATTGACATTTTTGTCCCTGAAAGATTTGGACTACCCAACTTGATCTCTAAAAGATTGCGCCGTTGGACAATTTGGTCCTTTCGTATTTTTAAATTCATTTAAATTATTCTGCTTTCCAACACAACACACAAAGTTCACAAACATGTTAAGAACAAATTTGCTGTGAACTTTATCCTCTGTCACTTTATTTCCTTTTAGAGGAAAAATATATTGTATACATTCAACTTCTACAATACGATGCCTGCACAAACCAATTGGATGGTTAAAGCCATGTGACTTGAATAAGGCAACCAGACCAGAAGCAAGATAATGTGTTAAATGACATTTTGAGAGAAGTTACCCATCTTAATCCCACGACTGGATGGTGTGAAATTGATCTCTTGCCACATTAAATTAAATATGCACAATTGAAATTTCTTCCATATTAAAATAAATTATAAAAAATTCAAAAAATATAGATTAATATGGAAATTTCTTAGTTCATACATATGTTATCTTAGCTAAGTGTTGGCAAATACATATTCCTGTACCTTCTCCAAAGGGCATATATATATATATATATGACCTTTAGTTGCTTTCTTATTGATATTTCAAGAGGCCAATTCTTTGCATCAATAGAAATCACTTATACAACTTTGACTAGATGCAAATAACCTTTAGTTGAATAATCATTGCCTTGGACATTATATCAAAGTGGATGACTTGAACATGCCTCTAAGATATTACCACATTGCTTATGTTCGTAGAGCAAGAAACAAAAGCACTGATAAGATTCATTATTGTCATCAAAGTGCATGGATATGGCCAACACAAAAGCTCTATATTGTTTACCTTTTAAACTTGACAATCAACATAAGAATTGGAAAGCCTTGAACAGAGAGTTAAAAGGTGTAAACATGAACATCATTAATTAAGATCTTCAAGCTGATTCAACCGTAAGAATCACTACCTTATTTGCTATACAATAGGAAAAAATTATAATGAGCTTCTTTTTTAATAGCATACTATAAGAGTACTTTTCATGATCAAGATAAATAGTTTCCAGCAGGTCAAGATAAATTATATTTTGCCTCCAAAAGGAACTAAAGTGACAAAGGATTATGTTCACAGCAAATTTGTCCTCAACATGTTTGTTGGCTTTGTGTGTTGTGTTGGAAAGCATAATAATTTAGATAAATTCAAAGATACAGAAGGACCAAATTGTCCAATGGCGCAATCTTTCAGGGACCAAATTGAGTAGTCCAAATCTTTCAGGGACGAAAATGTCAATTTTAGAATCTTTCAGGGACCAAATTGTGTCTATACTCTTGTTTTCTGCCATGTAAGCAAGTCCACGTCAACACTTAACGGGCCACATGTACATTTAACGTGCCATGCCAGCAATTCCGTTAAGTTCATTTAACTGGGCATGACAGAAGGATTAAATTGTTTAACAGAGCAATCTTTAAGGGACCAAGTTGGGTAGACCATATATTTATAAGACGAAAATATCAATTTCAAAATCTTTTAAGGACCAAATTGTGTATATACTCTTTATATTATTATTATTATTATTATTATTATTATATATATGTGTGTGTGTGTGTGTGTGTGTGTGTGTGTGTGTGTAAAATAAATTATTAAGTTGATCCCTGAAAGATTAAGATTGTTCCAATTTAGTTTCTGAAAAATAATCTTTTATCCAAATTTGGTCCTTTTTAATTTTTTCGTCAGTTTAATAAATGATCGGTGACATGTGAACAAATGACATATTCCTTTTTTGTGTATTTTACGCCATCATGTTACCTGTTCTACTCATTGAAGCTTCAATCACGAATGTCTATCTCTAGAGAATTATTCTCTTTAATGCTTGTTGCTATCCTTCCAAAAATATTGCCTTCAAAGGTTTTACATTGATTGAGATTCTGAGGCTAATCCTTTTCTGGTTAATCATTCACCAAAATTTAAGGATATCAAAATCAATTCATTGGAGCATTAAATCTGCATGTATTCCTCATAGATATTGATCTTGAATGTGCAACAATCATCTCTTCTGTGGCTGAAGATTGATTGATATATGATTTGAATATAATTTCATATTGGGTGAACCAGAATGAGCCTTTTTGGTTAATGCACGTTTAACCCTTGTATATAATCAAGATAATATCTTGATTTGCATTAATTGCAAGATAACAATCCAGATCTTTTCATGATGTAGCAATCTTGCATGACTCAAATCTGAAATCAATAAGTTTCCTTATTTTGCTTTCTTGTCAATGCTCGATCAGCTTGATGGTAGCACTCAATATAGAAAGTAGGTTAATGCTGAATCAATCTACTCAATATCAACTTTCCTAAAATCAAGCTAAATTCCTTTTTTCGGATTTGTGAGCAAAAAAGCATTTAAGGACAATATATATTCAAATAAAACATTCCTTAATTCAACTTATATGCTTAGAAACCGAAATCAAATATTCATTAATTATGATTTCATCTTGATTTATTTTCTAAAATATTTAGTCAATGATTCACTGTTCAATCAGCTTTGAATGCAGAATCAGCCTTATGACTAAATCTTTCCTTTTTCAATTCTCCCTTTGATTTATTTGCATATAAAACATGTGAGAATATATTCATGAATGCACAATCATTTTATATGCTATTTTTCAATCTTTGATATGTTTCTAAATCAAGCTTTTGCTCAATGATCGACCAAAGATCTCATGAGCCTTTTATGGGAAGATTCCTTAAAGTAATAAATAATATTTTATTAAATCTCTTGATAGTCATTTGATCAATCATGGATATTCTAATATTAAAAACAAATATACTTGATAAAAATATTCTAGTAAAACATTCCTTATTTGTTTTTTATATGATTCCATAATAAATCATTTAAGAGCATGATCAATATATGACTAAATCACAATCTTTCTTTAATTGGCCGAGATCTTTTTTTGAATTTATTGATTGATATATAAAATATTCAAGTTACAACTTAATCAATCAAATCAAGATCTCTCAACATTAAAATCGTATTTTTGTAAAACATTTTCAAAACCAATCAAATTAAAGTATAGACAATATTTTGTCCAACAAACTAAAACAAACTATTTAAACATTACAAGCGAAAGAAATACAACATAAATAATAAACCCAATACATTCATATAAGGCCCAATACAGATAAGCCCAATCCTATTACACAGAATTCTTCAAAATTATTTGCTTAATTTGATCTAGCTCATGTATAGACTATAGTCTTCCACCAAATGTGCTGCCCAACCGCGGCGGGCAGGTCAGGCATCATGAGGCTCTTGATTGGGCAGCTCATGGAAGGCCTCCTTACTAGCAAGAAATAAATATGTGTGTAGGACTACATTATGATCTGATCAATTCTCAAATTATGATGTGCTTTGAAGGATAGGAAATTAATAGGAAAATAATCATAAGTTAATTAAGGAAAAGAATCTTGTGCAGCATTAATATGGTTCTCAAGAAGGTTTATTTATATTTTTGGAGTTTAATTTCTGGATCACCCATTATATATTCTCTTCTCGTTAATTCTGGATCACTTCTCAGGTATAAACTGTTGAAGTCTCACATTGCTTAGTTAAATGGCTAATAAGCTGTATATATAAGCTAAGGTAATCATCTCCCCTTGAGAGCTCTTTTGGGGTGACTTAGGCCTTTTAAGACACACAAATTACAGTTCTCTCTCCCATTTTTTATTAATTAGCTTTGTAATTTGTTCAATTTCTTGAACCCAAAATGTACGTACTATCATACATACATACATACATACATACATACATAAGGATAGGTGATGTTCAAGTAAGTGACTACATACATACATACCTGATATATGCTCTTTTCCTTTTCACCCAAAATGTATGTACTATCATACACTAGATTGTTCTCACAGTATATAATAATATGTATTTGCTTTTGAAACTTTTTGTGCAGTGGATGAATCTTTTGCCATGATCATCTTGTTCAAAATCTCACTTCTGCCACTTGTTCTGCTTGTGAGCTTCAGTAAGCTTTATAGAATTTTCTAGTTGCTGATTTTTCTAGTTTAATTTTTAACATTTGAACAAGTTAAAATCTTTATCTATGACTACTAGTAGAAGTAGTGTTTTTTTTCAGCAGCATTTTACCATCCCTTTTATGGGGTTGGGCAGTTACTTCCACTGGTTCTGTATCTATTCTAACCTATGTTGCATAAATACGAGTGCGGGTGCAGGTACGGGTGCAGGTATGAGTATGGGTACGATAAATATTTTAAAAAATAGAGTACGGGTATGAAATTATATACTAAATATGTTACGACCCCCGTTTAGAAGACCGAGATCGGCACAGACACAGGGAATAACCCTATGCGGTCTTCAGAGTTGTCCGCCTCCTTGAGAAGAAGTGGACGCATTCACGACGCTTGAACCACCTGTATCTAAACCATGTAAACAGGGGGGTGAGTCGAACAGACTCAGTGACAAGCTCCCCCATCCCTGGCGTAGCAGCAGGTACCACTACAACTGGGGGAAGGGAGCAACCACAACCACATGCGCATGAAATGGATTTATATTGTGATCTTTAACATGATCAGGCAGTCAATGTATCATATTCACAAGTAAAATCCTAATTCATGCTCCTAACATATTTGTTAACCCGCATGTAAATCAATCTCAACATACCTCATTTGGTTTCACAGTTAACACATACTTGTGCACGTAGGCAGTCACTTTCTATCTCCCGCATTATGCTAAGAGAAATACTGGCCCGAAGGCAATATCATGTACGAACCTGGTTGATCACAGCAGGATCTTTTTGACTCCAAGGCACGCTTAGAGTAATAGCCGGCAACTTGTCTGACCTCGATTAAACCAAGGTAATGGCCACTATGTGGCATGCTCACTGTTAATTGAATCCTGTCTGTCCGACCAGGATAATCGACTCGATCTACCCGAACTAACCTAACAAGTTCAACTAACAATTTAACCATGAAAGACGCCCTATTAATAACTAACTGAATATTATATGTGTTCATTAGTTAGGCCTAGATTCCCCCGTTCCAATTATTTAACACTCTCACTCACCTTCAACAATCCTAAGTTCAGTTTTCCTCAACAAACCATACAAACGAGATCTTTAAGTGACGATAAATATGATTAGTTTCTAATGTTACTGAACTCTCACATATAAAATCACGACTCAATCGTACCCACGGTAACATGTAAGGCTCGATGAGCCACATTATCACATATACACATATTTGGTTTGCTTTTTCACTATTTACTTACTAATCATACACACGTAGCACAAACTCATTCAGATAAGTATATTTCATATAATAACTGCAATAAATAGGGCGAACCACATTTGCACGTTGTCATCCAACCCTGTGGGGCAGGGATGGGAGAGCCCCTCACCTCATTGGCCCTCCTGATCAGTCCTCGGAGTGCCTGAAGCTCCAATCACTCTATGGTGCCTTATACACATGTACTTAAGCAATTTAGAAAACGTAACTAAGCATCTACCATGCACGTGTCATGCTAATGCTCATGCACCCTCTAGATATTTTCTAAGAACTAATTATTTAGTTCGTTACGTCGTCTTCTTTTCTCTTTCTGAAAGTCCAGAATGTCTCATATTCGTCTTTCACACTTTCGAGCCATTTAGAACCTCTAATTGCTTAGGTTAGAGATTCCCACTTGTCTAAATTTCCCTTCATGTGTTCATATGGGTATTTAACTAATAAAAGAATTAAATTCACTATTCAAAATAGGCTTTAGCTTACTCATTCCACGGTCTCCCTTATTCGCCGAGTAAAAGCTTAATTACTACCTCTTTAATTATCTATAAAAATATAATTGGGTATAATTAGAGCCTTGGAACCAATTTAGCGGGTCTTAGGTGTCCACCACAGACTAGACCAAGTTGTCCAACCCATCGCACAGCTCCTTACTGTACGGTGGCTTAGTACTTCGCCTCTTTTTCACCGGATTGGGTTCCGGTTGAGACGGTAAATACTCGGGCTTTATTTCCTTGTCTATTTCCAGCAACTACAACACTTATATTATTCCAATCCAAGCCTAAACATGCACTAAACTAGAAAAATTCAATTTATAGCAATTTTCTAACTAAATTTCCATGATTTCCATACCCGGTAAATTCCTACGGTTTAGCTTCGATTCTGAACCTCCCCAAGCATTCAATAGCACCCACTAAGCTCAAATTTAACCCCGGAATGCCCCGATTGGAAGAAATTGAAGAATTCCTAAAATACCCTAAATTGCAGAAATTGGGGTTTGAGAGATTTGGGGCTTTCTTACTTGATTAAAATCGGATAGGAAGTTTGGTGGTGATGAAAGATGAGGTCCGGTCACCTTCTCCGGCACCGGAATGTCTTCTCCGGCGAAAATCCGGTCCAAACCCGCCGTTTTCCCCTTCCTCTTCTCCTTCCCCATGCATGCGTCTTGTGTGTGTTCTTGCTGCTTTTTCTCTTTTTTTTTTATATCGTGTGTATGAGTTGCTGGATGGGGGGTCACGGTTTTGACCCCCCATTTACTTAATAATATATATATTTTAAGTGAATTGGATGGGGGTCACGGTTGGCCCCCATTTTATTTTACTATTATATTTCTTTTTTTTTTCTTTTTATGTGTGTCTTAATTAAAAGGGGTGGGGGGTCACGGTTTCCCCAGCCCCCCATTATTTAATACATATATATTTTAATATATATATATATATATATATATATATATATATATATTATTAGATATTTTATATATATATATATATTAATATATATATATATATATATATATATATTTTATTAGAAAAACTTATTTACTTGTTATATTCTCTTCTTCCCTCATGCTTTTTAATCCTCTTTTCTTTTAGGTCTTAGAAAATTTATAAATATCTCCTATTACTTTCTTCTTTATTCTATTTTTAACCCTATAATTCTTTAATTTAATTTATTTTTCTTTCTGAAAGAAAAATAAATTTAATAAAAATGAAAATAATTAAATCTAAATATCTCGGATATTACAATCTTCCCCCTTAAGAAATTCGGTCCCTGAATTTCAACAATATACTAACATTAGTCTTGAAACAAATGAGGATATGTCCTGCGCATTTCACCCTCGACCTCCCATGTATCTTCTTCAGTTGAGTGATTTCTCCACTGAACCTTAACCAATGGAATCTCTTTCGTTCTGAGTTTCTTCAACTACCGATCTAAGATTTCCACTGGCTCCTCTTCATATGTCAGATTTTCGGTTAGTTGCACGTCTTGCGATTGAATCACGTGCGAGGGATCAGGAAGATATTTCTGAAGGAGGGTGTACTCCCTCCAATTCTATAGGCAATTCCAACCGATACGCTACATTCCCAATCCGTTCCAGGATTTCAAACGGCCCGATATACCGAGGACTTAGCTTCCCCTTTTTATCGAACCGCATTACGCCTCTCATCGGTGATATCCTCAAGAACACCTGTTCACCAATGGCAAACTCAAGTTCTCTCCTTCGGCTGTCTGCATAGGACTTCTGTCTACTCTAAGCCGTCAGTAATCTCTCTCTTATGCACTTCACCTTTTGCAAGGCATCTTGTAACAATTCTGGGCCAATTAAGCTAGCTTCTCTGACCTCGAACCACCCAATCGGGGATCTACACCTACGACCGTACAGAGCCTCGAACGATGCCATCTGGATACTCGCTTGATAACTGTTATTGTATGCAAACTCAGCCAAAGGTAAATACCTTTCCCAACTCCGCTGAAATCCATAATATACGCCCGAAGCATGGCCTCAAGAATCTGAATGGTTCTTTCTGATTGCCCGTCAGTTTGTGGGTGGAGCGCATTACTCAAATCAACTCTCATTCCTAACACTTCCTGCAATGACTTCCAAAACCTGGAAGTGAACTGTGGCCCTCTATCAGATATTATGGATACTGGCACACCGTGCAATCTAACGATTTCTGATAGATAAATCTGCGCATATTGACTCACTCCGTAAGTGGTCTTAACTGGCAGAAAGTGCGCGGAATTATTCATGCGATCCACTATCACTCAAACCGAATCAAATCCACGTGGTGATCTTGGCAACCCTGTTACAAAATCCATAGTTATCCTCTCTCATTTCCATTCAGGTATTTCTATCTGTTGTAATGTTCCGACGGGCTTCTGATGTTCAGCCTTGACTTGTTGACATACTAAACACCTGGCTACATAGTTTGCAACATCCCTTTTCATGCCATTCCACCAATATAGCTGTTTCAGGTCCTGATACATTTTATTAGCTCCCGGATGGATTGTATAAGTTGTCCGGTGTGCTTCTTCAAGGATTCTTTCCTTCAAGTTATCAACCATAGGGACACACAACCGTCCCTCCAACCGAAGTATCCCGAAATCATCAATAGAGAATCGGACGTCGTCCCCCTTCTCTTTAGTTATCGTATCCTTGATTTGCTTGAGGTCGGTATCTTCATCCTGTCTAGCCTTCACTTCTTCTACCAGAGAGGATTTAGCTTGCAAATGGGCTAAAAGTGAGTTAGAACTCCCAATCTCAAACTAATTCCCCGTTTGTTCTAGCTCGTGCAACTCTCTGATCAACGGTCTTCTTTCTTCATTTATATGAGCAAGACTGCCCATGGATTTCCGACTCAGAGCATCGGCTACCACATTAGCCTTTCCTGGATGATACAAGATCGTAAAGTCGTAGTCTTTCAACAACTCTAACCATCGACGTTGTCTCAAGTTCAAGTCTTTCTGCTCGAAAATGTATTTAAGGCTTTTCTGGTCTGTATAGATTTCACAAGTCTTACCATATAAGTAATGTCTCCATATTTTCAAAGCAAATACTACAGCCGCCATTTTGAGGTCGTGAGTCGGGTAGTTCTTCTCATGTTTCCTCAGTTTTCGCAATGCATACGCAATCACCTTGCTGTGTTGCATCAAGACACACCCAAACCCAATCCTCGACGCATCACAGTATACCATATACCCACATGTGCCTTCAGGTAATGCCAGCACCGGAGCGGTAGTGAGGCTATCTTTCAGCTTCTGAAAACTCTGCTCGCACTTATCATCCCATATGAACTTCACCCCCCTTCTGTGTTAACTTAGTCATAGGTGCAGCAACCTTAGAGAAGTCCTGCAAAAATGTTCTATAGTATCCGGCTAAGTTCAAGAAACTGCGAATTTCAGTAACTGAGGTAGGCTGGGACCAATTCTTCACCACTTCTACCTTACTTGGATCAACGTGGATTCCCTCTGATGATACCACGTGACCCAAAAAGGCAACTCTGTCAAGCCAGAATTCACACTTAGAGAACTTAGCATACAATTTCTCCTCTCTCAACTTCTGCAATGCTAATCTCAAGTCTTCTGCATGTTCTTCAGAATTCTTAGAGTAAAGATGTCATCAATGAAGACAATGACAAATCGGTCCAAAAATGGTTTGAAGACCCTGTTCATCATGTCCATGAATGCTGCAGGAGCATTAGTTAATCCGAAAGACATCATCAAGAACTCGTAATGTCCATATCGGGTCCGGAATGCGATCTTAGGTATGTCTGATTCTCGAATCTTTAGTTGATGGTACCCAAATCGCAAATCAATCTTGGAAAACCGCTTTGCGCCCTGCAACTGATGAAATAAGACATCTATCCTCGGCAATGGGTATTGATTTCAGATCGTCACCTTGTTTAACTTTCGGTAATCGATACACAACCGCAAAGATCCGTCCTTCTTCTTTACAAAAAGGACCGGTGCACCCCAAGGAGAAAAATTGGGTCTTATAAAACCCTTGTCAAGCAATTCTTGCAATTGTGTATGTAACTCTTTAAATTCTTTCGGAGCCATCCGGTAAGGTGGTGTGGAGATAGGTTGGGTGCCAGGTTGCAGCTCAATTTCAAATTCAATCTCACGATCGGGCGGCAACCCCGACAATTCTTCTGGAAACACATCAAAGAACTCTCGCACTACCGGTACTTGAGTCGGTGAAAGTGCTGCTTTCTTGGTATCCTTGACCAAAGCCAAATACCCCTTACATCCCTTTGCAAGTAACTTGGATGCCTTCAATGCCGAGATCAAGTTTGGATACGTTGCAGCTCTGTCACCCCGTATCACAAAAGGCTCCTCGTTTGGCATATTAAACTTCAAACATTTAGCCCTGTAGTCCACAACCGCATGGCAAGACGACAACCAATCCATTCCCAGGATCACATCAAGATCAACCATACACAACAACCGAAGGTCTACCACAGTCTCATGACCATCGACCTCCACAATGCAAGACTTGTGCACATACTCTACTTGTACCGATTCTCCCATTGGAGTAGAGACCAGTACTGTTTCTTTCATTCTAGATGGACTTTTGTTGAATTTAGAAGCAAATGCATGCGGCACATAGGAATGAGTGGAGCCGGAATCAAACAGAACTCGTGCTTCAAGAGAGCAAACAATAAGGGTACCTGTCACAACTGCATTTGATGCATGAGCGTCCTGCTGAGAAAGTGCAAATACCCGCGCTTGTCCTCCACCTACTGCCCCTGGCCCTCTACCACTAGATCCTGCACCACGACCTCTAGTTACACCTATACTTGATGTCTGTGGTGGTACAGTTCTCACTGGTGGGGCTGGAATAGGTGTACCCCTCGGCGTCGGATTGCTTCTCACACTTGTACCCTCTTTTCTCTTTGGACACTCTCTAGCCATATGGCCCACCTGGCCGCAGTTGTAACACTCACCTGTCAGTCTCCGACATATTCGAAAATGAAATCTGCCGTAAGTCACACACTGGGGTCTTGTTTTACCAGCATTTCCACCCCTTGCACTCTCTGTCCCCCTTGAGAATTACCTCTTGTACCTGCTTCATGGGTGGTAGTTGAGGATTGTCGTCTTGCGGACCCTGAGTATCCTGCACCTCCACCTGTTGTCTTTCTTCTCTTACTTCTACCTCCTTGGTTGTCACTGCCCGTTATCAACTTAACTTTAGGATCAACCGCCGTCCCGTACCTCTTCCTGGTTTCAATCATCCTGGCACAGTCTGCGGCTTGAGCTAAAGTCATAAATTGTCTTCTCTGGGGTAACAAAGAAGTAAATAATGGCTCCGTGAGTCGGTCTATGAATCTCTTGATCCTCGCCTCTTCATCTGGAACCAACTCAGGTGAGAACTGAGCCAGTTCTGTAAAAAGTAACTCATACTCTGTCACGGTCATGTTAGGCGTCATCCACAACTCCTCGAATTGCTGACGCTTTGCATCTTTGGTACCTTTAGATAGAAATTGACCTAGGAATTCCCTCTAAAAATCTGCCCAGGTCATCGGTGCCACCCTTCTTGAATACCTGGTCTGTACAGACTCTATCCATACTCTGGCAGCTCCTCTCAGCTGGAATGAAGCTAATTCCACTAACTCATGCCCTGAGCACCTCAGCATGTGCCCAATTCTGACTATGTCTCTCACAAAGTACTGCGGATCCTCTTTCTCACTAGTTTCGTAGAAAGTGGGTGGATGAAGCTTCAGAAATTTTGAAATTGGCAGCTCTCTGGATACTACCCTCGACTCACGAGGCATATCCTGCGGTTGTTGCCATTCTCTGTCCTCTTCCTCAACAACCTCAATCTCTTGATTGCTCGAAATTCTCTCTTCTTCTTCCTCGCCGACTACTAACCGGCGTACCTCTCTCTGTATTTGCCTCATCATTTCTTCTCTTAATTCTTGAAATCCTACCGTGAGCATTTTTGCCACAAAAGGTGCACCTGTCTCTACTTGAGGTTGAGGCTCTGGTGACTGTCTCCTCTCTTCTCTTCTCACTTGTGCTCTACCTTGACCACGAGCACGACCTTTACCTCGGCCTCGGGTATGGCCTCTACCTCGACCTCGGGTGGGCATTCCCTCCTCCCAAACTGATTCTCGATCAATTTCAAGAGGAGTTCTCCCTCCACCCCTAGCCTGTCTCGTAATCGGTGGCATCCCTATACTGCACAAGGACCACACCTAATAAATACACGCATATCAATCATATTTCATATCAAAAAGAGTAGAAAGAAAGGGCTGACTCAATTTCCTGGGTATTTCCACAAGTGCCTTTTTACTCCCCCGTTGCGCCCGGGTTCAAAACGAGGCGTAAACCGACACCCGGTCATACCTATGGCTTCATACAGTTTAAAGATAACCTGGCTTTGATGCCAAGTTTGTCACGACCCCCTATCAGACGTCCATGATCGGCACGGGAGGTAGGATTTCTCCTATCCCGTAAGCCTCTAATCCTTGATTGACATTTTCACATATTTATAACTACCAATTTTTAATACACTCAATATATAATATTTATGGCCATCCATATCCGGTGACCTAAGTAGCGTGCAATCCATGGCTCCCTCAATGCCGCTTCAGTCTATACATATACACATAATCACTCACATGTACATATAGTATACATATTGATCATGCGCTTCAGGGCGGGTGATATATCCTATTCACATGTAGAAATCCTGTGTACAGTCATACATTTATTCAATCACACGCTTGCATATAGTTTACATATTGTCCGCCTCCTTGAGAAGAAGTGGACGCGTTCCCGACACCTGAACCACCTGTATCTGAAATATGTAAACAGGGGGTGAGTCGAACAGACTCAGTGACAAGCTCCCCCATCCTTGGCGTAGCAGCAGGTACCACTAAAGCTGAGGGAAGGGAGCAACCACAACCACATGCGCATGAAATGGATTTATATTGTGATCTTTAATATGATCAGGCAGTCAATGTATCATATTCACAAGTAAAATCCTAATTCATGCTCCTAACATATTTATTAACCCGCATGTTAATCAATCTCAACATACCTCATTTGGTTACACAGTTAACACATACTTGTGCACGTAGGCACTCACTTTCTGTCTCCCGTATTACGCTAAGAGAAATACTGGCCCGAAGGCAATATCATGTACGAACCTGGTTGGTCACATCAGGATCTTTCTGACTCCAAGGCACGCTTAGAGTAATAGCCAGCAACTTGTCTGACCTCGGTTAAACCAAGGTAATGACCACTATGTGGCATGCTCACTGTTAACTGAATCTTGTCTGTCCGACCAGGATAATCGACTCGATCTACCCGAACTAACCTAACAAGTTCCACTAACAATTTAACCATGAAAGACGCCCTATTAATAACAAACTGAATATTATACGTGTTCATTAGTTAGGCCTAGATTCCCCCGTTCCAATTATTTAACACTCTCACTCACCTTCAACAATCCTAAGTTCAATTTTCCTCAACAAACCATACAAACGAGATCTTTAAGTGACGATAAATATGATTAGTTTCTAATGTTACTGAACTCTCACATATAAAATCATGACTCAATCCTACCCACGGTAACATATAAGGCTCGATGAGCCACATTATCACATATACACATATTTGGTTTCCATTTTCACTATTTACTTACTAATCATACACACGTAGCGCAAACTCATTCAGATAAGTATATTTCATATAATAACTGCAATAAATAGGGAAAACCACAATTGCACGTTGTCATCCAACCCTGTGGGGCAGGGATGGGAGAGCCCCTCACCTCGTTGGCCGTCCTGATCAGTCCTCGGAGTGCCAGAAGCTCCAATCACTCTGTGGTGCCCTATACACATGTACTTAAGCAATTTAGAAAGCGTAACTAAGCATCTACCATGCACGTGTCATGCTAATGCTCATGCACCCTCTAGATATTTTCCAAGAACTAGACTGTCTTAGTTCGTTACGTCGTCTTATTTGCTCTTTCTGAAAGTCCAAAATGTCTCATATTCGACTTTCACACTTTCGAGCTATTTAGAACCTCTAATTGCTTAGGTTAGAGATTCTCACTTGTCTAAATTTCCCTTCATGTGTTCATATGGGTATTTAACTAATAAAAGAATTAAATTCACTATTCAAAATAGGCTTTAGCTTACTCATTCCACCGTCTCCCTTATTCGCCGAGTAAAAGCTTAATTACTACCTCTTTAATAATATATAAAAATATAATTGTGTATAATTAGAGCCGTGGAACCAATTTAGCGGGTCTTTGGTGTCCACCACAGACTAGACCAAGTTGTCCAACCCACCGTACAGCTCCTTACTGTACGGTGGCTTAGTATTTCGCCTCTTTTTCACCGGATTGGGTTTCGGTTGAGACGGTAAATACTCGGGCTTTATTTCCTTGTCTATTTCCAGCAACTACAACACTTATATTACTCCAATCCAAGCCTAAACATGCACTAAACCAGAAAAATTCAATTTATAGCAATTTTCTAACTAAATTTCCATGATTTCCATACCCGGTAAATTCCTACGGTTTAGCTTCGATTCTGAACCTCCCCAAGCATTCAATAGCACCCACTAAGCTCAAATTTAACCCCGGGATGCCCCGATTGGAAGAAATTGAAGAATTCCTAAAATACCCAAAATTGGAGAAATTGGGGTTTGAGAGATTTGGGGCTTTCTTACTTGATTTCAATCGGATAGAAAGCTTGGTGGTGATGAAAGATGGGGTCCGGTCACCTTCTCCGGCGAAAATTCGGTCCAAACCCGCCATTTTCCCCTTCATCTTCTCGTTCCTCGTGTGTGCGTCTTGTGTGCGTGCTTGCTGCTTCTTCTCTCTTTCTTTTTTTTTTATATTGTGTGTATGAGTTGCTGGATGGGGGGTCACGGTTTTGATCCCTCATTTACTTAATAATATATATATATATATATATATATATATATATATATATATATATTTTAAGTGAATTGGATGGGGGGTTACGGTTGGCCCCCGATTTTATTTTACTTTTATATTTCTTTTTTTTCTTTTCTTTTTATGTGTGTCTTAATTAAAAGGGGTGGTGGGTGACGGTTTGCCCCCTAGAGCCGTCAAAACGGGTCCAACCCGGTGGGTTGGCCCGTTTAACGGATTTCAAAATCCTAACCCGTTTATTAAATGGGTTGGAGGAACCCGACCCACCGGGTTAGGTAGGTTGGCTCGCGGGTTAGGTGGGCTGGCCCGTAACCCACCTAACTTTAAAAAAAATTTAAAAAAAAAACATAATTTCTAATCATGTTTCTTTCTTTTTGTGATATTTTCATTTTTCACCATATTTGCAGGAGCCAGGAGGAAAAGAAATGAGTAATGTTGTGATATTTTGACCATATTTCATACTTTCATTGTTTTATTTTTAACTCTTTGTGAGTGACATGATGAATGATAAATCTTTTCTTTTATTTTATCATATTAAATTTCTTAGTTCGTTAAAAAATGTACAAAAAAAGTAGATTTTTTTTTTTTAAAAAAAAAAGTTAGAATTAAAAAATTTTAAAAAAAATAAGTGGGTTAGGTGGGTTGGCCCGACCCACCACCTTGGTGGGTCGGGTTAGGATTCCCAACCCGTTTAGCGGGACCAACCCGAGTGGGCCAACCCGTCACGGGTTTAACCCATGTGGGCCGGGTTGACCCACTTTGACAGCTCTACCCCCCATTATTTAATAAATATATATTTTAATATATATATATATATATATATATATATTTTTTATTAGAAAAACTTATTTACTTGTTATATTCTCTTTTTCCCTCATGCTTTTTAATCTTTTTTTCTTTTAGGTCTTAGAAAATTTATAAATATCCCCTATTATTTTCTTCTTTATTCTATTTTTAACCCTATAGTTCTTTAATTTAATTTTTTTTTTCTGAAAGAAAAATAAATTTAATAAAAATGAAAATAATTAAATCTAAATATCTCGGATATTACAATGAAAAATTTTATTAAGTAAATTAATTTTCATAGAATCACATATATGTTACCACCACTATGCCTTTTTATAAATATATAATTTTGGGTTAATTAATAAATTTGTGCTGAACCAAAATTTATATTGAATTGAGGCCAGATAATGATCATAAAATGTTATAGTTTTATGACAAGGTTTTTGGCATGTATTTTGGTGGGCATATATTTTGACATTATTTAAATGTCATGTGAAGTGAATGTACATGATACAAACAACTTAACATTCTGGAAAACTTCATGTACACAATGTTAGAGGTTTTGTTGGATGGATGTCTATCATGCTTACACACCAGTACTTTAATTATAAATAATAAGTATGAGATATAAATAATACGTATTTTGGACATATGGAGGTATGCATTTTGATAGTGATATGCATTTTAATTGTATTTTGATTTTTGAAGCATGAAAGTATGCATTTTGGACGCAAGGGAAAGAAAATAGGCAAAAAAAAAAAGGTTGATTGAACCCAAATCAACACCGTTCATTACTGGGTTGGTTCGGTTCAAGTTTTGTAGCATTTTCAAGACCGACCAAACCCAACCTGCTACCTTTTGATCTGCTCAGTTCCATTTTCCCCTCAAACTGACCCGACTCGTGACCACCCCTAATCACGTATGTTCAATGATCTTATAAGCTTTGTCACCCCATGACTAAAGTTTTTTTATTAAAAAAAAACTTAAAAATGCTTGCTTCAATTTTCAATGAATCCCTATTACTCTCACATGATATTGAATTTTAATCTCAAATCCTTCGATTTTCATTCCTCAAATAATACTGTAAGTAAAAATATTAGAAGAGTAATTAGATTGCATAGTATATGAGATTTAAAAAGTATGTCAGAAACAATTATCATTTAGAAAAGCAAAACCTAAAACATAAAAATAACCTAATGTGATTACTACTCCCAAAGTCCTAATCATTTTTTATCATATGAAAATTATCGAAAGGGAATTTCTTAACAAAAAGTGCCTAGAAATTGTGTCAATTCAATGTTAGTTGACAGTAAAAATCTTCACTTTGATCATATTTACTACATTCCAACTGAACCAATTTTCATCGATGTCAAATATAACATTAACTAAAATTATGCTGATGTTTCAATTGGAATCCTATAGTATTCTGAAAACGATTATAGTAAACAAATGATTAATAGAGGAACAGGCAATCTATCACCATATAATTTTTATACATAGACAATATTAGTCATAGTCACCACTTACCAAGTGAGAAGTTTCAATCTTAAGAAACACCAACACACAAAAAAATGATAAAGCTAAAATAGAACCATACATGTTAGAGGCCAATTTTTTTTTTGGATAGAAAAATGGGGCACAAAGCCTCAAAAGAGGCCGGTCTTCACTCAACTAAAATGAGTGAAAACTATTAAAATCAATATAATACATGTTAGAGCATGATTAATTACATTCATCAAATTAATTAATTATGGGATTAAACTAAGATAAAATTACTTAGGTGCTTGCTATAAAGTTTACCAATATAATCAGTCCACGTGGCAAAAAAAATTTGTATAACCAATCATAGTAGAGAGAGAAAATGAAAAACAATAAATTACATAACCAATCAAATATGAGAGAGAATAAAAATAATATTTATGATTGGTGAACTTTATAGCAAGTACCTAAACAACTTTACTTTAATTTTTTCCATAATTATGTCCTTGATGCAATGCAAGTAAAGTAATGTTGTTAAACGGTGGCGCCGGAATATAATTAATCAAACGGTGGACAAACATAATATATATATATATATATATATATATATATATATATATATATATATATATGAAAGTTAAAAGAAATAGGAAAGGAATTTTTCTTTTTCCAAAGATTGTAATACCCGGGAAAAATTTCAAAGTTTAAAATAAAATAAAAGAGGAAGAAAAGAAGTAGAAAACAATTTTTGGGATTTAATTCAGGACCTAAGAAATTGGAAACCTGAATTAAATAGGGAAAGGGATTAAACTTAAAATACATATTAGTTATTTTTTATTAAATTATTAATTAATTTAATTTTAATTATATTTATTTATTATTTAAGTATTTAATTATTATAATTATTAATTATTAGTTATCTTATTATTTAATTATTTATTATTATTATTATTATTATTATTATTTTATATATATATATATATATATATATTATTAGGTAATGTTATTGGGGTGCCGTAGAAACAAAATGAAAGAAAGGAGAGGTATATAAAAGAGAAAGAGAAGAATAGAAAGAGAGAGTGAGAATCGAGTAAGAGAGGAAAGAAAACATAGAGAGAGAGAGAGAGAGAGAGAGAGAGAGGGTGGAGACGGATGGAGGAAGAAGAAGGAGAAGAGGTGGGTTCGCCGGAAAGGTGACCGGGGAGAGCTAGCCGACGCTGGAAAAGTCACCGGAGCTCGGGTATGACGTCTCCTACACCTTCCATCAATCGAATCAAAGGTTGGTAACCCCAATTTCATTCTAAACCCTCATTTTTATACATTTTTAGGGATTTCTTCGATTGGCCTTCGATTGAGTTATTTCGAGGGTAGATTGAGACATAGAAAGTGTTCTTGAACACTTAGTTGGGGTAGGAATCATGATTATATTATCGGATTTGCCCAAATTCGAATTTGGAAGGATTTGGGGTTGAAATTGTAATTATTTCCAAATTGGGGAAAATTGTTGATATTTAGGATTGAGCTTGGATTTGAGTAAATAGGCTTCGATTGATATTATAGAAATTATAATTATTTCCAAATTGGAGAAAATTGTTGATAATTAGGATTGAGATTGGATTTGAGTAAATAGGCTTCGATTGATATTATAGAAATTATAATTATTTCCAAATTGGGGAAAATTGTTGATAATTAGGATTGAGCTTGGATTTGAGTAAATATGTTTGGATTGATATTATAGAAATTATAATTATTTCCAAATTGGGGAAAATTGTTGATAATTAGGATTGAGCTTGGATTTGAGTAAATAGGCATGGAATGATATTATTGGAATTATATAGTTGGAATAGTAGCTGAACAAGACCCGTGAAGAGCTGGTCCGAGGTTACTAAGGTTGAACCTTGACGTTAACGTATCGGGTCCCTGCTCGGGTTGCCCAAATACACTTTAAGGGTGACGTTGAGAGTTTTAAATCTCCTCTCTTCAATCTTAAACACCCTAGAACACTCCTAAACATGCTTTTGAGGATTTAAATCACTCCAAGTACCTTCTTGTTTCTCAAGGATGGAAACTTGCGAAACAAATTAAGTCTAACTTCGTGAATTTCAATCTTATTCCTTCACAACCTTTAGGAAACCTTAAGTAGGATAAATTGGAGGTATATTGAGGTTTAGAAACTATATTTCTTAGAACCCGAGTAAGAACACAAGTTGAAACAAAATGCTTAGACCTTCCTAAAATTAGGATTCCTTCCAATCAAGTTAGATAAGCTTCCATAGATGCAAATACAAGTTAGATAGAAGTCTAATACTCAAATCGAAGTATGCGAAACACTTAAGTAGAGTGTTATATTCGAGTAAGTCAAGTGTCCGAAGAAGGATACGCATAAGTCGGGATAGAGAAGTCCGATAAGACCAAGAGCTTGACTCTGTGGCAAACATGGACTACATGTGAGAGTAATAGAAAGATAAATAACAGGTTAAACTAAGTAATAACCTTAATGAAGTAAATGTTGTTCTTATAGGAACAACGGCACACGATTGAGTGCAACAGGAACTCCGAGGAGACTAAAGTTACAGGAGAGGAATGCATGGAAGGTTGGCCAAGGTGAGGGTTCTTCCATCTCTACTCCTAGGGTTGTATGCTTATGTGGATTACATGAGTATGTATATTCTCTGCTTGTCTGGTATGTGTTAGCTAGAGATATAGAATGCTAAAAGAAAGAAAGAACTAGAAAATAGGTTGTGGAAGGTAGCTTGGATAGGAAGACATAGGAGTAGAGCATAATTGTTTGCTATGGTTGGTGTGTTACAAATCTAACTCATACACTCCGGAAGCATGATGAGTATTTTATTAAATCTTTTCCACGACGGTGCCAAGAGTCCTTGTACGGAAGGGCTAAACTTTATTTTCAAAACACGTCACGAAGGTGACTTAAATTAAAATCATGCAAAGGGAGTTATTGGTGGGTTTCAGATTTAGTTATGCTAGCGATGTGAGACATCGACTAGAACAACGTCAGATGACACTTGAGACCTCAGTTTTATAATCACCATGACGATGGTCATTGCCCTATCCTGGCAATAGGGTCAGAAAGGTTTTATATTGGTTTGACGATAGCTTGAGGCTCAGAGAGTGCTTCTGGACGGGTATATGAGTTGTATCCTATTGAGGATACTTGTACATATTAATAAGGAGAAGAATTGTTGATCCTTCGAGAAAGATACAAACAATCCTATTAATATGTGAGACTAAGGAAAAGAGACACGGGAGGAACCTACAAGTGAACCGTGACCCTAACCTAGTAAAAGAGAAATCATCCTATGGAGTTTGTCCAGGGTGTGTCAGTGGCCATGCTTCTAGACGTCGTGCCGTGCCCGCCATGTCGCCTGGTTGGGTAATGGACGAGTGGGCTCAAGCTATTGCCCCGCAGTAAAGGGCTCAGGATGTGCCACGTGGTGGCTATGCGTCAGTTGTTTGATAGATAGAAGTTGATTGTGTTTGGTTAACAGAATTGTCACGAGGTGACTAGTATCCAAGTGAATGGGTTAAGTATGCTTTGTCACGTGGTGATCAGTAACCCGAGTACACGGGTTCGAAGTAGAAAAGCCACGTAGTGGCTAATAGATACCCCAGAGTTGGGGAGATTAAGTAGATGTATGTTTAGCATCTGTGTGTATGTACAAATTATCTGTGATTGCATATAATTGTTGATTGTGCAGCGTAGTGGTAACGTACAGGATTACGTCACCACAAGTCTGTTTGAGTCAGACATGCTGAAACGTGAGAAGACCGGTAGGTAAAAGCCGGCACTGTATGTTACATGTTTACTTACTGATTGATGACGTGGAATAAACTACTGCATGTTTACAGTTATTAAATGCATGTGAGTGTTTGGGTGAAATTTCTGTTGTTGTGTGATCACCAAGAATGTATGCTAACAACAGTAACTAGTTGTTTATGCATGTGGTTGTGTATGACTCCCAACCCAGCGCTATGGTACCCACCTTGCGTCGGGGATGGGAGAGTCCTCACTGAGTCGCGTGGTTAAGACTCACACCTCATTTTTACTAGACAGAGACAGGTTAAGTACAGGTGGAAGAAGTCACGGTGGAGCGAGGAAGCAACAAAACTTTCCAAGACCCACAACTTGTTCATGTGGGTGAATAAATTGAAATTGTAATTTAATTTACTTTTTCATGTATCATAAAGTAAAGTGTAGATGTACCCAACTATATTTTATCACTAAATCTAGAACTGTTAACTTCACACACCTTAAAGATCAGGATCCGTTAGATTACGATGCAGGGAAAACTTGTTTCCAAAATATATATATATATATACATATATCTGTTGCATGTGAATAGGATAGGCAGCATCTTCGGATGTGTAGCCAGTACACAGGTTATATATATTATGTGTGTCCTCCTATATCTATATCCTGAAGCGGCACTAGCCGTGGATTTGCTTGCCTAGGATAGGCCACCATTTCGGTGTAGCCATGGTATTATACTGCATGCGGATGTATTTTCAATAATAGATATTCTGTCAATTAGGTGATAAGGCTTACAGGTACAGGGATATTCCTTGTGTCTGTGCCGGCCACGGTCCTCTAAACGGGGTTCGTGACATATTTTGTATCATGTCATACTTTAACTACTCGTATGGCCATATTTAACAATTTAGTGTTGATTAAAATTGAAGTGTTATTTACAAAAAATACATAAACAATGAACAAATTACAAATATATGGAAAAAAAAAAGATAAGAATATTCTTGTGAAGAGAAGGGAAATTTAAATTAGTGCTATTTAATTTAAGATTTAAGATTTTTAATTAAAAAAATTAGAATTAATGTAAAGAGAAGGGAAATTAGTATGAAGCAATAAAAGTACAAAGGGGGAAAGAAAATATGAATAGGAATTAAAAAATGTTAATTAATAATTAAAATGAAAATTTCTGAAAATAATTTAATGCAAATTCTTGTGTGACAAATTTATAGATATCTAAAACCCATATGAGAGAGACAATAGTACCAAAAGTTTGAATGGGTTAAATATTGAGAATCTCATAAATCTAGATCATTGAAATTTGAGAAGACAAGATCTATAATTTAAATGTTTAAACAAAGTAGTACAACGTATAAAATTAGTTAAACTAACACATTGCATCATAACTGAATAAGTAGTTAGTTCAACAAATGCATGTTATTGATAAATCGTATAAAATGCAACACTTATCTCATCTACATTCAAATGAGGGTTTCAACCGTTATAAAATGATGAAATAGATCAGAGACATAGATACATATACATAATGGGACTAAGTTTTCAGAACTATTGGTTGAAAAACATCAATATCTTGCAGAATTAAAAATAAATAAATCCAAAGAAATCCAAGTGAGTTTAGATTAGAAGGCAATGCCAATGAGATACCTACAAATCTCGGACTTTGGTCTAAACAACCTTGAAGACCAAAATGATTTAAGGCACACAACTCACAACCATTCAATATTTCAATTATATATGCATTTCCAAAATAATTTTGATAAAAATTAATTAAAGAAATGAAATAAAATTTTAAAATACTTAATATTATTTTAGTTATAGTAAAAATTATTAATTAATTCAATATATAAATATTAAAAATTAAAATTGGCCCTATTGTTAAAACACATAGAAAAGCCACAAACTATAAAAGTACAAGAGCACTTAAAAAGATTGCACAAAGAATCTTTATTGACAGACATAGAATTTGCTCTCTACACATTGAAGTCACGATCATTCTGACTGAATATGTTTTTGTTTGACCAATAATTGAGTTCCACATTCAACATTTGAGCATTGCCTCAAACCGTTGGAAACATACACATCGCTAAAAAGTGAAATCCAAAGAAAAATATTTTAGAAAATTACAAACACAGCCCTGAAAAGTGAAAACCCAAACGAAAACATAACTTTAGAAAAGTACTCACATAGTCCTTAAAGGCCATTTCTCTTTCCATACTTTGAGGCTCTTCACTCAGCTCCAAAGACAATTTCTCTTCTCTCCCAAGTTATGTCCCTGCAAACATTGACCAACACCAAACAGAACAAAGCTAAAATCTGATACTAATGGATCCAAGAAAACATTTTTCCACTACCACCCATTTTAGCATCAGCCCTGTCTGGAATCCGAAAAGGTTCAGAAAAATTTCTATGCAATATCTGTTTGTTCAAACTCAATCAGAATAAGCATAATTGAACCACCATATATTGTGTATTAAAACATTCAGAAGTGGCTCATGTTTGGAGCTTACTACACTACTTAACGTATTATAAGGACTTAGTTAACGCCGCTTGCCACCATTCGAATCAAAGACAAAGCTTACCAACCTGCACGACGGCTCCCCCTCTTTACTACATCTTAATGTTTGTGATTATTAAACATGTAAGGCATGGTGTAAAGGATTAGCAACAAATCCACAATTTATAGACGGCCACGTTCATGAATTAGCGCCACAAGATGATTCTGATTTATTAAGTCAAACAAATTATGAATTTTGAATCAAATTAGTGTGTTGGGTCATTAAAACCGTAATTATTCAATCGCATAATTTGTGTATGATTGATGCATTTCATTTAAGTCGTGCAAGGTCAGCGTTAGTTTGCAATACCACTGTAAATATTATTGAGTTGGGTGAAAGAATGCTACACATTAATATATAGTGAATCAATGACATATATTGGATATTAATAATATGAATGACGATTTTTAAAGCAGTTTTGAGCTCTTAAATTTTCGTCAGTTATGCGTTATCATTAAAGATAATCCGTGTGGGATGCCATTGAATAATTTCACATTTTAGAATTTCTATTGTGTGATGCAAATAAATTAGGAAATACTATGTATACATTAAACCGACAGATAAACAACACGTATTTGTGAGAACCATAAATTAATGGATAATTTAAGTTTTAATTCCTTACTATTAAACCATGATTTATAAAATAGTTAAAAAAAATTACGATTTATAAAAGGCCAAATACACTATTTAACTAATAGTATGTAAATAAGGTAAAATTATTTTTGATTGATATTAAATTTAATATTTATAAAACGCCTCAATATATTTTGGTTGTAGAGAAACGCTTTATTGTAGAGAAAAAATGTGTTATTTGAAATTTTAAATTTTTTGGTTGATATTAAATTTGAGATTTTGTTGTGCTTGATATTAAGGATAGGATTTACATAGAATTTGAAATTGATTTTAATTAAGAATATGAAGAAAATTTTCATTAAAAAAAAGAATATGGAGAAAATCAAGGGATCAGTTACATGTGTTTAATGTGTTTAATAAGGACGAAATTCATGGCTCTTAAGAGGAAAAGGCTAGCTATTAAATATGAGGTTGCTGATTGGCCCTAAAAAAATGAGGTTGTTGCAGTTACATAATTTCATATTAGTAATGGTTTGGGATATTATGTGGCATTGATTAGTTTTAATTGCATTTTGTTTGGCCTATTAGTTTTTTTTATAATAAAAAAATTCATCAAATTATAGAAAAGCCCAACGGCACTTACAATAAATCAAACAACTCCATTCTAACAATACAGAAGAAAGAATTCGTAAAAATTGTTGAACTAAGGGCGAATAAAGATCAACTGGTCCCATTTGTAAGATGAACTTGGGATGAAAAACCTCACTATTCTTGATGTTGTCAACAAAGTTTTTACTGTTAGTGTCACGACCCCCGTTTAAAGGACCGAGACCGGCACAGACATAGGGAATATCCCTATGCCTGTAAGCCTTACCACCTAATTGACAGAATAACTATTATTGAAAAATACATTCACATGCATTATAATACCATGACTACACAGAAATGGTGGCCTGTCCTAGGCAAGCAAATCCACGGCCAATGCCGCTTCAGGATATAGATATAGGAAAACACACATAATATATAACCTGCATACTGGCTACACATCCGAAGATGCTGCCTATCATATTCACATGCAACAGATATATGTATATATATATATATTTGGAAACAAGTTTTCCCTGCATCGTAATCTAACGGATCCTGATCTTTAAGGTGTGTGAAGCTAACAGTTCTAGATTTAGTGATACAATATAATTGGGTACGTCTACCCTTTACTTTATGATACAATAATAAAGTAAATTAAATTACAATTACACTTTATTCACCCACATGAACAAGTTGTGGGTCTTGGAAAAGTGTTGCTCAACCCTCGTTCCACCGAGACTTCTTCCACCTGTACTTAACCTGTCTCTGTGTAGTAAAAATGAGGTGTGAGTCTTAACCACGCGACTCAGTGAGGACTCTCTCATCCCCGGTGCAAGGTGGGTGCCATAGCGTTGGGTTTGAGAGTCATACACAACCACATGCAAAAACAACTAGTTACTGTTGTTAGCATACATTCTTGGTGATCACACAACAACAGAAATTTCACCCAAACACTCACATGCATATAATAACTGTAAACATGCAGCAGTTTATTCCACGTCATCAACCAGCAAGTAAACATGTAACATATAGTGCCGGCTTTTACTTACCGGTCTTCTCACGTTCAACATGTTTGAATCAAACTAGACTTTGTGATGACGTAATCCTGTACGTCACCACTCTGCTGCACAACAAACAATTATATGCAAACACAGACAATTGTTTAAGTACACGCAGACACTATAACATACATCTACTTAACTTCCCCCACTCTGGGGTATTTACTAGCCACTACATGGATTTTCTACCTCGAACCCGTGCACTCGGGTTGCTAGCCACCTGGTGGCAAAACATACTTAACCCATTCACTTGGGTATTGGTCACCTCGTGACAATTCTATTAATCAAACACAATCAACTTCTATTTATCAAACAACTGATACATAGCTACCACGTGGCATGTCCTTACCCTTTGCTGTGGGGCAATAGCTTGAGCCCACTCGTCCATCACCCAACCAGGCCACATGGCGGGCATGGCACGATGTCTCGAAGCATGGCCACTGACACACCCTGGACCAACTCCACAGGATGATTTCTCTTCTGTAAGATCAGGCTCACGGTTCACCCGTAGGTTCCTCCCGTGTCTCCTTACCTTGGTCTCACATATTAATATGATTCTTTGTATCTTTCCCGAAGGATCAACAATTCCTCTCCTTATTAATATGTACAAGTATCCTCAACAGGATACAACTCATATACCCGTCCAGATGAACTCTCTGAGCCGCAAGCTATCGTCATAGCAATATAAAACCTTTCTGACCCTATTGCCAGGATAGGGCAATGACCATCGTCATGGTGATTATAAAAACTGAGGTCTCAAGTGCCATCTGACGTTGTTCTAGTCGATGTCTCATATCGCTAGCATAACCAAATCTGAAACCCACCAATAACTCCCTTTGCATGATTATAGTTTAAGTCACCGTTGTGACGAGTTTTCAAAATAAAAGTTTAGTCCTTCCGTACAAGGACTCTTGCCACCGTTGTGGAAAAGATTAATAAAATACTTATCATGCCTACGGAGTGTATGAGTTGGATTTGTAACACACTAATCATAGCAAACAATTACTCTCTACTCCTATGTCTTCCTATCTAAGCTACTTTCCACAACCTATTTTCTAGTTCCTTTATTCTTTTAACATTCTATACCTCTAGCTAACACATACCAGAAAAACAGAGAATGTACATACTCATGTAATCCACATAAGCATACAACCCTAGGAGCAGAGATGAAAGAGCCCTCACCTTGGTCACTTTACTTAACATTCCCTTTGAGCACTCTTGTCTCCAAGGAAGTACTTGAATCCTATCACATACAACCAATTCAATCCATATCAATTTTCATACATCAACTTATATTTCACTACATAAGTCCTATCACATATAATCATTTCCACCATATTCTAAATTCATAATTTCATAGCAACTTAAAACTACATTCAAGGCTAACGCAAAATCCCTTATTAAGCTAAGGTCATCATTTAGAGTTCTTTTTAAGTTAAAAACAATTTATGCTTAAGTAAACAAGTCTTGCCTCTTGCTCACTCTCCAAGCTCCTTCAATGAAGGATTTTGCCAAATATGGAAACTTCTCATTTTCACCATGAGTCCACACATAAAAAAAAATCCAACCATTGGGCAATCTCTCATTTCATTTAAAAAGTGTAAGCAATTCATTTGGAACCCAAACAAACCGACAATTCTAATAAAATCCACAATTCTTTACAAAATGGCAAAATCCGCACCTTAGGGTTCATAGAGTAAAAACATCTATGTAAGTTATGATTTGTGGGTTCTCTATGTCCTAAAGGAGTCTTAGGGTGCTATATTATCAATGAGTAACTCATTGCTAACAAGAAAACCATGATTTTTGGGACTTACCTCTTACAAGTCCGAATTTGGGGTTTTGGGAGAGTTGCCCAAGCTCTATGATGTCCCACAATGGCAGAGAAAGCTTGATGAAACTTGGAAATGGTGGGAGGAAGCAAGGAAAATGGTTGAGAGATGAAGGTTGTGGAGCAAAAATGGAGAAGAGATGAATAAGAAAGTGAAATGAAAAGAAGAAGAAGAAGAAGCTGCGTCTCTGGAGCAATTCGTGGCTCATAAATTGAGTTTGAGAATTTAAGGGTAGTTTGGGCAATTGGCAACTTTTGGGGTATAACAAAATAGAGTTTTGATTGGATTTTCTTAACTATATTTATTTGTAGGTAAGAATCGGAAAATTTTGAAATTTTTAGCTTTTCATAAGCCTGTTAAAAATATCTGTTATTGAGTTTCTTGTAGATGAAAATTTCCAACCCAGTATAATTTTTATTTTCGAAAAATTCTCAAATTTAAACTATAAGCTTTGAATAATTCATATGACTACTTTAAAACAAAATTATAATTTTCTACCTAATTTTCATATTTATTTTAATTTCTTAAATTCTCAACTCTAAAACTATTAAAACCTTAATTATATCCCAAAAAAAAAATTATTTCACTCTAAAAAAATTTATTTTTATTTTCTTTAGCCAAAATGTTTAACTTCAATTTCACAATTTTATCAATTTCAAATTATCCCTTCAATTCCTATTAAATTCAGGTTTCCAATTTCTTAGGTCCTGAATTAAATCCTAAAAATTATTTTCTATTTCTTTTCTTTTCTTTTCCTTTTATTTTATTTTAAAATTCGAAAAAATTTTCTCGGGTATACAATCTTTAAAAAAAATCCTTTCCGGTTTCTTTTAACTTTCATATTTTTCCTATATTCCTTTTTAAAGTTTTAAATTCCTAGCCCCGAAATAAATCATTCTTTAAATCTTCGAAATTTTAAAAAATCATTCTTTAATCCTCGAAATTTTTCGGGGTATTACAGTTAGATCTCCTGCATATCAAATCTGTAGTAAATATCTTCAAAGTTGAGAGTGCCTTGAAATTTTCTAACAACATGATGAAGTGGAAGCTTTCTGACATAAAGATCTGTAGATCCTAAAAAAACTTCTTACACAAACGTAAAAAAATAAAAACTAACTCTAGTTACCATATCTAAGAAGATCTAGTAATTAGAGAGTAAACTTTCACAAAGGAAGACAAAAACACAGAATAGATTTGGAAGAAAACATCACCAAAATAATGAGGGACAATATAGATCTAAAAGATCTATTTATTTTAAGTACTAAAATCAAACAAAATAAAGAAAATAAGGAGGGGTTGCTAAACTTATAAAAATTTGCAAGTTATAGCAACCCATCCTGCTAAGAAGAAGCTATTAGTGTAAATTAGATGAAGAAGCAAAGCGGCAGAGGAGAGGAAGACCTGTTTGGCCTATTAGTTTTAAAGGCATTAAATGTGATATTTGCACTTAAGGGACACCTGTAAGAGGACATCTGAAATTGGTTTTTCATGGGAGGTGTGGCCGATTTGCATAGCATTATTTAAGATGAGGTGGCAGATTTTTAGCCTATGTATATTAATTTATAAATATATATATATATATATATATATATATATATATATATATATATAGATATATAGATATATAGAATATAGATGTAGATATATAGAAGATATATAGATATATAGATATATAGATAATTGATAAAAACATATATATGGAAATGCTTAAACAAAATTTATTTTAATTAATGCACTAATTTTGGAGATTATTAGAGATCTTTTATGATAAACAATTTGTCAATCAAAAGAATCACAGAATCAAAACATAAACATAAAATTTTTAATTTAAAAAATTATTTTATTTTTTACGGATTAAAATTATTATTTTTCTGTTATTGATTAATTATTTAATATGTTTTTAAGATTAAAAAATTGGTTTATCTCTTTTTTTTGTTTGACTTTATTTTCAAATTTTTTATTTGCATCTAAAAAATCCAATGTATTAGAAGAATTTTGTGACATTTTCCTTAATGTTTGTGAATAGTAGTAATATGTTTATACGATTTTAATTTCTTGTTATTATTTTTTATTAAAAAGTTTTGAATATTTTGTTTAGTTTACTTATAATTTATATTTAAAAATTTTATTTATAAACTATTATTTTCTTCAATCTATTCCTATTTAAAAACTTTTAATTGTTGTTATAATTTTTAAAATTATAAAATAAGTTTTTCTAAATTTTTATTATACTATGTTTATCTAAATTTTTTATTTTACTTTATTTTCAAAATTTTTATCTGCATATAAAAAATTAATTGAATATTAAAATTTGAACTAATATAAAATCATCCTTAGATATTTTAATCTAATATTTACACTACAAAAAACAGCATTTTTAGCGACGGGTTTTTCTTCCTTTAGAGACGGTTTTAACCGTTGCTAAAGATATAACGACGGTTATGTCAACTGCTGTTAAAGTTAGTGTCGGGAACAAAACCCAGCGATGCTTGATAGAACCGTCGCCATTGACTGTCGTTAATTTTAGCGACAGCTAAAGTATTTTAAGATGACCGTTTTTTTATGTTTTAACGACGGTTTTGACCGTCGTAAAATCAACAACGGTTTTGACCGCCGTAAAAACAACGACGGTTTCAACCGTCGTTAAATAACAATGTTTAGGATCACTCTCTTTTTTAGCCTTTTTTTTAATTTTTTTATATTTTATTTTCCTAAAAAAATATAAATACTTATTCAACCAAAATAATTTCATTTGTATTCAAGATATAGGTAAAGTTTAACATACAAAACATATCCATAATCACTAAGTCAACATTTAACATCCAAAACATATCCATATTCACCAAGTCAACATTTAACATCCAAAACATATCCATAATACTAAAAAACTTTTACAATATAGCAACAATAGTTCATATATATATAAGTTCAAAAAAGAAAATAAAAGAATTATGCAGCTTCATGGATCATGACTAGCTTCTGATGATCTTCGACAAGTTGGTGGTGATGACTCTGTGCTTTCCATATCAGGTGGCTGTAAGAAAATGAAAAAAATATAAATATTAAATAACAAATACACATAATAACTAGTTTATAATTCTTTTAATTTATAATATGCATTACCTGTGAAAGTGGTGGTTCAGAAACATGAGCAAGCTCAGTAGGTATCTGTATTCCCATTTTTTTTACTAAATACTTGATTGTTTGATGCATTTGAGCTTGCTCGACCTTCTCACGAGCTCGCTCGGCCTGCTCACGAGCTCGCTTCGCCTGCTCACGTTCTTTCTGCATACTTTCTATTTTTTCTTTCATTGTATCAAGTTCAAGTCGCAGAGAATCTTCACTTGAACTTCCACTGCTTGTGGAACCCACATTCAAGTAGTGAAATCGATGGCTAGGCAAGCCAAATACTTTAGAAGGGCATGCACCTATTCCCAAACCTCTAACTCATCCAGAATGTTCTTTACCAAGCACTTGCCCAATTGCATCATCAGTTGAAATCACACTATTATCTAACTGTGAAGCTTCTAATTCTTGAAGTTTCTCTGAAACTTTCTCCTACAAATTTAAGACACAATCATTAAATCTTACCTTAACTCCAAAAATAAATGAAGATAATAAGTAAATATATTACCGCAACAATCCTCGCCTCTTCAGTAATATAAGTCTCATCTTTTATTTTATGAGTAGCAATAAACAATTCACCTCGACCAATTGGCCCTCCTTTCTCTAACTCCTGGAAAACAAATCATAATTAAGAAAAACTAGCATTTAAAATCATACAATGGGATAGACATTTAATTGAATATGTCATATTCATTATTTCAACAGATTCCTAAGATTAAATGGTGTCTGGATGCTTTTAATCTACAAACAACACACAGATTTCCACATGCTCTGCTTCCTATATATCTATATATTCAAATTATAATTACCTATATATATATATATATATATATATCATTTTATTACAGTCCATTAACAATGCAGATCAACTGTATAATAAAATAACTGCATGTGATCCGAACATTATGTGTGTTACTTTATATATGCTCTCTCTTTGTCTCTCCTTCGTATATCACCCAACTTCTTAACTACTTTGATGACATCACAAAACCAAAGTGAAGAAAGTGTTATACCGAATATATATATATATATATATATGAATTAATTTCAATCTATATATATTCTCTTCCATGGGTACTACTGAATACTGATCATCATTTCAATTCTGAGAAATATCTAAAACTAAAAAAGCTAAAGCTATATGTAGACCATGGCCATGCCATCTGTGAAACACTCAAATGAATTGAAGTACAAAATTGATATAATCTCATAAGAAGATGGGATGTTCAAGTAATATTCTGAAATAATTAATTAAGAAGATAGGATGTTCAAGTAATATTCTGAAATAATTGGTAAACCGACTCTCCTAGGATAAAAATGAGAGTGTTCAACACAACAATTCTTATGAGCTATATATTCTTATGAGATTATATCATATATTAAAAAATCATTGCACATAAACATTATTACCATCTCATGCTTCCTTCTTGCATTACTTTTTGAGCCACCAGTATGAGGGAACTTCAGCTTCATACAATTCTGCTTGTTTTGATTACTCATATCCTACAAGTGAAAGTCAAAGGATTAAATAATTCATTTTGAAAATAGTAGTTCAATAGTAGAGAATAACATGAAAATTTACCATGCATTTGTCACCGAGCCGATAAACTACGAAACTGTTCCATTGATCTTGAGATATATGTTTTGGACGTTTATCCATTATAGTATCTATACTGTCATTTGGTCCAAAGAGCTTATATAACCTACATCTATAATCCCTCCTTTTTTGGCCCAATGATTTTCATGCCCATAAAAGTCCATCATGATTCTCAAAGGCAATCTTGCTCTGCACTTCAAATCACTAAAAAAGTTAAAGTACCATAAATTACAATGAAGTCTTTTTTAAAAGAACTCACATATAACACTTAATCTATACCTCTATAATTTTCATTGCAGCTTTCATGTACTGCTCAGGTAGCTCCCTCTAGTCAAAGAAGTTAAGGGGAATTAAGTTAGTGTCAGTGGCCATGTCTCCCAACCAAAATCCAATCAATCCTCCAACATCCTTTAATCCCTTGACCAATTGAATTATTTGTGCATATTACTTTTTTTCCACTTGGTAAGTTCCATAATTGTTTTGCCTTAAGCTTCTCTTTTGTAACAACCCCATTTTCATCTGTCATGAAACATATACAAATATAAGGTATGAATATATGCACATCAATAAATAAATTAATGATGTTCCAGCAGTGGGTATTGTATCAATTTAATTACTTACCTATGACATCAACAATCCAAGCTTTACCATCTCTTGGATGCCTAAGAAGGCCATCTTTGTTTTGATTAGTAAAATGCCATCTCATATGTTCAGCTGTTTTGGATGACATATACAATCTTTGTAATCTTGGAATAAGTGGAAAGTAACGCAAAACCTTTGCAGGTTTTTTTTTTCTTTTCTTATTTGCGCTACATCCATTATCACTACCCGTACTTGTATTTATCTTCCATCTAGGTTTATCACAAGTTTTACATTTTTCTTGCTCGACATCATCCCCCCAATATAACATACAATCATTTGGACATGCATGAATGATTTTATAATTAAGACCTAACTTATGTATGGTCTTTTTAGCAGCATAAAATGACTCTGGAAGCTTTGCATTCTCAAATGCATCCCTCAACAATTCTAAGATCATGTCCATTGCCTTATTGCGCATCTGACATAAACACTTAATGTGATAAAGTTTCACTAAAAATGAAAGTTTTGAATATTTCGTACAACCTTCATACAATTCTTGATTTTCTTCATTGATTAAGTCACTAAACTTGCTTGCTTCCTCATTAGTGATGTTAAAACGCACTTCACTAGTTTGGGTGTGGCTTGGCTCTGGTTCATCATTGTTTCTTCCTCCAAGGACATCCCTAAATGCATCATGAATTAAATCTTGCATAGACCCTCCTATTTCAACATGTTCATCTATAGGATTAGGAGGAGAATCATTTTCTAGTTGTTCACCATGCCTAAGCCAAGTAGTATACCCTAATGGAAAACCATTACATATCAAGTGATCAAACATAACATCTTTCGAATGGAACTTTTTAAAACCACACTTGAGACATGGACATATTACAATTTCTCCCACATGAGGACGAGAAGATGCAAATTCAAGAAAACCTTCTACCCCAGAGACATACTCAGGTGAATATCGTGGTTTATTAATCCAACTTCTATCCAAGAATACACCTAAATTTTCATGGAGATACTTAATTAGAGGAATTAGAAAGAAACTTTGAACATAACCAAAGGGCAAACAAAAGTAAGGTAAATATTGGAAATTTGAAATGTTCTTCCTAGTTCCTCAAGACATGGTATATATGCTATGCAAACACATCTACTAATTATACACATATAATCTTTTTTATCAAATAGTTTAATTGTAAAACTATAAAAAAACTGTACCTAGCTAATAATTAATTTGCAAGAATATAAATTAAATAACACTTTTAAAAAGTTTCAATTTTTATTTTTCATATTTTTAGCAACAGAACCAACTAAGCAACCCAAAAGCAATCATATAAAAATGAAAGTTATTGAGAGAAGTTGACCGAAGATATATGAATATATATATACATAAAAATGATTATATGAAAGACTAAAAGCAATGGCAAATAAATAGGATAATGCATTTAACTTAATTGAAAGTCAAAGCTCAAATCTAAACGTTAACTCGTACACCAAGAAAAGAATGTTGAACACTACACTTCCTAAAGAAGCAACTGTGAGAAATAACTGCATTCACAATTTGTATTTGTAAAAATTAGTAAGTCAGAATCGAATGGATAAAATTAAATAAATAAGCAAATGAATCTTAAGACGAGGTGTCTAATTTCAAAATATAAAGTAGCTAAGGCTGAAACAGAGTTGAAAGCAAATAAAGTTACAAGTGGGGAGATGGCAGCAAGGAGAAACAAACATGATGCAATATTAAAGCTAAATAAGTGAGTGATGCAGCAACTGAAAGAAGTATAGAGATTGGAATGAAGAGTTGACCAGAAAGATAATTCAATAACTAAATATGGAGAAAAAACCAAAGAAAACAGATAGAAGATGGTATTAGGATAGATTTAACTATTAATAATCTAACTATAAAAATGAGTAAAGACCAAATAAGTTAGCGTGGCTTAATACATATAGCCGACTCCATTAGTAAGCAAAAGCTTATATTGTTGTTTTTAGTGTTGTTGTATATTTATAAGTAATTTTTATTGAAGAATAATTAAACGTGTGTATTTGTGGGCCTACAAGTGAGGTCTGGGCTGGGCTAAAGGTCAAGAAGATTTTAAAATGCAATTTAATATATATGGAGGTTAATTAATTTTTTTTCTTGGTCTTGATTAGAGTGGAGCTGATGACTAATTAATTTGTTCTTAAAGTGAAAAAATTACCTTGCCAAAGGGGGAAACTAGTTGATGAAGGGTAGTAAATCTATCACCCAATTTCTCTTTCCTAATATGGGTTACAGAAAGCCCAAAAGATTGATAAAGTGACGGCCCCAAAGTTACAAAGATCACATGACAAAAACAACAGAATTTGTGGGCTTAGCTTGTTAGGCTGTTGATTTTCGAATTTTCTTTTCAAAATAAAGCCCAATACACATTCATTAGTTATATCAAAATAAAGTCCAAAAGAAATATTTTTTATTTATATTTAAAAGAGTTAGTTTAATCATAAATGATAAATCTCTTCATCAACATGGGATTAATTTTTTTTTTATGAACATTTGAGATTAAAATTTTTACTCTTAAATATGTTCTATAGATATATCTATAGCAAAATAAAATACATTTTTCCAATTAAAAAAAAGATTTTGAATTTTATATAAAATTTGAAATAATTTATAAAAGTGCCTCAGCGTCAGCCTTTCTTATGTAGAAAATAAGAGGGCAAGGCAAAACTGCTTTAAAAAATGGAGTGTTTGTTGAACAATTTGTTTAATCAATTGGAGAAATGGTTAAGGAAGGCAAATCCCTAGAAAGTGAGGAAGAATACTGTGTACAACACAAATACAATATAATGCATCTAAGTATGTAGGAATGGAATCAAATCAAATCAAATTTGACTTTGGAAGAGGAAGACAATAGGCCCCTGCAGGTGGTAACAAGACATGTAGGGATTGCCTTAATTAGTACTTTCACTACAATAATATAAACTGAACTGGATGGCCTAATAATACCGATGTGGTCATTTTCATATCAACTATATATATATATATATATATATATATATTTATGCATTTATGAAATATGTATGATTGAAATGCTTGGGTCACCTCCTTCATTTTCACCTCTTTTATCTTAAAAGAAACAGAGTAAATTAACATAAAATATTAACTTTGTCTCCCTATTGCCTTAGGTCTCATAGGAGGAGGTTCCACATTATATCTTAGCTAGACACAAGAGACATAATCTAAAGTTGATAGGCACACATCCATGTTCTATATTATACATATATACATTAATTTATCTATATCCATATATATGTCTTCCTCCACTGCCGGTCCCTCTTTAATTATAAAAGTTGCCGTAGAAATAAGTGATGAAAACAATAACATATTAATGTTCAAGTATGGGGGAGCTATATATGGAGCCTGCAAAATAGCATGGAAATATCATTTTCTTTTCTGCAAATTTTATTTTAGCAGAGACCATCATCAAAACTTATCATCATGACTTTTCTCTCAATTGTGTTCAGTGAGCTCAATCAGTTTTGGTAGGCTTCTATATATGATGGACTATTGCAGAGAAGATAAAATTCATGCTTTCCAATGTTTTAAAATGAATTTCAACAAGTAGAGAGATATAATAGACTTCTAGCTGCACTACTTTTATGCTGAAACAGAGTTGAAAGGAAATAAAATCAACAAGAAAAATTACAATCTACTTAAGTAATTAACAATACCATAATAGCATAGCATAAAGGTTCAGCACAAAGAAATATATGATTTGGTAATTAGTATTATAACAGAAAAACATGCAATTTCTCTCCTTGTTAATTTCTTAATTAATATAAATGCGCTTAACTTAATTAATAGCTAATACTTCTAGCAGTAATTAATCACTGAAGAATTAGAGAGTCCAGAAAGTGGGCATGATCTGAGCTGTATTCAAATAAAGTTTAGAGAAGACAGTGTCGTATTCATATAGACTCCTTCAAAAGTATTAGGTTAGGTCCACATTCACCTACGCAAAAAATGGAAAATAATAAACTGACCCAAACATGCAAGACTCGATACCTGAAGCCAGGAAGGTTTTAAGGCCAGCTGAGAATCGAATGGGTTGCGAATGATGATCAGCAAAAACAGAGTGTGATTCTGGTACTAATGTGGGTTCTAACACATTGGAATCGTAAATCTCCTTCCAATCCCTAACATTGTTTGTATGCTCTGCTTCGAAATACCCTAACACATTCAATCCTTCTCAGACTTTAAACAAAAAAGTTCACATAAACTGGACAAAAAAGAGAATGAGAGTGAGAGTGAGAGATTAGCGATTTAAGAAAGAGAGATTTGAGAGTCAGAGAAACAACATACCAAGCTAAACCCTAGCCGTCAGTTCGAACCATCTATTCTGAGAACCGCAGTTGTGCCTGGAAATTTGAGAGTGGATAGTGAGAGTGAGAGATTTGAGAGTGATGCGTCAAGAGTGGAGAGTGGAGAGTGAGAGCGATGCGTCGAGAGTGGAGAGTGGAGAGTGAGAGCGATGCGTCGAGAGTGGAGAGTGAGAGCGATGCGTGAGAGTGGAGAGTGAGAGCGATGGCTTCTGTGGAGAGTGAGTGAAGCGATGCGACCTAATTTTGTTAAATCTATTTTTAAAATTTTTCTTTCAGCCTCACCACGGTTCGAACCCTCGTCACATGACCGTTGTTGAGTCATCATTTTGATCCTGATTTAACGATGGTTTTTGTAACCGTCGTTGATTGACCGTCGCTAAAAATGAGTTTTTTTGTAGTGTTATTGGCTTAAATCAATTAGTGATGAGGTCAACCCAATAAGTGTAATTGATTCATGGATCATGCAAATATTTATGATATGATTAATTACATACAATCTGCATTAATTAAAAAGGTTGGGCCAAAGAATGATCTCAACCGTTGACTTGGAGGTAAGCTAGATTTCTTCGAAGGATGACGTGACAAAATTACAAAACATGACACTCCAGCCACGTGGCAAGAATTGGCTTCATGTACTTGGCTTTAGTAATATATATATATATATATGAACTTACTATAAAACACAAACTATTGGTAAGCACATATACTCTTGGTCTTGGTCCAAAATGCAATAAATTAATTTGCATATTAATTTTGTGAGAACATTTCATATTTTATATTATGAATATTACTCATATATTTTGTGAGACATAATTTTATAGTGATTAAGAGTAAAATATTACTCATAAAGACAATGTGAGAAAGGTGGATGACACCTTCAAAATTAAGGCATGTATATCACTGACTATTCATTTAAGAATTTTTATTATTATACAAATTCTTATTGATAGTAGGGGCAAGAAAATATTTTCTTGAAATGGCCCATTTTTAATTAGTGTATAATTTTATTTGTGCTAAGAGGTTTATTATTAAAACAAATGTGGTACTATGAAAAATTTTATTGAGTAAATTAATTTTCATAGAATCACATATATGTTACCACCACTATGCCTTTTTATAAATATATAATTTTGGGTTAATTAATAAATTTGTGCTGAACCAAAATTTATATTGATTTCATGAGGCCAGATAATGATCATAAAATGTTATAGTTTTATGACAAGGTTTTTAGCATGTATTTTGGTGGGCATATATTTTGACATTATTTAAATGTCATCTGAAGTGATTTTAAGCTCATGAGGGATAGATGTTTGTTTATAGAATGTTATATACTATATTTTGTGAGATTTTCAATATCTCATGTGGACTTTTAAAGTTATATGTGACAAATAAATTTGTCAAGAATTTTGGAAAATTTCCAAATAGATTTTGGTGAAATATTTTGAGAAAATATTTTCAAACAATGAGAATTCACTTTATAGTGAATAAGTGTGCACACATATATACTTGTGAAAAATAGTTTTTATAATTGTGGATTTTGTGATATTTTCACAAAAATGAATTTAAAAATTCATATGTGATATTTTATAAGTGCTACAAGAATATTATATTTTGGGTGAACAAAGAAATTGTTAAATTCTTGTGGAAAGGCACAAAACCCATCAATAGTGGGGGTATATAATTTTGTGGATATTAAAAAATGAGTTCACCAAAGTTTTTGACGGTAAATTATTTTGGGGATTACATAACTCATTTTTTGGAACTAAGTTTATTGTGAATATGTGACCCAAATTATATTGCGAAATTAAGTATATATTTATTTGTAATCAATTTATTAAATTGATGATACCATCTCAAATTAGAGATGATGATGTGTTTAATTTAATTTAATAAGCATTTGGTGCCAATTAAATATTTTTTATTGTATAAAGAGGTACAATAATAATTAATTTGTTGTCACATTATTGAGTTTGAAAAGTTCCTTAAATGGATTAATGTTTTATTTTATTGGCTAGTATTATTATTTGGTAGAAGAATATATTAAAAATATATTTTGTGAATTTTGGGATACCCGCCAATAATAATTATGAGTTTTTTTTAAGCCATAAATTGTGATAACTTATCGTGATGAATACCGTCATTACTAGATTCTTTGAATTTTGTGTTTTTCTGAAATTATAGCTATAGTCAAAGAATCTGGTGTGTGTACATCCAGGGGGACAAATATTTAAAGCCCGTATGGATTAAAAGCAACCTATGAGGATACCCAACCTTGTGATTAGAGATCCTAAGAACTTGGTTCAAAGGGACGAACGAATCATAGAATGGGTGTTTGAAATGCATATTTAAAAGAGTTTCGACTTTTAGTTTATCCCTATGGTGTAAGTGCATTTTCCTGCAACGATATGTGAGGTTGAGTTTTTCAAAAACTCTTAATGAAATCTGTAGTTCTATAAGAGTGGGTATCTTAATTGCAGGAATATCCTTGACAGAATTCACCTATTTGAATGTGACGGAGTGGGGCCGCTCCTATGAGAATATAAAATGGCATATATTCTTGAAACACATTCAAGAAACAGGATGCGCACACGACCGCATAATGTGCGGGCTAGGGCTCATATATTGCACCTAGATTATAATGTGCATGATATATGTCTTGTCTCCCTTAAGCAGTTATGATTCAAGGCGAATACCACCATGACTCTGGATCAAGATATATATTTTTGCTAAATATAGATTCAAGGCAATTTAGCTATCTATATTATGCATAATAATCTATCTCTACCCAAACGTAAAAATAAATATGTGTGTTAATTTATAATAATAAGTGGGGGTTTGTTGGAATATTATTAAAATTAATAAAATTTAATAAATGAAATAAATGATACATAATTGGAATTAAATCCTATAATTATTATTGAGGCAAAACGTTGCTGACCTTTTCAATTGTAACATTTTATCAATAAATTATATATTTAATTGTGTGCCAATGGGTAGTGTAGACTCACCTATAAATATGGATTTGTATCATGTATGAAATACACACAATTGAGAGACAGATGAAAATAAGGAAGAAAGTTTCATGTTTCACAAATAAAATATATATCATGTTTGTGTATTATTTGGGTAGAGAAAGGTGTGGGAGACAGAGTCCTGTCTACCTCCTACGTTCTGAGGTTGTAGACATACAGGCGAGTACTGGGCTGTTGTATCCTGGAGGTAACGCGTCTGAGTACCCCTGCACCGGGTGATATAACAAAATCAACTCGTGGGAGGCGTGAATTACCTTAAAGATAACGAGATACCCGTGCCTCAGTCCGGTACCACGCGTTTTATGATTTCTCTAACAATTTTATATTTCCCTATTTTTTGGTGTTTATTCTTATTTTCAGGTTGCTGCTCCAACATGTACATGTATGTAAAGCCTCTACTAGGGATAGCACCCGCTACGTGCGGGGGTGGGGAGTGCTCTCCCCGTCCCCGCCCCGCCACCCCAAAAGTCCCCCCGTCCTCGTCCCCGATCCCTGCCGTGGGGAGAAATTTTCCCCCATCGCCATCCCCCGCCCTCCCCGCGGGTCCCCGATTTTAGAAAAAGAATTAATATATATATATATATATATATATATTGGAGTAAAACACTGTTTTGGTCCTCCACAGATGCCTCCTTTGCCAATTTGGTCCCCCACAGATCAGTGTTATCAATTTGGTCCCCCACAGATCAAACTGTTAGCAATGTGGTGCTTCCGTTAATTAACTTGATGACATTTCAAGTTAAGTTGTGACTCACAAATTTTTTTATCTGACTAGGCATAAATTTTTTTTAGCTTTTCTGACTAGGCATAAATTAATTTATTTTTTATTTAAAAGAATCTTTGAAATAATTTTCTATCTAACGCAAGACTCTTTGAAATAAATTTTTTATTTAAAATGAGGTATGTCAAAGGTTTTTTTTTGTTTTATTTTTTTTTAATTTAAAAGGTTTTTTAAATAAAAAATAAATTACTCTAAATTAATTAATGCCTAGTCAGATAAAAAAATTGCTGAGTCACAACTTAACCTGACATGTCATCAAGTTAATTAATGGAAGGACCACATTGCTAACAGTTTGATCTGTGGGGGACCAAATTGACAAAGGAGACATCTGTGGTGGACCAAACCAGTGTTTTACTCTATAAATATGAGTTGACTTAATCTTAATAAAAAAAATAACCTATAAAATTAGATTAAAAAATGTCATATTAAATAAATATAATTGAAAAACATCAACAAACACATAATTTTACCAAAATTCATTAAAAAGCCTAACAATCAATAAAAATTATAACAAAGTTTACAACACAACATAAAAGTGTAAGTGAATTACGTTAAATTTTAGGTATAATAAAAAATATATAAAAATTAATAATAAAATAATAATATAAAAAATAATAAAACGTTATATATATAAATATTAATATAATAATTTAATAATATTAAATAAAATTATATATATACCCTCGGGGACGGGGACCCCGCGGGGCGGGGGACATGCTTCCGTCTCCGTCCCCGAATTACCATCGAGGATAAATTTTTCTACATCCCCATCCCCGCAGGAAAAAATTCCTGCATATGGGGCCCTGTACGGGGAATCCCCGCGGGAATCCCCGTGGAGCGGGGAAAATTGCCATCCCTAGCCTCTATTTAATTAATGAGTGATTTTTGAGAAAAAAATTATTAAAAAGAAAATTATCAATTTCTTTTTTTTAATTGTGTAATATATCTTCTCAATTTTAATAATCTCTTTTTTTAAAAGTTGACAAATGATATATTCCCTCAAATTTTCATTCTGTGAAAAATTGTCATCAATTAATTTTGTTATCCAAATTATCTACTGGCTAGTCCACAAATTTGATGGGATATAAATAAAGTAATTTTAGTAAAAAAATTTTGAATTTTGAACGATATGATACGATACATAATGAGTAAATCAGATTTTGATTTTTTGCAACGTATCAAATTCTCTAGTGAGTCAAGGTTTTGCGGTTGTATTAGGGTGAAGTTAACGGTTCATAACACTACAAAAACCCCAAATTTTAATGTGGGTCAATTCTCTGCGCCTGATTTGTATCTTTTGCCTTTTGCCCTAGAGAGCAAGCGCATCTTCAAATCGTCATTTTCTCAAAGGGAGCTTGCATCAGTCGTCGTTCACCATCACTTACCACCGTCACAACCGTCAAACGGAGCCGACACCGCTGCATCAATTGATATCAATGATAATTCCTTCTCTGCTTTCAGCGATTGCTTGTGACAAATCATCTGGTAAATTTCCCACCGCTTCTTCCCAAAGCCGAAAATTTCTTGATTGCTTGTGCATTCTGATGATTTCATTGTTCGGCTCGTAATCCTAGTTTATTTGCATCATTAAAATCCGAGAAAGAGGAAAAGAAAAAAAAAATGAGCGGAACAGTGAAGAAAGTGACCGATATAGCGTTCAAGGCAGGGAAGAATATTGATTAGGAAGGAATGGCTAAGCTCCTTGTCTTCGATGAGGCTCGCAAGGAGTTTGCAACACTTCGTCGTGCTTTCGACGACATTAATCAAGCTCTCAAGACCAAGTTTAGCTAGGTTTGATCTTTTCTTCTGATTGACGTTTTCATTTTTCCTTAGCTAGATCTCACTTGTTTCTATGGTTTTTTCTTTTTTGAGATGATTGTACCGATTGAATTGTGATTTAGAGCTAGGATATAACTGTTATCGATGTTTGATTCGTTGAATGGGCATATTCATTCTGAGAATTAATTGTTTGTCTCTCCTTAAAATCTGAGCATCCCTATTTAGTGGCCCCAATCATTTGTGGCTTATCTTGTCCTCTTCCGGGACTTATTATGCTCATGAATCATGATGCAAATAAATCTGAAAATGTGTGGAAAAGTAATTAAAATAAGTTTTTTATATATTAAAAAAATCAATGCAGGAAAATTATGTAGTGGGGTGGGTACGAAGACTAATTAAGATGGCTGCTGAATTTAGCGTGCAACACAAGTTGGGGAGATTGGGTTGATGGTCATGCAATTGGAAATATTGATTTAGGAACTTGTACGTATATGTGTTGTGCCAGTAGAGATTAACGCTGCCAAATTATATTGCAACCTATAAATTGTTGCACATCGAGCAGGACACAATTCCATACTCACAAACAGATATATTTAGTTACTTACACAGTTTTGTAGTAATGGAGGTTTTCAAAATTACTGTGTTACTTGTTTCAGCCTTGTTCATGTTGGGTGTAGCACGTGAGCTTCAAGACGCATCATGAATGGCTGACATGCAAATAAATCTGTTTTAAAAGATTAGGGAAATTAAAGGTGTTTGGCATCTGAATCTAAATCTCTAGTCACAGTGTATGAGTTTGTGACTTTGTCATATACTATGTATGTCTTAATTATACTTGATTATACCATAAACATTAAGCGCATAACCATACTCTTTTTACTGTCAAATCACCCAAAAGAGAAATCAATAGCTAGATTTTGGTTTTAGAAATCAGACAATTTATTTGGTTTTTCTTCCTCTGCCTTTTCCTTTTGATTTTCTACAATAATGGTTAGTCCCATACTCCATTTATAAAAAAAATGGGTAAGAGTACTGAGAAAATGAAAGGATTGGGAGAGTGAATGAAATTTGAGAATGGAAATAATTATTAATTAGTGTATGGGTATGCTCTGTTCCATTTATTTTCATTCAGTTTGGCTATTAATTTTTAGTTGTCAAAATTCTAGGCAAATATGATATTATATTAATTTTGATTGCAGCTGGTGCTGTGAGTTCTGCATTTGGGCCTTTTGTTGAGCTTGTCAACTCATGGAATCTCCCATATTGGCTTGTGCATTGGGGTCACCCTGCCAATATGGTATTTCTATTATACAAACTTTGAATCGTTCTGATTACCCCAAATATCACAATCATCCTATTCCTTTCTATGTATCATGTTAACTCACTTGCAGGCAGTTGTGCTCTTTGCCATGGGTGGCTATGGATCCTATCTTGGTTTCCATATATGTTTTTGCAGATAATGTGGTAAGATAAGGCAGGCATCTCTTCCAATACTTGTGATCACACTCGCAATATAATGATTAGCTTCATATTTATTTGTGGTTATTTTTGTCTGCTGAATATATAATTAATTTCAGGCGGAGAAGGCTTATGCCAAGGACTTGCACCCAAAGCTTTTAGGAGGTATGTTTTTCTTCTTTGCGCTGGGAGAAAATGATGGAATAACATCTCTTCTAACCTCAGATAAACCCATTTTTGAGAGGTAACCAAGATCAGCCATCTACAATACTTTTTTCTTTAATTTCCCTCAGAACTCGTGAATGATTGGGGGGTTTCAATTTCTTAAAAAAAATATTATTCTTGTGAAATATATAATACTAGTAGTAATCTCATATGCTTTCTGTGCAGTCCTCATGCTGTTACAGCCATTACTAGGCTTGCCCTGTTGACAATACAAACCATATCTCTGTTTAGTTTTCAGTGACTTCATCTCAGCACTTCCTAATGGTTATGAAACACTTGTCGATGATGATTTGTTAAGTGGGGGACAAAAACAGTGAATTGCTATTGCTCAAGCCATTATGAGGGATCCAAAAATATTGATCCTTGATGAAGCCACCAGTGCATTAGATGCTGAGAGTGAACATAATGTCAAGGTCTGATTCTAAAAGCTAGTTGATAGTTTTGGACTATAGACACATAAGTTTTAGAGTGAAAGAAAGAATAGATATTGATGATTTAGTTTCCACTATATGTAGGGTGTTCTTTGTTCTGTCAGAAGTGACTCCATGACAAAGAGAAGCATCATAGTCATTGCACACAGGTGGGCCATCTTTCATTGTAATCATCCATTAAAGGCTTGAATCGGAATTTGAAGTTGATGACCTGCTTTACAGGCTTTCTACTATACAAGCAGCTGACAGGATAGTGGTAATGGATGGTGGTCAAGTTGTTGCGGTTGGCGAATTTTCAGTTCATTTTCAATGCCTTCTATTATTGTACTGTTATCCCCTGAGGTCCTTTTTTTTTAATCTTGTTTTTAGATATTTGTATCTGATTTTTATTTCTTGTGAGGATAGTAATCATAACTCATGAAACTTTTAACCTCTCTAGATTTCCATTATTTTACCCAAATCTGAAGCCTAACTGTCAATAACTTGTGTGCAAACAAATGGGAAATCACAGGAAACTTCTCTTAAAAGATGGTTTATATGCTCGATTGAACAGTAAACAGGCTGACTCGGTGGCATGATTTTGGGTTACCAAAGCAGATTTTTCTTCTATCATTCTCTTGCTTCTTCATTTTGTAGTGGGGCAAGCAAACTTTTTTTTAGCTGCTGACCCATGTATTCATAGAGTATTGAACGGGAGAAACTGAGTAGTTTTATGGAATACACAAATACATAGAGCTGCTGCTGCCGTATTGGATTTGACAGAAGCAGGATCTTACTTCTTAGGCATGTGGAAATGCATGAAGAGGGTATAGCACACTGTAAGAGCCAAGCTTCACCCATTCTATATATTATACCATGCTTTTTATCATTTTCATGTTTGTGTTGAACTGAAAATGTGAATTGGGTTTGAAAATTTTCTCTGTCAATTGAACTTGAATTTTTTTTGGGTTAAGTATAGTTTGATGAGCAAATAATTCATGAGCAAATAATTTTTACTTTTTTTCTGTCAAACATGGCTTTGTGTGAGTTTGATGAGGAAATAATTCATGAGGGTGTGGATGAGCTAAAGACTGATTTGACAGAGTATGTTACTATCTGGCTTTTGTGAAGGAGCCAAGACTCTCACCATCACTTCATCTGATGCTTCTCTCATTCGCTTAATGGGGTAAGTAATCCTTGACTGTAATTTACTTCTTCTTCTTCTTCTTCTTTCAACACGGAAGAAGGTAATCTCAGTATACCCAGTGGGAGATGGGATGGGAGTTGTGAGTGTGGTTTGTAAGGCATTGGAGGAACGAGGAATATAGTGGTGAATATGGGGAATATTGTGGGGATGCATTAGAATTTTAGGATTGAAATGTGAGAAGAAACGTGATTAGGAAAGGATGAATGAAATGTTTCATTTCATTTTGTTGTGTATAAGTCTGTTTTAGTGGGTTTTATAGAGACAATATACATTAGACAAGGCTTATGAACAAAGACAAAAAGTTGTGCCTGCTACAATGTATGGTTTGTGAATGGAGAGAGAATGAATTCTCTGTCATTGGTTTTTTTATTATTAATCTAAAATATTACATTTTAATAATTTTTTTAATATATTAAAAATTTTAAGTGCTTTAAATTGATTTTTTTTGAAAGTATGAGAGATATATAAATAAAAAAGAATTGAAGTGTGAGAAGAAGAGATGTGATTAAGAAAGGAAACATGGGAGGCAAAGAGAAATAAAGTAGATGAATGAAGGGTTTCATTTCGTTTATTGTTGTCACGACCCCCATTTAGAGGACCGTGACCGGCACAGACACAGGGAATACCCTTATGCCTGTAAGCCTTATCACCTAATTGACAGAATATCTACTTTTGAAAATACATTCACATGCATTATAATACCATGGCTACACCGAAATAGCAAATGAACGGCCAGTGCCGCTTCAAGATATAGATATAGGAAAACACACATAATGTATATAACCTGTGTACTGGCTACACATCCGAAGATGCTGCCTATCATATTCACATGCAACAGATATAAGTATATATATGTATATTTTGAAAACAAACTTTCCCTGTATCGCAGTATAATAAATCCTGATCTTTAAGGTGTGTGAAGCTGACAGTTCTAGATTTAGTAATACAATCTAATTGGGTACGTCTACCCTTTACTTTATGATACAACAATAAAGTAAATTAAATTGCAATTACACTTTATTCACCCACATGAACAAGTTGTGGGTCTTGGAAAGTTTTGCTTGTCCCTCGTTCCACCGAGACTTCTTCCACCTGTACTTAACCTGCCTCTGTGTGGTAAAAAGGAGGTGTGAGTCTTAACCACGCGACTCAGTGAGGACTCTCCCATCCCCGGCGCAAGGTGGGTACCATAGCGCTGGGTTTGGGAGTCATACACAACCACATGCAAAAACAACTAGTTACTGTTGTTAGCATATATTCTTGGTGATCACACAACAAAAGAAATTTCACCCAAACGCTCACATGCATTTAATAACTGTAAACATGCAGCAGTTTATTCCACGTCGTCAACCAGCAAGTAAACATGTAACATATAGTGCTGGCTTTTACCTACCAGTCTTCCCACGTTTCAGCATGTCTGAATCAAACAAGACGTGTGGTGACATAATCCTTTACGTTACCACTACGCTGCACAATCAACAATTATAAGAAAACACAAATAATTTGTACATACACACATATGCTAAACATACATCTACTTAATCTCTCTAACTCTGGGGTATCTACTAGCCACTACGTGGCTTTCCCACTTCGAACCCGTGCACTCGGGTTGGTGGCCACCAAGTGGCAAAACATATTTAACCTATTCACTTGGGTACTGGTCACCTCGTGACAATTCTGTTAACCAAACACAATCAACTTTTATCTATCAAACAACTGACGCATAGCCACCACGTGGCACGTCCTGACCCCTTGCTGCGGGGCAATAGCTTGAGCCCACTCGTCCATTATCCAATCAGGCCACATGGCGGGTACGACACGACGTCTCGAAGCATGGCCACTGACACACCTTGGACCAACTCCACAGGATGATTTCTCTTCTGCAAGATCAGGCTCACGGTTCACCCGTAGGTTCCTCCCGTGTCTCCTTATCTTGGTCTCACATATTAATAGGATTCTTTGTATCTTTCCCGAAGGATCAACAATTCCTCTCCTTATTAATATGTACAAGTATCCTCAACAGGATATAACTCATATACCCGTCCAAATGGACTCTCTGAGCCTCAAGCTATCATCATAGCAATATAAAACCTTTTTGACCCTATTGCCAGGATAGGGTAATGACCATCGTCATGGTGATTATAGAACTGAGGTCTCAAGTATCATCTGACGTTGTTCTAGTCAATGTCTCACATCGCTAGCATAACCAAATCCGAAACCCACCAATAACTCCCTTTGCATGATTATAATTTGAGTCACCGTCGTGACGAGTTTTCAAAATAAAAGTTTAGTCCTTCCGTACAAGGACTCTTGCCACCGTCGTGGAAAAGATTTAATAAAATATTCATCATCCCTTCGGAGCATATGAGTCGGATTTGTAACACACCAATCATAGCAAACCATTACTCTCTACTCCTATGTCTTCCTTTCTAAGCTACTTTCCAAAACCTATTTTCTAGTTCCATTATTCTTTTAACATTCTATACCTCTAGCTAACACATGCCAGACAAGCTGAGAATGTACGTACTCATGTAATCCATATAAGCATACAACCCTACGAGCAGAGATTGAAGAACCCTCACCTTGGCAACCTTCCATGCAATCCTCTCCTGTAACTTTAGTCTCCTCGGAGTTCCTGTTGCACTCTATTGCGTGCCGTTGTTCCTATAAGAACAACATTGACTTCATTAAGGTTATTACTTAACTTAACTCGTTATTTATCTCTCCATTACTCTCACGTGTAGTCCATGGTTGCCACAGAGTCAAGCTCTTGGTCTAATTGGACTTCTCTATCCCAACTTATGTGAATCCTTCTTCGGACACTTGACTTACTCGCATATAACCCTAAAACCTAAACCCTCAACCCTAAACCCTAAATCACAAACCCCAAACCCTAGACACTAGACCTTAAACTGTAAACTCTAACACCTAAGCCCTAAACCCTAAACCCTAGACCCTAGACCATAGACCCTAATGCCTAAACTCATGACCCTAAACCCAAAAACCCTAAACCCTAGACCCTAGACCCTACACCTTAAACCCTAAACCTTAAGCCCTAGACCCTAAACCCTAAACCGTAAACCCTAGACCCTAAACCCTAAACCCTAAGGCTTAGTCCCTAAACCCTAAACCCTATACCCTAGACATTTAACCCTAAACCCGAAACACAAAACCCTAGACCCTAGACCTTAAACCCTAAACCCTAAAACCCAAAACTCTAAACCTTAAACCCTAAACCCTAAACACTAAACCCTAAACCCTAAAACCTAAACCCTAAATCCTAAACTCTAAATCCTAGACCCTAGACCCTAAACTGTAAACCCTAAATCTCGAACCCTAAACTCTAAACCCTAAATCCAAAAACCCTAGACCCTAAACCCTAGACCTTAAACCCTAAACCCTAAACGCTAAACCCTAAACCATAAGTCTTAGACCCTAATCCCTAAACCCTAAGCCCTAAAGCCTAGACCTTATACCCTAAACCCTAAATCCTAAACCCTAATCCCTAAACCCTAGACTCTAAACCCTAAACCCTAAACCCTAAACCTTAAAACCTGAACCCTAAATCCTAAATCCTAAACCCTAAACACTAGACTTTAAATCCTAAACCCTAAACCCTAGACCCTAGACCTTAGACCATAAGCCCTAGTCCCTAAACCTTAGACCTTAAACACTAAACCCTAAACCCTAAACCTTGGACCAGAAACCCTAAACCCTCAACCCTAAGCCCTAAACCCTAGTCCCTAGACGCTAAACCTAAAACCTTAGACCCTAAACCCCAAACTCCAAACCCTAAACCCTAGACCCTAAACACTAGGCCGTAAGCCGTAAGCTATAAGCCCTAAACCCCAAACATCAAACCCTACAACTTATACCCTAGACCCGTAACCGTAAACCCTAGGCCCAAAACTCTAAACCCTATACTCTAGAACATAAACACTAAACCCTAAACCGAAAAACCTAACACCCTAAACCCTAAACCCCAAATCCTAAACCGTAAACCCTAAACCCTAGACTCTAAATCGTAAACCTTCAAACCTAAACCCTAAACTCTAAACCCTAAACCTTAAACCTCGAACCCTAAACCCTAACCCCTAAACTTTAAACCCTAAACTCTAAACCCTAGACCCCAAACCCTATAAGCCTTAAACCCTAGACCCTAAACACTAAATCCTAAACCTAAAAACCCTAAACCCTAAACCCTAAACCCTAAAACCTAAGCCCTAAACCCTAGACCCTAAACCCTAAACCCTAAACCCTAAACCCTAATCCCTAATTCCTAGTCCCTAAACCCTAGACCCAAAACCCTAAATTATAAACCCTAAGCCCTAAGCCCTAAACCCTAAAGCATACACCTTATACCTTATACGCTTAACCCTAAACCTAAGGCCCTAAACCCTTAACCCTAGACCATAGACCCTAGACCCTAAACCCTCAACCCTGAAACCCAAAGCTCTAAATCTTAAATGCTAAACCATTGACCCTAAACCCTAAACCCTTGACCCTAAACCCTAAACCCTAGACCTGAAATCCGAAACCCTAAACGCTAAACCTTAAATCCTAAACCCTAAACGCTAAACGCTAAACCTTGAATCCTAAACCTTAAACCCTAAACTGCAGACCTTAAACCCTAAGCACTAAACCCTAAACCCAAGACCCTAGGCCCTAGACCCTAAACCCTAAACCCTAAACCCAAAAACCTTAAACCCTAAACCAAAACCCGAAAACCTTAAACCCTAAACCCTAAACCCTAAAACCTAAACATTAAACCCAAATCCCTAGATCGTAAACCCTAAACCCTAAACCCTAGACCCTACACCCTAGACCCTAGAACTTAAACCCTAAACCCTAAAACCTTAACCCTAACCCCTAAACCCTGAACCCTAAACCCTGAACCCTACAACCTAAACCCTAAACTCCAAACCCTAAACCCTAGACCCTAAACCCCAAACCCTAAACCCTAAAACCTAAACCCTCAACCCTAAACCTAAATCACAAACCGTAAACCCTAGACCCTAAATCCTAAACCCTAAAACCTAAACCCTAAAGTCTAAACTTAAATCATAAACCCTAAACCCTATACCCTAAACCCTAGACCCTATACCTTAAACCCTAAAACCCTAAACCCTAAACCATAAACCCAAAACCTAAAACTCTAAACCCTAAATCGTACACCGTAAGCCGTAAACCCTAAACCATAGACCTTAGACCCTAAACCGTAATCCCTAAATCTTAAACTAAAAACTCAAAACCCTAAACCCCAGACCCTAAACACTAAAACGTAAACCCTAGACCCTAAACCGTAAACCCTAAACCCTAAACCCTAAACCCTAAACGCTAAACCCTAAACCCTAAACCCTAGACCCTAAACCCTAAACAATAATCCTTCAACCATAAACCCTAAAACCCTAAACCCTAACCCTAAATCCTAACCCAAACCTTAAACCATAAAACCCAAAAACCAAACCGTAGACCCTAAACCCTAAGCCATAGACCCTAGACCCTAAACCCTAAAACCTAGACCTTAGACCTTAACCCCTAGACCCTAGACTCTAAGCCCTAAACACTAAGCCTTAGACCTTAAACCCTAAACCCTAAACCCTAAACCCTAGACCCAAAACCCTAAACCATAAACCTTAGACCTTCAACCCTAAACCCTAAAACCCAAAACACTAAACCTTAAACCCTAAACCCTAGACCCTAAACCCTAAGCCTAAAATCATAAACACTAAACCCTAGACCCTAAACTGTAAACACTAAATCTTAAACCCTAAACCCTAAACCTTAGACCCTAGACCCTAGACCATAAACCCTAAACCCTAACCTCTAAACACTAGACCCTACTCCCTAGACCCTGGACCCTAAAACATAAACCCTAAATCCTAGACCCCAAACCCTACACCTTAGATCCTAAATCCTAGACACTAAACCCTAAAACCTAAACCCTACACCCTAGACCCTAGACCCTAAACCCTAAACCCTAAACGTTAAACACTAAACCCTAGACCCTAGACCCTTAAACCCTAAGTCGTGAGACCGAACCCTAAACACTAAAATCTAACCCCTAAACCCTAAACCCTAGACCCAAGACCCTAAACCCTAAACTCTTGACCCTAAACCCAAAAACCGTAAACCGTTAACCCTAAACCTTAAACCCTAAAACCTAAGCCCTAGACCCTAAACCCTAAACACTAAACCCTAGACAATAAAACCTAAACCCTAATCCCTTGACCCTAAACCCTAAAACCCTAAACCCTAAACCCTAAAGCATAACCCTAAACCATAAGCCTTAGACCCTAAACCCTAAACCCTAAAACTTGGACCCAGGACCTTAAACCCTAAACCCTAAACCCAAAAACCCAAAACTCTAAACCTTAAACCCTAAACCACAAACCCTAAAACTTGAACCCTAAATCCTAAGCCGTAAACCCTAAACCCTAAACACTAGACACTAAATCCTAAACCCTAAACCCTAGTCCCTAGACCCTAAACCATAGACCTTAAACACTAAACCCTAAACCTTAGACCCGAAACCCTAAACCCTAGCCCCTAGATGCTAAACCATAAACTCTAGACCTTAAACCCCAAACTCCAAACCCTAAACCCTAGACCCTAAACCTTAAACCCTAAACTCGAAACCCTAAGCCCTAAGCTGTAAGCCGTAAGCCCCAAACCCTAAACCTAAAGCCCTACACTCTATACCCTAGACCCTTAACCCTAAACTCTAGGCCTTAAACCCTAAACCCTAAACCCTAGACTCTAGAACTTAAACCCTAAAACCCAAAACTCTAAACCTTAAACCCTAAACCCTAGACCCTAAACCCTAAACCTTAGACCCTAAACCCTTGATCTGAAACCCTAAACCCGAAACCCTAAACCCTAAACCCTGAACCCTAAACCCTAAACCCTAAACCCTGAACTCTAAACCCTAATCTTTAGACCCTAGACCCTAAACCCTAAGCCCTAAATGCTACACCCTAGACCATAGACCCTAGACCTTAAACCCTAAACCCCAAAAACCCTAAACCCTAGACCATAGACCCTAAACCCTATACCCAAGACCCTAAACCCTAAACCCTATACCTTAAACCCTAAACTCTAAAACATAAACCCTAATCCCTAAACGCTATACCCTAGACCCTAAACCCAAGACCCTAGACCATAAACTTTAAATCCTAAACCCTAATCTCTAAACCCTATACCATGAACCCTAGACCCTGAACCATAAACCCTAAACCCTACGCGCCAAGCCCTAAGCCATAAATCCTAAACCCTACACCCTACACCTTAGACGCTTAACCCTAAACCCTAAAACCCAAAACTCTAAACCCTAAACACTAAACCTTTGACCCTACACCCTAGACCTAAAACCCAGACCCGAAACTCTAAACCCTAAACTTTAAATCTTGAACCCTAAACGCTAACCCCTGAACGCTAAACCCTAAACCCTAAACCCTAAACCCTAAACTGTAGACTCTAAGCCCTAAGACCTAAACCCGAAACCCTAGACCCTAGACCCTAAACCCTAGACACTAAACCCTAGTCCCTAAACCCTAGTCCCTAAACCCTATAACCTAAACCCTAGACCCTAGACCCTAAACCCTAAAACCTTAACCCTAACCGCTAAACCCTAAACCCAAAACCCAAAACCCAAAACCCTGAACCCTAAACCCTAAACCCCAACCCTAGATCCTAAACCTTAAACCTTAAACCCGAAACCCTAAACACTACACCCTAAATCCTAAGCCCTAAACCCTAGACCGAAAACCCTAGACCCTAAACCCTAGACCTTAAATCCCAAACCCTAGACCCACAACCATAAACCCTAAACCCCAGACTCAAAACCCTAAACCCTAGACGCTAAAGCAGGAAACCCTAAATCATAATCCTTAACCCTAAAACCAAAACCCTAAATCCAAAATCCTAAACCCTAAACCCTAAACCCAAAATGTTAAAACCCTAAACCCTATACACTAAAACCTAAACCCTAAAGCCTAAACCTTAGATCATAAAGCCTAAATCCCAGACCTTATACCCTAAACCCTAAACCCTAAACCCTAAACCCTAGACTCTAAACCTAAAACCCAAAACCGAAAACTCTAAACCCTAAACCATAAACACAAAACCCTAAAACCTAAACCCTCAACTCTAAACCCTAAATCACAAACCCTAAACTCTAGACACTAGACCCTCAACCGTAAACCCTAAAACCTAAGCCCTAAACCCTAAACCCTAGACCCTAGACCTTAGACCCTAAAGCAAACCCTAAACCATAAACTCTAAACACAAAACCCTAAATCCCAAACCCTAGACCCTAAATGTCAAAACCCTAAGCCCCAAAACTAAACCCTAAGGCCTAAACCCTAAATCATAGACCCTAAACCCTAGACCCTATACCATAAACCCAAAGAACCTAAAACCCTAAACCCTAAACCAAAAGCCCAAAACTCTAAACGCTAAACCGTAAACCGTAAACCCTCAACCATAAACCCTAACCCGTAAACCATAAACCGTAAACCCTAGACCTTAAACCCTAAACCCTAAATCCTAAACCCTAAACCCTACACCCTAAACCCTAAACACTAAGCCTTAGACCCTAAACCCTAAACCCTGAACCCTAAACATTAAATCCTAAACCCAAAACCCAAAACCCTAAACCCTAGACCCTAGACCTTAAACTATAAACCCTAAACCCTAAACCCCAAAACTCTAAACCTTAAACCCTAAACCCTAAACCCTAAACCCAAAACCCAAAACCCTAAAACCTGAACCCTAAATCCTAAACCCTAAATCCTAAACCCTAGACCCTAAACTGTAAGCCCTAAATCATAAACCCTAAACTCTACACCCTAAACCCTAGACCCTAGACCCTAAACCATAAACACTAAATCCTAAACCCTAAACCCTATACCCAAAAACATAAACCTTAAATCCTAGACCCAAACCCTAAACCCTAGACACTAAACCCTAAAACACCAAACCCTAAATACCAAACCCCAAACCCCAAACCCCAAACCCTAAACTGTAAACCCTAAACCCTAAACCCTAAACCCTAAACCCTAAACCCTAAATCCTAAGCCCTAAACCTTAAACCCTAGACCCTGGACCCTAGACGCTAAACCCTAAACCCTAAATCCTAAGCCCAAAAACCCTAAACCCTAAACCCTAAACCCTAAAACCTAAACCGTAAACCTTAGACCCTAGACCATATACCTTAAACTCTAAACCCTATACCCTAGACCCTAAACCCTAGACCCTAGACCCTAAACCCTAAGCTCCAAACCCTAGACCCTAAACCCTAAGCTCCAAACCCTAGACCCTAAACCCTAGACCCTAAACTCTAAACCCTAGACCTTAAACCCTAAACATTAAGCCCTAAACCCTAAACCCTAGACCTTGGACCCTAGACCCTAAATCCTAAACCCTAAAACTTAAACCCTAAACCTTAGACCCTAGACCCTAAACCCTATACCCTTTACCCTAAACACTAAACCCTAGACCCTAAACCCTAAACCCTAAATCCAAAATGCTAAACCCTAAACCCCAAACCCTAAACCGTAGACCCTAAACCCTAAGCTCCAAACCCTAGACCCTAAACCCTAAGCTCCAAACCCTAGACCATAAACCCTCAAAACCCTAAGCCCTAAACCCAAACTCGAAGACCTTAAACCCTAAACCCTAAACCCTAAACACCAAAACCTAAACAATAACGCCTAAAGCATAGACCCTAAATGTCAAAACCCTATACCCTAACACCTAAACCCTAAAGCCTAAACCCTAAATCATAAACAAACCGTAGACCCTAGACCCTAAAATCCTAAACCCTAAACCCAAAACCAAAAACTCTAAATTCTAAACCGTAAACCTTAAACCCTAAACCCAAAACCCTAAAGCCTATACCCTAAAACCTAAACCCTAAACCCTAGACCCTAGACCATAGACCCTAAACCCAAGATGCTAGAACCTAAATCGTAAACCCTAAACTCTAAACCCTAGACCCTAAACCCTAAACCTTCAAATCTAGACCCTAAACTCTTAAACCCAAAATTGTAAGCCCTAAATCCTAAACCCTAAAACCTAAGCCCTAAGCCCTAAACCCTAAACCCAAAAACCTAGACCCTAAATTCTTGACACTAAACCCAAAAACCCTAATCCTTAGACTGTAGACCCTAAACCCTAAACCCTAAACCCTAAACCCTAAACCCTAAACCCTAGACCCAAAACCCTTAACCATAAACCCTAGACCCTAGACCTTAAACCCTAAACCCTAAACCCTAAACCTAAACCCTAAATCTTAGACCCTAGACACTAGACCCTAAACCCTAAACACTATACCCTAGACCGTAAACCCTAAACCTTAGACCCTAAAACCTAAACTCCAAACCCTGGACCCTAAACCCTAAACCCTAGACACTAAACTTCAAATCCTAGACCCTAAACCCTAAGCCCTAGACCTTGGACCCTAGACCCTAAACGCTAAACCCTAAACCCTAATCCCCAAAACCCTAAACCTTAAACCCTAAACCGTAAAACCTAAACCCTAAATCCTAGACCCTAGACCCTAAACCGTAAACCCTAAACCCTAAACCCTAAACCGTTAACCCTAAGCCCTAAGCCCTAAACCCTAGACCCTACACCCTACACCCTACACCCTAAACCGTAGACCGTAAACCCTAAAACCCTAAACCCTAAACCCTAAACCCAAAACCCAAACCCAAATCCGAAGACCCTAAACCCTAAGCCCTAAACACTAAATCCTATGCACTAAACCCTAAACCCTAGACCCTAAACCATAAACCCTAATCCCTAAACCCTAGACCCTAAATGCTAAACCCAAAAACCTTAACCCTAACCCATAAACCCTAAACACTGAAACCTAAACCCGCAACCCTAAACCCGAAATCCTAAACTCGAAACCCTAAACACTAGACCCTAAATCCTAAGCCCTAAACCCTATACCCTAAACCCTAAACCCTATACCGTAAACCCTAGACCTTAAACCACAAAGCCTATACCCTAAACCCAAAACCCTAGACCCTAAACCAGGAAACCCTAAATCGTAATCACTAACCCCTAAACCCTAAATTCTAAACCCAAAACCCTAAACCATAAACTGTAAATCCAAAACCCTAAACTCTAGACCCTAAATGTCAAAACCCTAAACCCTAAAACGTAAAGCCTAAACCCTAAATCATAAATCCTAAACCATAGACCCTAAACCCTAAACCCTAAACCCTAAAACCTAAACACTAAACCCAAACCCAAAACCCAAAACTCAAAACCCAAAACTCAAAACGCTAAACCGTAAACCTTAAACCTTAAATCCAAAACCCTAAACCCAAAACCCTAAACCTTAAACCCTAGACCCTATACCCAAGACCCTAGAACCTAAATTGTAAACCCTAAATCTTAAACCCTAAACCCTAGAACCTAAACCCTAAACCTGAAACCCTTGACCCAAAACTCTTAAACCTTAAATCGTAAGCCTAAACCCTAAACCCTAAAACCTAAGCCCTAAACTCTAAACTCTAAACTCTAAACCCTAGACCCTAGACCCTAGACCCTAAATTCTTGACCCTAAACCCCAAAACCCTAAACCATAAACCCTAGACTGTAGACCCTAAACCCTAAACTCTAAGCCCTAGACCCTAAACCCTAAACCCTACACCCAAAACCCTTAACCATAAACCCTAGACCCTAGACCTTAAACCCTAAACCCTAAAACCCAAAACCTTAAACCCTAAACCCTAAACCCTAGAGCCTAAACCCTAAACCCTAAAAACTGAACCCTAAATCCTAAACCCTATATCATAAACCCTGAATCTCAAACCCTAAACTCTAAACCCTAAACCCTTGACCCTAAATCCTTGACCCTAAACCCTAAACCCTAGACCCTAGACTCTAGACCTTACACCCTAAACACTAAACCCAAGACCCTAGACCCTGATCCCTAAACTCTAAACCCTAGACCCTAAACCCTAAAACATAAACCCTAAATCCTAGACCCCAAACCCTAGACCCTAGAGCCTAAACCCTAAACCATAGACGTTAAACACTAATCATTAAACCCTAAACCTTTAACCCTAAACCCTAGGCCGTAAACCTTAAACCCTAGACCCTTAACCCTAAACCCAAAGCCCTATACCTTAAACCCTAAACTCTCAACCCTACACCCTAAATCATAAACCCTAAACACTAAGCCTTAGACCCTAAACCCTAAACCCTAAGCCCTAAACCCTAAACACTAATCCCATAGACCCAAAACCCTAAACCCTAAACCCTAGACCGTAGACCTTAAACCCTAAACCCTAAACCGTAAAACCCAAAACTCTAAACCTTAGACCCTAAATCTTAGACCCTAAAACCTAAACCCTAGACCCAAAACCATTAAACCCTTAATCATAAGCTGTAAACCCTAAACCTTAAAACCTAAGCCCTAAGTCCTAAACCCAAATCCTAAACCCTAGACCCTAGATCATAAACACTAAACTCAAAGTCCTAAACCCAAAAGCCCTAGACCCTCGACCATAAACCCCAAACCCTAAGCCCTAGACTCTTAACCCTAAACCATAGACCTTAAACCCTAAACCCTAAACCTTAAACCCTAGACCCTAGACCCTAGATCCTAAACTCTTGACCCTAAACCCTAAACCCTAAACCATAGACCTTAGACCCTACACCCAAAACCCTAAACCCTAAACCCTAAACCCTTAACCCTAGATCCTAAACCCTAAACCATAAGCCTTAGACCCTAAACCCAAAACCTTAAACCCTAAACCTTAAAGCCTAAACCATAGACCCTGGACTGTAAACCCTAAACCCTAAACCCTAAAATTCTAAACCCTAAACCTTAAACCCTAAACCCTAGACTGAAAACCCAAGACCCAAAACCCTAAAACTTGAACCCTAAATCCGAAACCCTAAACCCTAAACCCTAAACCTCAAAACCCTAAACACTAGACCCTAAATCCAAGACCCTAAACCCTAGACCCTAAACCCTACACCTTAAATCCTACACCCTAAAGCCTAAACACCAAACTCCAAACCCTAAACCCTAAACCCTAGGACCTAAACACCAAACTCCAAACCCTAAACCTTAAACACTAGACCCTAAACCCTAAACCTTAAACCCTACATCCTATATCTGAGAATTTTAACCCTAAACCCTAAGCCTTAAACCCGAATACCTAAACCATACACCCCAGAACCTTAACCCTAAAGCCGAAACTCTAAAACCCAAAACTCTAATCCTTAAACCCAAAACCCTAGACCCTAAACCCTAAACCCTAGAACTCGAAACCCTAAACCTTAAAATTAAGCCCTAAACCCCAAACCCTAAACCCTAAACTCTAAACCCTAAACCCTAGACCCTAAACCCTAAACCCTAAACCGTAACCCTAGACCTTAAACCCTATATCCTAAACCCCAAAACCCAAAACTCTAAACATTCAACCCTAAACCTTAGGCCTAAACCCAAAACGCTAAACCCAAAACCCTAAAACCTGAACCCGAAATCCGAAACCCTAAATCATAAACCCTAAACCCTAGACCCTAGTCCCTAAACCCTAGACCTTAAACCCTAAACCTTAAAACTTGGACCTGAAACCCTAAACCGTCAACCCTATGCCCTAAACCCTTATTCGTAGACCAGAAATCTAAAACCATAGTCCCCAAACCCCATACACCAAACCATAAAACCAAGACCATAAACTAAGCCCTAAGCCGTAAGCCATAAGCCGTAACCCCAAACCCGTAAACCATAAACCATACACCCTTAACCTTAAACCCCAATGACTAAACCTTAAAACCCTAAATTCTAAACCCTAAACCCTAAACCAGAGACCCTAAATAGAAAACCCTAGAGACTAAATCCTAAATCCTAGACCTGAAACAATAAACTTTAAACCATAAACCCAAATGCCCTAGCCTTAAACCCAAACCCCTAAACCCTGAACTCTAAACTCCAAACTTTAAACACTAAACTCTAAACCCTAATCCCTAAAGCCTAAACCCTAAACCCAGACCATTGACCCTAGACCCTAAACCCTAAACCCTAAGTCATAAACCCCAAAACTCTAAACTGTGAACCCTAAACCCTAAAACCTAAACACTAGACCCTAGATCCTAGACCCTAAACCCTAAACCATAGACCCTAGACCCTAATCCCTAAACCTAAGACCCTAAACCCTAAGCCCTAAACCTTATACCCTACACCCTAAACCCTAAACTTTAAATCCTAAACCCTAATCCCTAAACTTTAAACCCTAAGCCATAAGCCCTAAGCCCTAAACACTAAACCCTAGGCACTAAACCCTAATCCCTAAACCCTAAACCCTAAACCGTAAGCCCTAAGCCGTAAGCCCTAAGCCCTAAACACTAAACCCTAGGCCCTAAACCCTAAACCCTAGACCTTAAACTCGAAACCCAAAACCCTAAAACCCAAAACTCCAAACCTAAACACTAGTCACTAGACCCTAAAATATAAACACTAGACCCTAAATCCCAAACCCTAAACCCTAAACCCTAGACCCTAAACCCTAGAAACTAAACCCTAGACCCTAAACCCTAAACCCTAAACCCTAAACCTTAAACCCTAGATTCTAAACCCTAAACCCTAAACCCTAAACCCTAAACCCTAAAACCTAAACCCTAAACCCTAGACCCTAGACCCTAAACCCTAAACTTTAAACCCTAAACCCTAAACACTAAATCGTAAACCCTAACCCTAAACCCTAAACCCTAAACCCTATACCCTAAACCCTAAACCCTAAACCCTAAACCTTAAGCCCTAAACCCTGAACACCAGTCTCTAGACCCTAAACTCTAAGCCCTAGAGCCCAAACTCGAAACACCAAACCCTAGGCCCTAAACCCTAGACACTAAACCCTAAAACCTAAACCCTAGACCCTTAACACTAACCCATAGACCCTAGACCGTAGACCCTAAAACCTAAACCCTGGACGTTAAACCAAAAACCCTACACACTAGACCCCAAATCCTAAACCTTACACCCTAGACCCAAGACCCTAAACCGTAGACCCTAAACCCTAAACCCTAAATCCTAGGCCCCAAACCCTAGACCCTAAAGAAGGAAACCGTAAACCGTAATCCCTACAACCTAAACCCAAAACCCTAAACTTTAAACCCTAAACCCTAAATCCTAAACCCTAAACCCTACTAATTCCTAAACCCTAGACCCTAAACGTTAAAACCCTAAACCTTAAACCCAAAACCCTAGACCGTATAACCTAAACCCTAAAACCCTACACCCTACACCCTAAACCTAAAAACCGTAGACCCAAGACACTAAACCATAAACCATCAACCTTAAACCCTAAATCGTAAACCCTAAACCCTAAAGCATAAACATAAACCTTAAAGCCTAAACCCTAAACCTTAAACCCAAAACCTTAAACCCTAAACACTAAACCCTAAACACTGAACCCTAGACCCTAAGCCTAGACCCTAAACCCTAGACCCTAAACCCTATACCCTAGACCCTAAACCCTAAACCCTAACCCTAACCTTAAACCATAAAACCCTAAACCCTAGAGCCTAAACCCTAAACCCTAGACCCTAAACCGGAAAACCTAAACCCTAACCAAAAACCCTAAACTTTAAACCCTAATCCCAAAACCCTAGACCCTAAATCAAAGACCCTAAACCCTAGACCCTAACCCTAAAACCCTAAACCCTAATCCCTAAACTCTAAACCTTACACCCTAAACCCTAGAGCCTAAACCGTAAATCCTAGACCCTAAACCCTATACCTTAGACCCAAAACCCTAGACCCGAAACCATAAACCGTAAACCCTCAAACTTAAGCCCTGAACCCTAGACCCTAAATGCCAAACCCCAAACTCTAAACCCTAAACCCTTATCCTTAAACCATAAACCCTAAAACCCTAAATCCTAAACCCTAAACCTTAAACCCTAAACCCTAAACCCTAAACCCTAAACCCTAAACCCCAAAACCTAAACTTTACACCCTAAAAGCTAAACCGTAAACCCTAAACCCTAACCCTAAACCCTAAATCCTAAACCTTAAACCCTAAACCCTAAACCCTAAACCCTAAACACTAAACCTTAAACCCTAAACCCTAAACCCTAAACCCTAAACCCTAAACCCTATACCCTAAACCCTAAACCATAAACCCTCAATCGTAAGCCCTAGACCATAAACAGTAGTCCCTAGACCCTAAACTGGAAACCCTACACCACATACCCCAAACCCCAAACTCTAAACCCTATACCCTAAACCCTAAACCCTAAACACTAGACCTTAAACCTTAAACCTTAGACCCCAAACTCTAGACCTGAGACCCTAAACCCTAAAACCTAAACCTTAGACCTTAAACCCAACACACTAGACACAAAACCCTAAACCCTAAACCCTAAACCCTAGACCCTAAACCCTAAACCCTGGACCCTAAACCCTAAACCCTAGACCCTAAACAAGGAAACCCTAAACTATAATCCGTAAACCTAAAACCCAAAGCCTTAAATTATAAACCCTAAACCCTAAATCCTAAACCTTAAACCCTACTAATCCCTAAACCCTAAACCCTAAACGTTAAAACCCTAAACCTTAAACCCAAAACCCTAGACCATATAACCTAAACCCTAAAACCCTAGACCCTACACCCTAAACCTAAAAACCGTAGACCCTAAACTGTAGACCTTAGACACTAAACCCAAAACCCTAAACCCAAAGCCCAAAACCATAAACCATCAACCTTAAACCCTAAATCGTAAACCCTAAACCCTAGACCTTAGACCCTAAACCCTAAACCCTAAACCCTAAAGCATAAACACAAACCCTAAACCCTAAACCCTAAACCTTCAACCCTAAACCTTAAACCCTAAACACTGAACCCTAAACACTGAACCCTAGACCCTAAGCCTTGACCCTAAACCCTAGACCCTAAACCCTAAACCCTAGACCCTACATCCTAAACCCTAGACCCCAAACCCGAGACCCTAAACCCTAATCCCTAAACCCTAACCCTAACCTTAAACCATCAAACCCTAAACCCTAGACCCTAAACCCTAGAGCCTAAACCCTAAACCCGAAAACCCTAAACCCTACACCAAAACCCTAAACTTTAAACCCTAAACCCGAAACCCTAAACCCAAAACCCTAGACCCTAAATCTTAGACCCTAAACCCTAGACCCAAACCCTAAAACCCTAAACCCTAAACCCTAAACTCTAAACCCTACACCCTAGACCCTAGAACCTAAACCGTAAATCCTAGACCCTAAACCCTAGACCTTAAACCCAAAACCTTAGACCCGAAACCCTAAACCGTAAACCCTCAAACCTAAGCCCTGAACCCTAGACCCTAGAATCTAAATCCTAGACCCTAAAACCCAAACCCCATACCCTAAACCCTAAACCCTAATCCTTAAACCATAAACCCTAAAACCCTAAACCGTAAACCCTAAATCTGAACCCTAACCTTAAACCTTAAAACCCAAAATCCAAAACCCAAACCGTAGACCCTAAACCCTAAACCCTAAACCATAGACACTAAACCCTAAAACCCAAAATCGTAAACCCTAAACCCTAAACCATGAACCCTAGACCCTAAACCCTAAACCCGAAACCTTAAATCCTAAACCTTAGTCCCTAAACCGTAGACCCTGGACCCTAAACCCTAATCGTAGGCCCTAAACCCTAAACCCTAATCCTTAAACCCTAAACCCTAGACCCTTATCCCTAAACCCTAAGCCCTAAACCCTGAACCCTAGAGCCAAGAACTTAAACCGTAAACCGTAAACCCTAAACCACAAAACTCTAAACCCAAAACCCTAACTCCTAAACCCTAAACCCTAGACCCAAGATCCTAAACCATAGACTCGAAACCCTAAACCTTAAACCCTAAGCCCTAAACCCTAAACCCTAAACCCTAAAACCTAAACCCTAAAACCTAAACCCTAAACCCTAAATCCTGAACCTCAGACCCTAGACCCTAGACCCTAAACCATAAATCCTAAACCATAAATCTTAAACCCTAAAACCTAAACCTTAAACCTTAGACCCTAGACCCTAAAACCTAAACCTTAAACCCTAAACCTTAAACCCTAATCCCTTAAACCATAAACCCCAAACCCTAAACCCTAAACAGTAAACACTAAACCCTAAACCCTAAACCCCCAACCATAAACCCTAAACCCTAAACCCTAAACCCTAAACCCTCAACCCTAGACCTTATGCACTAGACCCTAAACCCTAGTCGCTAAACCTTAAACTCTAAATCCTAGACCAAAAACCCTAAACACCAAACCCTAGACCTTAAACCCTAGACACTAAACCCTAAAACCTAACCCCTAGATCCTAATCCCTAAACCATACACCCTAGACCCTAGAACCTAAACCCTAAACCCTAGACCATAAACCCTAAACCCTAAACACTAGACCCTAAACCCTAAATCCTAGACCCTAAACCCTAGACCCTAGACCCTAAACCCTAAACCCTAATCCCTAGACCCTAAACCCTGGACCCTAAACAAGGAAACCCTAAATTGTAATCCCTAAACGCTAAACACAAAACCTTGAAATTAAAACCCTAAACCCTAAATCTTAAATCCTAAACCCTAGACCCTAGCGCTAAAACCCTAAACCTTATACCCTAAACGCTAAAACCCTAAACCTTAATCCCAAAACCCTAAACCCTAAAACCGAAACACTAAACCCTAAACCCTAGAACCAAAACCCTAGACCTTATACCCTAAACCCTTAAACCCTAAACCCTACACCCTAAACCCAAAAACCGTAAACCTTAGACACTAGACCCTAAACCCAAAACCCAAAACCCTAAACACTAAACACAAAACACTAAACGCTAAACCCCAAAAACCCTAAATCCTAAAACCTAAACCCAAAACCCTAGACCCTACACACTAAACCATAAAACCTAAACCTTAAATCTTAAACCTTAAACCCTAAACCCTATACCCTAAACTCTAAACCTTAGACCTTAAACCCTAGACCCTAGACCCTAAACCTAAACCCTAATTCGTAGACCTTAAACCCTAAACCCTAGACACTAAACCTTAAATCCTAAACCCTATGCCCTAAACCCTAGACCCAAGATCATAAACCCTAAACCCTAAACGCTAAATGCTAAACTCTAATCCCAAAAACCCTAACCCCTAAACCCTAAAACCTAATCCCTAAACCCTAGACCCTATTCCCTAAATAATAAACCCTAAACCCTAACCCTGAACCATAAATCCTAAACCTAAAACCCTAAATCCTGAACCCTATACCCTAAACCCTAAACCCTAGACCCTAGACCCTAAAACCTAAACCCTATATCCTAGACCACAAACCCTAAACCCTAGACCCTAAACCCTAGACCCTAAACCCTAAATCCTAAGTCCTAAACCCTAAACCCTAAACCCTAGACCGTAAACCCTAAACCCTAAACGCTAAATGCTAAACGATAAACACAAAAACCTTAAACCCTAAACCCTAAAACCTTAATCCTTAAACCCTAGACCCTACACACTTGACAATAAAACCTAAACCGGAACCCTGAACCAAAATCCTAAAGCTTAAACCCTAAACCCTAAACCCAGACCCTAAACCCTAAACCCAATTCATTTATGACCCAACCCAAATTTGACCCAACCCAAACCCACCCAACCCACCCATTTTGCCACCCCTACCCTAAACCCTATACCCTAAACTCTAAACTCTAGACCTTAAACCTTAAACCCTAGACCCTAAATGCTAGACCACAAACCCTAATCCTTAGACCCTAAACCCTAGAAACTAAACCCTAAACCCTAAACCCTAAACTCAAAACCCCAGACCCCAGACCCTAAACCGTAAATCGTAAACCCTAAATGTAAACCATAAACCCGAAACCCTAAACCCTAAACACTAGACCTTAAATCCTAAACCCTAAACCCTAAACCCCAAACCCTAAATTCTAAACCCTAAACCCCAAACCCTAAACTCTACACCCTAAACCCCAAACCCTATACCCTAAACCCTAAATCCTAAACCCTAATCCCTAAACCCTAATCCCAAAAACCCAAAACCCAAAACACTAGACACTAAACCCAAAACCCTATACCCTAACCCTAAAACCCTAAAACCTAATCCCTAATCCCTATACCCTAGACTCTATACCCTACACCCTACAACCTACACCCTAGTCCCTAGAGCATAAACCCTGAACCCTAGACACTAAGCCCGAGACGTTAAACCCAAGACCCGAAACACTAAAACCTAAACCCTCAACCCTAAGCCCTAAACTATAGACCCTAAGCCCTAGTCCCTATACCATAAACTCTAAATCTTAGACCCTAAACCCCAAACCCCAAACCCTAGACCATAAACCTTAAACCCTAATCCTTAAACCATAAACCCTAACACCCTAAATAGTAAACCCTAAATCCGAACCCTAACCATAAACCTTAAAACCCAAACCGTAGACCCTAAACCATAAACCCTAAGCCCTAAACCCTAAAACCAAAAACCCTAATCCCTAAACCTAAACCCAAAACCCTAAACCCTAAACCCTAAACCCTAAATCCTAAACCCTAAGCCCAAAACCCTAGATCCTAAACCCTAGACCCTAGACCAGAAACCCTAAACCCTCAAGCCTAAGCCCTAAATAGTAGATCGTAAACCCTAGTCCCTAGACCCTAAACCCTAAAGCCTAGACCCTAAACCCTAAATCCGAAATCCTAGACCCTACACCTTAAACCCTAAACCTTACACCTTACACCCTAAATCCTAACCCTAACCTTAAACAATAAAACACTTAACCCTAGACCCAAGAGCCTAAACCCTAGACCCTAAACCCTCGACCCTAGAGCCTAGAGCCTAAACCCTAAACCCTAAATCCCTAAATCCTAAAACCCCAAAACCTAAACTCTAAACCTTAAACCCTATAACCAAAACCCTAAACCCTAAACTCGAACCCAAAACCCTAAAGCCTCAACCCTAAGCCCTAAACCCTAGTCCCTAAACCCTAAACTCTAAATCCTAGACCCTAAACCCAAAACCCGAAACCCTAAACCCTAGACCATAGGCCATAAACCTTAATCCTTAAACCAAAAACACTAAAACCCTAAACCATAAACCCTAAATCTGAACCCTAACCATAACCCTTAAAACCCAAAACCTAAATTGTGGAGCCGAAACCCTAGACCCTAAACACTAAACCCTAGACCCTAAACCCAAAACCCTAAACTCTAAACCTTAAACCCTAAACCTTATAACCTAAACTCTAAACCCTAAACCCTCAACCCTAGTCCCTAGACCCTAAACTCTAAATCCTAGACCCTAAACCTCAAACCCCAAACCCTAAACCCTAGACCATAGACCGTAAACCCTAATCCTTAAACCATAAACAATAAAACCCTAAATCGTAAACCCTAAATCTGACCCTTAACCTTAAACCATAAAACCCAAAACCGAAATCGTAGACCATAGACCCTAAACCCTAAACCTAAAACCCAAAACCCTAGACCCTAAACCCTAAACCGTAAACCCTAAACCCTAAACCCTAAACCCTAAACCCTACAAGCTAAACCCTAAACCCTAAACTCTAAACCCTAGACCTTAAACCCTAAACCTTAAACCCTAAACCCTAAACCCTAAACGTTGAACCCTAAACCCTAAACTTTAAACACTAAACCCTACAACCAAAAACCGTAAACCTTAAACACTAAACACTAAACATTAAACCCTAAACCATAAACCCTAAACCCTAAACCCTAAACCTTATGCCCTAAACCCTAGACCTTAAACCCTAAACCCTAGACCCTAAAACTAGATACCCCAAACCCCAAACCCCAAACGCTAAACCCTAAACCCTAGACACTAAACACTAAAACCTAAACCATAGACCCTAAACCCTAGACCCTTGACTCTAAATGCTAAACCCTAAACCCTAATTCCTAAACCCTAAACCTTAGACCCTAAATAAGGAATCACTAAACCATAAAACCTAAACCCTAAACCATAAATCAAAAAATATAATCCCTAAACCCTGAATCCTAAACCCTAAACCCTAAACCCTAAACCCTAAACCCTATACCCTAGAGCCCAAATCCTTAACACTAGACGCTAAACGTTAAAACCCTAAACCCCAAACCCTAAACCCCAAACCCTAAATCATAAACCCTAAACCCTAGACCCTATACCCTAAACACGAAGACCCTAAACCCTACACCCTAACCGAAACACCGTAGACCCTAAGCACTAGACCCTTAACCCTCAACCCTAGACCTTAGACCCTAAACCCTAAACCCTAGACCTAACACCCTAAACCTTAACCCCTAAACCCTAAATCCTTAACCCTAAACCTTAAAACCAAAACCCTAAAACTAAACCCTAAATCCTAAACCTTAATCCCTAAACCCTAAACCCTAAATCCTAAAACCCTAAACCCTAAGCCCTAAGCCCTAAACCCTAGACCCAAGACCCTAAACCCTAAACCCTAGACCCTTAACCATAAACCTTTGACCCTAGACCCTAGATCCTAAACCCTAAACCCTAAACTCTAAACCCTAAACCCGAGACCCTAAATCCTAAACCCTACACCCTAAACGCTAAACCCTGAATCGTAAACCCAAAAACCCAAAACCCCAAACTGTAAATTTTAAACCCTAAACCCTACACCCTACAAACTAAACCTTAAAACCTAAACCCTAATCCCTAAACCCTAAACTATAAACAATAAAGCCTAGACCCTAAACCCTAAACCCTAAACGCTAAATGCTAAACCTTAAATCCCAAAACCTAAACCCAAAACCCTAGACCCTAAACCCTAGGCCCTACACACTAAACCTTAAACCCTAAACCTTAAACCCTAAACCCTAAACCCTATACCCCAAACTCTAAACCCTAGCCCCTAAGCCCTAGACCCTATACCCTAAACCCTAAACCCTAAATCCTTGACCATAAACCCTAAACCCTAAACCCGAAACCTTAAACCCAAAACCATAAACCCTAGACCCTAGTCCCTAGACCTTAAACCCTAGACCCTAAACCCTAAACCCTAAACGCTAAACTGCTAAACCCAAAACCCTAAACCCAAAACCCTAAACCCTAGACCGTAAACCCTATATCCTACACACTAAACCGTAAACCGTAACCTTGAACCCTAAATCCTAAACCTTAAACACTACTCCTTAAACCCTATACACTAAACTCTAAACCCTAAATCATAATCCCAAGACCTTAGAGCGTACAACTTAAACCCTAAATCCTAGACCACAAACCCGAAACCGTAAACTCTAATCACTAGACACTAAACCCTAAACCCTAAACTCTAAACCCTAAACCCTAAGTCCTAAACCCGAAACCCTAGACCCTAAACCCTAGACCCTAGACCCTAAATTGTAAACCCTAGACCCTAAACCCTAAACCCTAAACCCTAAACCTAAACCATAAACTCGAAACCCTAAACACTAGACCCTAAATCCTAAACCCTAAACCCAAAACCCAAAACCCTAAACTCTAAACCCTAAACCCTAAACCCAAGACCCTAAACCCTAGACCGTAAACCCAAAACCCAAAACCCTAACCCTAAAACCCTAAACCCTAATCCCTAAACCCTATACCCTAGACTCTAAACCCTACACCTTAAACCCTAGTCCCTAGAGCCTAAACCCGGAACCCTAGACCCTAACCCTAGACCGTAAACCCTACACCCTAAATCCTAGACCCGAAACCCTAAACCCTAAACCCTAAACCCTAGTCCCAATACCCTAAACTCAAAATCCTAGACCCTAAACCCCAAACCCTAATAATTAGACCCTAAACCCTAAACGCTAATCGTTAAACCATAAACCCTAAAACCCTAAATTGTAAACCCTAAATTTGAACCCTCGCCCATAAACCCTAAACCTGAGACCCTAAACCCTAAGCCCTAAACCCTAAACCCTAGAGCCTAATCCTAGACCCTAAACTCTAAACCCTAAATCCTAAATCCTAAACCTTAAACCCCAAAACCTAAACCCTAAACCCTAGACCCTAAAGATTAAATCCTACACCTTAAACCCTAACCCTAAACCCTAAATCCTAAACCTTAAAACCAAAACCCTAAAACCCTAAACCCTAAACACTAAACCCTAAACCCTAAACCCTAAACCCTAAACCATAAACCATAAACTCTACACCCTATACCTTATAACCTAAACCCTAAACCCTATGCCCTCAACCCTAAGTCCTAAACCCTTGACCCTAAACCCTAGTCCCTGGACCCTAAACATTAAACCCTAGACCCTAAACCCAAACTCTAAACCCTAAACCCTAGACCCCAGACCCTAAACCCTAGACCCTAAACAAGGAAACCTTAAACCGTAATCCTTAAACCCTAAACCCAAAACACTAAACTCTAATCCCTAAACCCTAAACCATAAATCCTAAACCCTAAACTCTCCTAGACCCTAGAGCCTAAACCCTAAACCCTAGACTTTAAATGTTAAAACCCTAAACCCTAAACCCTAAACCCTAAACCCTAAAATCTAAACCCTTAATCATAAATCCGAAACCCAAAACCTTAAACTCTAGACCCTATACCCTAAACCCTAAAACCCTACACCCTAAAACCTAAACCTAAAATTCGTAGAGCCTAAACAGTAGACCCTATACCCTAGAACATAAACCTAAAACCCTAAATCCAAAATCCTAACTCCTAACCCCAAAACCGAAAACCGTAAACCCTAAACCCTAAACCCTAAATCATAAACCCTAAACCCAAGACCTTAAACTCTAAACCCTAAACCCTAAATCTTAAACACTAAACCCTAAACCCTAAACCCTAAACCCTAAACCCTAAACCTTAAATCCTAGACCCTAAATCCTAAACCATGAATCCTAGACCCTAAACCCTAGACCCTAAACCCCAAACCTTAAACCCTAAACCCTAGACCCAAGACCCCGAACCCTAGACCCTAAACCCAAAACCCTAAACTCTAATCCCTAAACCCTAAACCCAAAACCCTAAACTCTAGACCCTAAACCCTAAACCCTATACCTTAAACCCTAAACCCTAGACCCTAAACCCTAAACCCTAAACCCTAATCCCAAAAACCCAAAACCCAAAAGCCTAGACCCCAACCCCTCAACCCTAGACCCTAACCCTAAAACCCTAAACCCTAATCCCTAAACCCTATACCCTAGACTCTAAACCCAACACCCTAGACCCTAGAGCCTAAACCGTGAATCCTATACCCTAAACCCTAAACCATAAATCCTAAACCCTAAACCCTAGACCCTAAACCCTAAACCCTAAACCCTAAGCCCTAAGCCCTAAACCCTAGTCCCAATACCCTAAACTCTAATCCCTAGACCCTAAACCCCAAACCCTAAACCCTAAATCTTAGACCCTAAACCCTAAACCCTAATCGTTAAACCATAAACCCTAAAACGCTAAACCATAAACCCTAAATTTGAACCCTAAACCGTAAACCCTAAACCTTAGACCCTAAACCCAGAGCCCTAAACCCTAGACCCTAGACCTAGACCTTAAACTCTAAACCCTAAATCTTAAACCCAAAACCCAAAACCCTAAAACCTAAACCCTAGACCCTAGACCCTATACACTAAACACCCTAAACCCTAAACCCTAACCCTAAACCCTAAATCTTGAACCTTAAACCCTAAACCCTAAAACCCTAAACCCTAAACCCTAAGCACTAAACACAAAACCATAAACCCTAAACCATAAACCCTAAACCCTAAACCCTAAACCCTAAATCCTCACCCCTAAGCCCTAAGCCGAAGACCCTAAATTGTAATCCCTAAACCCTAAACCCAAAACCGTAAACTTTAAACCCTAAACCCTAAATCCTAAACCCTAAACCCTACTACACCCTAAACCCTAAACCCGAGACCCTAAATGTTAAAACCCTAAACCATAAACCCTAAAATCTAAACCCTAAATCATAAATCCTAAATCCTAAACCCTAAACCCTAGACCCTATAACCAAAACCTTAAAACCCTACACCCTACAGCCTAAACCCAAAAACTGTTGACCCTAAACCGTAGGCCCTAGACACTAGAACCTAAACCCAAAACCCAAAACCCAAAACCCTAAACCATAAACCCTCAACCCTAAACCTTAAATCATAATCCCTAAACCATAGACCTTAGACCCTAAACCCTAAACCCTAAATATTAAACACAAACCCTAAAATCTTGACCCTAAACCTTAAACCCTAAACCTTAAACCCTAGACTCTAAACCCTAAACACTGAACTCTAGACATTAAACCCTAAACCCTAAACCCTAGACCCTAAACTCTAGACCCTAAACCTTAGACCCTAAAACCTAAACCCTAAAGCCTAAACCCTGAACCCTGAACTGTGAACCCTAAAACCTTAACCCTTAACCCTAAATCCTAAACCCTAAGTGCTAAACCCTAAACCCTAGACCCTAGACCCTAAACTCTAAACCCTAAATCCTTAACCTTAAACTTTAAACTGTAAAACCAAAACCCTAAACCCTAGGCCCTAGACCCCAAACCCTAAAACCTAAACCCTAAACACTAAACCCTAAATCAAAAAGCTTAAACCCTAAACCCTAAAACCTTAAACCCCAAAAAATAAACCCTAAACACTAAACCCTAAACCCTAATCCATAAGCCCTAAACCCTAAACCATATACCCTAAACGCTGAACCCTAAACCCTAAACCTTAAGACCAAAGCCCTAGACCCAAAACCCTAGACGCAAGTCCCTAAACTGTACACTCTACACCCTAAACCCCAAACCCTAGACCCTAAACCCTAGACCCCAAGCCCTAAACCCTAAACCCTTAACACAAAACCCTAAGACCTAAACCCTAGACCCTAAACCCTATACCTTAGACCCCAGACCCTAAACCCTAATCCCTAAACCCTAAACCCTAGACCTTAAACACGAAACCTTAAACACTAGACCCTAAATCATAAACCCTAAACCCTAGACCCAAGACCCTAAACCGTTGACCCTAAACCCTAAACCCTAGACCCTAAACCCAAGACCCCAAACAAGGAAACCCTAAACCATAATCCCTAAACACTGAAACCTAAATCTTAAACCCTAAACCATAAACCCTAAACCCTAAACACTAAACTCGAAACCTTAAACCCTAGACCCTAAACCTTAAGCCCTAAACCCTAAACCCTAAACCATAAACTCGAAACCCAAAACCCAAACCATGGACCCGAAACCCTACACCCTAAGCCCTAAGCCCTAAACCCTAAACCCTAGACCCTAGACCCTAGACCCTAAATTCTAAACACTAAATCCTACACCCAAAACCTTAAACCCTAAACCCTAAACCCTAGACCCTAGACCCTAAACCCTAAACCCTAAACCCTAAACCCTAAACCCTAAACCCTAACCCTAAACCCTAAACCCTAAACCTTAAACCCTAAACCTTAAACCCCTAAAACCTAAACCCTAAAAACAAACACTAAATCCTAAACCCTAAACCATAAACCCTAAACCCTAAACCCTAAACCCAAAACACTCAACCCTAAGCCCTAAGCCCTAGACCCTAAAGCCTAGTCCCTAGACCCTAAACTCTAAGCCCTAGACCCCAAACAGCAAACCCCAAACCCCAAACCCTAAACCCTAAACCTTAGACCCTAGACCCTAGACCCTAGACCTTAAAACCTAAACCCTAGACCATAAACCCGAAACCCTAAACACTATATCCTAAATCCTAAACCCTAAACACTAGAACCTAGACCCTAAACACTTGACCTTAAACCCAAACCCTAGACGCTAAACCCTAAACAAGGAAACCCTAAACTGTAATCCCTAAACCCAAAACCCTAAACCCTAAACTTTTATCACTAAACCCTAAAACCTAAATCCTAAATCCTAAACCTTAGACCATAAAAACTAAACCTTAGACCCTAGACCCCAGAGCCTAAACCCTAATCCCTACATCATAAATGTTAAAATCCTAAACCCTTAACCCTAAACCCTAAACCCTAAACCCTAAACCCTAAACCCTATACCCTATACCCTAAACCCTAAAACCCTAAACCCTATACCCTGAACCCAAAAGTCGTAGAGCCTAAACCCTAAACCCTAAACCTTAGACCTTAAACCCTAAACCCTAAATCTTAAACCCTAAACCTTAAACCCTAAACCCTAAACCTTAAACCCTAGACCCTAAACCTTAAGCCCTAAACACTAAACCCTAAGCCTTAAACCCAAAACCTAAACCCTAAACCCTAACTCCAAAACCTGAAACCTTAAACCCTAGACCCTAGACCCTAAACCCTAAACCCTAAACCCAAAAACCCAAAACCCAAAACCCAAAACCCAAAACCCTACACCGTATACCCTAAACCCTAAACCCAAAACCCTAGACCCTAGACCCTAAACCCTAAATCCTAAACCATAGACCCTAGACCCTAAACCCTAAACCCTAAATGATAAGCCCTAAACCCAAAAACCCTAAACCCTAAACCCTAGAGCCTACACACTAAACCGTAAAACCTAACCCCTAAACCCTATACCCTAAACAGTAAGCCCTAAAACCTAAACCCTAAACCCTAAATGCTAAAAGCTAAACCCTAAACCCAAAAACCCTAAATCCTAAAACCTAAACCCAAAACCTTAGACCCTATACCAAAGACCCTACACACTAAACCCTAAAACCTTAACCCTAAACCCTAAACCTTAAACCCTAAACACTAAACCCTATACCCTAAACTCTAAACCCTAGACCCTAGACCCTAAAACCTAAACCCTAAATTGTAGACCACAAACCCTAAACTCTAAAACCTAAGTCCTAAACCCTAAACCCTAAACCCTAAACCCTAAACGCTAAACCCTAAACCCTAATCCCTAAAACCTAATCCCTTAACTCTAGACCCTATGCTCTAAGCAATAAAACCTAAACCCTAACCCTCAACTAAAAATCCTAAACCTTAAACCCTAAACCCTAAACCCTAAACCTTAAACCCTAGACCCTAGACCCTAAAACCTAAACCCTAAATCGTAGACCACAAAACCTCAACCCTGAACCAAAAATCCTCAACCCACGACCCTAAACCCTAGGCCCTACATACTAAACCCTAAACCCTAAACCCTAACCCTGAACCATAAATCCTAAACCTTAAACCCTAGAACCTAAACCCTAAACCCACCCTAAACTCTAGACCATAAACCCTAAACCCTATACCGTAAACTCTAGACCCTAAATCCTAGACCACAAACCCTAAACCCTAGAAACTAAACCCTAAAACCTAAACCCTAAATCCTAAACACTAAACCCTAGACACTAGACCCTAGACCATAAACTGTATACCCTAGACCCTAGACCCTAAACTCTAAACCTAAACCATAAACCTGAAACCCTAAACACTAGACCCTAAATCCTAAACCCTAGACCCTAGACCCTAGACCCTGAACCCTAAACCTAAAACCTTGAATTCTAACCCTAAACCCTAAACCCTAAAGTCTAGACACTAAACCCTAAACCATATAGCTTAAACCCTAAACCCTAATCCCAAAACCCAAAACCATAAACTTTAGACCCTAATCAAAAAACCCAAAACCCTAAACCCAAAACCCAGTACCCTAAACTCTAAACCATACACCATACATCCTACACCCTAGTCCATAGAACCTAAACCCTGAACCCTAGACCCTAAGCCCTAGGCCTTAAACCCTACACCCTAAACCCTACACCCAAAACCCTAAACCCTAAACCCTAAACCCTAAGCCCTAAACCCAAAACCCTAAACCCTAGACCCTAAACTCTAAATCCTAGAACCTAAATTGCAAACAATAAACCCTAAACCGCAGACCCTAAACACTAAATCCTAATGCTTAAACCATAACCCTAAAACCCTAAACTGTAAACCTTAAATCTGAACTCTAACCTTAAACCTTAAAAACCAAAATCCAAAACTCAAAGCGTGTATTCTAAACCCTAGACCCTAAACCGTAAACCCTAGACCGTAAACATTACTAGAAAAATGCTAATTAGCAACGGACAAATTTGTTTTTAAATGGTCAAAATCCGTTGCTAATTGAAATTTAGAAACAGAATTGTGACGTTGCTAATGTTGTTGCAAAAACCGGCCTTGCTAAATTTAGCAACGAATGCAAATTTTCCGATGCTAAATTAGCAACAGAGTCATCCGTTGCTGAATTTAAATTGAGACGTTTCTAATTTAGTCAACTGAGTTGAACGTTTGACTTTTTAGCAACATCATCATTTTCGTTGCTAATTTTAAGAGGGACAGCCCGTTGCTATATTTGTAGCTAAAATCATATTTAAACACACAAATCTGTTGCTAAATTTGTTGAAAATTTTGTTTCTAATTAGCAATTTTGTTGCTAACTTCAATTTTGGTCGTTGCTAATATTAACATCACCATTTTGCTATTTTTTTTAATTCATTACATCATATTTTACCACAATTATACAAATATAATACAATCAAAATAAACATTAATCTTATATATATATATATATATATATATATATATATATAAGTCTGTATTACAAAATATATGAGTAAAGTAACTTTTCCTCTAACTAATAACATCTATCCAAAATATCAAGGAAATTAAAGTGTGATAAAAAATATTCTTCACCTCCAACTATTAACATCTATCTCAAAATATCAAGGAAAGTGCTATCCAAAATATTCTTCACCTCCAACAATTAACTTCTATCCAAAATATCAAGAAAGTGCTATCCACAATGTTCCAAAAAAGAGTTCCAGCACAATCCCAAAAATTACCTTATCCTAAATATAAACATCAATGGCCCTAAATTCGCGGTTGGCCTGATCGCATTGCCTCAATGGTAGCCTGAATAGTTGTCTGCATCTCCTCTTGTAATCTTGCTCGCATCTCTGATAATTTTTCTTCAACCACTCGGTTCACTGCCTCTTGGAAGTCAGAAGAGTCGAAGTTATGTGTAGTAGGAGTTGATGTTGAAGTAGACATGGATGGGTGGTCACGTCCACACACAAAAGTAGTGTTATCTGATCCAAGTCCTTAAAGTCTTCCTTTTGTAACTCCTCCAACTGCTTCAATCCAAGCACTAGTAACTTGCTCTTTAGACAAAAGAGATTGACAACTAAAAAATTTAGCATCATCTTCTTCATTAGCCTCCTCACTCACTAGTCCTCTTCCTCATCTACTTGTTCATCCCCAGTATTTCCATCTTGCATCCTAGAAACATCATCTATACGTTTGTTGATGATTTTTTAAATTTTACCTGAAATAATAAAATAAATCAATTAACATTCAACTCATGCATTTAATCTAATTAAAAGCCACTGAATATTTTTTAAAAATCTCAAATCCAACAAATAAAGAAAACTAATGCATTACTAAATCAAAGATAATGGAAGAGTTAATGAAGTCACCAATATGGTGAAAAACAAAACCCTATATAAATGAGAAACATATAAGTGGAAATACTCCATTGCATTTGAAGGCAAAAGTTAACCTTCATATTCATAAATGATCTGCATATATCATTAAACCATCATTATAATATAAATTATATGATCATATGAAACAATGATCTTCACAACTACTAAGAAAATATATCATTTCATAATAATCAAATCATAACATGTTTTCCAAACTATCAAACACAACCAAAGCTCATGTTAGTTTACAAGTATTTGCACTCAGTTTATTTTACAACCAACAAATAAAGCAAACACTTCCAACAAATAAAGTATGTTAGTCTACTAAGAAACTAATACATTAGTATGTCTAACCTAAGTTTTGGTTGTCCTTCAAATAATAAAAAAACTTATATACCAATCAAATTTATGTGAACTTTCTATTAAGTTTACAATATATGAAATTAAGTCTTACCCACACAGCTTTTGATGTAGTATCAAACCATTCATTCTTTTTTGTTTTATGGCTCATAAAAAACAATTCAGCTGCAGTAAGGCTCTTTCCTTTCTCTTTTCACCTAAAAAAAGTGCAAATAAATTAATTTGTTCATAGATAACTAGTACAAAATATAAAAACTAACACTTACAAATTTTCTTCTATATTTTGAAATCGGGATTGAAACCTCCTGTATGTAAGAGGTACCACCTCCATATGAGTCTTGATAATCTATTTTTTAGTGTTAGTGAGTGACTTAGCTTTAAGTCATCACTTTTCCAATATACCATCAATTTTATTTCCAATGAACTCACAATCCATTTAGGAGTTGTATTCTTCTATAGAATTCTTTCTTAGCCTTGTTCCTTGTGTTGCTTAGTCTCACACTTCACCACATGTTCAAAATGTGACCTTATGTCCATATTATCTCTTCATTCCATAATACAATCTCTGTAAATATTAAATAAAATTAACAATTGATTAGTAAAAAAGAAAAATGTTAGTAGTAAATAAGTCCTAAAAAGGAAAAAAAAATGAAACAAAGAAAATAATTAAAAGGTGGAACACTAGTTACCTACTTAGACAAAACCAAATTATAATTTCAAACAATCAATAGATCAAAAGACAAAACAAATAGAATACCCAATAGATCAATAGTAAATGAAAAGAATTTGAATTTGCATACCTGGGAATTCATTAAACCAACGATCTAGTAACATATTTTTGGGATTTTCCCCATGTAATACATGCACCACTAAATGATTTCTTGATTATGTTAAACTAGTTGTCATGAAGCTCCTGCAGGATTAAAACTATAAAAGAAAACAATATTATTTGTGTTTCACAATAATATATGCCTTTAAAATCTATGAGGCATAACTTATTATTTCCTTCTACTTTTAAGAAGATGCGATTTTCAGTTCCTCGTTCACCAATATCGCCTGTTCTGAATGTATGACTCATATTCTCCTTGTTGCAAGTGTGCCCCTGATCATCTAGTATGTTCTAAAATCATGTTGAGGATCTCCTTGTTGTGCTTGATGATCAACATCTCCTTGTAAGGAAGACCTCTTGCGTTTTGCTACTCCCTCGTGCATTCTTAACCTAAAATATCGCATACAACACTACATTTCCAACATAAATAAAGAGGTAGTAACTCAAATTTTCCATCTCAAAATAGTACATCAAAGTAACTCATATGTATCCATTTCAAAAGCAAGTAAATTAATACAACACAATCAAAATATAGTAGACATTTCATAAACCAAACTACCATATTGACACAAATATATTATCTAAACTATTCATCATCAAAGCCCCACAATATCTGCTTCTTCACTCTTCTTTACGTGTTATATTAATAGGTACATTATGACAAGTGAAAGAAGACAATGTAAATAGGCTAGCTAGTATTCAGAGGGCATGGTGAGTGTGTTGCCAAATTCTCCAATGGCTAACAAAACTACAAACTAAAGGAGGAAGGCGGTGGGGAAAGGAAACAACAAGTGGATCTATAATTCGTCAAAACATAATTGATTTTTTCATTACGACCATCCTGCTGAATAAGCATTTGTGCACTATATATTAGAGGCAGAGGAAATGACAAAATTGATGAGTTTGGCTAGAAATACAACCTATACGTACGCAAACAAATAAAGCGTGGATTATTTTAAGAGAAACATCGCTTATATTCTTATATAGGTCGTTTCTTTAATTTTCATTGTAAATACTTCTCTTTCAACAGAACAAGAATATATAAATACAAAATCAATGTTGCTTGTGGGACATTGACATCAAAACCCGTTTGCTGCCAGAGTCAGAAATGAACAACATATAGTATATGTAGAGATTGAAATTTAAATGGTGAGGCCTAATAATTAATAAAAAATTGAAACCCAAAAAAAAAAACAAGAGTAGTCCGAGAAAATGGAAGAGATTAACGGAAATGAGGGGAACAAATCAGTGGAAAAAAAGGATAAGGCCATAAATAATGATGAGAATTGGTACTTGATTTACATTATATTAGTAGGTTTTGGCAGAGGTAGCTAGATAGGTAAAATAGAGACACTATTCATTCTTCTGCAATTAATTAATGTTGATGTTAATGGATTGGATATATAGAGGGAGAGCTATATACGGCTATATATATATATATTTATAAATGTGTCATGAAAAGAATGAAAGCACTAACTGTTGATACCTAACATGGTCTTAATGATTATTGAGAGTTAAAATGATCAAAACGGAAGCAGACATAGGTATGATAATTTGTGTAAAGTCTCGCTCAACACACATCCATCCAGATCACGTGATGGGAGCGAAACGAGAAGAGCAGAATTAGTGAAGAATGAGAAGTGAAGCTTACCGGAGAGAGAACGAGGGACGTGAGCTCAGCGAGGATGAAGAACCAGAGCACCGTGGCGAAGACCAAGTTTGACAGCAGCACGAGGAAGGGAGGGCATTCGATACTTAGGGATTTTGGCTCCTTCAATTTTTATTTTAGGGATTTGGGTCTTGGCGCCAGACTACTTAGAAGGGTGCCAAGTTTTTGTGATATTTTAGGAAAAAATAATAATATTATAATTTATTTTCAGCTCAAAAAAAATTTATAATTAAGTATTATAATGTTGTTATTGTTTAGCATCAATTTCTTTTTACCAAAAAAAAACACAACAATTTTTTTTTGGTAATTTCTTAGAAACAAATTTAGCAATGTCTTATTTGTTTCTAAATTGTAATAGCTGATATTTGTTGCAAATATGTTGCCTAAATTAACATTTGTACAAAGAAAAAGGAACAAATTTATTGGTCGTTGCTAATTTTGTTTCTAAATTGACATTTTAGAAACAGAATTAGTTCATGTTTCTAATATCCGTTGCTAATGACAGATTTTCTAGTAGTGACCATGTAACAAATGTCATATATCACGTGCACACTAACCCTCCATACATATATAGGAAGTGCATAAAATCTCATTTATATAGATAATGATTATTTAACCCATCACAATTTGAATTCTTCATTTTTCAAATATCTCAAAGTCATTTCTCATAAAATAAATTTCAATTTTGTGAACAACTAAATAATTATGGAGATATTATGAGCTCAAAAAAATTAAAATAATACTAAAATATATTTGAGATATTTAATCAATTAGAAATTCAAATATTTCCTATCACTATTCTTATGACATGTGAATACTTCAATGAAGTAAATAATATAAGCTTCATTTACTTTTTGCCCCCACATTTATATAATTAAGATAATTCTTAAATGAATAAAGAGTGAGTGACATATACCCTCTTGAGTCCATGATAAAATGTGAAACAATTATCCTTTCACAATTTTTCATTTGAGCACAACAATTGGTCCAATATCACTTATAAGATCCAAGACTCACCAAATTCATATGGTATACTTATTTCATACACTTAAAATTGCAATATTAAGTATATACCTTAGGCCACTTTTGAAGGTACGTAACACAATATTACCAATGGTAATTGTAGGATTTATCAAAATAAATAACATATTATGTTATTTTATTAAATGCCTACTTTGGGCATAAATCCAAAATTATATTCTGGTATCTCATCATCACAATGAAATTCTTCCAAATAAATTTCAAAATTCTGTGAGCAATTAAATAAAATATAAAGATATTATAAACTCACAAAAATAAATCAAGATACCAAAAGTATATAAAATATATATTTGAGGTACTTCACCAACTAAAACTAAATACTTATTCCCCAATTATTCTTATTTTTCTTTCGTTGCTTTATGGGGATTAGCTATGAATTACCTTAAACTTGTTGGAGCAACAACCTGAAAATAAGAATAAACACCAAAATAGGAGAGAATAAAAATTTTTAGAGAAATAATTAAACGCGTGGTACCGGAATGAGGCACGGGTATATCGTTTTTTTAAGGTAATTCACGCCTCCCATAGGTTGATTTTGCTATATCACCCGGTGCAGTGGGTACTCAGACATGTTACCTCCAAGATAGAACAGCCCAGTACTCCCCTGTTTGTCTACAACCTCTGCACGTAGGAGGTATACATGACTATGATCTTTCACACCTTTCTCTACCCAAATAACACACATACATATATGTTTTACACACACTATTTCTCTTCTCATTAGAATTTTCTTGTGTGTTTTTTTTCACATTTTATTATTCATACACATTACCTTTTAGTCAATCTCATATATACATATATATATAGATGCAAGGCACTATAAAATTAACATAAAATATATTTAATGTATTAAAAGCATTTCAATTACCATTACACACCATTAATTTCTAAGCTTTGACCTAGCCCATTCGCACGGGTCGTCAGTTGAAGCCTTTGACTCACGAGGTTGCCCGCCTTCAGGCCAAAAGCGGCCAGCTTGCTGAGGTCAAGCTTATGCGGCCGGACTTTGAAAGGGCTCACAGGGAGCTAAATGTTCTTCAGGAAGATGCGAAGAAGCGTCTGCAAGAGCTACATTCTCTTCGTGAGGCTTTGAGGAATGCTGAGGCCCGCGCGCATGAGAATAAGGTTGGCTAGTTGGAAGCTGAGAGCAGGATTGGGGACGCAGTTGATCATCAAGCGAAGATGTTAGCAGAAAGAATGTACGGGATGCTGCTGGCAGTCGAGCAACTCACGCGTCTTCGTGGGAGAGGTTCTTCGCCGAGTGGGTGAGCTCTCTGCATCCATTCTTGGAGCTCTTCGTTGGTGAACATAAGGGTCGACTTGCGGCCGATCCGCCCGTGGACTTTGCCTGCTTCTGCGAGTTGGCGACTTAAAAGGGCTTTGTCGTGAGTTTAGACTTTGCGAACTTGGTTATTGCTGTTGTCTTTATCAAAAAGGAAATTTCGATTGATTGTAAGGAAAGTGGTTACATTCGAAAACTTAAAGACATTAGAAGGTCTGTTTTGCTAAAATTAATAAAAAGAGAAGGATAATTTTAGCCAAAATGCCTAGTGGGCGAAATGCAAAGTTCACAAAGGAGTTCAAGCCAAGATTTTATCCGAGTGTGTGGACTTTTCATGTTCTACATCTTTTGAGGGATTCTCGCGCGGTTCTTTGGGACCAAGGTGAGCGACCTCGTTGGTCTTTTTTAGGCTAGTTGCGTAGCATGCTCGCGCTAGTTTCCGGTCCGCCGTCCCTTCTACTCTTCTCCTTCTGAGTTTGGTTTTCAGTTGTTCCTTTTCTTCTTTTCTGACTGCTCCAGGTCAGTTCTTCTTTCTAGGAACTTTTGCATTTTTTCCTTTGCTATCTGGGCGTTCTCCAAATTAACCACTTTGCCCTGTCCATAAGTTCTTGTAGAGTGGATACTGGGCATTTGTTGAGTTCACCGTAAAACTGCGAACACCTGACGCCTTATTTGATAACAAAGATGGCGACCGCATCTTGGAGGCCCCTGACTTGGAGTGAGAGCATTGTGAATCACACCAAGAAGGCTTGTAGTGGTTCTGCTTCTTGCTAAAAACCAATAAAGGAATCTTCGTTTTTCTGGTACTCTTTGTTGCTTGCGAGTGGAACTTCTAAGCCAACTACTCGAAACTGTGGATTGAGTTCGTGGGTAGTAGCGAGAACCATCTTAGGGCTGCTTCTTTCAGAGTGGACAAGAAGACTCGACACTGTTGTCTGTCTTTCATACCGAGTATCGACATTCCTGAATTAAAGGTGTTGAGGTGGTTCCGTTGGTCAATCTCTCCTCCATTGGGTTCTATGTGGAAAGGCATCTTGAAGTCCATGGGGACGTGCTCATTCATGACCTGCTAAGTAAAGGGGTGTCGCCCTTTCCCTTGGAAGTCGAATCCAGGCCATTGATATTGGCCTGGGTAGCGGATGTCCAATAGGGAGTATATGGGTTGTAGGCGCCTGCCCACGGTATCTGCAAGTAGGAGCCTGGTAGATAGTTTGGGATAAGGGGTCGCGGATAGCCAGTAGGCGGACGCACTACTTGTCTAGCATCCATTGTTGATCCAGGTTGAATGATTGGTGGAGGAGTTGGTGCGGTGAGCGATAGTCGGGCGAACTCCATTGGGAGAGTTCCAAATTGTATAGAGGGCACTGGTGGCAAACTGACTATTTCTAGTGCTAACATGTTTTGTGGATTTACGAGGGCTGGTGCTGGTACGTAGTGCAATGTTGCTGGCATCTGGGTGTCTGCACTTACTTGAGGGAGGCCTCCGTACATTTCCCGTTCGCGCTGGCGCATCGATGCTATCTCAACTTCTAGTCGGGGCTGTTTTTTTCGTGCGTGGCTCTCATTATGTCCACCGGTCCTTGGCTACTACCAGGTGGGCATGGGTTATGTGGCATGCAATAAGGACGTTGGGAGCATGTTTCCTCCCTGGTCGCTGGTGTTTGGATAATGCTTTCTACGATAGTCACTTGGGCTGCCATGATGTTTTGTGTCTGACTTGCGATCGACATTCTTGCCTCCACTATAGTGGTGTCGGTTGTTCCTTATCTATTTCGCGTACTGCGTCTCAGAACACTTGCGTTGATCGTGGCATCGAGTTCATTTGAGTCAGGCATTCATGAAAGCTGCTTATTTAAGAGATTTAAACAAAATATGGGTTTCTAAGTTAGGTGTATACTCCTACTCCCCGAAAAAGAATTGTCGTTCAGTGGCAAAATGCACAAGGCATTGAGGTCTGAGAAGGACCGCGATGGACGCCAATATAACTGTCATTTTTTGTTCAGACAATTCATAATTGCAAATAAGGACCGCAAGGGATTGTAACCTTGGAGTGTACTCGCTCCAACATACCCTTTGTAGCTTGAGACTTGCCGTTTGTAGCTTGAGACAATTCATCACCTAAGGACAAGTCCCTCAAGGTTACAACCCCTTGCGGTCCTTATTTGCAATTATGAATTGTTTGAACCAAAAATGACAATTATATTGGCGTCCATCGCGGTCCTTCTCAGACCACAATGCCTTGCGCATTTTGCCGCTGAACGGCAATTCTTTTTCGGGGAGTAGGAGTATACACCTAACTCAGAAACCCATTTTTTGTTTACATCTCTTAAATAGGTAGCTTTCACAAATGCAATCAGTTGGATACGTTGGAGCGAGTACACTCCACATTGTACTTCAAGCTATCAACTACATATTCGGGAATGTTATCCAATGACTCCATCTCTGACTTAGTCTAAAGACATATAGCATGACTCAAACTCTTGCCTGTTGCTTCTAGCACATCACCTGGGTTAAGGTTCCCTTACGTGGAATCCACCAAGAATCTATTCTTCATAGGATTCTTGTGACAGAGTGAGTCGATTCTTGGAGCATTCACCATGAATCTTAACTCCCTTTGTCTAACCTATTTCTTTTATCTTAAAGATGAAAGCATAGCCATCCTTAAGTGGCTAAAGCAGCCTTTGTGTTATTTCTCGCCAGCCATATGTCTTCTACATATAGTGTGAGGGTAATGAAATACTCTCAGCTTTCTTGAAATGGACTAAGTGGTCAATTACCACGAGTCTAGATGAATATGTAAGATCTTGACAGATCCTTGGAGATGGCATACTCTGCGCTCCTGGCTTTTGCCATGAGACATACATGCTAGTGCACGTAGATCCTTTCACCTAGGTTGCCATACAAGAAAGTGATCTTGACATCCAGTCGATGTAACCCCAAACTTAAACTGGTGACCAAAGCTAGAATCAAACTTTGACCACACAACAGGAGAGAACGCTTCGTCACAGTCGATACCTTGTTCCTGTGTCAACATCTTCACTGCTTAATGTGCCTAGTAGTGGTCGATTGACCCATCTGCTGCCCTTAAATTTTGAGAGCACACTTGTTCTCAAAATGCCTTGTGACGCGGGGCAAATTCACCAAGTCTTATACTTGGTCTGTCCTTATAGACTTCGCCTTATCTTTTTCCATCGTTTTAGTCAACCTTTTACTACTTGGGTCAGAGAGAGCCTTTTGAACTATCTCAGGCTCTACATGATCATTTAGTACTCCTCTTTGATTGTGCTTCGTGGAAGATATGCTCCTCGTAAGCATTACTCCCACTAGACTCAGCAACTAGAGGTGCATTTGTAGGTCCGCCTCCTTTCAATAAAGATGCACATGCCAAAATCCGTCTCCCTTACTCTAGAAAAGTTTCTCTTGAGGACCATTACATTCTTAGACTCAAATTATATGACCGGGGTGTCTTTATTCTCGCTAATGAAGACATATCCTTTTGAGTGACCAAACTATCTTACCAAGACACGCTACATGCCTTTAGGGTCAAGCTTCCCATATACTCATAGGAAGGATCATGTATGCTATACACCCTCATGGTCTCAGCATACTCTAATAAGGTCTTTCACCTAACTAGAACTCATAAGGAATCACTCACATAATTTGGAGGGCATATGGTTAAATACGAAAGTGACTGTTGACAAGGCATCTCCCCAATGGGAACGTTCACCTAAGTCATTATCAACTTAACCAACTCTAGGAGCAACTCATTTTGCTGTGGAGTATGTGGAATAGTTAATTATCTAACTATCCCAATTTCATCACGTAATTGTGAGAATATACTGGGTCACTTTCCTTACCCCCACGCTTATCGGACCACTGATGTCCGAGTGGACTAATTTGATGAAAACGGGTTTTTTGGTTTCATGACTGAATGGTTTTCAGGTTGCTTTGTCTGTAAGGCAACGTTTACAAACTAGGATTAGGAATTTGTCCTCACAAATTCTCCTTTGCTAATACGTAATTGCATCCCACACGCACTTTCCAAACAGGAGTATCAACCATAGAGGAAGACATAGTAAAGCAACTCGTTGAATTACGGGAATGTCATTCAAAGTGTATCATCACAAGCATTGTCATAGACTCAAAACTAACACTAAGGAGTCATGATAAACATGTAGATCACATTATATCATAAGTTCTCTCACGGAAAAACAGCTCATAATAAGTTCCATTCATTATCTAAAGCACATAACATATATAAAGATAAAGAGTGGCTACTATGCAACTTCGTTTTGTAACTGCCTAACCTCTTAACTTTAATAATGCTTTGTTCCCACGAGGATACTTCTGAGCCTAGAGCTCTAAGAAACTTTAGCCACTTAGGCTGCGTGCTTAATGGATTTTGTAGCCTTATGCCACTATTCCTTGAGTACTAGGTGGTGTTTAATATCATCAAGAAACTTGATGGTATTAGTGGAGGTTGGAATGACCTACATGCACTCCCAAGAGGAAGGAAGAGATCTGGTAACAGTTTGAAATCACTATTTACCAGTGAGGATTTTTCAGGCTTACTCACACTCCCAAATCATGTTTGATTTCTCCCTTAAATGCATCTTCATGCTCTTGTCAGAGCGCATTTTGGAGGCATCAAACTTGATTGTAAGCTGCCTCAGTTTGGTGGCCAAAGTGTAACCAAATCGGTCTCTCTAATGTGATCCACATTTACAAGTTTTGCAGTTACACTATCAATCAATCCTAAACGCTAATACTAATTACACAACTATTTATTACACAACACACAACTTATGGAAAATTGTAATAAACGCAAGATGAGTGTAGATATAGTCAATCTCTGTATTCGAGAAGAAGGGTCAACCACCCTCATCGCACAGAGAGCCTATATATGTACACCTTTTTCTGCTTGATTCAACAATTTCCAAAAAATAGTCACATACTATTCAAAATCCCTTTTGGATTCCCACTAAGAAAGCGTTCAAGAAACACATCGAGTCGCCACAAGCATTAACTCGAACTTCCACATTTACGATCATTTAAAAAGTCAATTACTATTTAACTTCCCATGTGGACAAGCGTTTACATCGAGTTATGGGTTTACCACATGCTGTCCCTAGCTCCCACGAGAGTAAAACGCTTAATGTGATTTAAACGATCGCATACCGTTTAAATCTTCTCTCTCGTTGTGTATGTGAATGAGCCAAGAGATGGTCATATCAGCTCTTTAGACTCTAATTCACCCAAATTTCTCCCAATATTTGGATTCATCTCGCGAAAACAAGAAAAATGACTCAAAAATCGTCAAAATCGGAGCTAAAATAGAGAAATTATGTGCGACTGAAGACTGTGCGACGTTGGTCAACAGTCAGCGTTGACCAGTCAACGATCAACCGTTGACCTCTGATGGTCGCCGGTGATCAACGTCGGCGCCGACAACCGAACCACCACCAGCCGACCACCGTCTCCAGTGGCAGTGGCAGCGTTGGTCACCGAACCTCTGCCGGCATCGGTTGCCGTCTCTGTTGGCACCGGTCGCCGTCTCTAGAGAAACGCGGTGGCATCGGTCGTCCGAAAATCGTCGGCCGACGGCGGTCCACGGCAGCAACGATCGCCAGACCTCGGCTAGTCGACAACCATCGCTGATGGTCCAAGGTGGCGATGACCGTCGGACCTCGTCCGGTTGGCCGCCGCCGGTCCATGACGGTGCTGACCGACGGACCTCAGCTGGTCTGCCACTGCTGGTGGCTCCGTGAGCCGCAACCGGTCAACGTTAGCCAGTTGGTCAAATTTCCCCCTTTCTTTTCCAAAATTGCAATATACATACAAGGGTATATATCTAAATTGTAGGGTACACATACCTTAAATAATATATACATGTATGCAAATTAGGGTCTTTAATAATGAAAGGGAAACCTAAAGATGTTTCTAGGTTTTAGGGTATGGGTTACCAGTCAATATTGAATTAAAATTTAACACATATAATTTAAATTCAAAAACCATAGGACCATACCCTACAATGTATGTTTTATCACATGTTTTAAACCGAAATTAAAACATAAATAAAACTGGGAACCTATTCATGTTCCTAAGTTTTAAATGAAATAAAATCATACAAACCATAAACATGTTCCTAACCCTTTTCGGTTCATCAATCCCTAGAGAACAGAGCTCTAGCATAACCTGCCTCTGATACCAATGTAAGGAAAGGCCCATATCCACATGATCCGACCCGACCCAGAGGCCTAAAAAAACCAAAAATAAATATAGACAAAACGTAAATATTACAAAAGTTACTAACATGGACGCCATTGCTAAAAAATCGGATCTTGCCAGTGCCTCTGCTCCACCAAGGCTGACCTCCAAACGACGAACTCCGGAAAGGGCAGCACCAAACAAAGGACTTTACCTACATGGAAGTACAGCCACCCATGAGCAAAAGAGAAACTTGCCGGTATTTCTTGAAAGCTTTGAACGATCCCGCATATTATCTGTTAGCAATGTTGCCCCATCATGATTTTGCTGACATGGTCACCATAGGTGAAGACATAGACGCTAAAAGTAAATATGCACCCCAGAGAAAGAGTTACACCGCTAATTATGGGAAAAGAAGGGGGAGAGCGCAAATTATGTGCAAGGTGGTCCGCAAACAATCTTTGTAAATGCAATAGGGAACCAAGGGGGTGCCCAGTCGAGTCAAAACAACAAAAATAGAGGGGATAATGATTGGAGGAAAAGAGAGTTGCCTGACATGGGCATGAACAGAGAGTAGCTCTTTTATTACCTCAAAGACAAGGGGATGATTTGTGTATGCCCCGGAAAGGTATGGGACCCTCCCTACCCAACATGGTACAAACCAAAATTGACATGTGTATACCACTAAGATACCAAGGAGCACTCTATTGATACATGTGATCAGTTTAAGAATCGTGTTTTACAAATGATTGACGCCGGATGGATTAATGTACCGAACATCACCAAGAATCTTTGCCTAAGCGTGGGGCAAATGCTGTGGAAGAATATGGTCCCACCTTAAAAGAAGTTTCCAAGACATCCTTTACTTTACAATACATCTATTAGGCCTTAGCTACAGCCGGGTATGTATCCCAAGTGTAATTGGCCCATGGTGAATTTTGTTGTTATCATCAGAAAGAGGGGCATAATACCAATCAATGCCTGCAATGGGAGGAGGTCGCGAAGTGGTACATTCATCTAGGGGTAGTGTTTATAGAAGCATTGTTCGCTGCAACAAGCAAATTTGTTTGCTGCAGCGAATAGAAGGCTATAAGCAAATTATTTTAAAAAAGCTTTGTTCATTACAGCGAATAACATCAAATAAGTCGCATTTTTTGCAATAGAATTTGCATTTTGGACCGAACTTGTAGACTCCACTCACCCCAATCAGACTTAAGTGAACCCAATACATTAGGGTTGAGTGGGAGACCGCCTTATATCATCCTTTCATCTTTTTTTCTCAAGTCTTCACTTTTCTCTCATCTCCATAGCCTCTATCTTCTCTTCATGTCCTTCACTCTCTATGTTCATCCACGTCGTTTTTGCTGATTACCTTCATCTTCCATGGTTGACTTTGGCATTGAGGAGCTTGGTGGAGTTTCTCTCTTCTCCATGTGTGGCTAAATCTCTTGTGCTTTGGAGGAGGATGACTAGGGCTTGAGCTATGACACTTACTAGGGAGTTTTTCTTGTTTTCCTTCTACTTCTCTTTATTGATTCATTATTATCTTGTTGATATTAATGGGTTTGTATTGATTGTGGTTCCATGGTTGTGGAACTTGACTTGGTTGTAGTTGGATATTAGAAGTTGATATAGACATGTAATTTGTATTTTTATTTTACCATTGTGGGTTTGATTACAATGGATTCGGTTGAATCTTATTGTAATTTTAATAAATTGTGGAAGTTGCTCTAATGACAATGGTATTTGTTGAGTTGAATTCATGTCTATGTTAAATTCCCCTTTTGCTTCATTGATGGTATTTGATTGGGTTTGTTAATTGTCCGGTTGGCTAATTACATTCTCTAATTAGTTTACCTAAGTTTAGTGGTCACTAAACTACAATGGAAAATTTGTTTTTCAGTGATTAACTCCATATATATTGATAGCTAGGATAGCCCAAAGCTTTCTCCAACAAAACATATACATCTCATTGCATTCACCTCACTTTTACTTTGCTTTTTGAAATATTGAAAATCACAAAAAGATTTAATTCTAGTTTCATTTAGTCACACTTATTTTCATTGCACACAAGATGTTTGATAAATTGCTTCAAAGACATTCCTTTTTGTATTAATTTGCACATAGTTGTCCATTGAATACATTGGCTCCGCGAGAGAGAATCGACATAGGTTGTGCCACTTGCTACACATTCTAGTATTTATTTGATTGGTGCCAGCCTCGCGACAAGGTCCATCATCAGAGCTCTAGACCGCAAGTGTTGGTATTGATTATACATTTTAATGATTTGAGCACTTGGTGTGTGAAGTTAATTTTATGACAAAAATATCATATTCATGACATGCATTACATGTTGATGATGGAGGTCCTAGAGACCCTTTGCTTATGATGAGTTATTAATATAGGATTACATGGTTTCCCCTAAGAAGAGTACGGGTGAGTAAGATTGTAATCATAACATGGATTAATGATTGTATGTGAATCATGCGTTATGTACATTACATGGAACTACTGTATTAGTGAGACATGGACGATACATGTACATGATGTTTTGGAGCATGCCCTAGGTAAGGTAAGAGGTAAGCAACATGTGCAATGTATGTATGCTGTGTGAACAGTATGCTTCCATTGTTTTTGTGATTGTCTGTATATGTACTTCATTGAGAAATCTGTTGCATTCCGATGCAGCTAGACATAATAGCAAAGAATGTTTTTATTAAAATTTTTATAAGTTGTCCTACTAGGATTTTTAACTCACGACGCTACTATGTTAAGGTTTTAGCAGCTGGTGAAGATAACTAGAACCGTGGACAACTTGTGATTTATGTCGTTCTATGCGACGTTGAAAGTGTCTTGTTTGTTGTTGCTATGAGCAGTTGGAGTTGATTTAAATAAAAGCCTAAGTAAGGCTTATGTCTTATTTCTATTTGTTAAATAATTTGTGATATATCTAGTTAGTTGTAATAGTTTTTATATGAGCATTTGATCTATGAGATGATTGAAGAACTAGAAGGTAAATAGTAAATTATTTCTATTATATAAATTGTGAAATTGTAAGTAAATTCTATCAGGTAAGTAGTTGAGAAAATTTTAAGTTACCCCTCATATAAAGGTAATAATAACATGACTATTTCTTAATATTTCGTAATTATAGGATAGGACGTTACATAATCACTATTTACATAAGTCCTTGTAGTACACTAAACTATCATATAATCATATAAATATAACAAAATGAATCTATAATATCCTATAAAATAGCCAAGATTATAATGATAAATTTAGGTGCAATCAGAAGTTTTGTTCACGCTTCTTCTCCAATCTAGAACGTGCCTTCACTCATATGAAAATTTTCTAATTTGAATTTTAATTGAATCTTCATTTCCATTATGTGTTCTAGACTGAATTTGATTCACTACGAATCCATCAATATAGCATATACCACAAAGATTGTAGTACCCAAAAATGGTGGATCCGTCAAAATCCATTCGTGATAATGAGCAAGAAGAAGAAGAAGAAGAAGAAGAAGAAGAGGTGCTGCGAGTGCGAGGGTGAGCAAGAAGATGAGAGATAGATCAACGGTGAGATTGAAGAAAACGAGAACAAGATCCAATGCTTGTCGTCGAAATTGTAAGTGCTTGGCCTTGAGAAGATTGAACAAAATGTGAAAGCGACGATGATAGAGAAACACGGAAAAATTGTGCCTAAAAAATATGGAAGTAAAACAAAGTGTGATGTAGACGACTGAAGAGCCTCCTCAATGTCGTCGTTAAGTAAGCCAAAGATGAATCAGAGGTGTATGAGTTTGGGACCGTCAGAGATCATCGTCGCTAGAGTGAGATTTTGGTCATTAAGGATGATAGAGAAACATGGGAAAATCGTGCCTGAAAAATATCATGGAAGCAAAACAGAGTGTGATGTAGACAATTGAAGAGCCTCCTCAATGTCATCATCGAGTAAATCAAACATGAATCGAAGGTGTATGAGTTCGGGGCCGTCAAAGATCGTCGCCACTGGAGTGAGATTGTGGTCATTAAGGAAGCTAAAAATACCTCTGTTCAAGTGTTACAAAGTCACCGAAAATCATGCTTAGAGAGTACTAAGGAAGATATGTTTGAGTGGAGAATAGGGATAATAAAATTATCATGCCCTATGGGTACCCATAAAATTTACCCATTGAATCTGAGTTTGGGAACTAAATAAAAGGATTTAAGGATGGGTGACAACACTCATATTAATCATAATATTTCGTGTCATTTGGCAAGGTTTTATTGTGTTTATTGTGTCCAAATACATGCTTTGATGGTATACTGATTCATATGAGTGTTGGATTTAATTCTTGCTAATTCCATGAGTTTATTTTTTAAATTGTGTTAATTTCGTAATTTTAGCATTTGTGCATTAATTTCATGATTGGAATTTTCACAAGTGTTTTTGGATGTTTTGTAGGGCATCTAGAAGAGGGTTAGAAAGAAGATCAACATTTGGGAGCCATAATGCAAGTGGGGGAGAAGAACCAGGCAAAAATCAAGCAAAAACAATACTTTTTCAAGTCTGCTCACCGCAGTGAGCCGAAGGTGAGAGTCTGTTCACCACAGTGCGCAGAAAGTGAGATGTAGCTCACTGCAGCGAGCCACATCAGATGGGCCGCGATTTCTACATCAGAATTTGCATTTTGGGCCAAATTTGTGGGTTCCACTCACCCCAATCAGACCTAATTGACCCCAATACATTAGGGTTAAGTTGGGAGGCTGCCACATATCATCCACACTTCATTTTTTTCACTCAAGTTCTCACCTTCCTCTCATCTCCAAGCTTCCATCTTCATCCTCTCTTCATCTTCTTCACTACACCTCCATTCCCACTCACTTTCTCGGCAACATTCATCACAATCGATGGCTGGGCACAAGTTGGAGAAGCTTGGTGGAGCATTCTTCATCTCCATGAGTGGCTAAACTTCTAGTGCTTTGGAGAAGGATGATTAGGGCTTGAGCTTTGGCACTTACTAGGGACTTTTTCTTGTTTTCCTTCTACTTCTCTTATAGATTCATTATTATCTTGTTGATTTTGATGGATTTGTATTGACTATGGTTCCATGGTTGTGGAACTTAACTTGGTTGTAGTTGGATATTAGGTATTGATATAGATTTGTGATTTGTATTTTGATTCTTCCATTGTGGGTTTTGATTACATTGGATTTGGTAAAATCTTATTGTAGTTTTGATTCATTTTGGAAGTTACTCAAAAGACAATGGTATTTGTTTAGTTGAATTCATATCTATATTAAATTCCCCATTTGCTTCATTGACGGTTTTTTATTGGGTTTGTTAATTGTCCGATTGGTTAATTGCATTCTTTAATTAAATTACCTAAGTTTAGTGGTCACTAAACTACATTAGAAAAAATGGTTCCTCATTGAAAAACACCATATTTTTAGATAGCAAGGATAGCCCAAAGCATTCTCAAACAAAGCATATCCATATCAATACATTCACCTCACTTTTACTTGCTTTGAAATAATGAAAAAATCACAAAAAGATTTAGTTCTAGTTTCATTTAGTTAGATTTATTCTTCTTGCATACCAACTGTTTCATAAAATTCCTCAAAGGCATCCCTATTTTTGTGAACATCTTGCATAATTGACCATTGAATACATAGGCTCCGCGAGAGAGAATCGACCTAGGTTGTGCCATAAGCTGCACTTTCTAGTAATTATTTTAATTGGTTTGCGACAAAGTCGCGTTCATCAATGGGGATACTAATATCCACCACAGACTGATACCCACTTTATACAAATTATTTAAATAATATTTTTATATTATATGTAATTTCATAATATTCCCTCCTATATACACGTGGCACTAATCTTCTAGAAGCATAACTAGACTTTGAATTAGTGACACGTGGCACCACTCGATGGCCTCGTATGTGTCCCTTACCCACGATCCCCCCAGACTCTCTCGCAAGAGAAACGTGGGAAAAGGATCACGAACATGGGACGAGCACGACCCATAGGAACGTGGGGCGACCACGTTCCTCCCTTCACTAAGTATAGATACCCCTCACTTGGGGCACTCAAGGGGGAATTGAATCAACAATACTCAAAACTCATGCACTCTCTCATCCTATTACTACTCAGAGACCCCCGTTCTTTCATCCATCACTTACAACATACATCCAACTGGCGACTCGCCCACCCGGAGCAACATTTACATCCTAGCCGCACATGGCGACCATAGGTAACATTCCTGCCTAACGGCCCCAATGGACGTTTCCTCTTCGAACTACGTGGACTTTGATCCCTTAACAAGGGTACGTAGCCACCTAGGTCATCACCTAAGGACAAGTCTGCCAAGGTTACGACCCCTTGCGGTCCTTATTTTCAATTATGAATTCTTTGAACCAAAAATAAATGTTACATTGGCACCCACCGCGGTCCTTCTCAAACCACAATGCCTTGCGCATTCTTCCGATAAACGGCATTTCTTTTTCGGGGAGTAGGAGTATATAGCCAACACCCAAAAACCCATTTTTTGTTTAATTCTCTTAATATGTAACTTTCACACATGGCTAACACGAACGTACCTGTTGCCACAATTGACACAAGTGTTTCGAGGCGCAATACGCGAAACAGACATGGAACAACTGACGCCAACACTACCACAGTGGAGCCAAGTACTTCGACCGCAAGTCAAATGCCACAGCGTCCCAAGTAACTAACGCATAAATGTTTCCCAAACACCAGCAGCCAGGGGAGAAGTATGCTTCTAACATCCTTATAGCATGCCAAACGTCTCGTGCCAACCTGGTAGCAGCCAAGGAACAGTAAACCCAACAAGAACCGCTCATGAAAACGAAACAGCCCGATTGGAAGCCAAGATAGCATGGATGCGTCAACGCTAGCGAGAAATGTACGGAGACCCCCCAAGCGGAACAGGCTCAAGCAAACATTGGCTTCCAGATGCCAACTACACTAAATAGCGCATCAACCCTCGCAGGACCACTGAACGTATAAGCACAAGGAACAACTAATCCGCCACTATCGCTCATCGCGCCACCTCCACCAAAAATTATCCAACCAGGACCAATAGTGGACACCGACCAAACAGTTCGCCCGCCTATTGACTATCCGCCAGGCTCTTACCTGCACATGCCATGGGTAGGTACTTACAATCCATATGCCCCCTACGATGCATCCGCAGTTTACCCAGGTCAATATTACTGGCCCGTGTTCAATTTTCGAGGGAGAGGGTGACACCCATTTACCCAACAAGTAATGAATAAGCATGTCCCCATGGGATTCAAGATGCCCTTCCACATAGAACCCTATGAAGGAGAGACCGGCCCACGTAACCACCTAAACACCTTCAACTCAGCAATGTCAATACTCGGCATGACTGACGGACAACAATTTTGAGTCTTCTCATCAACCCTGAAAGAAGCAACTTTCAGATGGTTCTCACTGCTACCCACGAACTTGATACACAGTTTTGAGCGGTTGGCTAAAAAATTCCTCACCCAGTTCGCCATCAGTAAAGAATATCAGAAGAATAATGACTCCTTCATAGGTTTTCACCAAGAAGAAGGTGAAACATTGCAAGCCTTCTTAGCGCGATTCACTAAGCTCTCGCTCCAAGTCAGAGGCCTCCAAGACACAGTCACCATCTTCATTATCAAACAAAGCCTAAGATGTTCGCAGTTCTAAGGCGAGCTTAATAGGTGCCCGATATCTACCTTGCAAGAACTAATGGACAAAGCTGAATGGTTAATTCAGGAAGAAAACGCCCAAATAGCAAAGGACAAAATGCAAAAATTCTTAGTAAGCAGAATTGACCTGGAGCGGTCAGAGAGGAAAAAAAGAAAAAGGAACGGCTGACAACCAAAATCAGAAAGAAAAGCATAACAGAAAGTGCTCGCCATCGCGACCTTGTTCGCCTCCTAGGGGATGATTCACCTGCTACACACTTCTCAACACATCCCACGTTGGAGTCCTAGAAGAAATCTATCACTCCGACATGCTCAGCTTCCCTCCTTAGACCAAGAGGCGAAAAATTGGGAAACTTGTGGATAAGTCCAAATACTGCCAGTTCCACGAAGACTATAGCCACGAGACCAACGTTTGCATACACCTCAAAGACCAGATCAAGGACCAAGTACGATAGGGGCAAATGGGCAGATATATTAAGGACGTGGAAAAAACCAACAGGGAACAACCAAAGGACAACAATGAGCAACAACCTCTTTGTAGGGTCATCAACGTCATCGCAGGAGGACTACTGAAGGGGACTGCCTCATGAACCCAGAACAAGAATAGGGTGGAACATTCCATACTCACCCTCGACTACATCCCTAAGCAAAGAAAGAAGGATGGAGAGCCCAAAGAAGATCCGATCACATTCGACCTGTCAAACCTCCAAGGGCCAGTCCATGATAACCCCGTGGTCATAACCGCAATCATAAAAAATTACAAGGTAAAGCGAGTCCTCATAGACAAAGGATCCTCGACGGACGTCCTCTACTTTGATACATTCAAGATACTTGGCCTCCATTTCCTGGCACACTCATTGGATTCTTCGAAGCCCAAGTCCATGCAGAAGAAGTCATATCAGCTCGCACATCGGTAGGCACTCTACCTAAGGTAGCAAGCCTAGACGTGGACTTCATCGTTGTCTCGGCACCCTCAGCATGCAATTCTATTTTAGGGAGACCGTCCCTGAACAAGCTCAAAGCTATTGTGTCCACGGCACAACTTACCATGAAATTCTCGACGTCGCATGGAATAGGAGAAATCACAGCGGACCAGAAACTAGCGTGAGCATGTTACGTAGCCAGCCTAACCAAGAGCATCAAGGTCGCTCGCCCTGGCCCCAATGAACCTCACGAGAACCCCCGTAAGGCAAAGAGTTAGAAGCAACGCCTAAGGAGTCTGCCCGCTCGGACATAACCCTCGCTTAATCTCTTTGACAAACTTTGCATTTCATCCCCTCAGCATTTTGGCTAAACATACATTGTCCATGTCTTTTCGAAATTTTATAAGTTAGAATTGTCATTCTTAGAATAGACCTTCTAAGGTCCGTAGGTTTTCGGATGTAACCCTTTTGTTTACAGTTAATCGAAACTCCTTTTTCAGATATAGACATGAGCCATACCAATTAAAAACTAAGTCTGCAAAGTCAAACCGCAACAAGCCCTTTAAAGGAAAAGGGGGTCGACCGCCCCAAAGATACTTGGAAAACTATCAAGATCAAAGTTCACCCACGATAAGATAGTGCCACTTGCCTATGTAACCGTCAGGGAACATGAAAATTGCCTCCCGAAGGTGAATACTAAACATGGAGTCTTAAGCCAATGTGCACAAACAAACTATGCTAGCAAAATTCCCTAACTCATTTAAAACCATCCTGATCACGCAATGCTTATATAAAAATCTTTTTACCCATAAGTAAAAGGAGAAATCAAATCAATCGAAATTGGACAAAAGTCATTTCATTTATAATAAGTCAAGCAACTGCCTATTACACTTGGCCAAAGACCTACAAAATACAATATACTCTTAGGCATCCCGAAGGTTAGCATTAGCCGAGGGCTCGCTGGGCTCGGATCACCAACGTCTCTTGAAGGCTCCCTCGCTACACTCTCAACCACAGACTGAGAAGTAACTCCAATCCCTAGAACATGCCCGGCTGTCGCGAAAAGGAGTTGGTGACTTAGAGGACGCTCAGTCAGCCGACAAAAGGCGAGCAAAATCCACAGATTGATTAGTCGCAAGCCGACCCCTGAGCTCACCTGTAAAAAAGTTCCAAGGAAGGATGGAAGAGAACTCACCCACTCAGTAGGAAATCTCTCATCGCGAAGAGATTGAGGTTCCTGCAAACGCTTCGCTGCATCTTCCTAACGAGCACCTAATTCATCGAGGAATCTCTCCAAGTCCGACCGCAAGAGTTTGACTTCCATAAGTAGGCCACTTTTGACCCGAAAGCGAGCGACTTCGTGATTTAAAGACTCCAACTCATGATCTGTCTTCTCACACTCCTTCTCCTTAGCGCCAAGTTCTCACGTGCCTCCTCAAGTTGTTACCGAGTGCGCTCGAGAACTTTGTCTTTTATCTTAAGGCTAGAGGCCAACTCTTCCCGCTCCAAGTGAAGCCTAGCCTACATGAAATAATGATTATCACTTTAAGGCTATGCACTAAAAAATTTTAAACTCAAGAATTCAAAGATAAATATTTACCACTTGTGCGTGCCACATATCTCCGGCCTGATGGAAGTTAGCCTGAGAGTTGGTAGCACCTTCAAAAGTCCGTAGAGCAATGTCCACAGCACTTGTATCTTGTGCCCTAGCAGCCCCTCGTCCAAATTCACAGGAAAACACTACCAAAGGCCACTAGGGCAAAATTGGGCACCTCCTCCGGCGTACCCTGCTCGGGCTCCAAAATAAAATTTTCTGGAGCCACATCTCCAGAAGTAGTGGTAACCATTTGAATTACCACTACATTCCCTATTTGAGAAAGGGCTTCAGTCTCCCTTTCAGTCGGGGCCTCAATCCTTCTTTCAGTAGCAACATCGGTATAGTCAACCACCCCCTCCACTCGAGCTCTCTTGCTTGCCGATTCCTCAACACTACTAGCAGAACCCGAGACAACGAACTTGGTAGAACCAAAAGTAGGAAAGTTCGACAGAATCTTCCTCAAGGGCGAGCAATGAGTTGACTCCGAAGGCGAAAAAGTACCCTCCACTGAAGTAGAAACTCTAGCCTCCACCGAAGTAGCCCTCCGTTGTCCCGTCGAAGACAGAGGAACCTGGGAAGGAGGCCGGGAGTCTATTTCGACATGCTTCTTGGGCCCCACTTCTTTCTATTTCAAGTTCCCTCCTTCTTTTCTTCTTTCTTTCCTCCTTTCTTTCCCTTAGAGATCCTCTTTCTGCTGGAGACAATCTCCGGCAGTATTACCTAGAGTAGGAGAGGAACCTTGCCTTTCCTCCACTCTCCTACCTATTTCAGACACCCCAATATGAACTCCGGTAACCTTCTCTCTGTTAGGAGAAGAACCTTGCCTCGGTATTTTTCCCTTACCCTAGTTATCGGTCCGAGCACGATTCAAAAGAGGAGGAGGAAAGGAGAAGTCCTCCAAATTAGTGAAACCAAAGGGATACAATCCTGAAAAATCAAAACACAAGACTCTAAATCCAAGAAGAAAACACTTACTTTCATCTTCAATGCTCATGGTGAAACACAATCAACGAACGGTGAAGAGCTTCGGAAATGACAAGGGAAACGAAGAAAACTCTCGAAAATGGAGGATCGGAATCAGAGAGTCGAAGGTAAAATGAGGCTTCTCAATCTTGGAGGTATTTATAAGGACTTGGAGGTGCGGTGATTCAAATCTCAGCCACCCTTGAATCTCGCAACGGAAATAAAGCAATTATCACCTACACCCACCCAAGGTTAGAACCATTCGATCCAAGCAGTCACACATCAATGAAGAAAGGCCCCGATTCGAATACCTTGAGTAGCATAAAAAAGACCTAAATACCCCAGAAGTATGAAAGTCTTTCAAAAGAAACAAAGGGTATATGCGAAAAATTTGAAGCAAAGGTTAATGATGACACACCCTCGGAAAAACATTAGCATTTATGAAGAGACGGCTCGAAAACTTCCTGGGAAAGTCAATCAAATAGCCAATAAACCGCCAACACGTTGAGTTTCCAATTCTCTCTTTAACACCTTGCCAGGGAGTTCGATGAAGTTCCCATCGAACACTTGGTAGGTCGACCTCACTCCATGAACAACTCACGGTGGGCGACCTTGCTCCCAATACTCTACAAAAACGACGTAAGTCCACAGGCGCTCAACACCCATAGACTTGGGGGATTTGTCTAATTCCATAATATTCCCTCCTATGTACACGTGGCACTAGTCTTCTAGAAGCATAACCAGACTTCGGATTAGTGACACGTGACACCACTCGATGACCTCGTGCATGTCCCATACCCACGATCCTCCTAGACTCTCTCGTAAGAGAGACGTAGGAGAAGGATCACGAACATGGGACGAGCACGACCCATAGTAACGTGGGGTGACTACAATCCTCCCTTCACCAAGTATAAATACCCCTCACTTGGGGGACTCATGGGGGGAATGGAATCGACAATACTCAAACTCACGCACTCTCTCATCCTATTGCTACTCAGAGACCCTTGTTCTCTCATCCATCACTTACAACATATCTATAACTGGTGGCTCGCTCGCACAAAGCCACATATACGTCCTAGCCCCACACGATGACCACAGGTAACATTTCTGGCTAACTGCCCCTATGGATGTTTCCTCTTCGAACTACATGGACTTTGATCCCTTAACAAGGTTACGTAAGCACCTAGGTCATCATCTAAGGACAAGTCTCTCAAGGTTACGACCCCTTGCAATCCTTCTTTTCAATTATGAATTGTAAACCAAAAATAACAGTTACATTATAAATAAATATATTTAATTTATTCTATTGAAACAAATAAATACGTAAATTATGTAACTTAATTAAACTTCATCTACAAAATAGTTCAATTTTAATATTATATATAAATTATTATATTTGATAATTTTATAAGGATAAATTTATTAAGATTTTACATATATTATATATTATACTATGCATTTAATAATTCAAATAATTTTAATTGGATATTTTTTCAGGTTCGGGTATTCAAAATTCGAAGGGTCTAGGAATAGGAATGCTCGTTCATGTTCAAGTTCAGGTCTCGAGACTATAGTATTCTACCTGTACCATACTCATGAGCATCATTAGTAAAGAAGGTCCTTTCATAAGCTTTATTAATTTTTATAAAAAAAAAAATTATTGTAACGACAGCCTCTTTTGATACAATCGCCTCCAAGTTTCCTGTCCTTAAATTTGGAAAACGTTTTCACAAACAAGTTCAGAAAGAGTGACAACACGAGCTTGGGAGACTGCTTACGTCAAGGGAAGGTGTTAGGCACCCCTCGTCGCCCACCTTACGATGGTTACCCCATAAGCCCTAAACTTAAATGTATTTGGCCTTAACATAATCCTATCAAATAATTGGATCAAACTAAGACAAGGCCTTGGAACCTATGTACCCTTTGGAGAATAGATTAGAGTCACATAGTTCTTGGTGGCATGCAAGTGAGTGTAAAGGGAGGTTTGTCAAGCTCGATGCTTAGTCGGACTCCCATGTGAGGTGACGTTTGCCAAGCTTGTGCTCAAACGGCCTCCTATCTACCATATATTCAAACAAGGCAGGGTTCACTGGATCATGAATTCGAACAGCCCTGGTGCAAACCTGGCGAAAAATCATGTTCCTCGGCTAATGAAGTGAATGCATTCAACATGAGGGTAAGAAGAGAAGACTAATAGTGTGAAGACACATAAGGGGTTGCGACCCATGATCTTTCTTGCCTCTGCCAGAGGTGAAAATTGTTTATGGGGTAGCGGCCCATATGACCAGAGGTCGCGACCCTGTCTGCCAGAGATTCCAAAAAGGAAGTACAACAATTTCTAGGGTTTAAGGTGGCAGGGTCGCGACCCAGGTTAATCCCACAACACAAACAGAGATATACAAAAAGATATAGGGCTCAGAATACTAGGGTCGCGACCTATGGATCCTAAGGTACTCACAAAGATAAGAAAAATACTAGGAGCCTATAACCTATGACACAACAATCTAGAAAAATAGCAAAAGACAAGCAACCAGATTAGACAATATAGAAAAGCGTAAAGGGGAAGGATATCACCTTGATTTTTGTTCTAGGTTTCCCTCTTCTTCTCCATTCCTTCTTGCCTCTCCTCCTATTTGACCTAGCCACCACCTCCTTTTAAAGGCTAGTGAAGAAATCTGAGTTTAATTCTCGAATAATAAATTAGTGTATTGCAAAATGCCAGATGTTGCTTAAATAGGGACCATGGTTACAAGTTAACCACTAGAATCCCTTTAGGAATAGGACTTAATCTAATTTAAATTATTAAATCAGATTTAGGTAACAAAAAGATATCTAAGATTTAATTTAAAATATTAAACTAGATAAAATATGTAGAAACTTAAATAAAAAATTTACTAAAGATAATAATTAATTAAATAATAACGACACTCCCCCTCAAGCTGCGGACATGATGTTGATCATTCCCAGCTTGGCACTTAGCTCTTCAAACTTGGTGCCACACAAGCTCTTTGTTAGGATGTCTGCTTCCAGTGGGTGTATTTTGTAAAATAGTGTATGGTCTGCTAGGCCTTGAATATACCCATTTCTCTTAACAGCATTGGTGAACTTCTCAAACTATGCTCTAGAGATTGTTTAAGGCCATAAAGAGACTTCAATAATTTACATACCTTCCCATTACTGCTGTCAAGTCCAGGTGGAACATTCATGTAAACTTCCTCCCTGAGATCTCCATTCAGAAAGGCATTTTTTATGTCGAGCTGGTGGAGTGGCCAATCCAAATTAGCATCTAAAGATAGGAGAACCTTGATGGAATTGAACTTGACTATAGGAGCAAAAGTTTCCTGATAGTCAACTCCATGGTTTTGAGTGTACCCTTAGCTACTAATCTAGCTTTATACCTATTGTTGCTTCCATCAGAATTATACTTGATTGTGAATATCCATCGACAGCCTACTGGATTTTTTCCTTTCAGTAATGTAGTTACCTCCCATGTATTGTTCTTGACTAGTGCATCCATCTCTTCTTTTACAGCAGTTTTCCACTTCTCATGTTTAAGAGCTTCTTCAATGGTAGTAGGTACTTTCTCATTGGAGACTTTGGTGATAAATGCCCTGTAATTTTTTGACAGCTTATCATAGCAAACGAAGTTAGCAATTGGACTTAGAACATGCTCTTATCCCCTTCCTTAGCGCAATAGGAAAATTCATATCTTCATTAGAGTTCTCAGTATTTGCAGGAGTTGGTATGGGAATCTCGGCCTCAGTTTGCATCATTGGGAGGTTAACGTTTGTCTAGGTGACTCAATGGGTTGGGTTTGTGTTTCAAATTGGTCTATAAAACTCCATTCCTCCTCTGTAATCTCCCCTGAATGGACATTTGGGGTAATATGGGTCATGTTCATGGAAGGTAACGTCCATGGTGACAAAGAATTTTTTAAGAGTTGGTGAAACACTTATACCCTTTGTGGGTGGAGGAATAACCAAGAAACAAGCACTGCACAGCCTTGGGATCCAATTTGTTTTGGTTATAGGAATGGACAAACGCTTTGCAGCCGAAGACTTTGGGTGGTAGAGAGTGTAGAACTTGTGTAGTAGGATAATATGAAAGAAGATGATCATACGGGGTCTTTAGGTCTAGAATTTTTTAAGGCATCCGGTTTATAAGGTAAATAGCGGAAAGAACAGCTTCACCCCAATACTCTTTAGGGGTGTTATATGTAAAAGTAGGGATCGAGCTACTTCAAGAATGTGACGATTTTTCTTTCGGCTACACCGTTGTGTTGGGGTGTATATATACAAGATGTTTGGTGTAGGATTCCCTCTTGGGCAAGGTAGGAATTAAGTGCATAATTAAGATACTCTTTGCCATTGTCAGACCGTAAGACACGAATTTTGGTTTGGAATTGGGATTGAATAAACTTATGGAAAATTTTAAAGATATGAGGAACTTCAGATTTTTCCTTCATGAGAAAGACCCAAGTTAACCGGGTATGGTCATCAACAAAGGTGACAAACCACTTGGAACCGGTAATGTTTGGTGTGTTAGCAGGGCTCCAAACATCACTATGGATAAGAGAAAAGGGTTGAGAGGGGCATATATATGTTAGGAGAATATGTGGATCTAGTGTGTTTAGAAAATTCACAAATATCACACTGAAGCAAAATAGAACTTTTATTACGAAATAAACTAGGATACAACTTTTGCATATAATGAAAATTAGGATGGCCTACTCGATAGTGCCACAATAGAATATCGGGAAGACAAGTGACACTAAGAAAGTTTTATGGAAAGCTGGAAAAATAGTAGGTCCTAGAAGGTAGAGACCATTGCACTCCTCAGCACTGCCAATCATCTTCCCTGATGCCAAATCCTGAAAGGAGCAACCATGATATTTTAAAGTTAGCAGCACAGTCGTTATCTCGTGTGAGCTTACTAACAGATAATAAGTTGCAATTTAATGTGGGCACATGAAGAACATTTAGCAGAGTGAGATTGGCAGAGATTTTAACATATCCAATTCCCGAAACTTTTACCATAGTTCCATCAGCAATTTGACTAGTAGGGATGATTTACAAGGAGTCAAAGCAGAGAAAAAGAAGCATTACCTGTCATATGATCCGACGCACCAGAGTCAACAATCCATGAGTCAGTTTGGGTTTTAGAGATAATCATGGTAGAAGAAGGAGTACCTGATTGGGCTATATGCCCCGTGCTTGGCATACCAGAGGAAGTGGATGACTAACCAAAGAGTTTTTGGACAAACTCAATTTGGTTTTGGCTGAATGGTTGATAATCTGTAGTTTCCACATGATGAGCAGCGACGGATGAACGAGATCGTGGCTTCCAATTAGGAGGTTTACCATGAATCTCCCAGCAGGTGTCCTTGGTGTGACCCTCTTGTGACAGTTATCACAATATTTAGTAGTAGGGACGCCTTGTCGCTGAAGCTGTTGTACCGGTCCTCTAGTAGTTAGTGCTGAATGTTCTAGTAGAGTGTGAGAGGTATTGGTATTGTTAATCTTCTTCCTGCTTTCTTCACGTCGAACCTCAGAAAAAGCCTCTTTGAGAGAAGGTAAGGAGTTTCACTAGGATACGGCCACGGACATCTTCAAAGGTTTCATTTAGTCCCAAAAGAAATTTATACAATCTCTTTTCTTCAACCAGCTTCTTGAAGTATTGAGCATCAGTTGAGCAAGACCAAATAATAAACTTTCAAGAAGGTCTAATTTTTGCCAGCATCGGATTAAGGAGTTGTGATATTGATGAACAAGCATATCACCTTGGTTGAGATTGTGAAGAACAGATTCAACTTCAAATATTTCAGCAGACTTCTCATGCGTTGAGTATGACTCCTGTGCTGCCTCCCAGATATCGTGAGCAGTGGTGTAGAGAAGAAAATTATCACCAATTTCGGTAGTCATGGAATTAACGAGCCATGACATGACCATATTATTCTCGGCCCACATTTTTGTAGGAGACATCTTGTTGACTTGGAGCTTTAGCTACACCTGAGAGATAATTATCCTTGCCTTTGCCGCACACAAACATGAAAACTGATTGACGCCATTGTAGGTAATTTTGACTGTTTAGTTTGTGCCCTATACTTAAGACAGGAGTGGCGTCAGAATACTGGAAGGAAGAAGTCGCCACTGTTGGAGCGTGTTTTGGGGTAGAAGACGAGCTGTCCACGTGGAAGCCACGGTGCCAAACACAACGATATTGCAGTTGGACATGGAACAGCTTCAGAATGGAAAACCGATTGGTTTAGGCTCTGATACCATGAATAAATCTGAGTTTAATTCTCAGAAAATAAATTCGTGTATTGCAAAATGCCAGTTGTGACTTAAATAGGGATCATGATTACAAGTTAACCACTAGAATCCCTTTAGGAATAGGACATAATCTAATTTAAATTATTAAATCAGATTTAGGTAACAAAAAAATATCTAAGATTTAAATTTAAAATATTAAACTAGATAACTAATAAGTAGAAACTTAAATAAAATAAATTTACTAAAGATAATAATTAGAGTAAATTACACTGCTCTCCCCTGAGAGATGCTGAAATTACACTGCCATCCCCTCTAGTTTGCAAAATTACACTCCCCTCCCTTGAAAGATTAAAAGTTAGTACACTTTAGTCCAAGAGTCCACTTTCCCATAAAATAATAGTAAAAATGTAACGTCCTAGTTTCTTTATTGATTTTAGTTGCGGAATTGGTTATTACTTAACTTCTTAAAATCCCGGTCTAATTTTTTTCTTTTTCCTTTCATGAAGTTAAGTGTTTCCCCCAAGGATCGCTTACACTCAGTTGGTTATTTTAACCTAAGAAACCAGAAGTTACATGTTTGATACTCTCGCGCTTTCCCAAAATACACATACAAACAAAGTCAAGTGAAAATGAGGTACTATACCTCCGCATATTACCTAAGTAGTTTGAAACCTAAGTCTACAACATATAATTCATACATGCATATATATACAGACATAAGTATCAAAGTTAGTGGCTCGCAGGCCCAAAATAGTCAGTACTAAAGTCTATACTAGAGTGACGTCAGGGTCACTGCCAAAATGTGAGTCAGCTCCTGCTGCCTGTCCATCTCACCCCTTTCTAAGTCCCTGGGGTATTCTCAACCGAAGGGAAGAAGAAAGGATGTTAAATGCCTTCAGGATTTGGAAGTATCCCAGAAGGGGTACCTCCAGGAGCTCTACCTCAATTTCCAGCAACAGTATGTACCTGAGCATCTGAACACACTAACGTAGTGAGATATAAAATCCCAGTAACATAGATTACCAGTTTTATAAAAGACTAATTATGGTTTAGCTGCATTCCTAAGAATACAGAAAAATACTTCCTTCCCAATCAACAGATAATGTAAACTTAATACACATCGATTACAAGATATTTCCACTTCAAAAAGGAATCAATACAATCATAAGATATTTCCATTCACACAAATGGTCATGCTGAAAACTGTAAACAGATGAAAAATCATTTTCATTTTAAAAGCAGGCATATTTACCACTATATGCAATTTTCAGCCATGCCATTCTTTTCAAAAAGGTTCATGTTTACCTCTACATGCAACCGTCAAGTCTCTCCAGGACCTGTTACAACTGGATAAACATTACCATCATTTCAAAACCAATCTAATGAAATAGGACAATATCGACTTACCATTTACCACTATGGAAAGCCTGCCCAAATAAGGCAAACAGGTAATTAACTAACATCCCAGGGCGTCCCCCAGTGTGCGCACAAAGTTAGAACCTTAGGATCACCAGTCTCGGACTGGATTATTCCTCACTAGTTGCTAGGCAGCTACGTCCCGGACACATTCCTAGCCAGCTAGTGTGTCCTTTTCATACAGATCAAATTATACATTATAATTTTATCCACAGGTAATGTTTATTTAGTTGCCAATAAATTGCCTCTCCAGGGCATCAAAACACAGTGATTGCCTCTCCAGGGCATCAAAACACAATTATTGTCTCTCCAGGGCATAAAAATACAATTATTGCCTTTCCCGGGCATAAAAATACAAATACTGCCTCTCCAGGGCAATTTTTACCATTTTACCCCTCCAAGGGCATATGCACATCAAAATACAGATGCATGCTTAAAAGCCTGCCCTTCAAGGCATTTAGTTTCACAGATGCATGCTAAAAACTCAGTTTCATGATTTGGATGCCACACACTTAAATAGCCTGATAAAAACATTAAATTCAGCCATTGGTCAACAAAAGTCAAACAGAAGTCAACCATAATGCCAAATATAACTTACATAACAGTAATAGGCATAACCATCATTTAAGCATCCAAAGGTCATGAAATTTCACCACAAGCATCATTAAAGCATACTCAACAGCTTTAATCAATTTTCCAATAAAGACAATTGCATTTGGACCCTTAAATTCACAAATTTTCAAAAGACTCCATTTTTTAAAAGTAAGAAAATTCAAGGCTCATTCCAAGATTTAGACCCCACTCAGTCATCCAAGGAGTCAATTAGGACCTGCTAGACACATCCAGAAAATCCAACAGAATTGAACCAGAATTTGGTAGAATAGGACTTTTCAGTTTTTATCAAGTTTTCTGCAAATTAGTCCCTATTAACACCCACATTCTGTTCTGGGTTGTTTCAAGCCAAAACCAGGGTGCAGAAAGTACATGAAAGATAATTGGGACTTGCTCATGCAGTTTTCACAGAAAAATAGCAACCAGAAAACATACTTTTGCAGCAAAACACATAAATTTCCCAAAATCAAGTTGAGCATAGAATGGGGTTAGAGGCCATTCTGACCACCTCCCTGCAACACATAGGTCCATACTAACATACAGAACCAGAAAGTACAGAAATTTACCACAGATAACTCAATTTACACAGATTCTGAAAAAAGGAGTAAAAACAAAAAATTAGTTCACTTTAGTCCCTGTTTCATACACTTTTCTATTCTGACCTCTCTCCAGCCCAATTTAACATCTCATAAGCAAGATAAGACCACTTGTGGCTTGCACAGCAAGTGTGTGCAGCCAATCAGTACAGAGTGGCTTTTTGCAAGTCTTTCACTCTTTTTACCATTTCTCCTTTTGACCTTGTTTTCTGTTTTCCAAGCCATAGGATAGCACATTTTCTGTTTGGGAAGGATACTTAGGAGGTTTAGAGGGTGGGAATGACAGGTCTACCCTCTTAGAACCTGAGTACCCAAGTTTTGGGCCACTAACTGTCTTTTTCATGCTTGTTGCCCTAATTTCCGCTCTAAGAGTATGTGAATCCCTAAGACTCTTACTTTCCTTTTTAGGCACTTTCTTCTACTGTTTTGACATTTTCTGCCCGCATAATTGTTTGACAGTAAAGGGTAAGTTTCACAGTGTCAAGGAAATGTTGCCATTTTAGCCACTTAGGTATTTAGACAATGCCCAGACAAGAATCTCAGCAAATTTACAATGGTTAGGGGTCCAATTTTTATCATATACCATAATCTAATCAAACACAGCACTTAAGACTATACATCACTCTTACACAATTGAAACTCAGAAACTTCCTTTAAAGTTTCCAGCAAGCATTCAAGGTTTTGGTGGTTAGAAAAACTCAGTAATTCATTTTAAATTTCAGAAATATTAGAAATGGTAAGTTTGCAAGTTCATTGGTAAAACTCAGGTTATGCATTCAACAATGCTTTTTTTCATTTTTCTCAAAACAACAAGCTACCAATCTTCCTATTCTGAAACTTAACATTTTCTCAAGAAAATCTGAGCTAAAAACCATTCTAGTAACCCTGGCAATAGTGTCACCGA